>CM062820.1:1600067871-1600667871 GCA_031772625.1 Pinus tabuliformis
CGATTGAAGCCATACACCAGGGATCTGACCAGATGACTATGTGATGGGAGCTAAGTGCTAGCACTCCAGACAGTTGAAAGGAGGCACGGGACTATAAACTATATTGCCTGGGTTGTAGAGTTGTGCGACTAGGGGACTACGCGGGATGGAAGAATGTCACATCATTAGCAGAAGCACGATGGGAGCCACGCTATAGAAGGAGAGACCATGCAGGGTGGCCAAAAAGTGACCGTTACTCTCACTGTTCATGATTTGACAGTGAGAAAATGGCTAAGAGGAGTGGGGGGGCAGAATTTAAGGCTAAAATTAAGAGCAAAATCTTTTCAATCTAGCATTTATGAGCATATTTTGGGGGGAACGGTCATATTTGAATTCGAATTTTCCTATAAATTATAGATGGCTGCCCAATGAAAAACACCTTGCATTTGCAGAGTTGATGTTTCGTGTTATCGTTTCCGCATAAATCCTGCGTTTTTTGAGGATTTGGGGGCCAGTTCAGTGTTTGACAAGTTACCTAAGGAAACCCAGGAGCTCCTTACTAGCCTCATGTCGGTGCCCATGGAAACTGCAAGTGCTGGAGGATCTATGGCCTCTGAGGGAGCTTCCCCTGAGGTCGTAAGTGTGGAGGTGCCCGTAGCGGTGCCAAAATCACCGAGGTTACCTAGGCCGAATCCTATGTTGGCAGGAGAGGCTTCCAAAATGAAGAAGGATAAACAAAAGGTGACACAGCCAGTGCGCGAGTCGCCAAGGAAGCATTAGAGAAAAGAGAAGCCCACTGCATAGGAGAAAGGGAAGATGGTAAACCTAGAGGCCGACGAGGGCACAGAGGAAACTGATATGGGCATGGAGAACATTGATATTGAGGGAGTAGACCCTATCTCAAAGCTACCAGAATACATCCCTTTGAACTAGGGCAAGGTAAAGGTCCCGAAGGACCTTGATGAAGGAAAGTTTCTCCTTAACACACCCCTACTGCTAGAAAGCATAACATTTGAAGGTCCGCACTTTCCGCACGTCCCACATCTAAAATTATAGGATTGAGACTTGGGGGACACTGAGTGGTTCCCCCACCTAGCTACTGATAATTTCACGCAGAGAGTATTATACAAGGACTTGGGTGTCACCACGCTGGAGCCAGTAAAGTGGATTCGTGGGGTGGAAAAGGCAGGATTGTTGAATCTGCTATGGGTTCCACATTACCACTGTGCTCCCATAAATTTGATAGTTATCAAACAGTTGTTGTGCCTAGTGCACAACAGTTTCCTGTGGATGGGAGAGCCGATCCCTATAAATGACATGTTGATCCATAGAATCAACTTACTACCCCATTCAAGGCTGAATTTGGCTAAGGCATTTACCAGAAAGATGGGCGAGAATGATCTCGCCAAAAGGATGAAGGACAAGTTTAACCTTGTCAAGAAGTCGTGCGAGTATTCAATTTCGAGTAGTACAGACCTCGCAGTGAAGGTGGCCTCAGAGATATTGGTTGGGAAGGTAATTAGGAAGTGTCGCGCATATGAGGTGTTGGCACCAGTTATTTCATTAGCGGCCTAGTGCACGGAGGGCATACAATTCAATTGGGCATGCTACTTGTGCAGTGAGTTCCTCACGAACTGCAAGGAGGCACAAGACCACAACAAAACATTCCACTACTCATGGCTTTTTTTTTCGATTGTGTTGGTTGTGTGGGAATTGCCGGAGGACAGCCAGTTTCCTCTGATCGGGAAAGATCTGTGAGAAGCAGTGAAATTTGCTTCACTATGGGCCACGAAGGATGTTGGGCGGGTCCGGGAGAGTAAAATATTTTGGGTGCTGATGGAGTCAAGCATCCACGTAGCCATCAACCGCAAGCCATGGCTATCACCAACTGTCTTTGAGCAGTTGTCGGGATACGTGGAGTTCAAAGCAGACTTCCACTATATCTCCATCCAGGTGCGCAAGGACCCATAACAAAAGTGGTATGATCTACCATACCTCGTGACGGATGATGCCTTAGCAACGGTCCTCGATTGTTGGCCAACCGAGTGGTGCAAAACATCATAATTTTCTGTCGGGTCTAGTAAGATTGTAGGAAGGCAAAAGAAGGAAGAGGCTCGATCAAAGATTCAGCAGTTGGCTGAAAAGCGAAAGAAGGAGGCTGATGAAAAAGCCAGAGCAGAAGTGGAGCGCGCTGTGAAGGAATGGGAGGAAGAGCATGATTCTAACAGAAGTAAGAAATCCCCTTCACCACAGACAGAAGAAGAAGAGCGATCAGAGCAGGGTGGTGCAGATCTGGAAAGCACTCCCTTCCGGGTGAAGCAGAATCGGGAATAGGAGAAGCAAGGGCCGCGCAAAAAGACCAAGGCCACTAAGTCATCCCTAGACCCAATCACCTTGACAGAGGGCGACTTAGATGACATTGGGGATAAGGTAAGGGACGCAAAAATGAAACTGTTGTAGTAGTTTGAGCAGAAGTAAAAGCAAGCTTTGGTTGCCATTTAGATGAGTTTTGCGTGAGCTGCAAATCCAAACTACTCAACTGCAAGCAGGGGTAGGGCAAAGCAGCATGGTGTCGACTAGTTTAGCCCCAGGGACAACTGAAGCCACAGAGATGGTTCACTCTTTGGATCCTTGGGCCATCGCACTACCTGATGGAGCCCTAAGCACGGAGGCAGATGCTGATAAGGTTGCTTTAAGGAACATTGGTCTCAACTTGGTCGTGCTCCCAAGTGAATTCCTTCACATGCTGCAAGAAGGTGTGATCGTAGAACTTAGGGCCCAAGAGCACTGCGCACTAAGCGTGATCAACGAGCAGAAGGTTAACAATGAACATATGTTCGTTGAGAAAATAATAGCGATAGACACCTCGAAGAAGGTACAGGAGAAGAATGAGCAAACTACAACAATAGTAGCAAAAGCCTACAGAACCATTCCGGAACTGCACATCCTAGAAGAGGTGCCATTCGAGGCCAAGATTCGGAAGTTGGCTATAGGTGTGCACAGTGCTCAGACTGAGATGGACAAGGTTTAGTCTGCAAAGGTTTAGTCTAATCCTCACTAGTTTGCAAGAAGATCCCAACCTCCAAAGGTTGAATACTAAGGCAATGGAATTACAACAGCAATATGACAAAGCCAGAGTGACAGCGTGCATCATCACCATCACATAGAGATTGGCCATGCTGCAGGAGGCAAAGGAACTAAAAGAATAGGCAGAAACAACGCAGTGAAAAGAGGCAGTCCTCAAGGCCAGATTGGGGCCTTGGTTGGATGAGGCCTATGTGCTCTCTGCCACCATTGGGAAGAAGTTGGCCAACTTCCAAATAACACAACAGAAGATCTAGGCAGATAGCACACGACCAACAACAGAGCAGTTGGTGGAGCAGGTCAAGTAGGCGGTTACGCAGTGTACAGCTAAAGTTACAGTGGTGCAAGTGGAGTTGGGAGGTCTTCGCAGTAAGATCTCCGCACCAGCAGAGTGACTCGGGGGTGAGTCACCATATTTGTGTTGGGGGCCTGTTGGGACAGGGTCCCCTAGGGTTAATTTTGGGGCTAAAATCCCAAGTTTTGGGGTAGAAAGCCCAAGTTTTTGTATGTAAAGTGTAAAGTCTCCACAATTTATGGTTGCGGAGTGCATAGATGTAAAGTGTCATAAAGGGTTTACGCCCTTCTTGTATGTAAGTTGTGTCGGCTTTAGAAGATCTACCCATGGTCTGTGGACCATGGGATTGTATAAAAAGGAGAGTCTTAGAAGAGTCTAAGGAAGAAGTAGTAGTAATGATGATGAATGTAATGGGTCATTAGCAAAAAGAGCGAAGAGTTTTAGAGTAGAAGAGAGGCTCTACAGCTGTGTGCATAGAGGCCTAGGGTAGAAGTCCGCAACTTGGTGTGTGGATCCCTGCAGCTGTGTGCGCAGGGTAGTAAGAAGATCTAAAGTACTAATAAAGAAGATTACTCTAGAAATATCTATGTTTGATCTATTTACTTCTATTATGAATAAATGTGGTTATGTTATGCTGAATAATGGGTTCATGATTTAATGCTATATTGATGTGCGAATCTATAAGTTTTACATTGTTATCTGAACACTAGTAATGATATCTGTTTACACAAAGAACATATTAATGCATATTGAAGTTATCATATACTTAAGCCGATTAGGGTAAATACGGAAGTAATATTAATTATAGAAGCGCGTAAGTGGTTGATTCACCTTGTTAGGGTACGCGAATGACAGTCGTAAACCTTCGAGAAGGTTTAGAGGCTGATTAAGAGAAGTATATCCACAAACCCTAAAAGGATAATCGATCTACATGAGGGTAGAATTAAGGCATAAAATGACATCACTACCATCTCTCGGTGCAAAAACTTGGTTCCAGCGTCCCCCCATACTGCTTCGAGTGAGACTTCAGTCCACGCTCCATGGACTGATGCCGAAAGGGCCAATAGTGTAGGGATTTGTTTGGCTAAATTAACGTTGAACCTAGCTCAAGGCCCCCTAAGCTAACAAGAACCTTAGTGTATTTGTTGTTGATGTGGTTTCTACAATGCTAGGACCTAAGACAAGCCTATTTTCCTACCACTATGCCTCACTTGCATTCATCCATATTTTGGTGATGTGCCTTTGATTTTATGAAAGGTTCTTGAAGCTTGTAAAGGACCACTATTGTCACGCCCCTACTCTGGAGGTAGTCTTTCAACTGCTCTATAGCGAGGTGCGGCACTACCGAACACTTTCTTTTCACCAATACTTATGTTCATGGACTACGCCTAACATTCATACTTAGTTTATTTTTCATTACCAAGTATTATCTTTGTCCTTTATACAGATGAAAACACATACACATTCATCATAAATAGCATTATACAGGTAGAAATGCACAACAGTATGTTGGAAATAATACTGAGAGGGGGGGGTGAATCAATATTGTCGAATCAATATGACTTTTTCATTTTCATACTCAGATTCATATACGCTACTTCAGATAAGAAAAACCGCATGTATACGCAACTGTATGTAATGCAACAAGCATATATCAAGTAAACTTATGATTTAGTTAGTTGATCCTTAATGAGTGCATCAGAACATTATTAACCATATGAACAATAAACAGAAGTAGTATAACAGAACAGATCATCACACATAAGCAACACACATGAACACCATGATATAAGGTGGAAACCCAATGTGGGTGAAAACCACCTGCTGCAATTTGTCTCTATCTTCTTTCAATTAGAAACTTCTTTTTACAATGTTTCTGTACTGGTGCAGTCTTATACCAGTACACAGGCTGCTACCTGCAGAAGGCTACAACCTTCTCTTTTCTTCTAGGGACCACGTTTCATAAATTTTCAAACTGGATCCATGAATATCAATCAAACATCAAATAGATCTGCAATCAACCAACTTCCTTGTACAAATACTGAATCAATAACTTCTCAGAACATAGTACCAGCAACTAGACACCAATTCAGAACCTGGAACACTGCAGTAATAAGCAAAAGCAGCTAAAACATATTTAAAGAAAAGTCTGCAACTTCACCAATAGAAATCTGCGTATATATGCAGTATTCACTTCCTTAACCTACGAGTATCCGCACCTTTGCTGTGTCAATCCTGCGGATATCCGTGCCTGCGCTTTGTCAAACCCGTGTATATCCGCGCCTTCTCGATGTCGAACCTGCGGGTATACGCGCCTCCACCGTGTTGGACATGTGGGTATAGATCTATAAATGATAATTTATCCCTTTTCTTAATCAGACTTCAATTATACCCAGATTATCAGATCCAATCATGCGCCAAAGAGATCTCGACCTATCAGTAGATCTTAACCATCTTGTAATGCTCAGGTTCCTCCTTGATTCAGATCCAGCTATAACTCACCAACTGATCACCAGTATTTCAGATCTTGCTCTTCTCAAGATATTCAACACAACAGTCTGCACCAGCCAAATGATCTCCTTTCCTTTTTATAGTTTAGTCCTTACTCAAACCATGGTCCAAAACCATAGAGATCCAATACTAGGGACCCAATACCTAGGTTCAATACTTTAGATGCAAAACCACGGACCCAAAACCATAAGTTCAAAAATTTCAAACTGAATACCAGGGACCAACCATAAGATTTCCCACGTGTGCGTGCTTTCCTCTGCATGAAAGTGCGTGTACTATATGCCTTCACCTTTTGATCGGTACACTTGCGTATATGTACGCACCTTTTGATCGGTGCACCTGCGTATGTCCATGACTTTATGAAAAGGAACCTGTGGGTACCTCATTTTCTTCCATTCTGAGAGCCTGAACTGAGATCTGCCATTTGAGTGAGTTGCCATCAAGGACAACACTTATGTCATCGAGCCAAACCTATGCCAAACCTGTGTCATAATGCCAACAATCTCCCCCTTTGGACTTGATGGCAACCCAAAGTCACTCAAGGTCTTTCTCCCCCTTTGACATCAAGGGCAAAGGGTTATGCTCCCCCTGAATCCATGTTGAAATCTCTGCTCTGCTGTGCTGTCCAAGCTCCCCCTAACATATAGGCAAGATATGCAAGAAGATGTTCTACAAAAGAAATCTGACTTTATACATCATAACTGACCTTCCTATCACCAAAGACTCATACATACAACTCCCAACCAAGTGGGGATACATGATATAATAGGCATATTACATTATCCATCCCAGGCATAGTGGGGCAACCAAGATAGGCCGTTACATGACCTTGACAAAAAGAAATATAGAGACAAAATATCAGCAACATCTGTCAATCATAGATCAGTATCCATGTTCTCCTTCTACACTTGCTCCTCCTGACATCAAAACAACTGAAGAATTGAACCAAGATCTTCTACAATAATGCCAACAATGCATTATTAGAAGAATATATGGTCCCCTTGAACCTGTGCTAGATGGTCTCTGACAGACCCATATCGAACTCTTCTCATCCTTGCTTTTATTCAAGTCAACATATACACGATACCACTTCCTGAGTCTGTTCTGCTGCCTTTTTCTTTTGAGCTCCATATACGTGACTCTGCAGCCTATAGATCGCATATATATGCGACTACTTCATTGCGTATGCAAAATGGAATACTGAAGGTCTTCACTTTCAGTTTCCCCTGTGTCTGTTATGTCAGCTAACTGAGTTATGTCACACCTTTCTGTCTCTAATTTTGTCTTCTTCAATTCCTGGAATTGTGATGATGTATAATCCTCTTGCTTTGGAGTTTGAATTTTTCTCCTGCACTCCCTTGCTTTATGTCCAAATTTGCTACATGCATAACATCTTACATGTTTCATGTTCCTTCTATTGCAATCAATTGCTTTGTGGCCAAACATATTGAAAGCAAAACAATATCCTTTGAAGTACCTGGAATGCGATGATCTTGTGTGACAATCTTGAACCATTCTACTTTTGCATCTGGCTGCAACATGTCCAAGATTATTACATACATAACATTCAACATTATTCAATGAAGGAAATAATCGTATGTCACGTCCATAGTTAGGAGTAAAGGATTTTCTTTGAAGAATTTCTTTCCTTGGCTGTTGATGAGGTTCTCCTCTCGTCTCCTTGTTGAGCATTTCAGAATTCTCATTAGAGTTCCTTGCCTCACCTTGTGAGCTAGATTTACCTTCAACCGATTCATAAAAGCCAAGACCAGTTTTGATAGTAGGGGATCTTTGACTACCAAGAATGTCATTCAAAATCTTAGTACTATCTTGAAATCGTAACAGTTTATCCTTTTCTTCTAATTTACTTTTTAAGATATTTGCCTCAACCTGATGTTGTTCTTCCTTTTCCAGATATTGTTTCCTTATGTTTTCTTCAACTTTTCTTCCTTCTTCCACTTGTTGTCTTAATTTGATCACTTCATGTTCTTTTTCTTCAAGAGCATCTTCATTTTTCTTCTTTGATTCTTTAAGGTCTTCTTTTAGAGAGAGGATCTTTGATTCAAGTCTCTGAATTGTTATGCCTTGATTTTTTACTATATCCTGCAATTGCTCCCTTACTTTAGTTACTGACTCCAGTTGTTCCTTTAATCTGGTAACTTCTTCTGTTTCTACGTCCTTATTTTCATATGCCATGAGAAATCTAATGTCTTCATCACTATTGGATGAGTCATTACTTTTAACATGAGTATAATAACTTCTATTACCTTCTTCAGACATCTTTCCTTTGTTATGAGGACATCTAGCAGCGTAATGACCAACTCTACCACATGAAAAGCATTTGAAAGGTAGCTTACCTTTGAACCTTCCAGATCCCCGTTCAAGATTCTTGACAAAATTTACCTCATCTTCTCCTTCTAAAATGTATCTTGATTCATTTGCTGATACTTCGAATGCAGCTTCTCTCATATCTGATGGTCCTCCTTTTCTCATCTCAAAAGTAGTTAAGATTTCGTGAAGCTACGACATAGTGATTTTTTGCAAATCCTCCTTTTCTTCTATGGCAGAAACTTTGGAATCAAATTTAGCAGATAGGGATCTTAAAACCTTTTCAACTAAGACAACTTCCTTAAATTGTTCACCCAGATTCCTCATACAATTGACAATCTCATCTATACGCAGAAAGTAATTAGCTATGCTTTCATTATTGTGCATTTTAAGATTTTCATACTGTATTTTGAGAGTTTGAAGCTTTGCTCATTTTACTTGTTCATATCCTTCGTAGCTTAGAATGATTTTGTCCCAAATTTCTTTGGCTGATTTGAAATGCATGACCTTCATAAATTTTGATTGTGACAAACTTCCCAATAAGACAGTAATAGCTTTGGCATTGAGTTCATATTGCTTTCTCTCTGCTGTATCTGTAGGAATTGCTGATGGATATGTGTATCCTCCTTCCACGATTTCCCAAACATCCGTTCCAAGCGATTGTAGATATGTTGTGGTTATTATCTTCCAGTGGACAAAGTTGCTCCCATCAAATATTGGTGGCCTGATGGATGCTTCTCTTTCTTGATTACTCATTCTGATGGATCTTTCCTTCAAGCGATCAAGCTTCTTCTAAAGGACCTGCTCTGATGCCAATTATTGGAAATAAGACTTGGGGGGGGGTGAATCAGTATTATCAAATCAACATGAATTTTTCATTTTCATACTCAGATTAATATACGCTACTTCAGATAAGACAAACCGCGTGTATAAGCAACTGTATGTAATGCAACAAGCGTATATCAAGTAAACTTATGATTCAGATAGTTGATCCTTAATGAGTGCATCAGAACATTATTAACCATATGAATAGTAAATAGAAGCAGTATAACAGAACAAATCATCACACATAAGCAACACACATGAACACCATGATATAAGGTGGAAACCCAATGTGGGTGAAAACCACCCGCTGCAATTCGTCTCTATCTTCTTTCAATTAGAAACTTCTTTTTAAAATGTTTCTGTACTGGTGCAGTCTTATACCAGTACGCAGGCTGCTACCTGCAGAAGGCTACAACCTTCTCTTTTCTTCTAGGGACCACGTTTCATAAATTTTCAGACTGGATCCATGAATATCAATCAAACATCAAATAGATCTGCAATCAACCAACTTCCTTGTACAAATACTGAATCAATAACTTCTCAGAACACAGTACCAGCAACTAGACACCAATTCAGAACCCGGAACACTGTAGTAATAAACAAAAGCAGCTAAAACATATTTCAAGAAAATTTTGCAACTTCACCAATAGAAATCTGCATATATATACAGTATTCACTTCCTTAACCTGCGGGTATCCGCGCCTCTGCTGTGTCAATCCTGCGGGTATCCACGCCTGCGCTTTGTCAAACCCGTGTATATCCGCGCCTCTGTTGTGTCGATCCTGTGGAATACGTGCCTGCGCTGTGTCAAACCTGCGTATATCCGCGCCTTCTCTGTGTCGAACCTGCGGGTATATGCGCCTCCACTGTGTCGGACCTGCGGGTATAGATCTATAAATGATAATTTATCCCTTTTCTTAATCAGACTTCAATTATACCCAGATTATCAGATCCAATCATGTGCCAAAGAGATCTCGACCTATCAGTAGATCTTAACCATCTTGTAATGCTCAAGTTCCTCCTTGATTCAGATCCAGCTATAACTCACCAACCGATCACCAGTATTTCAGATCTTTCTCTTCTCAAGATATTCAACACAACAGTTTGCACCAACCAAATGATCTCCTTTCCTTTTTATAGTCTAGGCCTTACTCAAACCATGGTCCAAAACCATAGAGATCCAATACTAGGGACCCAATACCTGGGTTCAATACTTTAGATGCAAAACCATGGACCCAAAACCATAGGTTCAAAAATGTTGGACTAAATACCATTGACCAACCATAAGATTTCCCACATGTGCGCGCTTTCCTCTGAATGGAAGTGTGTGTACTGTACACCCACACCTTTTGATCGGTACACCTGCGTATATGTACACACCTTTTGATCGGTGCACCTGCGTATGTCTGCGACTTTGTGAAAAGGAACCTGCAGGTATCTCATTTTCTTCCATTCTGAGAGCCTGAACTGAGATCTGCCATTTGAGTGAGTTGCCATCAAGGACAACACTTATGTCATCGATCCAAACCTGTGCCAAACCTGTGTCATAATTCCAACACAGTATAAAGGGAGGGCCAACTCCCTGCAATATGAGTCTGCCCGAATCAATATATATAATATTCACTTTTATAAGGTACAAGTTAAATCTTGGGAAACCCCAAATTTACACTTAGCCAAATTTCCAACTTTGACGTGTCATTTGCCCAACTCAGGCGAGCTCATCGTCACCATGTAACCTCACCCAAGCGCCCTCCGCATGAGTCACACCTCCGTTTCACCAAACCGGCACTTCACCAAACTTCCATTATTTCATTGTGCACAGCGCACCCTACTCGGGTCGCTCGTCCGCACGTTCACCATGTCAACCAACTCGTTGTGCACGGCGCGCCGTACTCAGGTCATCGTTCGCATGTTCAACTAACGCGTCGTGCACGGCGCGCCGTACCCGAGTCGACCATTCGCACATTCACCCGACACTGCAAGCCCACCCGCCGATGCACTCCGCAGGTCACCTGCCTACCTCCGTGCCTGAACGCCTTCCTTCATTTCTCCATATACTCACCCGTCGTGCGGGCTACATGACCTGTGGTAGCTGCAGTCACCTTCGCACCTCACTCTTTCGTTGTAGCTCGTTGTCGAAACTTCTTGTCATCGTTGCTTTTCTTTCGTTTGAACCATCGCACCGCGTATGTATATGGGTGGTGGTTAGTTGTGCCACCTAACCGACCCATGTAACATGTCACCCGGCTGATCCATCGCAATGTTTTAATGCTCGGTCGGCTTGCCCCAACTCGTGGGTGGCCACCCCCTCTACATACTCCATCGTACATTGGTTCAAGTCAGCTAGCGAGCTCGAGCCCAGCTCACTCGCTATAAGTCCGTGACCAACTCGTCCACACATCATTTCCACCGTGTGTCTCGCTCGTTCAACCCCAGCTTGCCTGTTTTCTCAACTCACTCGTTTGGTGGGCGTGCCCATGCGTCGTTCAAACCGCAGGGCGTTACATTCTCCCCCACTTGAAATCATTGTCGTCCTTGACAATATCCCATCCTAGTAACCATCTGCCACCAAGATATAGCCATATCCTCGATCCATGATATCAACCAGTCCATACATCACAAACATCCCTGCAACATATGCAAAACGACCGTCTCCACCATGTGTCATCCCATTATGAACTGTCGCCATGATACTCCAACATAATGCTAACACATCTCTGCACACTGACGTCCCCCATGACTCGAACTAGTTGGGTAGCTAATCCAACTGTCATGCTCAAATCATAAGAATGCACATCCTTATGCCATCATTAGGATTTTCTCAGACTTCTACCACATCTTGAACTCATCAAGAATCTGCTCCAACCCCATGCTCAGGTCCATGGAATCTCCATCCCATCTGCAACATGTCCATCCAGTCCATGGTCTTGTTGTACAAGAGTGCACAACACCTCCATCGGCTCATACACAAATCATCTCCATGTCACATCAGCATCTGCACAACATCTCTGCCTTGGCACTCCTTGTTGGATGCCCATATGACACCTCTACAAGTGCTCCCGCATAATGTCCCTGCATAAAACTGCTATGCTCCATGTCTCCAACCTGATGTCCATGACTCAAGTTTCCCATGCTATCCAACCAAGTAGACCCATCTCAAAATTTGGTCATCCGCATCCAAGTCTACAAATCTGTCATCATAAAGAAGCCTCCTCCAAGGCCCCTTGTCAAGGTGGTGCAACCCCTTCCAACCAAGGTCCCTGCACCAACCCATCTCCAAGGTTGTCTATCAAGAAAGGAGGGCCAGGAAGTTTCCTCCCTAACTCTCATCCACCCATGTATCAGATTGGTACTGTGTCCTCAAGTATCTATGCATAGCTTCAACCTCCTCACATGTACACCCAAGCTTCCTAAGCTTGTCTTTCGTCAACTGAAAGTCATATATGCCCATAGCATACCTGCAAAATTTAATTATGCTAGCTGGATATCTACCTGCATAATCCTCTCTAACCACTGCCTCTGAAGAAGTACTCAGAACCTCTTCGTTTGCAACTCCATTGTGAAGATATTCAGTAGAAGATGTTTCTGCCAAGTGCTTTAGGATTCGTGAGATAGATCTCCCACTTCCTTCTTCCTCACTCTTGCAACGAAGTCAATCAACTTCCCTTCCTTCATTGTTTGAGTCATACTCCCAAGTCCTCTTTTCTCCACATCCTCATGCTTTACATTCAGATCTTTGGGATACAAAGTCATAGAATTCATCCTTGGCCTATACCCTAAGCAACTCCTCCTATTCATCAGAACCAACATAGTTCCCCCTTCAACTGTGATCAAGAGAATGTCTTGGTCCACCATTGGTATGGCTTGTGCAAGCTTCATGATATCTTGCCCCATTACCATAGAATGATCATCCATGTCCACGATCCTCAAGTCCAACATCCCAAACCACGAGCCCACTCTCACCTGAGTGTTCTCCATCACACTAGTGACAGCCTTCATGGTAGAGTTGACTGCTTTGAAAGCACTCCACTCTTTCTCCATCTTAGCTTTCTTTCCAAAAGACTTTACTGCCTTCCTGCTCACGAAGATATGAGTAGCCCCCGTGTCCACCAAAGCTGCAAATCTCTTGCCTTCCATGGTCACCTGCACAAAACTTAGCTTCAAGGCATCACCTCCTTCTGTTGGCTTTATCTTGTGTCTCACATCAACAACCTTCTTCAAAAACTTGACCTCAGAAGTGTCCATTGGCTTATGTCCCAATCCGACATCTCTCTTAAGTTACTTCACTTCCTTGCTTGGCTCATCTAAGCAATTTGATCCTGGCTCAGCTTGACTTCCTTCAAGCTTGTCCTCCATCGCATTCTGCTTAAGTGCACCAACCAAGTGCCCATTGACTGCTTCCATAGAACTAAGCTTCTGAACATCTGCCTGATTGTTTCGGTAGTAGTCCCCTAGTCTGCCAATGTAGTTGAGCTCATCCTGCTCAATTACAACAACCTTCTTACCAAGAAAGTTCTTCTTCATCTCCTCCTCAAGCTGCTTGACTTCGGTCTCCACCATGGCACTTTTCTTCCTTAGTCGAACTCTCTCATCCAAGAGTTCTTGAAGACTAAGACCATTCCGTTGGATCTCCTCATCAAGTTTCCTGAGTTCAACATCCATCGTACCTCCACATTGGTCCATGAGTTCTTCAAGTTCTTCTTTGATCTTCGAATAGCCTTCCTGAATCTTCATATTCTCGGCTTTCATCGAAACCCATTCAGAACTCCATCTACTCACTTGTTCCAACACTTTGTACTAGAAAGCTTCACCTGCATTATGGCTAGATTCACCTGCCATAGGTCCTTCTACCATCTTTGCCATCAGCCTTCTTCACCATTCACCAGATTCCCTGCAACCTGAATCAGCCCTTGATATTACCTGTCACGATATCAGCTTCTTTCACTTGCACTTCCACCTGAATCACCTTATCCGCAAAACCCCTTTGCACTTCACCAAGTTTCCTGCAAAACTTGGACCAGCTCTGATACCACCTATCACGAAGTGATAGTGGGATCAAATTCTTCTGCAAATCCCCTTTGCACTTCAACAAGTTTCCTGCAAAACTTGGACCAGCTCTGATACCACCTGTCACTATAGTGCAGTGGGACAGCTCTTCGTCATACACAAGCTTTGATACCCCCTGTCATGCCCCTACATTGGCAGTAGTCTTTCAACCGCTCTATAGCGAGGTGCGGCACCACTGAACACTTTATTTTCACCAATACTTATGTTCATGGACTACATCTAACATTTGTACTTAGTTTATTTTTCATTACCAAGTATTATCTTTGTCCTTTATACAGATGAAAAGCCATACACATTCATCATAAACAACATTACATAAGTAGAAATGCACAATAGTATAAAGGGAGGGGCAACTCCTTGCAATATGAGTATGCCCAAATCAATATATATAATCTTCACTTTTATAAGGTACAAGTTAGATCTTGGGAAACCCGAAATTTACCCTTAGCCAAATTTCCAACTTCGTCGTGTCGTTTTCCCAACTCGAGCGAGCTCATCGTAACCGTGTTGCCTCAGTTGGGCGCCCTCCGCACGAGTCACACCTCTGTTTCACCAAACCGACACTTCACCAAACTTCCACTATTTTTTCGTGCACAGTGTTCCCTACCTGGGTCGCCCGTCCACATGTTCACCGTGTCAACCAACTCGTCGTGCATGGTGCACCCTACCTGGGTCGCCCATTTGCACGTTCAACTGACTCGTTGTGCACGACACGCCCTACCCGGGTCGCCCGTCCGCACGTTCACCCAACGCTACCCGCCCGCCCGCCGACGCCCTTCGAGGGTCGCCCGCTTGCCTCCGTGCCCGAACACCTTCCTTCATTTCTTCGTCGACTCACATGTCATGCAGGCTACATGACCTGCGGTAGTCGCAGTCACCTTCGCACCTCACTCTTTGGCTGTAGCTCTTCGTCGAAACTTCTTGTCACCGTTGCTTTTCTTTCGTTTGAACCATCGCACCACATATGTATATGGGTGGTGGTGAGTCGTGCCACCTGGCTGACCCATTGCAATGTTTGAACGCTCAGTCGGATCACCCCAACTCGTGGGTGGCTGCCCCCTCCACATACTCCATTGCACATTGGTTGAAATCAGCCAGCGAGATCAAGCCTAGCTCACTCACTATAAGTCTGCGACCAACTTGTCCACACATCATTTCCACCGTGTGTCTCGCCCATTCGACCGCAACTCGCCTGTTTTCTCAACTCGCTCGTTCAGTGGGCATTCTCGTGCGTCGTTCAGACCATAGGGCGTTACAACTGTGCTCTTTAAAGGAAACCCTAGTTGTGCAAGCTCCATGAGAAACTCTAATCCCTCCACATAGACCAACAACTCGTTCCCTTCCTTCAAACAGATTTATAAAAAAAAATACACTCAACTAATTGAAAGAATGATATTAATTTAGACCCCTGTGTGGTCAGTTGTTGTGCCATAATTTTATCAATGCATGTGGCCTTTGGAGGGTCTTCCCGGATTCCCCAATTTTGTTTTGATTCATAAACCTATTATCACTCATAAACAAGTGTTGAATGCATCTACATGGTCCTGCAGTGCCAAGAGGCATGTAGTCCCTCCAATTTTTGGATCTAAGACTCTTTATGCAAGAGATTAACTTCTTTGAAACTGTGCATAAGTTGATATATTACTCACAAGGAAGAGGATCACCCTTTTGGAGCTTTATTTTCTTCTAAACTGACAGATGATCCTTGATTTTATTCAACTATCACCTACGTAGAGTCATGGAGGCCTTTATATTGTTTGGTCCCTTTTATAGTTTCTCATCAAGCCTCTTCGATGTATTTTCCTATGGTGCTGGCTAGAACTTTCTCATAACCTTTCTTAAAATAGGAATGTGGAATTTGTGCAATGATCCAAGACTGAAATGTATACATGTTCTCATCATAGCATCAAGTTCACATATTAGCAACCAATAAGCCTCCTTGGGGAAGTTTGTTGATTTTATTTATGCCAAAAACACCACATCTTGTGATTTCTTTTTTCTTTGGCACTATGCATATCTCCTTTGCTATTCATATAATGTATTGGTGCATATTATTCGAAGAGGGAGGGCTACACATATTTAAATGGTTGAAATGTAGTTGGTGGCCCTTTGAATCTTCCCATGCCTTCCAACTAAGAAAGTTCCACTTTATAATGACTCAATACATTATATGAAGAAGCCTTCTCTGTAGACACTACCATGTTCACACACACTCAACAATGACTTGACTTTATAGTCACTTTACATTGATGTTTTAAAACAAGGTTGCAATCCCAAGTTATAGTGTTGGTTGCAGTTTGAAGGAGGTCACCATCAAATGTGACCTAAGAGGGTCGCATAGTCATAATCCATGAGGGTCACACTTTTGGGTTGTATTGCTAGAGCTCTTGGATTGCGATTTTGTGATGACAAGTCAAACTAATGATCATCACCTTTTGACTTTGCACTATTACATGATGAGTTGCTGTAATAGAACATATCTGCAAGCCATTACTCCAACAATGGTGTCTCATATGATTGGAAATACATGATGAGAGAGAGAGTGTGCACACTTTGCTTTAGGCTCCATTAAATTCAACATATTCCCTACACACCGGTGCTGCATGTTTCAGTATTTGATTAGGTATTCGAACCATGGAAGCTTCAAATCCATGTGTGGAAGGGTGTCTTTGCAGGAAATGCATAATGTTTTATTTTGATAATGGGTGAATTCAGTTCAAAAATATGTACTTCATGAGCAATGATCGAAACACTATAAGATATGGGCCAATCATGAACCATCATATATCTAAATACATTCAGGTTGTGGGATTTTAGTTCATGAGCTTGACCTAGGCTTATTGATGACTAGTTAGGGCTTATAACCATAATTGTTATGTTTTGGGATCTAAGAGCTCAATGGATGGGAGGCGTAGGTCTAATAAGGAGTAGATTTTCTATCCAGTCATGGAAGTAGAATAAAGAAGGTTTTTTATATAAAGAGGAATCCCAAGTGAGGAATTTACATCCAAGATTTGCACCCTACATCCATCACAAAAGACCGACTTAGTAGAGGTCGTGGGAAAGAGGTCACGTAATCGCACAAGAGAGAGAGTCACATAAGTCAATGGCTTTTTTCAAGCACGATGTTGTGACCTGACGACTTGGAGAGGGGATGTCGAGTTGCAATATCGACAAGTCGCGTCTTCTGGCTGGAACACTAAGGCTCTGTGTTGCGGTCTTGTGACCTATGGAGAGGACTGACCTATAGGATTTAACAAGTGATATAAAATTCTCACACAGTTCTAGCTCAAATTTATTCCTGCTCTCTTTCAAGAGTCGTTCTCTGGATGAGTGCATGGGCCATGCATGATTTTGAGATTAAGATCAACGTCTACTCTGAATGGTTTGACACATTAAATGATTGTTAGAATGGCCTCTCTATTTCTGATGTCTCTCCCCCCTTTACGACATGGCCGGTGTGAAATACATTTACCACAGGTCAATCATAAGGATGTAGTTACATGACCTTTCGAGTGTTCTTCTGCCAGAGCGAATGCCGTGGTTGACACCTTTAGTGAGGAATGGTTGCATGGTGATTTTCACATAATCATAACAACGCAACCCTTATTTTTCCCAGGTTGAACCCTTATTATAATCATAATTCCACGAATCTCCCACTATAACAAGGTCTACCAAGGCAAGAGAAAAACCCCTTAGCCACAAAAGCATCTCCTTGAAGTGAAAACTACTTTAATAATAAATGTAAGTTTTAGCCCTCCAAAATTGATTGTTGCAAACAAATTCTTAATAAAATAGAAAATATTCAATAGAAAACACACATATTAACATAAATATTTTAGCCTAGAAACAAAAACAAGGAAATCCTAAAATATGTTTCAATATATTCTTCTTTATAATTATAATAAAATACATATATCCTGCAACACCCATAAACCACCAATCAATTTACCATGGATTTGAATACAAGCAAAGTTCCTGAATTGAAACTACAGAAACATGGGCTAAACCACCATGTGCCACAAAGCTACTAAAGGCCAAATCCATCTGCCAATAACCACCAAAATAAAATGCAAAAAACTACCCATATATATATATATATATATATTACTAGGGGTGTTTCCTCCTTGTAAATCTCCAAGTAAGGGGTGTTTCTGCCACTTTTACAACTCATAACCCCCCAAAAAAGGGGGATGTAGGCCCCCATATGACCTCCACCCTCCCTAGCTACACTTGAAGCAATGTACAACACATGGAGGTAGTCATACAAAGAATATAACACATACACAACAAAATTATTATCAAACCTTGTTCCTGGCAATTATATTTTCTAAATATTGTAGTTTAAATGCAAACCTAGACATCCATTCCACCACTAATGATTGATTTCATGTATAGGAAGAACGAAAATCCCACCTTTTAACCATTTTGATATTTTTGAAATTATTTCCTTTGTGCACTTTAGTATGCTATTGGAGTTCAAGGGAAAAAGTAGGTGTTATCGTGTTTTCAACATATTTAGTCAAACCCCCAATAACATATTCTATTTAGTTCATAAAGTTTCAATATATTTTGTGAGGTTTGGGTAATGTAAACTTGAAGAAAGCCCATGATCATCGAACATCATTGTTAGGAGAAAACTTCAATGGATCAAAATTATTTGACCATACACATGATGATGTGGCCAAATTCCACGAAGAATGTTTCTATATGGTTGATGACATGGATTGTATTAAGTTGACATATAAAAATTCCACATGGTAGAATCAATGGGTGAGATTCAATCTTGATTGATGAAATGAACAACCAGGATGTCCTATTGGTAATTTGGCCAAAGGCCTATCAACATCAACAAAAAAGGTTGAAATTCTAATTTTGATATGTAAAATATTTTGTGGAGACTCAATGCTCATGGCTTCATGAACGATCAACACAAATTTTATGGTTTGTTGTTTTAAGACCAAATTGATTTCACCAACATTAATGGCTTCATACAATTTATTGTTTTAACACCAAATTGATTTCCCCAATATTAATGGCTTCATATGATTTATTGTTTTAACACCAAATTGATTTCACCTACATTAATAAATTCATCGTCAATTGATGGAATCTTTGGGGTTTTGTTTTAACATCCATTCAATTTCACCAATTTTGATGGCTTTATTGGCACTTTGAAGAAAGTATTGTGATCTAGATCCTTTACTCAAGTTTCTTTTTTTTCTTCTTCTTTTGCTCAAGTAAGAAATATGATTTTCCTAGGGCTTTATAGGATTTTAAAGTACAAAAGCGATCAAAACAAGCTACTAAAAAGGATATGAATCCTAGGGAAAACAAGCATTGCAATGCCAAAATGAAGCAAAAGATGATGGTACCCTAAAATTTGAGAAATTATAGGGTGTGTTGAGTACTCAACATGTTGTTGTGTTAATGATTGAGGTGATTGTTGTTATTTTTTGGATGAGTATTGTATTATCTTTACATGCAAACTTTACTTTGTTATAAGGGGGAAGATCACCCCTTTTAAAATATTTGTATTGGTTATATAAAATATTCCCTCTTTACCATTATATACCTCATTATTGAAAATGTTTCTTTGATTTTCTGAATTTTGTAGGTTGGCTAAGAGGTTGAATATAAAGAGTAATTTTATTTGGACTGTGGTTCTATTAAATCTTCCACTTTAGTTCAAATCCTTTCACAAGGGCTAAGGAAAGTGTACTATGGAAGTGTTACAATTGCCACCTTTATAATCACTTCCCCTCATTTTAGTGAAGGATAAATCCAACAAAAGGGATGCTTCGAGAGTAACTTTGAGGAATCCTATAACAAGAAGGAATCAAATATATTGTTATCACTTCGTAATTTTCCTAGGTTGAGGAAAAAAACTACTAAGGTAACCACAAAACCATTTTTAAAGTTGGGATCTAGCCCTTCTAGCTTCAGAGAGGGATCTCTCCATATGATTTAGGTTTCCTGTTTTAGATTTTAGGTAAGCTATTTGAGTTCAAGATGGATTATTCAAAGGTTTGGTTGAAAGATGTAGGAAAATTCCATTGGGCATGGAGTCATGAACCTTTGGGTAATCAATCACAAAATGACAGAGCAACTGTAACAGGGCAGAATAGGAAAACTTTTGGATCTTTTAGTGTCTATGGGGTGAATAGGATGAATATGGTTTAATTTCAATTAAATATAGATCATACTGGGATGAATTCTATATTTACATCAGAAAGAAAACATGGATATTGCTAACAAGCCAGAGCAGAGTATGCTTAAGAAAATTTGGCCCTTAATCCTCTTGCAACAATAAAGAGGGGAAAGCATATAGAAACTAAAGAGAAAAAAAAATTAACATAAGAAATCACATCACCAATTGTCTAAAATGGGAATCCTGGAACAAAACTCTCTGTATTTCTGCAAATTGATCACTTTGAGTCTAATCCACAGCTTACATCAATGCATAGCCCTATTCTTCATAGAAGTTCCAACCTTGTTTACATCTTTGGAAACTGTTTATATATTGATTTACATAACAATTTTACAAAATAATAGTCATTACATAATTACAGAAAGACTGATATTTTTAGTATCTCCCAAGTTCATGTATGCAAAAATAGGCTTTAAAATATATTTTGTATGTCCTAAAACAAATATAGGAAAATATGCTTGCATTCAAGCAAAAGAAGTATCTGGTTAACTACTTCTCTTGAAAGTAGAATAGGTCCCTAACTAAAGTTTTAGCATTTTTGTTATCATAACAGGTCCCTTTGCAATAAGTCATCAAAATTTCTCCTTCGCTCTTCTCAATTCTGCTGGAAAATCCTTAGCCTCTAAATCTAGAAATTGGTTCAATATTTTTGATCCTATGCCTTTAAAACTGGAGTGGTTGTAGTTATTTTCGAAGATACTTGTTGGTTGTGCATTTCAAACAGCTATTCCTCTCTTTTCTATGTTTAAACAACTGCTAATCCATACATCTGTTGAGACTTCCACATGGTTTATCGAAGAAGTCCCACATCACCAACTATTGGCTTAGTCGGTCCTAACCCAGGTTTAGAGTTAGTTTCTCCAAAAAAATCCCTACATTACTGGCACTTTTGGCATCAATCCGCAGAGTGCGGATAGAAGTCTCACCCGAAGTAGTATGGGGGGATGTTGGAACCAAGTTTCTACACCCAGAGACGAGTGTTATGTCGTTTTACACCCTAAATCTGCCTTCGCGCAGATCGATAACCCTTTAAGTCTAACCCCGTTTAGTCAGTCTCTAAACCTCCACGAATGGTTACGACTATCTTTTGTGGACCCTGAATATGTGAATCAGCGTCTTACGTACATCAAAGATTACGTATAACCCAGTAACTACTCAGATTAGCTTAAGTGTCTGATAACTTCAACATACAACAAGATTATCTTCACGTAAACAATTAGCAGTAATTACGTTCACATAACACTATCAATTGTGTAAAGTCATGCATCAATACATCATTATTTCACAAACTCAGTATAACACAAGGTTCATTCATATAAACAAAAGTAAAGAGATAACACATGTATTTCTGCACAATCTTCTTTATTGATAATCAGTTTAATCTTACAGAATCACAACTTCCCTATGCACTTAGCTGCAAGGGTCTGTGCACTCAGTTGCAGACTCTACTCTACGCCTCTGTGCACACAGCTGTAGAGCATTCCTTCTACTCTAAGACTTCTTCACTCTTACTCTTACTGACCCATTACATTCATCTTCCTCATCTGTATTTTTCCTTAGACTCTCTAAGGAACACCTACTTATACAATCCCATTGTCCGCAGACCATGGGTAGATCTTCGAAAGTCGACTCAACTTACATAAAAGAAGGGTAAAACCCTTTATGAAACTTTAACTATCTACGTGATCCGCGACCACAAATTTCGAAGTCTTTACATTTTATACAACAAAACTTGGGCTTTTGCCCAAAAATTGACCCTAGGGGACCCCATCCCAGTAGGCCCCCAACACAAAGATCGTAACTCGCCCTCGAGTCACTTTGCTAGTGTGGAGATCTTACTACAGAGACCTCCCAACTCGACTTGTGCCACTGCCAATTCAACCATGCTTTTCCTGGCTGCTTGTTTGATCTACTCCACCAATTGCTCTGTTGACGGTCCTCAACTGTCTTCCTTGATTTTCTGCATCGTGCTTTGTAGAATCACCAACTTGTCCTGAATGTTGGCGGAGATAATGTACACTTCGTCCAGCCAAGGCCCCAATCTAGCCTTGAGGATGCCTCTTTCTTCTGTGCTACTTCCACTTATAGATGCAGCTGCCTGGCCTCTTGCCACATAGCAACGCGTTGTGCAGTAGCAATGGTGCGTGTTGTTTCTCTGACTTCATCATACTGTTGTTGGAGTTCATGAGCTTTTGTATTCAAGGCTTGTAGGGTGGGATGTTCCTACAGAGCCATGACTACCTCCATTTCTTGCTCGAAGAGCATGGTGTAGTCTGCCACTGAGGCATCCACTGTCACAACTCCATCCTTCACAGCGGCTTCGCGTTGTTCCCTGATCTCTGGTAGAGTTGAAGGTTGTGACTTCAAATCTAACTCTATGATCTTCAAGTTCAGTTAAAACTAAACTCTAGCCATTTCTGTCTTAACATCGCGCACGGCTGCAACCAAATTTCTGATTTTTTCCTCCAATGGCGGTTCCTCTGGTATATGCAACTTAGGTACTATTCTGCAGGCTTCTGCCATCATGGCTGCAAGTTGGTAATTCTGTGCTTGGAATTTCTTTTATGCCTCCAATGCCTGTGATTTCTCAATGAACATCTCTTCATTATTGACTTTGTACTCGCTGATAAGGCTCAGTACACGCTTCTCCTAAGCCTTAACTTATGTTATCACACCTACTTGTAGCGTGTGAAGAAACTCACTGGGGAGTGCAACCAAGTTGAGGCCGATGTTCTTCAGAGAGATGACAATAGCCTTGTCAATGGCCGCCTCCACACTCAAAGATCCATCTGGCAGCGCGACTACTTGGAGATCCAGTGACCGAACCATCTCTACTACTTGAGTGGTCCCCGGTGCCAAACTAGTTTATGTAGCGCTACTCTGTCCTACACCTACCTAGATTCTATTAATCTAAATCTGCAGCTCACGCAGATCCTTCTAGATGGTGCTCATTGCCTACTTTTTCTGCTCCTCAAATTGCTGCAGCAGTTCTGTGGTGGTATCCCTTACGTTATCACCTATATCATCTAGGTCGTCGTCTGTTAAGGTGATCGGATCCAGCGACGACTTTGTCGCCTTTGACTTCTTCCGCGGTCCTTCCTTCCCTTGGTCTCTGTATCTTTTGATCCAGAAGGGAGTGCTCTCCTGCTCCTCCTGACTGCCACCACCCTACCCGGACTGGTCTTCCTGTTTCTGGGAAAACTAGTGTCTATTTGATCTGCTAGTCCCACTAAGACGGGTAGCTATCTTAGAAACAAATAATCAAAGCAATTTGCGATTTCCTTTAGATATGATAGATAAGAGAGAAGCAAAGGGGACCAACCTGGATCTTCCGCTTGGCTCCTTGATTGATTTCTATCTCCTTTTATAGAGCTTTCCACTCCTCTCCTACTTGTCCTGCTTCAGAGAATCCCTATAGAGCCAAAGTAACAAAACACCATCAAAGCATCTCGATCTATGATATCATAAACAATGCAGAATCAGAAATACATTGACCATACAATTGCATTCACAAATAACAAGATTCACAAATACACGATTATATGGAGGAAAAATCAAAGAAATTTATTAATAGTAGAAGAGAGTATTACAACCCAGCTGTATGATCCAGCATCATCCTCCCAGCATCAAAGCCCTCTTCACCTCATGAAAAGCAAGATCACCCAACAATACAATGTCTCTTCTCACAGATAAACCAACATCACTTCCTTACAAAATACAAAATTCCAGCCTCTAGATCTCTCAGATGAGGGATCCATTTATAGATGTCTTGCAAGGGTGTGAGTCAGCTTTGGGTTTTTGATTAGTGTCATTCCACTAATAGTTCTTGGTTCCACTTGGAGATTTCATTGATCTCTTACTCATCCCTGGGCGAATTCAGAGAGACAAGTGTCATGGGAGAAGTTTCTAGAAGATTCCATGAGTTTCCACTTAGCAAACTGTCTCTGCCATTTGTCCATTCTCGCTCATCACACCCTAAAGAAGGCCTTTTCAGTATGCATCACACCTTGACCATGGAGTAGTCAGTATGGTCCAGTTTTGGCCAGTTCTGGGTGGTTTTTCAGGTGGAACTTCTAGGTAATGATGTAATCAATTGACCATGATCCTTTAGGGTATGAAACAACACTTTTAGGGGTTAAAGAGCCCTTGGTTTATGGACATATGAGTTTGGGGTTGCAGTGCCCAAATATGTCTATAACAGTTTCCCCCTAAAGCATGAGGTCATAAATCTTTTGATGTCGGGTGAAATGCTTTATCGTGAGGATTCGAGGTATTCAAACTGGAAGGTGACTTGTATAAGATACAATACAATACATCATCATCATCATATTATTTTCATGATCTAGCTGAGGCGGGCATTCCCATGCTCAACTTTATAAATTCATTTTCATGTACATAGGACAGACAATCATCTACTGTTGCAGACTGGTGATTCTTTGCGTGAAGAGTCATCCTCCCTAGCTTAGATGACTATCTGTGCAGCTTTTGTGTACAATTGATGTCTTTATTTTCCTGAATATATCGCAGCCCGGATGGATGAAACTAGATCCAGGGTCTTCAAACTCGTTCAATATTCGCCCAATGTACAAGTCAATCCATGTGAAAGGATGTTCTGAAGTTGAACATGGAAAGACATCGCCTGATTACCAGCCAATAATGTAAGCTGTTAACAGGCGTGAGAGGAGTCACCAATAATGATAATGACCCTCAAGGTACTACAGTACAATTCACGTGGTGTGAATATAAGAGCCGATGTTGAACACCATGCAAAATCTTTTAGTCAAAGGTCATTGATGTAAACCTGTCGCCGGAAGTGAGAAACCTACCATTGAGGCATGCAAGCATCAAAGTACTGAAAGGGTTGTTTCTAAGTCAACTTCTTGGATAATGAGCTGATGTCGACAAGAAGTGACCCATCATAGGAGGGCCTTGATGTATCCCACATCTACGACATGAAACGAAGCAAATGATTTTTCTGTAGGTGAAAATGATCTGATGATACAAGGTTCATGAATGACGGTCATGAAAAATGAAGGGTGAAGGTATTGCAACGGATGAGGTGTTAGCTGGATGGTAAATTCTCTGAATGACTTCTCTTGAACATGTTGGCGACACTGAGATGGATTGGTAGTGTTAACCCCAAAAGATGGATGGTACGGAGGACCAATGGTGATATGACAGATGAACGGAATAACCCGACTCAATCATGGTGATGGAGTGAAAGTGTCATGTTCAAGAGCAACCTGTTACCAATAAAATTCTTCAAGTTTTCTTCCCCTTTTTCCCCAGTCATTGCTGACCAGTACATATTTATTTTTGTCAAGCTTGAGGAGGATAACATATTCTTGTTCTATAATTTTCCCTTCGGGCAAACCTGTCACTATATTTTAGCGAGCCTAGCGATAGTGAAACTCGTCCTTGTCTGGATGGACAAGTTTGTCACTATTATTTTAACGATTTTAATGACAAAGATAACTCAGTCCTTTTCATGTTTAGAGAGTTTGAAAAGGGATGAAAAGGAAACTCCAGCAGTCTTTTTTCGTAGCATAATCCCTTAAGTCTGAAAAAGTATAAAATAATACGAAAGGGATGACTTTTCGATTGCTTTAGTGAGCCAAAAAAGACAAGTACTAGATCTTTTTGTTTAATAATCCCTCAGGTCCAAAACTATTAAAATGTATAGGAGGGATGGTGCTTCCCCTTACTTTAACGAGCTGGAAAGGCCAATAGCTCAACAATATTTTTATATTTAACAAGTCTAAAAAGAGTTTAAAAGAGACTCATTTTTTAGGAACGAGTGGTGTTTTCGGGTAGCAACTGGTTCCAGGTAAGTTTGGAACTTCTCGAAACATGGCAGTGTGAAGAGGGTGGCTAACAGGACCACTCATCACAGCTATTCCTCAAAAGGGTAAACAATCAAGTGGAAGGGTATGATCAGCCAAAAAAATGGAGGTGACGGTAGGAACACGACCAAGGTTCAAAAGATTGATAGCAGGGCAATCACAAAGGTTATTTACTAAGGGTGGATTCATTTTTTTAATGAGTTTGAGCTGGGAGAAACTATGCTCATAGGCGAGTTTATTTTTTAACGAGCTTGAACCTTGCAGAAACATTGCTCATACCAGTTGTTCAAAGATGTCTCTCATTGGTAGGTTTATTTTTTAGTGAGCTTGAACTCTATGATAACATGTGTTCATCGCCTTTTTGTGTAAGCTAGAAATGACCAAACTACGAAGCTAACTACACTAAATCTAAGGAACTACTGAGGTTAGGTAGGATGGTTTTGTCCTCCGCCGAGGAAAAACACTTCCTTTGCTTCGTCCGCGCGATGCAGACAAAGGTGAATGGTGGATCAAACCAATCATCTAACCTAAGAAGTTGAACTAAAAGGCTAAAAAGCTAAAAAACACTAAAAAGCTAAAAAATGAAATTGGTTGTTTTTCACTTGCATACTAAGGTTTGCATGCCCCCAGGTATTAAGAAAAGGAGAGTTTCCAGGTCACCATATGGAAGTTTCTGCGGTTAGGCAAGATTGTTTCTGTCAGCGGTAGACAAAAAACACTTCCTTGGCTTTGTCCATCGAAATAGACGAAGGTAAATGTTGTGAGCTTCCAATCACATAACCTGTAGGGAAATCTATCTTTTCAGCTGGGTTTTCCTGCCGAAGTAGACTAGGGTGCATGCCCCCTAAGCTTCGTTACATTCACCAGACTACTTGCGGTAATTAGGTGGATGAAATAAAGGTTGAAGAGACATTCTTGATGCAAAGAGACCATTTAGGGATGATGTTTGACTCGTAGTTGTGTTTGAATCGGGAAATGAAAGCTGGTCAATAAGTTGCACCATTTGGCCTTCATGCGGGAAACACATCACTCGAAAGAGTGTGGAAACAATAGCTTCCATACTATAAACATAGTCATGCCCAAGGAGTAGATTGTAATCTAATGGCCCTTGGACTACCATTACATTCAAGTGAACAATTTTCCTTTTCAAAGTTATCGGTAACTTCGGAAGGATCCCTAACGGTTGATTTGTTCCTTTGTTAAAGCCTGACAAATTTTGTGTCTCAGGTAGAAGTGATGGCGAACCAAGTTCTTTCCAAGCAGTTGAGGAAAGGATACTCATTGAAGCCCCTTCATCTATGATAGTGCTAGGCACAATCATTTTTTAAACTTGTACTATGATCCGGAATGGTACATTAGATGGCAGGCAGGGTCTTACTAGTTGATTCCAATCAAAGGAAATGACTAGACTGCTCGGAGGAGGTACCAGATAAATGGTTGGAGAAACCTCATGAACTAGGGGGTTTTCTTCCTGTTGTAAAGGAACAGGTGGATTGACCCCAAGTTCATTAGACTCTGTATTGACAAAAAGAATTTAAACGGTGTCGTTCTCATTCTCTTTGGAAATTGTATCATCTGAAGGTGGACCTTCTAAAGGAAAGACTGGGTTGACTGCCATCTCAACCTATTGACTTTGGTCCGGTATGGACTCAGAAGGTTCACTTTCAATGATAGGCATTTTGATCGACAATTGAGTTATGCCAGTTTGGTTTTCAACTAGCGATGGACTTGGTGAGAGTTTCTTGTATCCAGGTGGAAGTCGCTGCAGTGAAGCAGGACGGTTATCCAAGACACTTTTGGCTTCATCCATAAAAGGAAAATGGTGAAGAGCATGATTACCTTCACATAACCTACATGGAAATCTGACCTTTCCTTTCTGTCCATTGACTTCATTTTCACTAGTTGATGGTGTGCTATCAACCTGATTGCCAGAGGTTGATGACACCAGATGGTGCAAATGGGGAGACCATTCTCTCAAGATCCGTGGAATGCAAGGACAATCTCGATGAAGGTGGTCTCCCTTGCAAATTATGCATGGAGATCTGTGCTTGGAAAGTTCGGTGTGCGGATTTTCACCGGATGATGCATGGTTGCCCCCTTGTTTAACTGACTTCTTCTTCATCTTCTCAGCTACTTGGTTTTTAGTATCAGTAGTTTCACCAAGCGAAGAGGAAGAAGGCAAGGGAGAAACAAGCGAAGTAGAAGGTGAAGGGACAACTTTAGTATCATCTGGTTTCTAATTTGATTGTTGAGGAATCATGGTATTTTGAATGGCAGAGGTTGAGAATAGCCATACTGGCAAGCCAATTGTGATTCTTGGAAGGGACAATGTAGCCATATACGGAGCACCAATATCTCCCCAAGAAGAGAAAGGACTAGGATTCCCCCCAAGAGGGGTTCCTTGATTGGTGGACTCCATTATCTAAACCTAATATCAACGAAGGAATAGGGATGTTATTCTGATTTAAATAAATTTTAAATGACGCTTTGACACAACTTTGATTTTTCAATTTTTAAGAGTCAAGAAAAAGCTAAAGATGACTCTAGTCACCTTCGATTTTTAATGAGCCTGAAGTGACAAGTGCTCAGATGGACCTTTTCTTTTAAGGAGTTGAAAAGGAATGAAAGTGACTACTCTGGAAATCTAGACAAAGGGATTACCAAACCAATCGCAAAACTGCAAAATACACCTTGGTGATAAATTAAAGAGAAATTACCAAGGACTTATGTACAGTAGTCAATCTTCTTGAATGCTATGTTCAGTGCATTGCGATCAATAGGGCGGCAGACACGGCTTCCTATGGATAAAGGATATCAGCCTATTGTGGTCTCCCAATATATACTCAACGGTACGGGGAGCACAAGTCCGTACTAGCATTTGTCGTATCAAAGAGGAGGAATCACCCAACCTTCGATGAAAATGATAGTTATCAGGTTTTACGACGCTAGAACACGTCTCTAGCCTAGACTTCTAGATGTGTTGCGTTAGGTTCCAAAGCATTTTTATGTTAATTGAGATTTATTTTAGAGTTGATCTCATTTAGAAGTTTGTCTTTCAAGGTTCACTGCATGATGCAGGTGTAAAATTCCTAAATATGCAATCTAACATGATAAACAGTCATTTATTTTCTTTTCGCAATGAAAATCCTAGCTACTAAGGAAAGAAGATTACGATTCTTTCAACGGAGAGCAAAAATCACACACTAAATGCACCTTTCCTAAAACATTTTCGCACACAATCTAAATGCAAATGCAAATGCATGTATTTTTTTTTCGTTTCCTTAATGTGAGAATGCCAAAAAGGGAAACTAAGTATAGATATGAACTATTTTTCTTCAAAGCGACATTACGACAATTTCTTTCCAATAAACGAAAGGAAGACTAAAACGATACTTTTCGATTTTGAATAGAAAACTGCTTTTGACACTTCAAATATTAACAATTCAAATCAAATACAATGAAAAAAGTACAATCGACTATTTAGAGGAGGAAGACTTTAGGACACCCTTCTTTTTGACTCAAGATGACAGTTACGACACCTTTTTGCATCAAAACGGCAGTTCCATTAAGCTACATTTGAGAAAGAAGGACTGTAAATGATGGACAAATGCATAAACACATTTACTAATCCTAATCAAGGGAGGCTGAAACATGTAAAGGAAAGAGGCTTGAACAATGAGATAATGATCATAAGTAGCAACACAATCAAACAGAGCTGAAAACAAGGACAAAAAACCAAATTTCAAAGAGAGAAATGAGATCACTCAGTCGTCGCACCTGTCCTTCAGAGAAACAGGGATGCATCTCACTTGCTACACATGGGAGGTGAGATGCATACTGGTTTCCACTCACAAAAAGTGCGATGGGCCAGGGAATGAAACTGAGTTGTGTTTTTGGTCAAATTTGCAGCTAAGTTTAGGGATTAAGGCTGAGCTATTATGAACAGTAAAGAACAAAGTACAGGGGTATGATCTTATGAGGTTATTGAGCTAACACAAGGTAGAATGCTTGTAAGTCAGATGTTTAGTTCATAAAACAACCCAGAGATTGACTGAAGCAGCATTTATCTACTTCACAATTGCATAGCAAAGGCAATTCGAAGGCTATCTGGCTAACTTCAAGCTTCGTCTGTAGTTTATAAAGCAAACAACAATGACAAACAAACAAACTATCCGTTCCACAGTGGAGTTGCCATTTTGTTTCCAGGAAAACTACTGTCTATTCGATTTTCTAGTCCCACTAAGACGGGTAGCTATCTTAGAAACAAACAATCAAAGAAATTTGCGATTTCCTTTAGATATGATAGATACGAGAGAGGCAAAGGGGACCAACCTGGATATTCTGCTTGGATCCTTGATTGATTTCTCTCTCCTTTGATAGAGCTTGCCACTCCTATCCTACTTGTCCCACTTCAGAGAATCCCTATAGATCCAATGTAACAAAACACCATCAAAGCATCTCGATCTATGATATCATAAACAATGCAGAATCAGAAATACATTGACCATACAAATGGATTCACAAATAACAAGATTCACAAATACACAATTATATGGAGGAAAACTCAAAGAAATTTATTAATAGTAGAAGAGAGGATTACAACCCAGCTATCTAATCCAGCATCATCCTCCCAACATCAAAGCCCTCTTCACCTCATGAAAAGCAAGATCACCCAACAATACAATGTCTCTTCTCACAGATAAACCAATAGCACTTCCTTACAAAATACAAAATTCCGGCCTCTAGATGAGGGATCCATTTATAGATGTCTTGCAAGGGTGTGAGTTAGCTCTGGGTTTTTTATTAGTTTCATTCCACTAATAGTTCTTGGTTCCACTTGGAGATTTCATTGATCTCTTACTCATCCCTGGATGAATTCAGAGAGGCAAGTGTCATGGGAGAAGTTTCTAGAATATTCCATGAGTTTCCACTTAGCAAACTGTCTCTGCCATTTGTCCATTCTCGCTCATCACACCCAACAGAAGGCCTTTTTAGTATGCATCGCACCTGGCTAGTGTAGCAGCCAGTATGCGTCGCACCTTGACCATGGAGCAGTTAGTATGGTCCAATTTTGAGTGGTTTTTCAGGTGGAACTTCTGGGTAATGATGTAATCAGTTGACCATGATCCTTTAGGGTATGAAACAACACTTTTAGAGGTTAAAGAGCCCTTGGTTTATGGACATATGAGTTTGGGGTTGCAGTGCCCAAATATGTCTATAATAGTTTCCCCCTAAAGCATGAGGTCGCAAATCTTTTGATGTCGGGTGAAATGCTTTATCATGAGGATTTGAGGTATTCGAACTAGAAGGTGACATGTATAAGATACAATACAATACATCTTCATCATATTATTTTCATTATCTAGCTGAGGCGGGCATTCCCATGCTCAACTTTATAAATTCATTTTCATGTACATAGGACAGATAATCATCTACTATTGCAGACTGGTGATTCTTTGCATGAAGAGTCATCTTTCCTGGCTTAGATGACTATCTGTGTAGCTTCTTTGTACAATTGATGTCTTTATTTTCCTGATTATATCATAGCCTGGATGGATGAAACTAGATCCAGGGTCTTAAAACTCGTTCAATATTCGCCCAATGTACAAGTCGATCCGTGTGAAAGGATGTTCTGAAGTCGAACATGGAAAGACATTGCCTGATTACCAGCCAATAATGTAAGCTGTTAACAGGTGTGAGAGGAGTCACCGATAATGATAATGACCCTCAAGGTACTACAATACAATTCAAGTGGCATGAATATATGAGCCGATGTCGAACATTATGAAAAATATTTCGGTTAAAGGTCATTGATGTAAACCTGTTGCCAGAAGTGAGAAACCTACCATTGAGGCATGCAAGCTTCAAAGTATTGAAAGGGTTGTTTCTAAGTCAACTTCTTGGATAGTGAGCCTATGTCGACAAGAAGTGACCCATCGTAGGAGGGCCTTGATGTATCCCACATCTACGACACGAAACGAAGCAAATGATTTTTCTGGAGGTGAAAACGATCTGATGATACAAGGTTCAGGAATGGCGGTCATGAAAAATGAAGGGTGAAGGTATTGCAGTGGATGAGGTGTTAGCTGGATGGTAAATTCTCTGAATGACTTCTCTTGAACATGTCGGCGACACTGAGATGGATTGGTAGCGTTAACCCTAAAATATGGATGGTACGAAGGACCAATGGTGATATGACCGGTGAACAGAATAACCCAACTTGACTCAATCATGGTGATGGAGTGAAAATGTCATGTTCAAGAGCGATCTGCTACCAATAAAATTCTTCAAGTTTTCTTCCCCTTTTTCCCCAGTCATTGTTGACCAGTAGCTCTTTATTTTTGTCAAGCTTGAGGAGGATAACATATGCTTTTTCTATAATTTTCCCTTCCAGCAAACCTTTCGCTATATTTTAGCGATCCTAGCAACAGTGAAACTCGTTCTTGTCTGGATGGATAAGTTTGTCACTATTATTCTCACGATTTTAATGACAAAGATAACTCAGTCCTTTTCATGTTTAGAGAGTTTGAAAAGGGACGAAAAGGAAACTCCAACAGTCCTTTTTCGTAGCATAATCCCTTAAGTCCGAAAAAAGTATAAAATAATACGAAAGGGATGACTTTTTGATCGCTTTAGCGAGCCGAAAAAGACAAGCGCTCGATCTTTTTGTTTAATAATCCCTCAGGTCCAAAAAGATTAAAATGTATAGGAGGGATGGCGCTTCCCCTTACTTTAACGAGCTGGAAAGGCCAATAGCTCAACAATATTTTTATATTTAACGAGTCTAAAAAGAGTTTAAAAGAGACTCGTTTTTGAGGAACGAGTGGTGTTTTCGGGTAGAAACTGGTTCTAGGTAAGTTTGGAACTTCTTGAAACATGGGAGTGTGAAGAGGGTGGCTAACAAGACCACTCGTTGCAACTGTTCCTCAAAAGGGTAAACAATCAAGTGGAAGCGTATGATCGGCCAAAAGAATGGAGGTGACGGTAGGAACACGACCAAGGTTCAAAAGGCTGATAGCAGGGCAATCACAAAGGTTATTTACTAAGGGTGGATTCATTTTTTAATGAGTTTGAGCCGGGAGAAACTATGCTCATAGGCGAGTTTATTTTTTAACGAGCTTGAACCTTGCAGAAACATTGCTCATACCAGTTGTTTAAAGATGTCTCTCATTGGTAGGTTTATTTTTTAGTGAGCTTGAACTCTACGATAACATGTGCTCATTGCCTTTTTATGTAAGCTAGAAACGACCAAACTACGAAGCTAACTACACTAAAGCTAAGGAACTACTGAGGTTAGGTAGGATGGTTTTGTCCTCCGCCAAGGAAAAACACTTCCTTTGCTTCGTCCGCGCGATGCAGACAAAGGTGAATGGTGGATCAGACCAATCACCTAACCTAAGAAGTTGAACTAAAAGGCTAAAAAACTAAAAAACACTAAAAAGCTAAAAAATGAAATTGGTCATTTTTCACTTGCATACTAAGGTTTGCATGCCCCCAGGTATTAAGAAAAGAAGAGTTTCCAAGTCACCATATGGAAGTTTCTCTCATTAGGTAGGATTGTTTCTGTTAGCGGTAGACAAAAAACACTTCCTTGGCTTTGTCCATCGAAATAGATGAAGGTGAATGGTGTGAGCTTCCAATCACATAACCTGTAGGGAAACCTATCTTTTCAGCTAGGTTTGCCTACCGAAGCAGACTACGGTGCATGCCCCCTAAGCTTCATTACATTCACCGGACTACTCACGGTAATTAGGTGGATGAAATGAAGGTTGAAGACACATTCTTGATGCAAAGAGACCATTTAGGGATGATGTTTGACTCGTAGTTGTGTTTGAACCGAGAAATGAAAGCTGGTCGATAAGTTGCACCATTTGGCCTTCATGCAAGAAACACATCACTCGAAAGAGTGTGGAAACAATAGCTTCCATACTATAAACATAGTCACGCCCAAGGAGTAGATTGTAATCTAATGGCCCTTGGACTAGCATCACGTTCAAGTGAACGGTTTTCCTTTTCAAAGTTATCCGTAACTTCAAAAGGATCCCTAATGGTCGACTGGTTCCTTCGTTAAAGCCTGAAAAATTTTGTGTCTCAGGCAGAAGTGACGGTGAACCAAGTGCTTTCCAAGTGCTTTCCAAGCAGTTGAGGAAAGGATACTCATTGAAACCCCTTCATCTATGATAGTGCCAGACACGATCATTTTGTAAACTTGTACTATGATCCAAAATTGTACACTAGATGGCAAGTGGGGTCTTGCTAGTTGATTCCAATCAAAGGAAATGACTAGACTGCTCGAAGGAGGTATCGAATAAACAGCTGGATAAACCTCATGAACTGGGGGGTTTTCTTCTTGTTGTAAAGGAACAGGTGGATTGCCCCCAAGTTCATCAGACTCTATATTGACAAAAAGAATTTAAACGGTGTCGTTCTCATTCTCTTTGGAAATTGTATCATCTGAAGGTGGACCTTTTGAAGGCAAGACTGGGTCGACTGCCATCTTGACCTATTGACTTTAGTCTGGTATGGACTCAGAAGGTTCACTTTCAATGATAGGTGTTTCGACCGACAATTGAGTTATGCCAGTTGGGTTTTCAACTAGCAATGGACTTGGTGAGAGTTTCTTGTATCCAGGTGGAAGTCGCTGCGGTGAAGCAGGACGGTTATCCAAGACACTTTTGGCTTCGTCCATAAAAGGACAACGGTGAAGAGCATGATTACCTTCACATAACCTACATGGAAATCTAACCTTTCCTTTCTGTCCATTGACTTCATTTTCACTAGTTGATGGTGTGCTATCAACCTGATTGCCAGAGGTTGATGACACCGGATGGTGCAAACAGGGAGACCATTCTCTCAAGATCCATGGAATGCAAGGACAATCTCAATGAAGGTGGTCTCCCTTGCAAATTATGCATGGAGATCTGTGCTTGGAAAGTTTGGTGTGCGGATTTTCACCGGACGATGCATGGTTGCCCCCTTGTTTAACTGACTTCTTCTTCTTCTTTTCCTTCCCTTTCTTCTTCTTCTCAGCTACTTGGTTTTTAGTATCACTAGTTTCACCAAGCGAAGAGGAAGAAGGGGAGGGAGAAACAAGCGAAGTAGAAGGTGAAGGGACAACTTCAGTATCATCTGGTTGCTGATTTGATTGTTGAGGAATCATGGTATTTTGAACGACATAGGTTGAGAATAGCCATACTAGCAAGCCGATTGTGACTCCTGGAAGGGACAATGTAGCCATATACGGAGCACCAATATCTCCCCAAGAAGAGAAAGGACTAGGATTCCCCCCAAGAGGGGTTCCTTGATTGGTGGACTCCATTATCTCAACCTAAGATCAACGAAGGAACAGGGATGTTATTCTGATTTAAATAAATTTTAAATGATGCTTTGACACAACTTTGATTTTTCAATTTTTAAGAGTCGAGAAAAAGCTAAAGATGACTCTAGTCGCCTTCGATTTTTAATGAGCCTGAAGTGACAAGTGCTCAGATGGACCTTTTCTTTTAAGGAGTCGAAAAGGAATGAAAGTGACTACTCTGGAAATCTAGACAGAGGGATTACCAAACCAATTGTAAAACTGCAAAATACACCTTGGTGATAAATTAAAGAGAAATTACCAAGGACTTATGTACGGCAGTCAATCTTCCCGAATGTTGTGTTCAGTGCATTGCGATCGATAGGGTGGCAGACACGGCTTCCTATGGATAAAGGATATCAGCCTATTGTGGTCTCCCAATATATACTCGACGGTACGAGAAGCACAAGTCCGTACTAGCACTTGTCATATCAAAGAGGAGGAATCACCCAACCTTTGATGAAAATGATAGTTACCAGGTTTTATGACGCTGAAACACGTCTCTAGCCTAGACTTCTAGATGTGTTGCGTTAGGTTCCAAAGAGTTTTCATGTTCATTGAGATTTATTTTAGAGTTGATCTCATTTAGAAGTTTGTCTTTCAAGGTTCACCGCGTGATGTAGATGTAAAATTCCTAAATATGCAATCTAAAATGATAAATAATCGTTTAGTTTCTTTTAGCAATGAAAATCCTGGCTACTAAGGAAAGAAGATTACGATTCTTTCAATAGAGAGCAAAAAGCACACACTAAATGCACTTTTCCTAAATCATTTTCGCACACAGTCTAAATGCAAATGTAAATGCATGTATTTGTTTTTCGTTTCCTTAATGTGACTATGCCAAAAAGGAAAACTAAGTATAGATCTGAAGTATTTTTCTTCAAAGCGACATTTCGACAATTTTTTTTCAATAAACGAAAGGAAGACTAAAACGACACTTTTCGATTTCGAATATAAAACTGCTTTCAACACTTCAAATATTAACAATTCAAATCAAATACAATGAAAAAAGTACAATCGACTATCTAGAGGAGGAAGACTTTACGACACTCTTCTTTTTGACTCAAGATGATAGTTACGACACCTTTTTGCATCAAAACGACAGTTCGATTAAGCTACTTTTGACAAATAAGGACTGTAAATGATGGAAAAATACATAAAAACATTCACTAATCCTAATCAAGGGAGGTTGAAACATGTAAAGGAAAGAGGCTTGAACAATGAGATACTGATCATAAGCAGCAACACAATCAAATAGAGCTGAAAACAAGGACAAAAAACCAAATTTCAAAGAGAGAAATGAGATCACTCAGTCATCGCACCTGTCCTTCATAGAAACAGGGATGCATCTCACCTACTACACACGGGAGGTGTGATTCATACTGGTTTCCACTCACAAAAAGTGCGATGGGCCAGGGAACGAAACTGAGTTGTGCTTTTGCTCAAATTTGCAGCTAAGTTTAGGGATTAAGGCTGAGCTATTATGAATAGTAAAGAACAAAGTACAGGGGTATGATCTTATGAGGTTATTGAGCTACCACAAGGGCGCTTAGAATGCTTGTAAGTTAGATGTTTAGTTCATAAACCAACCCAGAGATTGACTGAAGCAGCGTTCATCTACTTCGCAGTTGCATAGCAAAGGCAGTTCAAAGGCTATCTGGCTAACTTTAAGCTCCTTTTGTAGTTTATAAAGCAAACAACAATGACAAATAAACAAACTATTCATTCCCCAGTGGAGCCGCCATTTTGTTTCCAGGAAAACTACTGTCTATTCGATCTGCTAGTCCCACTAAGACGGGTAGCTATCTTAGAAACAAACAATCAAAGCAATTTGTGATTTCCTTTAGATATGATAGATAAGAGAGAAGCAAAGGGGACCAACCTGGATCTTCCGCTTGGCTCCTTGCTTGATTTCTCTCTCCTTTTATAGAGCTTGCCACTCCTCTCCTACTTCTTCCACTTTAGAGAATCCCTGTAGAGCCAAAGTAACAAAACACCATCAAAGCATCTCGATCTATGATATCATAAACAATGCAGAATCAGAAATACATTGACCATACAATTGCATTCACAAATAACAAGATTCACAAATACACGATTATATGGAGGAAAACTCAAAGAACTTTATTAATAGTAGAAGAGAGGATTACAACCCAACTGTCTGATCCACCATCATCCTCCCAGCATCAAAGTCCTCTTCACCTCATGAAAAGCAAGATCACCCAACAATACAATGTCTCTTCTCACAGATAAACCAACAACACTTCCTTACAAAGTACAAAATTCCAGCCTCTAGATGAGGGTTCCATTTATAGATGTCTTGCAAGGGTGTGAGTCAGCTCTGGGTTTTTGATTAGTGTCATTCCACTGATAGTTCTTAGTTCCACTTGGAGATTTCATTGATCTCTTACTCATCCCTGGGAGAATTCAAAGAGGCAAGTGTCATGGGAGAATTTTCTAGAAGATTCCATGAGTTTCCACTTAGCAAAATGTCTCTGCCATTTGTTCATTTTCGCTCATCGCACCCTACAGAAGGCCTTTTTAGTATGCATCGCACCTGGCTAGTGTAGCAACCAGTATGCATCACACCTTGACCATGGAGCAGTCAGTATGGTCCAATTTTGGCCAGTTCTGAGTGGTTTTTCAGGTGGAACTTTTGGGAAATGATGTAATCAGTTGACCATGATCCTTTATGGTATGAAATAACACTTTTAGGGGTTAAAGATCCCTTGGTTTATGGACATATGAGTTTGGGGTTGCAGTGCCCAAATATGTCTATAACACTTCCTCCTCGATTTGAGGTGAAGGAGACTTATCACTCCACTTGGAGCTGTGCTCTTCCTACTCTATCTGCTTCTTCGCGGCGTAGTCCGCTTCTACCCTGGCCTTCTCCTTGGCCTCCTTCCTCCTTTTCTCAACTAACTACTGCACCTTTGGTTTGGTTGCGTCCTTCTTCTTCTTCTCCGTAGACTTGCTATTCCCTGTGGCTAGATCGGAAGGAGAATTCCAATCTGTTGGCCAGCGCTTGATGACCTCCTCGATAGCGTCATCTATAGTGAGGTAGGGTAGTTCAAACCACTTCTTCTTCGGATCCTTTCACACTTGGATGTATATGCGGTGAAAGTTTGCTTTGAACTCCGCGTATCCTGAAAGTTGTTCAAACACGGTTGGTGACAATCGTGGCTTCTAGTTGATGGCCATGCGAATGCTCACCTCCATTAGCACCCAAAAGACTTTGGTCTCTATGACCCACACAACATCTTTTGTGTCCCACAGAGATGCAAACTTTGCAGCCTCCAGAAAATCTTTCTCCGCGGGAGGAAATTGGCTGTCCTCCTGCAAATCTCAAGTGACCAGCACAATTCGATAGAAACAACCACAAATAGTGGAAGGTTTTACTCTCGTCGTCTGCCTCTATACATTTCATGAGGAACTCACTACACAGGTAGCACGCCCATTTGAACTGCACGCCCTCCACGCACTGTGTAGTTAAGGAAACCACAGGTGCCGGAACCTTGTCCATGCAACATTTTCTCATAACCTTGCGAGCCAACATCTACGTGGAAACCTTTATCACGGGGTCAGTGATCGAGGTAATAGAGTACCTGCGCGGATTCTTCACAAGTTTAAACTTGTCCTTCATCTTCTCAGCGAGGTCGCGCTTGCTCGTCTTTCTGCCAAACTCCTTGGTCGGATTTAACCCTAAATTTGGCAATAGTGTGATCTGATGGATCAACATATAGGTGATGGGGATCGACACGTTTAGCCACAAGCACCTGTCATGAAACAAGCATAGCAAATGCTTAATGACGATCAGGTTTATGTTGGAGTGGTGGTAGTGGGGCACCCACAACAGGTTCAACAACCCCGACTGGTTCACTCTGCGATCCACTCCACAGGCTCGAGCGCGGTGACACCAAACTCTTTGTAGAAGACCCTTTTCATGTAGGTATTTGTAGCAAGGTGGGGGAACCACTCGTGGTCTGCCAAATCCCAATATTCTAGGTTCAAATGCAGGATACGTGCCAAGTAGGTACCTTCAAAGGTTAGGTTCTCTAGTAATAGGGGTGTGTTGAGGAGGAACTGTCCTACATCCGGGTCCTTAGGGACCTTCACTTTTCCCTTGTGCTGAGGGATATACTCCTACAACTTAGATATGGGATCCACCCCCTCAGTATCTATATCTTGCGCGTCTTCCTCGGCCTCCAGATCCACCACTTTCCCCTTCTCTTTTGGGCTCCATTTTTCCTTCCTTTTGGCCCGTGTAGCGACATGCTTCCTCAGTAACTCACACACTCACACCAGATTCTTTTATTATCTTTCTTTGGCTTGGCGACCTCTCTCACTGGCGTAGGATTTGGCCTAGGCGACCTCGGCTCCATAGGCACTGCAGCTAGAACCTCCATTCTCATCACCTCTAGAGAAGCTCTATCAGAGGCGATAGTACCTCCAGTGTTAGCAGTCTCTCTTAGTCTAGACATTGTGTTGAGAATGAAGTGTTGGGTATGCTCGGGTAACTTCTCGAATACAGAACTAGTGACCAAATCATTGTAAACCTGAGGATTCATATACAATCGGTAGCTCAACACAGAAAGTCTAAGAGTGAAAAGTGTTTTTTGCTAGATAGCCATGCATAATTTATAGGCGAATTCAAATTCAAATCCGACCGTTCCCCCCAAATTCTCTCCATAAATTCTAAATTGGCAGTAGATTTTCCAAGATTTCACTCTTAAATTCAACCTTAATTGCCTTAAATGTTGCCGCCCCGCTCCTCTTAACTGTCTCCTGGCAGTCAAATCATGAACAGTGACTATAACGGTTACTTTTTGGCTATGTTGTGTGATCTCTCCCCTTATAGGGCAGCTGCCTTCGCGCTTCGTCCGGTACTTTGACACTATCTTGTTTCGCGTAGACCCCCTGTCACATAGCTCTACAAACCAGGCAGTGTAGTTTATAGTCCTGCACCTCCTTGCAGTTGCCTGGAACGCTAACTCTATGCTACTGTCATGTAGTCATTGGGTTGGATCCCTGGTGTATGGCTTCAATCTTCTTCCATTTATCTTTCCTAGAAATGGATCTCCATTAAACTTCACGAGCTGAACTGCTCCAACATCTGTAATCTCCTTGATAACATATGGCCCCAACCAGTGCATCTGAAATTTTCCTAGAAACTTATCAAACTTACTGTCATATAATAAAACTAAATCATTTACCTTGAAGGTGTGCAGTTTGATGTTCCGATCGTGCCAAGCTTTTTCATGTCCCTTCTAAACCTGCTGATGGAATCCAGCCAAAAACCTATCTTCCTCAAGCTCTGTTAGCTGTGCGGGCCTTTCTTCTAAAGCTCTGTGGTCCGCCATTCTTGTGAAGGCCATTATATCTAGACTAGGCACAATGTGCTCCATAGGCATTACAAATTCTATGCCATAGACCAACCTGAAATGTGTCTGACCAGTAAGCTTCTTACAGGTGTTTATGTAAGCTCATAACACTACTAGTATGCACACATCCCAATCATTCCTCTACGCATTGCAAACCTTCATCAATGCATTCTCCAGTGCCTTATTAAAAGCCTCAACTATTCCATTGGCCTGAGGATGGTATGGCGTATTGTTCTGATGGTAAACCTGGAATTTCTTTGTCAGCATGCTGATCGTTTCATTGAGAAAATGTGTTTTGCAATCACTCATCAATACCTTTGGGAAACCAAACCTTGTCAACACATATTCGAATAGTAATTTTGCTACTTTTTCCCCTGTACAGTCTTTCAGAGGTTGTGCCTTTGCCCATCTGGTCAAATATTTAGTCGCAATGATAATATATCCCGCACCTGTTTTCTTTCCTGGAAGCTGAATTGGCCCTACAAAATCAATTTCCCACTTCTCAAATGGTTGCAATGACACTTGCGGATTCAGAGGTAGCTCATCCCTCCATGATGGCCTGCCCGTTCTATGACATGCATCGCATTCCCTACAATATGCTTTAGAATCCTGATGCAGCGTCAGCCACCACAACCCAACACGAAAAATCTTCTGCTTTGTTTCTTATCCTACACAATGCCCTCTTGCAGCTCCTCCATGAGCTTCAGTGAGGATACCATTTCATTCAAAATCAGGCACATTCGCAGTATTTCGTCGGATCCCATCTTGTACAAATAACCTGCAATAATGGAAAATCCTATCACGTGCACTACCAATTCTTTCGTATGTTGACGTGTGTATCCATCTAGTGTCATTCTTGTAGTAAGGAAGTGGATAATGTCTACAAAGTGATTATCTGCTATGTGCACCACAAAGAGTTGTGTGTCGGGCAGCCCTTCCTCCAAATTGGTAGGCCCTTCTCCTGTTTCAATGCGTGACAAATAGTTTGGCCCTGCATTCAACCTTCTTGGTTTCACAATTACTTCGAAATCATACTCCTAAAACAGCGGCAACCATCTGCATATTCTCCCCCCCCCCCAACACAAGCTTATTAACTAGGTATTTCAATGCAGAATGGTCTGTATAAATCTTAAAATGTCTGCCTAGCAGGTAATGTCTAAATTTTTGGATCGTGTACACCATTGCCAAGCCTTTGTGCTCTGTTGTCGAGAAATTTTTTCGGCCTTAGACAAATTCCTGCTTGCAAATGCTATAGGGTGATCCAATTCTCCTTCACTGGCCTGCATCAGAATTGCTCCTAGCCCAATACATGAAGCATCCACATGTACATGAAATTCCTTCTTCTAGTCTAGGAAGACTAGGATCAGCACGATGACCATTTTCTCCTTCAATAAATCCAAACTTCGCTGACATTCTTCACTCCAACCTAATGTAGCCTCCTTTTTCATTAGCTTTTCCATAGGCGCGGTAATTTGAGCATAACTTTTGATGAACTTTTGATAGTATCAAGTATGTCCCAATGTTACGCGTAGCTGTTTAAAACTCCTTGGTGCCTCCAAATTAATTATAACTACGATCTTAGTAGGGTCCACCATTAATCCTTGCTTTCACACAACATGAACCAACAATATTTTGAAAGGGACGTAGAACCAGAATTTCTTCAAGTTTAGTGTGATCTGATACCTGCGGCATGTATCCAACATCAAGCGTAGACTGTCTACATGGCACTTAACTAGCCCAAACATTGTCCTGTCATCGAAATAGACTCCCTAGAACTTGTGAATGAATTCCTTGAACGTCACGATGACCACACACGAGAAGATCACCAAAAGGCATCACTATATATTGGAAACATCCCCATTCTATCATGAAGGTGGTTTTACTCTTGTCTTCTGGCGTGATCTTTATCTGGTGGTATCCAGAGAACTAATCAGTGAATGAATAGGCCTCCTTCCCACCAAAATTATCCAGTACTTCATCTGTGAATGGTTGGAAAAGGGTCATGAATGCAAGCATCGTTCAACTTCCCGGGATCTACAAAAATCCTTATTTCGTCCTTCTGCTTCTTTTCTTGAACTACCATTGGACTCAACCAATCATATTCCTCCATTGGTTAAATAATACCCACTACAAGCATCTTGTCCAACTCTAAGCGGACATTTTCCTTGTACTTGGGATTAAGGTGATATGGCCTCTACTTAACAGGATTCACGTCTGGTTTCAAAGTTATTTTCATCACTCCCAAATCACCTATGATGCCTTTCCAATCTGAAAACTTTGTGGGAAACAAATCTTGATATTCACGGAGCAAATCAGTGACTTTGTCCACTGTAGCATCATCCCATTGTCCCCATATATTCGTAAACTTCAGTTTCACCTCTGTGCCAATGTTTACCTGTCTAGTTTTCAGGGACGCGGTGATATCCAGATTCTCTATCTGCGGCACCTCAACTTTGTAGTGGCTTTCCACCTCTAGGATGTTAATGTTCCTTGGATCCTCTTCTTCATCTTCGGTAGTCACATTATAGCACTCCAGTGCATGGCACAGCTGGGTGCTCTAATCCAGTTGAGTCAATTCCAAAGGGTCTTGTGGAATTCTGAAGATTGCTCCCTTAACTTCTTGCAATGATTTATCAATAATTTCGAATCCATCTTCAAAGTTGAATGTTCTCACAAACCCTTCTCTCAAAATATCCCATTCCGTAGTGCCGTGGTGGAGCTCCATCTCTAAATACCAGTTCATAGGGATGATGTCCAAAGTGTGACAGAAAATATGCACCCACTCTGGCTATGGCTCTATCCCATAAGTCTTATTCCTCTTTTCTAAGTGATCGCGTGGATCATCTCTCCCATCATATTTCTTAATCAACCATACCTTTGGGCGACCAAATCGCATTCGCATCATCCTCCTATGGTCGCGCCATTCTTAAAAACTGTCTTTATGCATACCCCACCATCATGCAGGCGTAGTGCGCAGTGCCAAATCCAATGCTTGGAAGCGATGCTTCTCAGGCACTTTCCTTTCAAATACATCCAAAAATTTATCCATGTCTATTAGACCATCATAATAAGGAAAAGTGCTTACCTCGGACGATACACAATGTAGTGATTTAGTCATCATATTACAGTGCAACATAGATACTTCATGCAACCTATTCTGCTAGTGCTCCAATTCTTCGTCTGAATCTGATGTACATGATCTTTCGCAGTCCCATGCAATTAGTCCATCGGCTGTCGGATTAGCCCAATCTTGGTCGTGTGCCATTATCTTATATATCTGATCCAAACCATCACCTCCTTCCTCATAGTTGTGGACCAGTTCAGTATAGCGCGGTCTTTCTGTATGGTCCAATAGTACTACCACGTGGAACGTTTTCCTCTCAAATGACATCGTTCGCTTCTTTAGATTGATTATCCCATTCATTTCGATAGCCCAATCAATCCCAAGGAGAGCGAGGTACAGATTGTTGTCATCAACAATCTCTATCACTTCAAAGTCAGCCAACAGGCTCGCGCCTTCTATATCTACAGTTACCCCATGCAATCTTCCCATAGGGATAATCTTCTATTGATTTTCCATTCTTAATTGAATCGGAGACCACTACAGCACAGGCCTCCCCATCTTTTCCCAAGACTGTTTAGGAAAAACATTCATGTCCGACCCCAGATCCAAAATAAATTGGTCCATCTTGTATTCTTCTATTTGCACGGTGAGCCTCATCTCACATCTTGTCCTTGTCTTGTGTCTACTAATATTTCTGATCAGGCGGTTCCCATCAAACACATTATCTCTGCCAGCACATTTATTTATCAATTCTTGTAATTCATTCATAGCCCTACTGTCGCTTAGTAGTTTCATGCAAGTCTCCAAGAAAGTAGTAAGCACATAGGGGTCAACTTCATCAGATATGCTATTCGGACTTCCTGAGGTAAGGCTTTAGCGAAGCTTTTCTTTGCTTCCACAAACGTCTCCTTTGCGCGCTCCAGATCAAACCCAACTTCTTTTTCTAGAGCCTTGCGGACCATCCACCTTCTTCTGACTGTTTTCCCTTATCTTCACCATTTGTCACACCACTTTGCAACACGATATTGACATTGGGCTCCTCTTCGCGAGGCGCTGCCCTCATCATCTGCAGGTTTTGGGTAGGTTGTTTAGGTTGTGTCTTCTTCTCCTCCATTTTGGCTATCAATATAGGGAATTCCTCTATCACGTGGTCAAACTGACTACAATACCGACATGATGGGTGTGTCTGTCTCATACACTCCTGCACATAGTGTCCTAGTACTCCGTAATTATAGCAAATAACTTTCCCTCGACCTCTCGCAGGTCCTCCTCCTCCTTGGCCTCGTCTGCATCCCTTATATCCTCCGTGCGCTCCCCCGACACCTTGATCCAGAGGCCATGTTTCTATTTGCATCCAATACGTGGTGTTCTTTCCATCAGCAATTCATATCTATAGAAGTTACGCTCGTCGTGGCCTACCGATTTACAGAAGTTGCAGAATAATGGTTGCTACATCTGTACAAATTTTTGCAATAAGTGGGAATTGTCTATTGCATGTTTTCTTGCTACTTGTTAGATAGCGCACCATAACGTGGGCCCTGTACTTGGTCTTGCTTGGGCTTCCTACCTCAGAGGCATGGGTCCTCCCCCTGCCATATAGTTCGTGAAAATAGGGCAATGATCCTTATCATGCCCCTGGTTCTTACACTTGAGGCACCAGACTTCTTTGTGCACTTCCAGCCGAGCTACTTTCTCCTTCTTCAAACTTTAAAACTCCAAGAAGAGGTTCTGAAACTCTGCATGAATCTGTTGAACTCCCAACGTCACATCTTGGATAGGCGTCTCATGTAATAGCATTTCAATCTCCAATGCTTCCGCCAACTTTTGTTGTGACATAGAAATCCTTAAGTGAGGCAGGAGCATGGCTATAAACCAATCATGGTGCTGAATGTCAGTGAGATTCATATTGGCTTCATGGATTTCATACTTTAGTCTCTGATCCAGCTCCCAGGATGTTTCACCGATCCTCATCGCAATTTCCTTGAACCCCACTACTGACTGTGTTTCAGACTTAGGCCTACTGAATTCCTTGTTCAGAGCAGTTTGATTTCCCGCTAACGACGCCATTGGGTTATCAGTGCAGTACTTAATGTACCACGTCAACGTGCGATCTTGTAGAGCAGTAACCAACTGTGCTTTCTTCATATGATCATCTGTAATATTTTGTGTTTTCCACACGACCTTCGCAACAAACCAAAACTGGTCCAGGTCCTCATTTCCCAAGCCCTTGAAAATGGGCAATTTCATTGTATTTGACATATTGAACAGTGGCGAAGGTGGTGGTGGTGTGGGAGAAGGTGTATGTTGTGGAGGTGAAGGTGGAGGTGGTGTGGATGGATGAGGTATTCGCGGAAACCCTTGCCTTATTAACTGGACAATGCTCTGTGGTGAAGCCTGTGCTACTCCCTTGTCATCATTCAGAGGAGACTCAATCAACAGGCTATATTCAGGGCCTATTCTACCTTTATCCCTAAAGAACTTTCCACTTTGCGTAGCTCCAAACATCAAGGTAATGGCATAACCCACTTTTCACACAAGAGCATATTAATCCAAGTATTCAAAGATCTCAAATACTTACCTCGTGGTCCTTTGAAAAAGTGTCACTCTGCTTTGCTGTAGTTGATTGAGGTATCGACTGCGAATTTTGTCATAAATCCTCTTATGACTCGATCAAGCCAGTGACCGATAGCATGCACAAGATTATCTTTAGAAGCTTCCAATCTCCATACTAGCTCTAGGGTTCACACTATTGGATAGACAAGCCTCCACCTTCCTTTGATGTCTGCCAATTTAGTGATCCACTTGTATAGCTCGATCGAGAAGGTGTTGAAGAAGATCTCGTGTATTTCTACGCACATATATCTGTCCAACCACTGTTCCTTTGTCAGGCATAGGTTTCTGTTTTCTTGCATCGTGAATTCATGGATCTTTGTATCCAACCACCCCTCAATTTCTTTCTTTATTGGATTCCAGTGATGTGACATCATACATCTCTTTATGTAGATCTCAGTCCTAGCAACAGAACCATTTGTTGGCTTAGTGGGTCCTGACCCAGGTTCAGAGTTAGTTTCACTAAACAAATCCCTACACTATTGGCCCTTTCAGCATCAGTCAGTGGAGCGTGGATGGAAGTCTCACCCAAAACAGTATGGGGGGATGTTGGAACCAAGTTTCCGCACCCAGAGATGAGCATGATGTCGTTTTACACCCTAAATATGCCTTCACGTAGATCGATAAGCCTTTAAGGCTTATCGATGTAACCCCCTTTAGTGAGTCTCTATACCTCCGCGAATGGTTACGAATGTCTTTCGCGGACCCTGAATATGTGAATCATCTACTTACGTGCACCAAATATTACGTATAACTCAGTAACTACTCAGATTAGCCTAAGTGTTTGATAACTTCAACATACAACAAGATTATCTTCATGTAAATAGTTAGCAGTAATTGCGTTCACATAACACTAACAATTGTGTAAAGTCGCGCATCAATACATCATTATTTCACAAACTCATTATAACATAAGGTGCATTCATATAAACAGAAGTAAAGAGATAACACATGTATTTATGCACAATCTTCTTTATTGATAATCAGTTCAATCTTACAGACTCACAGCTTCCTTGCACACTTAGCTGCAGGGGTTTGTGCACTCAGTTGTGGACTCTACTCTAGGCCTTTACGCATATAGCTGCAGAGCCTTCCTTCTACTCTAATACTTCTTCACTCTTACTCTTACTAACCCATTACATTCATCTTCCTCATCAGTATTCTGCCTTAGACTCTCTAAGACATGCCTACTTATACAATCCCATGGTCTGCGGACCATGGGTAGATCTTCAAAATCCGACTCAACTTACATAAAATAAGGGTAAAACTCTTTATGACACTTTAACTATCTACGCACTTTACGACCACAACTTACGGAGTCTTTACATTTTATACAACAAAACTTGGGTTTTTGCCCCAGAATTGACCCTAGGGGACCCCATCCCAACACCAATGCCCTAATACTTCACAATACTTTATACTCTATTCCTTTGGCGTTTATATGACTTGGCTTCTTATCACCATATCGAAGTTCTAATGCAATCAAAGTTTTTAGTTGTGTGCCACTTTGAACTATGCGGGATATAAATTTTCTGTTATGCCCAGCCCCCGGGGCTTAGGTAGAATTAATATGACCTGGGCCTGGGACCTAGGGTCAAAGCCTTTAGGGGTTAAACCCTTTGGCTAGGACGGGAGACGATTCTCTAAAATATCACTGCGATGTATGGTCCTTTGGAACTATAGAACCACTTACAATAACCATTTCGGGACTTGGTGAAACGGGGTCGATTCTAAGTCAATTCACCTCTTTACATATCATAACTTTCAATTGACACCTTTAACTTTGGAGCAACGATAATGTTTGAACCTCCAATCGCTGATGTGTGACGTGCCCTGATCCACATGGAGAAGAGATGAGGAAGGGCCTGCACCTTTGTTAAACCTCTCTCCGCTTTATAAACCTTTACTAACCTTTGTTAACCTTTCCCCCAACTTTATGATTTTAACACATAAAACATATATTTTTGCTACCACTTGCCTTGTTCCAATAACCTTTGGTTTTTTATTGTTCTTTATGACTCTGGGCCAACCCCCATAACGAAGAATTTCAATAGACAAACTTCTTTCGAGCACCAATATGCCTCATCCTGCGATCGCTGATTTGTGACCTAACGTCATCCTTTTCCACGTGTCACCTGGTGATTGGTGACACGTGTCACTCTATTTTGGCCTTTATGATCCCTGAAAATGTTGAATCCATATCCCATGTGTGCACCACAGAGCCATGTCATGATGACATCAGTTGCCACATAGCTTATCAGAACCAATCACCCACTACCACGTGTCCCGTTGGAAGAGAGAGAAAAGGCCCGAACCTGCTCTGATTTTCAATAAAATCCTTTATAAAATGTTTCAGGCATCCCCTGAGTGCTTTAACACTAATAGAGCATTTCCCAACAATTTAACACTCAAGGCATTATTTGTATATCACACATCACATATCACAATTTCATTAGGATTGACAATTTGAAAACATTGATTACCGATATGCGATATGTCCTGTCGTCGACTGCTAATTTCACTATGCACAGGACTCAATGTGCCATGAACCTCCGATGTGTTATTTTTCCTTTCTTTCAAAGGTTTGAATCATTCAAATTTCAACAGGCCATATCTTTTGATCCAAAAGCCCATTTTTGGAGTTCCACATACCATTGGAAATCTTGTTCAGAGAACTTTCCAATGGAGAGGATCCGATGTACACTTTGAGTTTTTATGCTACTTGGAAAATTGTTGCAAACCTCTCTTCTCATTTTGTATTTGGGTAGTTGAGAATACACCATCATGACAATCATTTACATGAAACCTGCAACTACCATAGGAATCCTTCTGAACCATGCACTGTTGCACACATTTTTGCTAGTTTGGTTGACATGAGTGCCAACATTCACTCATGACAAGGCACCCATGACAGCTTACTCATGACCCCTTAGGGACCTTACAATTCAAATCAAGACTAATGGACCTCTTTTGACACACATATTTACAATGACTTGAGAAATTTTGAGACCTTAGTACAAAAATAATTTAGACTATAATACATGGTGAATTTATAAGCTAAACTTTACAAGAGGATTCCCAAAATAAATAACTGAAGAGAGGCTTAGATTACCTATATTATAGGACCCTAACATAGATCACAACTAAGGTTAAGTATTCAAAATAAGAATAAGTTGGTGCAACTAAAACAATTTCCAATTTATGTGTAAGGTATTTAATGTGTTAAAACAATCCAAATACTACAAATTCAAAGCACAACTTTATTGAGATAAAACTTATGTGAGATATGGTCAATTGTGAAAATATATTACATTGTAACAATAATAATATTTCAATCCTTAACAAGTTAAAAATAAATAAAAACTAGGAATGAAAATACAATTCAAATTAAGATTTTGCAACTAACTATTTTTTAAGATATAAAGAGCATATCATAGTTCTAATAATTCAAGAAGTGAAAACGTTATAAAAAAAAAATCAATTAGAACTAGTCTAGCTATCCTTGATTTCAAGTCTAGCTAAATCCTTGAGTTAACATTTCGACATCAATCCTTGATTTCTAGTCTAGCTATGGCTAAAAATTGAAGTATAATTATCACACAAACTTAATATATCCATAAAACATAAAATAAAAAGTAAATTTTTGATTTAATGACTGACTATTGACTAGTGCCTATTAATATTTTAGGGGGTTTATCGAGTCATAACCATGAACTCTCTTGAAGGTGATAAAGTATGGATACTGGATTATATCTAAAGTTGTCCACTAACAACTTTTGGAGATTTTCCTTTAAGGTGATATCTAGAGTTGTCCATTAGCTATATTCTTTGAACAAGCTTTCATGATTATATCAAAGACAAGTTCTCCACTATTTTTTTTTTTAGACTTTGCCAAATAACAGAAGTTATTGAGTGTTGCATGGCCACTGTTTAAACAATACAAATAACAGAAGTTATTGAGTAGAGTCATTATTGCTGTGATGTGGCAAGGTCAAGGTAACAGCAGCAAAGATTATTATAAAGATTACAATATATATACACTGACTGACTATATATATATTATGTATACTCTGACTGAAAGCCAGTCTTCGTTTGAATTAGTTGTCTGTGTGTTTAAATTTTTCAAAAGCGGATTCTGTATGTAGACTCTTGTTAGCATAATTTAATATTCCTGGTACGTGGTTTAAACTGGATTTCGATATTTATAAACTCACTGGCTTTCACATGGTCGGCCATTAAAACACATTAAAGAGAAACCGACGACTGATAAGTTGTATTTTTTATTTTCAGCAATCATGGCTGACGATCATTCCAGTGTGCTGCTTCTGCATCCACACAGGAAAGCAAAAAGTAGGAATCTGAATTATTTATTTTTTTATTATTAAACATATGGTACAAAATATCATGCTTAATTCTTTAAGTATTGTCTGATAATTGTTATTTAAGCATTAAAGATGGCAGGACACAAGGAATTCATGTTACCGTACCAGGAGCATCTAATGCATCGCTGCTTCCAATTAATTATTGATATAGTATTTAATAAATCACTCAGAAAAAGCAATTTTAATATCTAAAACAATTAGATTTAATGTCCAAAAAGTTTTATGCCTCTAGGGTTTAGAGAACATAAATTAAAAGTCAAGATAATGTTCATTGGACACAATAAAGAAAGACTCAAGGGCTGTAACCGATTAGCTTATGAGTTGCCCTAGTCATTAGAATTTGGATTTTGTCTTTTAATATCAAATAAGTTTATGGTTTAGGAGTATGAGTTTATTTATATTAGGTATTGTGTAATATTAGTTTTATATAAGATTAACGGAAAGATGTAAAATTTTATTATTATTTAGTTAAAGATGATGTAAAACTTTATTATTATTTAGTTAAAGATAAGAATGCTAATTTTATTTTGTTTTAAGTTGATAACAATTAATTATATATTAATTGTATAATTTCAAATTTATGAAATGTTAAAGGTAATTTTCAAACTTGTGAAATTAAATTAAATATGAAATATATTATAATTTTTAAGGAGTAAGTTCATTGTGTATGGATTAGTTGATATTGAGAGTTTTTTCCAAATTAATGAAAAAGAAAAAATAAATTCTAATAATACAATAATGGTAAGTAAATTTGCTTTAATGACGAGTATAGCAAAATAACATTCATTTCTTCTTTTCCATATGAGAAACAAATATATCAACTTTAACGGATTTCCACTATTCCATGAATCAGATAGTATCATTTTAAAAGTATTTTTAAAAAGTGGGAGCAAAAAGGATTTGGCTATAAAGCCAACTAAGTCACACTTGTTTAACATGTTTGACCACTAGTCCCTTAGGATCCTACCTCTTGAGTTCTAAATGTATAGTCAAGTTACAATTGTCCTTCATGTTCAGATTGTTTAATTTCATTGGCATAATAATATCAAATCTAGAAGTTTTATGGTATGAACATCCTCTTTTTATACTTGACCAATATAGTATTGAATCCTTTTATAATGGTCTAATAGCATATTTCACTAATGACCAATCTATCTAGGACATAAACAGGTAGGAGGTGGGATGCTCTAGTTTCTCCATATGTTTTAAGATATGTATGATATTCTTCAAGTTACCAGCTAATTATTTACCCAAGATTTTTTTTCTATTTAGACAACCTAGGCAATTCTTGCCCAAAAATAAGATTATATAAAGGTGCTAGAAAGAAATAACAAATTAAAGAATATGACCTCTTATATTTGTCTTCCCACAAGATCTTGAAGAAAGCATGAACATAGGGATCTAAGACTTTCCAACATAGTGACAATCTAATACAAACATTCCTTGCGCATATCACATAGAATAAGTAAGAATCCATATAGAAAGAAGATACTCGACCTCGTTCAATGTTTTGAGTTTGTTCAATTTTAATGTTGAGTTGCTTGGAGATTATTACCATCTAACTAAACTTCTTTCCTTACATGGTTATTATGTAGACCAATGGTATCCACGCTTCTGAGAATTAGGAGTAGTCTTTTCCATACAATCTACAATAGAACAATGAGTTACATGTAGGGATCCATCAAGCTTGTTGTAAGGATAATCACTTCGACCCATTGAATAATATTTTGTCCTCCCTCCACCAATTCGCTAGAATTTTGTAAATATCATATTTTTGGCAGAAGAAAAATAAAAAATATGTATTCAGCAATTCCTTAATGTTAAGGAATTTATAATATCTAGTGACCTACCGTGGGAGGAAATTCTTAATGTATGTGCATTTTCCATCTATAATCATACAATTTTCATAATTGGTTTGTTTAACAACCCAATTGATAACTTTGATATAGGGAAACACTTATTCCCTCCCTATAAACAAGTGTAATTTGGAATTCCTCGTGTATTAGAAAACATGTTCTTTTACCACCCAAAAGTCAGGGTCATAGTGAGGTCTGAACTAAGGCTATTCATAACTCTTGAACTTGGTGAACAAGTCACTCCATCATTGTATTTGTATTGTTGTGCCAATGCTAGGCTTAATGTTCCCATTTAGAGGTACATGCATGCATAAATTCCTCAAGGATAGCGAAATGACTTATTTAGGGCCCTTTGATAGTTATAGCTCTCCTTCTTGTACTTGCACCACTATGGAAGTCTCTTTGTTTCCTTACCCTTTGTTCTCAATTTCTTCAGACATTTTCAAACAAAGGTTTTACTTGGAGGCATTTTACCTTCAATGGAAGAAATTTAAGATAATTAATTGATTCCTCCTATTAAGGAAACAACTAGATAGAAAAGGAGGGTGAGCCTATGAAATTTACTAGAAACAAACATATTTGATCCCATTCCACTTGATATTGAGAATAATTGCAAGAAACAGGACCATAAAATAATCAATTTGTTTACCTTTTTAAGTAATTTGGCCACATACCATTTTTATATTATAGAAGAGATGGAATTGGGTGCCTGAATGCTTTGGAAGATGGGTGAATTTGTTATTTGAAGGAAAATTTAAGGTGTAAGGAATAGTTTTGGGGCCAAACATGTAGGTTTTAACCCTGTACAATTAATTTTTGCAAAAAGATTCTTAATAAAAAAAGATGCAATGGAAATGAAAAACATTAACATAGATATTTTGCTCTCAAAACTCAAACCAAGAGAGCAAGAAATATATTTCAATAAATATTACAATACAATACATAAATATCCCGTGGAATCCATCAACCACCAATCCATTTACCTTAGATTAGAATATAATCATAGTTCCTTAATTGAAACTACAAAACCATGGATTAAACCACCATGTACCAAAAAACCATTAAAGTAAAATATCATGTGCTAGAATTTTCTTAAAACAAATAGAACACACTTCCCAACATTTTGTTCAGGTTACCCTACATAGGGGGGCTTCTATCCCATGCAAACCCCTCCCCTTCCCATGTCATCCCCCCAAATAGGGCGAGGGGCTCAATTTCCAACCCTCGTTGTGCCAAACATAATGTACAATGCATCGAGGTAATTGTGCAAAGAATATGACACATACCTAATACTCCCCCACTTGTTTTTCTCTTTGCACATAGGGGGTTGTAGGAGTACATGATCAACAATCCAGCGAAATAATGCCCATTATTTCTCTACACCAAGGGAACTTCTCTGTGCTCATAAATTTTGTTAATGAATCCACAACATTCTTCAAAATATCAACCTTCACCAAAAACTTCTTTTATTCAACCATATCTCTCAGAAAGTGATATTGAACATCAATATTATTTGTCTTATAATGATAAACTAGGTTCTTAAATATTGCACTATGACTATCACAACCATCTTCGCAACTCACTATACCAATCTGATACTTGAATACAACTCTGCAACCATACTACTTCCTTGCTTGCATGAGTGGCTTCCATGTATTAAGATTCTTTAGATGTGACTATCATTACATATTGTCTCTTTCTCATCCAACTCATTGCTCCTCCAAATAGATTAAATTCATAACAACTTGTAAATATTCTACGATCTAGATATATATCCCAATCTTCATTAACAAAAATATGTATGTCCAACACTTCATCCCACTTTGCTCTTCCTTCGTAGCACAATCCATAACAAATAGTGTCACACAAATACCTAGAAACCCTCTTTACTTTTGTCCAATGCTCCTTCCTAGGATTTGACATATATGTGTGTAATGCTCAGTCCACCATATACCATTTCATATATCAAACTTCAACCACACTGGCATATGGAACATGGTACATGTCTTCTTCCTCTTCCTATGTCTTGGGACATTGTTTTGTAGATAAGTTTACACCTATAGGAATAAAGGCCTTGTGCGGCATCATGGCTAATTGAACGTCCATCATCACTCCCACAAAATGATGTAAACCTGTGTACCGAGAAAGTGCAGCTAAAATATCAAGAGAATAGAAAAATAGCCAAAAGTCAACAAAACAAGAAATTGTTAGAACACAAACATAAAAATCTTGTGGATATGCATTACAAAGAAATAATGGAAAAGGACGAAGAAATTTCTCATCTCAAGGACCACGTCGAAAAATTACTAGTGCAAGTGAAGAAGACTAAGGTCACAAAGGAAGAACTCAAGAAGCACTTATCAAAACAAGAAGATGAAACTTTGCATTTAAATAACCTTAATAAAAATTTATTAGAACAAATCAGAGATCTAAAAGATGAAAATATTAAAATTCAAAACATTGAAAATAAGGTTGATAAATCAGAAATCAAAGAACTTTTACGAACTGAAAAACCATAATCAAAGTCTACTCACTCAAATTAAGAAACTTAAGGATGATAAGAAGGCATTAAAATATAAGTTAGAACAATTCACTCAAGAAGAAGTATCGAAATCTACAGTCGCAACAATTCAAGTTGAAAATAAGGGAACGAATACCGATCTAATCAATTCAAGAAGACAAGTTAGTTGAAGAAATAACACGCTTAGATGTGAACATCCCAAGTGAATGTTCCATAACCAACTCGACAACATCTTCGCTAGAAGAAAATATAAAAATTTCCACATGCCCAATAAGGGAAAGTCAAACCAAAAAAGTTCCCTATCGACATCCAAATGACGAGATTAGACAACTCAACCATGCTACGTATCGGTCCCATTCGGAACAGAAACAACAAACTAATGTTCCAGAGAAGAGTAATGTAACCTCAATCCAGTCTTATGATGACAAGTCGTTACAAAATTGCAGTGATCAGAATATTCCACAGAAGATTAATTTAGGATGGTCTGATCCCTTCTCAGTACGACAATTTTGTATGTCACTTAGAAGATCATATCAGCTTGTATCAACGAAGATGATTGTCCCGAGAAAGAAGTCATTTGAAGCTGAAAAAGAGATCAAGCCTTTTTCATCGACAAGCTTTGAGGACAAAGCTTTTTGAGGAAGGAGGCAATGTAACGAATAAAATATATATAAATAATGTTAAATAATGTAAATGATAATAATCATAAATAATAATTAGTTAAGCTAGTAATTAGGTTGAAGAGGCATGTCTGATAGGACATGACTCTTCATGAAGAGACACTTGCTTGGTATATAAGCAAGCCTCTTGTTCTCATTGTAAATCATTATTATGATCAATCTTATTCATTTAATATATATTATATTTGTATCCTCATGGATATCTTGATATTCCAAGTCTTTTGGAGTAATTAATCTGTAGAAGGAACTTTGTTCGCTTCAGTTTTGTCCTTGACGACAATCTACTTGATAAAGATGTCAACATTGTGATAACATGTTGATTATGCAGGCTGGTACAAATGTTACAGATGGTATCGACAGGCAAATGAAAGATCAGAGACAAATGAATGGTAAAGTTAAATTTTGAGAAAGTATATGTGGTTCCTCAGAAGCAAGGTTGTGTACATTTGCAAGTATTGTGAAGAAAAGTTGCATACAAAATCCACACCACGCTAATATGGATACCAGGGGTCTTGGTATTGGCCCATAGTAATGGGAGAAACAACAACTATTTGATCCAGTCAAATAATACTAATAACATTATTAAGGGATTGGCCTAAGTTATTTGCTAAGGCTAAATATATACAAGGATATGGAGATCAACTTGTTATGTGTGCATATGTGATCTGATCTGAAACATGTGTGCACCAGGGAGCAAGTAGAAGACTCAAATCTGAAAGATCTGAAGTATGTTAACATATATGCTTGATTGATTTACTTGTTGCAAATTTCTAAGTAGCTAAAATTGATGAAATTGTGATGATGGTAATACTGTGGTCTAAATGAATTATTCAGGAATATGTAGCATTGACAGTAAAGGTTGAGGAGAATGAAATTGTGTTTGCAGGGAAAGTTTTCAAGATTTGTACATAGGTGTGTTTGGAAATAGTCACTTACTAACATGAATCCATCTTTGTAGGGTCGCATACATATTCACATATTAACTCTTCAATATGTTGAGATCTATACGCGGGTGTTGTGCATGGTAAGCAAGTACATACGTTGATATGTCTTGTGGAAGTTGCGTATACATTCTATGGTGTAGTATGGATTGTTGATGAAATTTGATTAGTTATGTTATGTTTGTTGTTGTTTGTCGATGATGTCTCTATCATGCTAAAAAAAAATTCACAATATTGGTTGGGTTGAATTGGTTATGGAATGGAATGTTAATTAGTGATGATGCTACAGTGTGGTGATCTGTAATTGGTTCAATGATCTATGATTTCTTTAGTGATCTGTGATTCTTTCATCTATGGTTCAGTGGTTGTTTTAGTATTACCGTGATTCAGATTCAATTGTCAATGATTTGAGATATATACGCAGGTATGATACATAGGAAGCGCGTATATACACAAGTATGCTTCAGAATAGTAGCATATATATTTTCAAGTAAATTTGATCAGGGATTGTAGTATTTTTTTATGATGAGCTCTGTTATATTTAATGTTGTCTATAAATGATGTCTACTTATATCTGGAAGTATTGATTGGACTCGTTGTGCATTAGTATGGTCTAAATTTGTTATGAATTGGTTTGATCTAATTGAAATGGTTGATTGAGATTCAATGATTGGTTGGATTATGTTACAGTGATTTAGTTGGTTCAATGATTGTATTTTAGATTCAATATTCAGTTTATTATTGAGCTTAGTGATGGGTGTGGGTCCAGTCTTAAAATATGAAGAAAGGTGGCCTACAAGTTTTATGTTTTGATTCAGGTGGATCTAGTATGAAATGTTATGAAACATGGTCCATAGAGGTGTTGAGGGTTGGAGTCTTCAGTGAGGGAGTTGAAGCTTCCTTCTAGTAGTAGATGGTAAATTTGTTCAGGGGGTAGGTGCTCCCTTCCAGTAAGAGCCAATAAACGAGATCAGGGGATTGTAGCTCCCTTCCAGTGAGTGTTGGAGAACGAGTGGAGGTTGTAGCCCCCTGCAGGTGGGTTCCTGTGTGCTGGTAAGATTCTACATGATTACAATATTGAACAAAGTTTTATTAATAATAAAATAAGAAGACAAAGACAACGACATTGATGGCTTTCTCCCACATTAGGTTTCCACCTAAAAATCTAGGTGTTCTCATGGGTTTTTGTGTTTCTTATGTGTGATGGTTGATTTTTCACTTACTTCTCATGGTTACTATTTAATTAATGAATAATGAAGTAATGATGCACTGGTTAAAGATGAAAACATGATGAAATATATGAAAAGTTAGTTAATTAGATATACATTGTTGGTCTTTACTGAAGTCACGTACATACGCTAGTTGAATGAATGACAATAGCGTATAGAAATCAAAATATGAAAAGAAAATTTTAAAGTGAATTAAAATATTAAAATACTGATTCAACCACACCCCCCCCAGTATTTTTCCCAACAATTGGTATCAGAGCAGGTCCCTGAGAGGAATCTTGATCGCTTACAGGGAGATCTATCAAGATGAGTAGTGAAGAAGGAGCATTTTCTATTAAGCCACCTTTGTTTAATGGAACTAACTTTGTATTTTGGAAAGTCAGAATGAGAGTATTTTTGTAGGCACTTGGCACAGATGTATGGGAAATTGTTGAAGGTGGATATCAATATCTAGCCTGTATTCCCAGAGATACTGCAGGGAAGAAAAAGTATGAAACTAATGCAAAGGTTGTAAATTCCATCTTAGGAAGTCTGACCGAGTCTACATTTGTGAAAGTCATGCACATAAGCATCACAAAGGCAATGTGGGATAAGCTTATCCAAAGTTATGAAAGTGACACCAAGGTAAAAAGTGATAAACTTCAAACATTTAAAATTCAAGATGAGACCCTCAAAATGCATGATGATGAAAGCATTGCAAGATTTTTCCTTAGAGTATATGAGATTATTAATTCAATGAAAAATCTTGGTGATGAAATAAAGGATGCTATTGTTGTTGAAAATTTTTTTAGATCACTAACTCCAAAGTTTGAATCCAAAGTCTTTTCCATTGAAGAAATGCAGGATTTGAAGAGTCTCCCTATTGAACAACTCCATGGAATCCTAACAAATTTTGAGATGAGAAAAGTGGGTCCATCAGATATGAGAGAATCAACCTTTAAAACCACATATAAATGGAAATAAAGGGAAAATCCTAAGGAAACAAGTTACATTTCAGATGAGGAAGAATCAAATTTTGTGAAGAAAGTCCAAGTAGGAACTAGAAGGTTCAAAGGTAAGCTTCCTTTTAAATGTTTTTCTTGTGGAAGAGTAGGTCACTATGCCACTAAATTTCCTTATAAAGAAAATCATGAGAAAGAGAAGAATGTTCCAAAGAGAAATGTTAAAAGAAACCTTGATAGCAAGAAATTTTTTTACACATGAAGATAGTGAATATTCTTCCAATAATGAGGATGATGAATTAGATCAGGATTATCCATTATTTATGGCATTTGAAGAACAATATGTAGATAAATATGATGATGTCTTTATGGATGATCTAGAAGAAAGTGATAATGAATGTTATTTCAATAATGAGGATGATGAATCAGATCATGATTATCTGTTACTTATGGCTCTTGAAGATCAATCAATTAGTGAATCAAATAGTTGTAAAGAAGATGATTTATTAGAAACATTAAATGAAATTGACAGACTTAGGAATGCAAACAAAGAACTGGAAATAAAAGAAAGTAGTATGGTCAAGGAAATAAACATGTTAAGAATGCAATTGGAAGAAACCAATAGAAGAACAAAATTCTTAGCAAAGAAACTTCAAGAAAAGGAAAAACATTGTGAAAAATTAGAATCTGAAGTTGTAAATCTAAGGGAAGATTATGAGAAAATCAACAAATGGGTAAATGCATCTGAATCTCTAGAGAAGATTATCAATGAACAACACTCATATAATCAAGACAAGAATTGGATACAATCACATGGATTTAGATACACAATGTGATGACAAGCCCAATGTTGTTCAAAAGAAAACTGAATCAAGCCACACATCTGAAAGGAAATCTTCCAGTTCAAAGTCAAGACCAATCCCTAAGCATAAGAGATGGTTTCATGGATATTTTTTTTTCTTGTAACTCGTTTTGGAATAAGGTTAATGATTGCAGGTAAAGAATTTTGAATAGAAACATAAGATGGGATAAGTTTAAGCATATGATTAGAATTTGCAAGCAGATTTGGAGGAAGAAACGACAACATTCAAAAACGTTGAGAAGGTTTCCTCTTCTATATTCCTTTGTTCTTAAATCATACTTCCAACATTGACTACAAAAGTGAATGTGATGTGCATAACATCATGAAGAGTAGGTGATGATTATCATGCCCACACGATTAGTAGTGTATGATCTCAGGGAGACCTATGCATGAGTATCTTGGTGATGGTTCTCTATTTTGCTTTGATATTCTTTTAATGATGTTTTGGTATTACTGACATTAGATTTGATGAAGTAACAGTGGACAAGAACATATCGTATAGGTTCAGGGAGAGCTGTGATTATAAACAATCAACAGTTTACTTTTTGTACATGGATCTCATGAAGGACAGTGGCATATATACACATATTTTGATCTAAACAACCATACATGGTTCCATGTGGTGATAGATGAATGACACAAACTTAGGGGGAGCTTCACATATGCTTCCATCAAATTATTATTTGCTTTTAGATTCTGATATTATTTTGTTGCAGATTATTGGTGATGCCTATATGATGCTTAGGAATGATGAGGTTATGAGTTTGTTGCTAATGAAATAGTTATTTAATGCACTTGTTGATTAATGAGTTGGATACGATAAATATTGATAGATTTGACATAGGTTCAAAGGGAGCATCTGTAATGCTTCTAATAGTACATTTTTGGCATTATGGTTTCTTGAGCATTTCTTACTAAATGATGGTGTTTGTGATGAATTCATGGTTTACTCACTACTTGTTGGAATTGATGAAAATATATATGTTGCTTGATTTAAAGATGTTGATGATGCTTCCAATCAGTTCTATATGCATGGATTACATGGATTGCATGAGGAGGATATTTATATGTTACTTGAATTGCACTTAGTGGAGTTGTTAATCCTATTTGATACAGTTGATGAAGAGGATGCGTATGATGACGATGAGTTTATGTTTCACTCATTAGTTGTTGACATTGATATGTTGTTGCCATTATGTCAGAGAAAAGAAAGAAAAGAGAACCATAATTTGATGATCTCGTTAGCCCTTTGAATCTATCAAGGTAGAGCCCTTGCAGCCATAAGGTGACCTAGTTTTGTTTGTAGTACCTTTCTATCTTTCCAACGGTGAAATTCAAGATTATGTGGATAATCCAAACCTGTCTGTAGCACCTTTCTATCTTTGTGGTTTTTAAATTCAATATTATCTAGATGATGAATAATTAGTGTAAAATAACATAACATATATGTGCCAAATGACTAGTTTTTTAACATATTTTTATTTTTGATAAATAGTTTGCAAACCACATAAAAATAGTCATGTAAATCTATTTAACCAATCAAAAATTGTAATATGTTTTTAATAAAATAAAAATATATTTTTATAATTATTAAATATTCAATTTAGTATATCTATTTTTCAAAACTACAATAAATGATTTAATTTAAACCAACTAACTGAAAGTTAATCAAATGTGACTCTAGATCAATTGCAGTATATCTCTCTTCAGCAGGCATAAAAATATTATACAAAATAATAACTAAAATATCATTTAAAACAACATAAATTATAACTTATATAGTTTTTATGGAATGAAATAGTAATCTAAAATTAAAAACAAAAAAAATCCTTAATTTCTTATTAGGATATTCAAATATTAATTAATATATATGAATATTTCTATCATATCAAATTTAAACTGTGATTTAAGCAACCAAAACAATTACAACCCCTTTCATTGTGCTATCTATATATATTATCTAGCTACCGTGATCATTTTTATTTACGAGTGTTGTAGCATTTTTTGGTTTTTGATAAGATAGAATATTTGAAAAAATGTTAAGTTAGGATATGGACATAACAATATCGAATAATTTTTTTTTACCTTGATGATGATGTCCATATCAAAGAAAATGTTAGGTTAGATGCCCTAAAAATCAAGGCAAAAAGAAAATGTTAGGTTAGAAAGAAAAAAGAACAAATAAACTCTGAAAGTGAGCAAGTCTAAATGCCACTACTATTTTTTCCACAAAATAATGGTTGTGTGCAGCTTGTCATAAATTCCACAACCCATGACAGTCAAATATTTTAATCTTGACTGCTTCATACTTTAAATTTGATGTTATAATTAGAGAATAATGATCTGGCCAAACTGTTTAATCTTGGCAGATCAATAGTTAGGTAGAGAATAATAAGGTGCTCATCAGTTTAATCTGAGCCCTTGGATGTTATAAGGTTAGAATTAGATAGTTTTCTTTTGTAAAATAAAAAGAAAGGAAAATGGTTTGCTAGCTTAAATGCACCCATTAAGTGAAGAAAAATGATAGGATAAGCAAAGGGTAAGTAGAAGAAAGGTTGCAGAAGTATGTTGATTGATTGGACAAAATGTACATTTATCATGTTTTACCATATGTTTCTATGTCCATGAGGCAATTACACAAAGCAAATGAAGGTCTACAAGATTAATTAATTAACTTCCCTCATCCCCATTCATCCCTATATTTACTAATTTTCCCTTCCCACCTTCATACAGTTCATATTCATTCATTTTCCATAAAAACCCCTTTTCCTAAGGTTAAACTCCTTTTTTCCTAGGAAAAGTGAAAACCCCATGTTAAATCCCCTTTTACCCAAAAAACCCACAAAAATATGTTTAGCCTAAGTATTGATGTATATATGTGAAAAGAAAATAACTCATATTTCCCCTTTCCGCTCATATTTCATATTAATGCTAACTTAACGTATTAAAACCCCTAAAAGTCCTTTCCTGTATATATTAACTCCCTTTATTAAAATATCCCGAAACCATTAGTTTTATTATAAAACTATGTATTCCATAACATATCGCATATCGGCGGATGCACTCTCCTCCACATTGCGATATGCGATGCACGATGGAAACCTGAACTCGACGCAAATATATTTCATATTTTATTGCCATTTCACATCCGCCCTTCATCGCAAGTCTCGGCTGAAACATATACCCTCCGCATTGTGATCTCTGATATGCGATGGGAACCCGAACCCGATGTAGTATTATCCATGATTTATTTCCATATCACGTCCAGCCCTTATCGCATTCCTTTGCGATGGGCCTTTCCTTCGCTAAACTGCGATTGTGATATGCGATGGGAACCCGGACCCGACGTCATTTATCCGCCCGAGTTCATACTATTTCAAGTCCGCCATACCGTGTTTTGCGAAGGATTTCTTTGTTAAAATGTTTTTTATGATTTAAACAAAGAATCGACCTAAACCTCTATTTAACCATAAAACCTCGCTAATCTCAGTTTTTAACTCATAATAAAGCCATACCGCCATAATTAATCGTTGGGCCCCTCCGCGCTACTCTTTCACTCCACCACTGTCCGCTCCAATACATTCAAATCCAATGTCCCTCAACAATTTCGGGTTGGCTCTCTGTCCAAGCATTACCTGCCCGAAAAGCGATATTCCACCGACCTCCCCTTGCTACATGTCAGGCTCAAATTATATCGGGTGACCCCTCCCAAAACCGCCCGCGTCTCATAAGCGGTGCCATGAAAACCAAAACCACCTCCCGCATAATGACAAAATGACCACTATTCACTTTACGCCATGTTTCAAAAAGTAAATTGTTTTTCCATTTAAACGCAAAAATCACCATTTTGGATTTGTTTCGCCCGTTTACACAGTGAAGCCTCCATAAGCCTCTGCGACCAATAAAACCATTGTTTTACCTTCTGATATGCTCTAGACTCCTTCCAATATCCTTTCGAGCTCAATAAAGACATTGATGTCCTTCTCTGTCACCTATGTTTTCTTAACAATTTCTGTGTTTTTCAGGTAAAAACTCTTGTTCCAGGCTTACAAAGAAAAATCCTGCATACAGTTTGAAGACAAATATGAAGATCTTATTGTTGAAAAACGCAGTAAAAACCTGAAATGCACAGTAAAGGTGAAAAGGAACACAGTAAAGGTTACTCATCAGGGTCAAAGGATATTCACAAAGTTTAAAGAGTATCAGATGAAAAATCAAATGAAGGAATCAACTAGCGTAAAGGATACAAACAATCAAGTAGCTTAAAGGGAAAAATATTAGACAACAAAACCAGAACAACCTAAATAAAAGGGATAGCAAGAAGCAGTTCAATAGTTGCCCCTATCTTCTTGTATGAAGATCTTTCCTTTCCTAGAATAAATCTTAATCAGTTTTAGGATATTTTCTTAGTTTCATTATTGTATAAATAACTCTCTTCTTGAGTTGTTATAGGTTCAATGTTCAAGGCTCAGGGTTCATTACTTGTTAAGTCGTGACTGTTCATTCTACTTTGAACCTAGTTGCACCTTTGAAGAAAGCGTTTCTAGACACTTGATATACTCAGTCTTTCTGGAACCTTAATACAAAGTAGAGGATTCTGAATTTGGTTTTACACAGTTTGTGTTATCCTGTAATTTTTTCCAATTATCAATCATTATGTTTTTCTTCATATGCAAATGACTTATAGAGATATCTAGATAGGAATAATTGTGTCTCAATTTATTCCTATAAATTCTTGAAGTGATCATCTATTAAGAGAATGGATTTGTTATCACAAAACCAGACCCTGATAGGTTGCTGATCAAGAAGACTTTATGTAACTATTTTAAACCAAAATTTTAGCTAAGGCTTAGCCTCCTCAGCCTGAGAGGGCTCTCTCAAGGGTTAATGATATTGATTAACGATAGTATAGATTAGATGGCTAACTCTATGGGAAAATCAAACAAAAATGTATAATTGGTTGAAATACCAATAAACAAACATCTATTGGGATATGGAGTCAAGATATGTTTCAATACAATAGCAAGATCAACTTAACATGGAAGTCGGGGCATAAAGAGTCTTAATGTATTAGAAAAATAGAGACATAATGCAAGGAACACATTTTATAAACACATGAAGGAAGTTAGAGCATTGTCAATGAATTCTAAGTAACACGTGTTTATATCACTGCAAGTAAATGAAGAAAGCCATGAGAAAATCAAACATTAAAACCCTCTCTGAATCTTGAGTAGTGAAGCCAAAATATCTCTATTAACATGAAAACATACAGTCTGCTACAATAACACAGTGTGCTTGTTTCTTTTGAAAATTTCCAACCCTTGAGGAATTCCACCTCTTGTCTTTTATAGATTTATCATTACAATCTTGGATTCCCTGATCCAACTTGAGGGGAATTCGAATTTCCTATCTTGACACCTCTTCATACCTAAAACAGACTATTAATTACAAGTAGCGGTTAACTGACTGTGTTAGAGTCCTAATACAATTAGGAGTACAACTCCTTATTATGATAACAACAACCTAATCTACGAATTAAATTCGATGCTTGACGGTTGCTCCTCCTTAACCTCGTCCTTGGTAATGTCCATAACCTTCCTGCTGGCCTTTAATAACTCCTCCTTTATCTGCCTTGAAAACTAGGAACATGTCCCCTGTACTGTAGCCTTGGTCTTCAATGATATTCCTCGAATCTTCTGATGACAAAACTAGCCCTTTTCATCATGTAAAATATGTTAATTAAACCATAGAACCATGATCTTCCATTTGTGCAAAAATTAAACTCCTTAAAGGTGCATGAAGAAGGTTAATAACTGCACCTACAGCAGCTACAAAACTATTGTGTATGTGACCTATAGCAGTTTCATAGCGCGCTACGAAACTGCTGTGTGAATCAATTTACACAGTTTTATTTCAAAAGTTTCCTTCCTAAGCATTCTTTACGGTCATTCCATTATGCAGATATGCCATATATACTTAACATCCCCCATCCTTGAAACATCTTCAAAAAGTAATGACTTTGTTTCAACCAAAATTGTATTAGGGTTTCATTACTTACTGCCCTGTTCATTTGTGTTGAGGCTGACCTCCAGACTTGCTCAACTGAATTTCAAGGTCTTCAATTTGTCTTTTCATCATCCTGATATTAGTTCTTAGTCTGCCATTGATCCATCTTACATACCTTGCCTCCTTGATTGCAGGGACAGTCCAGGTAAAGTATTGAGCCTTTCTGCTGACTACTTGAGGTTTTGAAGCTTTTTCAGTTTCCCACATAGCTTTCATTCTGTTGAAATTGGCCCTTTCCCTTTTCTTAAGTTTAGCAATCTCAAGATTGGCAAGTTTCAATTTCTTCTTAACTTCCTCATAACTGTTTTCTTCTTCTTGAGTATTGACTACTATGTTTCTATCATCTTCGTGCATGGGTGATGGTGGAACCATGGGCTCTTCACAAAAACCTGATATCTCCCCTATTTCCTCTACCTCCAGCTCTGCCTCTTGTAACCTTTTTGACCGCCTAGTCACAGGCCTTCTAGGCTTGAAGACAAATTTTGAAACCTGATCATCAAACTGTAATTTTTTAGAGGATTTCATCTTTTTTGACTTGCCTTCACCTAATTCAATGAAGTCTGCTTGGACCAGAGGGGACTCTTCAATGTCAATAGCCTAAAGAATATCATTCAAACTTCCCTTTGAGATTTTAGAAAAACACCAAAACTGCACCTACAGTGGTTTCGTAGGGCGTTAGGAAATTAGCTATTTTCGTAGCACAAATCACCCTTTTTGAACTAGCTGCGCTACAAAATTGTGGATTCCTGTGTATGCTCTTTTTCAACACAGTTTTCAAAATGGCTAAACACATGACTTTAAAAACATGATATGGGACCCATAAAGTGTAAAACAAGGTTGTTGAACTTTATTTGATGATGGAAATGAGATTCTAACCCAATGACTTAGACTCTAAAAACATAAAAATGACTTAACCCCTATCTAACACTATGACTTAGGAACAAATTTAAACTGTCCAAGTTTAGATAATTTTTGGGTGATAACAAGATTAATGAACTGTCGGTTTAGCTAATCCCCTCTAATCAATAAATCATCAGTATCTTTTGTAAGCTTAAGTATATTTCCTTGAATCTTTGGAACGTAGTTTAGAAGGTTTTCATGCTTATGATTGTTCTATTTTGCAGTTTGGAAACTATGATAATCATATTATTTTCTGTCTTCTTCTCACCACTATTTGATCTATATCACTGTGTAAAGATTTATAGAATCCCTTTGTTGAGATATTAATATTATCCAAAGGATTAAGTATTTCAATTCTACATATGTCTTCATTCATTGGTCTTCCAAAACTAAAACCAAAAATGCCAAAACAATTATTTTAGATGCTCTGACATTGGTAGCTGACCTACTACTATCTTAGAGGTACAACATCAGACTGGCAGCGCTACTGGGGATTCGAATTTCTTTTAATTTTCCCTTGGGACAATGATATTCATTCATTATTTTCCTTTAAGGTGATTAAAGGGTTTAGAAAGGTTAAAATCATTCACCTAGGTGACTCCACACTCCCAAGCTAGCACCTTTTAAACACACCAGATCTCGTTTAGAAGCTGACATAGTTAGTCCTCTATCATATCCTGAAAGGATTCTGAGAAAATCAAGTTCTAAAAGGTGACACCAACCATCTTCTTCTTCATCTTCAGTCCTACAATCTAAAGAATTAGAATCATTTGACCCCTATAGTAATATCCCATCTGATCCTGATTACTCCCATTTATCACCTAGGGTTGTTGAACTTCTAGATAAAGGAGTTGATTTTAAGTCAACCTACCTTATTCATTCATTAGAATCTCATCCAATACCCACACTACCACCAGGATCACCTAAAAATGAATCTGATTTGGGTGTTAATCTACCAGAATATAAACCCACAGATTTCATATCCTCTACCACCTATCCATTTCCTTCCATTTTTGACCGACTTGAAGCTTCTTCTTCTGAACAACCTGAGGAGACCTTCTCTATATATTCCAATCCTCTCTTTGAAACAAAATAAGGTATTCCTTTACAGGTCCCAAAGTTAGTTCTTAAGACTCCTTTGAAGTCTTTCAGGAAATCTCCTCCTCCTTCACCTTGAACTAGTTCATCAACCCTTGGATCACCATCTTCTTCCTCCACTTCTTCTTCATCTTCTACATCCGCAAAAACACCACATACTCCACCTGTACAACCTCATACACTTCAAGCACCTCATACACCACCTCCTATCATGGCTTTCCGACCTATTTTACAGGTTAGATATGCTGCCTAAGTCTTACCTAATAACCTTGATGCATTCCCAGCTGGATACTTAAAATACCTTCCCAAGTACAATGGAGAAACTAGTCCCTCAGCTGAGGACCATCTTCAAGCTTTCCTAGACTTTGCAGACAACATGAATATTGAACAAGAAAACGTTTATATGATATTGTTTGTACAATCACTTGAAGGAAATGTGAGGATTTGGTTTAGGAAGTTACCAACAACTTCCATTAGAAATTGGGAAGAGCTTACAACCATATTTAAAAATCAATGGGGTGTGAAAAGGATCCTCTTTACTTCCTCGCAGAGTTTGAAGAGCTTAAAAGGAACTTCGGTGAACCAGTATCAGATTTTATCAAAAGATTCAATAAACTCTATCACAAAATGCCTGTTGATTGTAAGCCCCCTGTAGCAGCAGCTAAGTCTAGATTTTCTAAAGCTTTTGATGATGACTTTGTTGTTATGCTATGAGAGAGAACTTCAAGAACTCTTGAATATATGCAAACAAACGCTATAGAAGTAGAAGCAAATAGGGTAGCCTCAACTTCTTTAAAACTTAAGGAAGAAAAGGCCCAAAGAAAACTCAAATCTGTTCAAGAAGCCTCTAGTTCCTCTAAGACTAAATCAAAAGACTCAAAAATATATGAAATAACATCTCTTCTTAGAAACCTATCAAATAGGATTTCAAAGATTAAGACCCAACCTAGAACAATACAACAAACAGTTACTAGACCCCAAAACCAAAATCAAGGTCAGTATAAAAGAAATCCACCACTACAAATTCTTCAGAGACCTAGCAATGATCAACAGGTTCCTACTCCTCTATTGATAGATGACCAACAACCTGATGATAATACTATGACAATTACTGAAGATATTAATAGTATGGATTCTTCTTCCAATCAAAGAACTATCATTCCTCTCTCACAACAAAATCAGGTTAAAGAAGATCAGGAAGCTTCAAAGGTCTCTAAATATCACGCTTTCTCCAAATTTTTAATTGTAAAGTTAAAAAAGAGGTATGATCTTAGGCCTAGGCCTGGTCCTAGGAGACCTCCAAAGGAAACTCCAATAATTGAACCACTTACCAAAACTGCGAAAGCTCAAACAACTCTTATTCAGCCTTTAGATCGGTCAATTGATACTACCCAAACTGGTAAAAACTTTTTGACTACATTTAATGTTGAAAAAGAATTAGAGAGGGTTAAGATCCCAATTCCACTGGCAGAACTTTATAAAAACCCTAGTTACAAAATGGATACAAAATACCTCGGTTGATGCTGAAGGTGATCTCATAAGTCTACAAGATGAAAAAACAACAGTAGTTTTTGGCCCTAGTTCAGACATGATAGATGAGATAGTTCCTACTTTATATGTAACTCTTAAAACAAATGATTCCATGTTGTATAATTGTATTCTTCAGGAGCATCACACAACCTTATGCCAAAATCTACCATGGACCATTTGAAACTCGACATAACTGGATCCTACCATGACCTGTACACCTTTGATACTAAAAGGGTGCCCTATTTGGGATTGATCAAGGATCTAGTGGTTACCCTTGCCCAAATTCCAGTGAAAAGTGTAGTACTTGATATTGTTGTCACAGATATCCCTCCCAAGTTTGGAATGCTCATTTCTAGGTCTTGTTGTGCCAAATTAGGGGGAACTCTACAGATGGATATGTCATATGCTACTATTCTTGTTTATGGAGGAGAGAAATTAAGATTATATAGAGAGGTAAGATTTGTACATTCTGTTTGTAAGATTGACTAGCCAAGGAACCATCCAATTTATGCAATAAATCAAGACTTTAGTTTTTTTCGACTCACTTCAAACCAACATAAAACTCAAGTCAAAATTGAAGAGGTAGTTGAAAGTCCTAAACCAAACCAAACTAATATTTGGAAATTGTTCTTTGATGGCTCTTGAACGAAAGATGGGGCAAGATCTAGAGTAGTTTTAATTTCACCTGAAAAAGAACTGTTGGAAATAATACTGAGAGGGGGGGGGGGGGGGGGGGGGGGTGAATCAGTATTATCAGATCAATAAAACTTTTTCATTTCATACTTAGATACATATACGCTACTTCATTCAAGGGAAACCGCGTGTATGCGCAGCTGTGTCTAAAGCAACTAGCATATATCCAAAATACTTATGATTCAGTTAATCCATTAAATGTTGATCTTTAGTCAGTGCATCAGAAATTCATTAACCATATGAACAGTAAGCAGGTGCAGTAAAAACAGAACAGATCATCACACACAAGAAGCACACATGAACACCATGATATAAGGTGGAAACCCAATGTGGGTGAAAACCACCTGCTGCAATTCGTTTCTATCTTCCTTTATTAAGAAACTTCTGTTACAATGTACTGGTGCAGTCCTTTACCAATACGCAGGCTACAACCTTCTCTCGTTCTCCAGACTCTCCTGGAAGGGAGATCCAACCCCCTTTGCTCTTGTACTAGTTGAGATACTAGTACGTAGGCACCGGCCTACAATCTTCTCTCCTCCAGGTACCACGTTTCATACATTTTCAGACTGGATACTCCTGAAGCACAACACATAATCTGAAAGGCCACGTTTCATCCAATTTTCATACTGGACCCATAACTATCATTGAAGCTCAAAACAATCACTACTAGCATTATCAATTTCTGAATCACTGAAACACTGAAACCCTGTCAGTCACCAGAACACAGAGCAGACACAGAACTCTGCAAAATCATTCAGACCCAACTGCAACTTCAAACATCAAACTTCAAAATGTATACACTACTACGTTGAATCAAACCCGCGTACATACGTGCTTTTTCCAAAGACAACCCGCGTACAGATCTAAAAATAATTTCTCATAACTTACAGCTGTACCAGACATCAGTCATACTCATAACACTTATAGAACAATACATGCATCAGTATGTAGATCTAGAATAAGCATTATAAAGATAGTTCATTTCAAACCATTTGATCCTGATCTCTCCTTAGATCTTGTTCTCATCAACCGGTGAGATCCCTCCTTAGCTCAGATCAAGAAATGCATCATCAACCCATAACCTGCATCCTGGATCTCATACTTCCTCAGATATTCAAGACTTTTCGGATACCTTTGCCTAATGATCTTCTTCTCCTTTTATAGTCTTAGGCCTTACTCAATACCATGGTCCAAAACCATAATAAATCAATACCAAGAGCCCAATACTTGGGATCAACACACTTGTCGAGATACCATGGTCCAAAACCATAGGTTCAAATACCGAGGACTAACTACCACGGACCAAAAGTAAGCTTTCCCACATGTACGCACTTTTCCTTGCGTGAAAGTGCGTGTATACGCATACGCTCCTTTTTCTCCGCTTACCCGCGTGTATACGCGCTTTCATCAAGTATAACCCGCGTATACCTTTCTTTTGACCTACTGCACTAGATCTGCCATCTGATTAAGTTTCCATCACCTGTATCATGCCTCTGAGTGAGTTGCCATCAAGGACAACACCTGTATCATAATGCCAACAATCTCCCCCTTTGGACTTGATGGCAACCACCACACCAAGTCACTCTCCCCCTTTGACATCAAGGGCAAAGGGTGGACCAAGATATTCTCTTCTTGATCTCCATCTGCTGTCCATACTCCCCCTGAGTACCTAATGGAATCTCTGATTGAGCTCCCCCTTTGTATGTACCAATCCGTCCATGCTCCCCCTGAGCACATGCAAGGTCTGCAAAAGCATAACATGACTCTATACATACATCAATCTCCCAATCAAGTGGGAATACACCATTTTTGACTCATCCACCCAACCAAGTGAGGATATACCAAATGTTTATACATGACTCATTACATCATCCATCCCATGCATAGTGGGGTAATAAAATACATCATATGACTCACAAAGACCGAGGAATTAAACAAGACCATGATAGTTATCAACAACTATCATACACCATATGATAAGCATCTAACATCTAGACCTGTAACCTGCAATCCATTCTTTTGGTCAAGCAAGATATGTCAATAAGAATTATCACCAAGGACTTCTAACCATAATGCCAACAATGCATTATTTGAAGTATATGCTCCCCCTGAACCTGTGCCATGCCATCATCAACATAGTGACTGAACCATATCAGACTTCTGTACTGCTGCTTTTCTTCAGAACATCATATACGCGATTGTGCAGCATATAACTCGCGTATATATGCGACTTGTCTTCATGAACCCCGCGTATGAGATTTGGAACACTGATGTTCCACACTTCCAGCTTCCTCTGAATCGGTCATGTCTGTATACTCTGCTATGCCACATCTTTCTGGTTGTACTTCCCTTTTCTTCCATATTTTCAACTGTGATGATGTTTTCTTCTTTTGGTTTGGTGTCCACAATCTTCTCCTGCATTCTTTCGCTATGTGTCCCAGCTTGTTGCATACATAACATCTTACATGTTTTATATTCCTTCTGTAGCAATCAGCAGCTTTGTGACCAAACATATTGCAAGCAAAACAATATCCCTTAAAGTACCTGGAACGTGATGATCTTTTTGTTTGACGGTCTTGGACCATTCTACTTCTGCATCTGGCTGCAACATGTCCAAGATTATGACATACATAACACTCAATATTGTTCATCGGAGGAGTACAAGATTTCCTTTGAAGAATTTCTTTCCTTGGCTGTTGATCCTTGTTGATTATTTTAGATTTTTCATTAGAGTTCCTTGCCTTTCCTTGTGAGCTAGATTCATCTTCAACAGATTCATAAAAACCAAGGCCAGTTTTGATAGCAGGAGATCGTTGACTACTAAGAATATCATCCAAAATCTTAGTACTATCTTGAAATCGCAATAGTTTATCCTTTTCTTCTAATTTACCTTTCAAGATATTTACCTCAACTTGATGTTGTCCTTCCTTTTCCAGACATTGCTTTGTCAAAGTTTCTTCAGACTTTCTTCCTTCTTCCACTTGTTGCCTTAGTTTGAGAATCTCATTTTCTTGCTCTTCATTCAGCACCTGCAGCATTTGTCGTATTCTGGAGGCACATTCCAACTGAGCCTTTAAGCTGATAATTTCTTCTTTGAGGGCACTCTCTCGTTTGCTAAGTAGATCTTGTTGATCTATGATTTTATCTGATGCTTCATTTGCTTTTCCATCTTCAATATGAGGTGATTTAGGATCTGAATGCTTGCTTCCACTCAATAGCAGGCTGTCATTGTTCCTTTGAGCTATCTTCTTCTTTTGACGCGCTTTCTTTCCCATTGTTCTACAGATCTCCTTCAAGCAATCAAGCTTCTACCGAAGGACCTGCTCTGATACCAATTGTTGGAAATAATACTTAGAGGGGGGGGGTGAATCAGTATTATCAGATCAATAAAACTTTTTCATTTCATACTTAGATATATATACGCTACTTCATTCAAGGGAAACCGCGTGTATGCGCAGCAGTGTCTAAAGCAATTAGCGTATATCCAAAATACTTATGATTCAGTTAATCCATTAAATGTTGATCTTTAGTCAGTGCATCAGAACTTCATTAACCATATGAACAGTAAGCAGGTGCAGTAAAAACAGAACAGATCATCACACACAAGAAGCACACATGAACACCATGATATAAGGTGGAAACCCAATGTGGGTGAAAACCACCTGCTGCAATTCGTTTCTATCTTCCTTTATTAAGAAACTTCTTTTACAATGTACTGGTGCAGTCCTTTACCAGTACGCAGGCTATAACCTGCAGAAGGTTACAACCTTCTCTCATTCTCCAGACTCTCCTGGAAGGGAGCTCCAACCCCCTTTGCTCTTGTACTAGCTGAGATACTAGTACGTAGGCACCGGCCTACAATCTTCTCTCCTCCAGGTACCACGTTTCATACATTTTCAGACTGGATACTCCTGAAGCACAACACATAATATGAAAGGCCATGTTTCATCCAATTTTCATACTGGACCCATAACTATCATTGAAGCTCAAAACAATCACTACTAGCATTATCAATTTCTGAATCACTGAAACACTGAAACCCTGTCAGTCACCAGAACACAGAGCAGACACAGAACTCTGCAAAATCATTTAGACCCAACTGCAACTTCAAACATCAAACTTCAAAATTTATACGCTACTACGCTGAATCAAACCCGCGTACATACGCGCTTTTTCCAAAGACAACCCGCGTACAGATCTAAAAATAATTTCTCATAACTTACAGCTATACCAGACATCAGTCATACTCATAACACTTATAGAACAATACATGCGTCAGTATGTAGATCTAGAATAAGCATTATAAAGATAGTTCATTTCAAACCATTTGATCCCGATCTCTCCTTAGATCTTGTTCTCCATCAACCGGTGAGATCCCTCCTTAGCTTAGATCAAGCAATGCATCATCAACCCATAACCTGCATCCTGGATCTCATACTTCCTCAGATATTCAAGACTTTTCGGATACCTTTGCCTAATGATCTTCTTCTCCTTTTATAGTCTTATGCCTTACTCAATACCACGGTCCAAAACCATAATAAATCAATACCAAGAGCCCAATACTTGGGATCAACACACTTGTCGAGATACCATGGTCCAAAACCATAGGTTCAAATACTGAGGACTAACTACCACGGACCAAAGGTAAGCTTTCCCACATGTACGCACTTTTCCTTGCGTGAAAGTGTGTGTATACACATACGCTCCTTTTTCTCCTCTTACCCGCGTGTATACGCGCTTTCATCAAGTATAACCCGCGTATACCTTTCTTTTGACCTACTGCACTAGATCTGCCATCTGATTAAGTTGCCATCACCTATATCATGCCTCTGAGTGAGTTGCCATCAAGGACAACACATGTATCATAATGCCAACAAGAACATATAATCCACTGATGTTAATTAGACTTTGAAGTTACGAATAATGTGGCTGAATATGAAGCTTTCCTTTTAGGATTGCAATTAGCCAAAAGCTTAAAAGTTCAAAACTTAAGTGTTTTTACTGATTTAGCACTTATTGTTAAGCAAGTAAGAAATGTTTGCCAGACCAAGCACCCTAGACTTAAGTCTTACCGAAATGAAGTATGGGATTCAGTTGAAAACTTCTTTGATGTTTTTAATTTGACTCGTATTCCCAGAGATCTGAATATTCATGCAGATGCCTTAGTTGTATCTGCTAGCTCTTTTAAAATTCCTAATCATACTGATGTACTCTATCAGATAGAATTCAAATATAGGCCATCTATCCCAGATAATTTGAAACATTGGCAAATATTCAAAGATGATGAACATTTGAAATCATTTCTGCAGATAATAGATGATTTTTCATTTCTACAAATTGATGAAGATAGAACTGAAATAAATGAAAATGCAGACGGAAATGATACTTTAGATTTTAAAACCCAAATTGCTAATCATGACATTATTCAATTATCTAATAATGTTATTCCAAAAGGACTCATTCCTTTAGAAAAATTGTTTGATCAAAATGATGTCCTCTGAAACCCTCAATCCGGTTTCTTCAGAAGATGACATAGAAGAGATTAACATTGGAATTGATGAAGATATCAAAAACATAAAAATATGTGCATCTCTAGACCCTGAGATCAAAGCTCAATATCTTAAGTTACTGCAAAATTATAAGGATGTTTTTGCTTGTACTTATGCTGATCTAAAGAATTATGATACTTCATTAATACAACATAAGATTCCTTTGAAGCCAGAAGCAAAACCTTATCAACAGAAAATTAGAAGGATAAATCCAACCCTTCTACCAACTGTAGAAAGGAAGATTAAGAAAATGTTAGATGCTCAGATCATCCTCCCTCTTAGATATTCTAATTGGGTTGTAAATCTAGTTCCTGTTAGAAAGAAAAATGGAGAAATAAGACTCTGTGTGGATTTTAGAAATTTGAACAAGGCATCATTAAAAGATAATTATCCTTTGCCTGAAATGGATCAGCTACTTCAAATGGTTTCAGGAGCATAAAGACTTTCTATGCTTGATGGTTTTTCAGGTTACAATGAAATGAATGTTGATACAACAGACAAAGAGAAGACATCCTTTACTACACCCTGGGGTACATTCATGTATGCTAAGATGCCATTTGGCTTAACAAATGCTGGAGCAACATTTCATAGAGCTATGGACATAGCTTTTATGGGTTAGGTAAATAAATTTGTGGTTATTTATCTTGTTGACATTACTATTTTTTCTAAATCTGATCAAAAACATCTAAAGCACTTGATGAGGGTTTTTGACAGGTGTAGAAAATTTGGAATATCATTGAACCCTAAGAAGTCCTTGTTTTATGTCAAAGAAGGAAAACTGTTGGGCCATATAATTTCAAAGGAGGTAGTAGTAATTGACCCCAAACGAGTATCTACCATTGAAACATTGACCTTACCTAGAAACAAGAAGGAGATTCAAGCTTTTCTAGGCAAGATTAATTTTCTAAGGAGATTTATTCCAAATTATGTAGAGATTGTAAAAGATATAACTGACATGCTCCGAAAGGACCATGAAGTCAAATGGAATTTCTCTTCTAGGCATGCATTTGAAAAAATAAAAAGGGTTATCTCTGAAGCTCCCACCTTAGCCAGCCCTGATTATACTAAGCCATTTAGTATTTTCTCTTTTGCCTCTGAAACAACCCTTGTTGTTGTTCTATTACAGAAAAATGAAGATTCCCATGACCAACCCATAGCCTTTTTCAGCAAGGTTATGAGAGATGTTGAGCTTAAGTATGACATCATTGAGAAGCAAGCCTATGCCCTCATTCAAGCCCTGAAATCATTCAGAATGTATGTCTTACATTCACCTATTACTGCTTATGTCCCTAATAGTGCTGTGAAAATTGTCCTAACCCAACTAGACACTGATGGGAAAAGAGGTAGATGGATCACTCAAATTCTGGAGTTTGATCTAACTATCAAGACTACCAAACTAGTAAAAGGTCAAGGATTAGCCAAGCTTCTAGCTGAATCCAACTGCAAAGTACTTGGAATCAATTTTGTTTTAGAAATACAAGGGAAGAATACACAAGAACCTTTTGTCCTTGCAGAAGGGGAGAATCCACAAGAACCTTCCCTTCATCCTAAAGGGGAGAACCCACAAGAACCTTCCCTTCGTCCTAAAGGGGAGAACCCACAAGAACCTCTACCTTCAGAGCAGATCAGTCCTATACACATTGATGAAAAATTCTTGTTGTCAAACTAGTATCAAGATATTGTAAATTTCTTGATCCATTTTGAGTGTCCAACATCATTCTCCAAAACCCAGTGTAAAACCCTTAAGTTAAAATCAGTCAAGTGTTGCATTATAAATGCAAATTTATACTGGAAAGATCCACTGAATATTTTGTTATTATGTTTAACAGAAGCAGAAACTAAAGGAATCATTGATCAGTTTGATATAGGATTTTGTGGGGGACATTATGCTTGGAGAGCAACATCATACAAGATTATGAGGGGAGGATTTTATTGGCCCACATTGTTATTACAAGTAGGGGCAAAGGTCAGAGGTTGTGTTCCTTGTCAAATGTTTGCTGGTAAACAAAAATTAGTGGCTCTTCCACTCGTTCCGTCAATAGTTTCAACACCTTTTCTCAATGGGGATTAGATTTTGTTGGATAGATTCACCCCACTTCAAGTAATTAGAATAGATGGATCCTCACTGCAACAGAATACTTTACTAAATAGCAATTCCAGTTAGAAATGCTACTGATTCAGTAGTAATTAAGTTTATTGAGGAGAATATCTTATCTAGATTTGGTTGCCCAACTCAAATTGTCACTGATAATGCAGCAGCTTTTTATAGTGTTAAAATGGTTGACTTTTGCCAGAAATATCAGATTGTGTTACATCATTTAACTCAATACTACCCTCAAGGTAATGGAATTGCAGAGTCATCAAATAAAAGTCTAGTAAAGGTAATAAAAAAGACTCTAGCTGATCATCAAAAGAGCTGGGATTCACATTTGATTTATGTAGTATGGGAAAACAGAATTACTCCAAAGAGATCAATTGGAAAATCTCCATTTCAGTTAGTCTATGGGAAAGATGCAATCTTCCCTACCAACTTGGCCTTCCCTGTTTTAAAATTCCTGCAAGATTCAACAGATGAACCTGATGATTTTTCAAGAAGAATAAATCATATCATTGAACTTAATGAAAACATAGATGAAGTTCAACACAAATTGAAGAAATATCAGAATAAGATGAAGGCCCTGTTTGATAGAAGAGCCAGGGAAAGGGACTTTAAGGAAGGTGATCTAGTTCTAAGATGGGATGCCAGGAGAGAAGAGAAAGGAAAGCATGGCAAATTTGACAATCTATGGTTTGGACCTTTAGCAATTTGTGCTGCAGAATCTTGAGGGGCTATATTCCACTTATCCAGTAAATGGAAGGTTTCTCAAACATTTCATTTAGTACTAAGAAGTTGAAATAGTTTTCATTGTAAATACTCTGGTTTTCTCTTACTTTTCAAGATGTCAGTGTGATTTTTCTTACAGCAAGGACTCCATAGCCCAAGGAGAAGGCACATGGATCTGAAGGTTCTCTACATTCTATAGGAGAAAGCAATCCCCAGATGGAGCCAATGTTGTAGCATTTTTTGGTTTTGATAAGATAGAATATTTGAAAAAATGTTAAGTTAGGATATGGACATAACAATATTGAATAAAATGTTTTTATCTTGGCGATGATGTCCATATCAAAAAAAATGTTAGGTTAGATGCCCTAAAAAATCAAGGCAAAAAGAAAATGTTAGGTTAGAAAGAAAAGAAAACAAATAAACTCTAAAAGTGAGCAAGTCTAAATGCCACTACTATTTTTTCTGTAAAATAATGGTTGTGTGCAGCTTGTCATAAATGCCACAACCCATGACAGTAAAATAGTTTAATCTTGATTGCTTCATGCTTTAAATTTGATGTTATGATTAGAGAATAAAGATCTAGCCAAACTGTTTAATCTTGGCAAATCAATAGTTAGGTAGAGAATAATAAGGTGCTTATCAATTTAATTTGAGCCCTTGGATGTTATAAAGTTAGAATTAGATAGTTTGATTTCGTAAAATTAAAAGAAAGGAAAAGGGTTTGCTAACTTAAATGCACCCATTAAGTGAAGAAAAATGATAGGATAAGCAAAGGGTAAGTAGAAGAAAGGTTGCAAAAGTATGTTGATTGATTGGACAAAATGTACATTTATCATGTTTTACCATATGTTTCTATGTCCCTGAGGCAATTACATAAAGCAAATGAAGGTCTACAAGATCAATTAATTAACTTCCCTCATCCCCATTCATCCCTATATTTATTAATTTCCCCTTCCCACCTTCATATAGTTCATATTCATTCATTTTCCATAAAAACCCCTTTTCCTAAGGTTAAACCCTTTTTTTCCTAGGAAAAGTGAAAACCCCATGCTAAATCCCCTTTTACCCAAAAAACCCACAAAAAGATGTTTAGGCTAAGTATTGATGTATATATGTGAAAAGAAAATAACTCATTTTTCCCCTTTCCACTCATATTTCATATTAACGCTAACTTAATGTATTAAAACCCCTAAAAGTCCTTTCCTGTATATATTAACTCCCTTTATTAAAATATCCCGAAACCATTAATTTTATTATAAAACCATGTATTCCATAACATATCGCATATCTACGAATCGCAAACCTTTCAACATGCATGCACTCTCTTCCGCATTGTGATAAGCGATGCGTGATGGAAACCCAGACCCGACACAAATATATTTCATATTTTATTGCCATTTTGCATCCACGCTTCATCACAAGTCTCAGAACCTGGACCTGACGCAGTATTATCCATGATTTTTTTCCATATCATGTCTGGTCCTTATCAAATTCCTTTGCGATGGGCCTTTCATTCGCTAAACTGTGATTGTGATATGCGATGGGAACTCAGACTCGACATCATTTATCCGCCCGAGTTCATACTATTTCAAGTCTGCCATACTGTGTTTTGTGAAGGCTTTCTTTGTTAAATTTTGTTTTATGATTTGTAGAAAGAATCGACCTAAACCTCTATTTAACCATAAAACACTGCTAATCTCAGTTTTTAACTCCTAATAAAGCTATACCGCCATAATTAATGGTTGGGCCCCTCCGCGCTACTCTTTCACTCCACCACCATCCGATCCAATACATTCAAATCCAATGTCCCTCAGCAATTTCGGGTTGGCTCTCTGTCCGAGCATTACCCGCTCGAAAAGCGGTATTCCACTGACCTCCCCTTGCTATGTCTCAGGCTCAGATTATATCGGGTGACCCCTCCCAAAATTACCCGTGCCTCATAAGCGGTGCGATGAAATCCAAAACCACCTCCCGCATAATGACAAAATGACCACTGTTCACTTTATGCCATGTTTCAAAAAGTAAATTGTTTTTTCGTTTAAACGCAAAAATCACCGTTTTGGCTTTGTTTCACTTGTTTACACAGTGAAGCCTCCATAAGTCTCTGCGACTAATAAAACCATTGTTTTACCTTCCAATACGCTCTGGACTCCTTCCAATATCCTTTCGAGCTCAATAAAGCCATTGATGTCCTTCTATATCACCTATGTTTTCTTAACAATTTCTGTATTTTGTAGGTAAAAACTCGTGTTCCAGGCTTACAAAGAAAAAAACTACATTCAGTTTGAAGACAAATACAAAGATCTTACTGTTGAAAAACACAGTAAAAACTTGAAATGCACAGTAAAGGTGAAAAGGAACATAGTAAAGGTTACTCATCAGGGTCAAAGGATATTCACAGAGTTTAAAGTGTATCAGATGAAAAATCAAATGAAGGAATCAACCAGCGTAAACGATACAAACAATCAAGCAACTTAAAGGGAAAAATATTAGACAACAAAACCAGCACAACCTGAATAAAAGGGACTGCAAGAAGCAGTTCAATATCTGCCCCTATCTTCTTGTATGAAGATCTTTCCTTTCCTAGAATAAATCTTAATCCGTTTTAGGATATTTTCATAGTTTCATTATTGTATAAATAACTCTCTTCCCGAGTTGTTATAGGTTCAATGTTCAAGGCTTAGGGTTCATTACTCGTTAAGTCGTGAATATTCATTCTACTTTGAACCTAGTTGCACCTTTGAAGAAAGCTTGTCTAGACACTCGATGTACTCAGTCTTTCTGGAACCTTAATACAAAGTCGAGGATTCTGAATTTCGTTTTACACAGTTTGTGTTATCCTGTAAGTTTTTCCAGTTATCAATCATTATGTTTTTCTTCCTATGCTTATGAATTATAGAGATATCTAGGTAGGAATAATTGTGTCTCAATTTATTCCTATAAACTCCTGAAGTGATCATCTATTAAGAGAATGGATTAATGAACTGTATGTTTAGCTAATCCCCTCTAATCAATAAATCATCAGTATCTTTTGTAAGCTTAAGTATATTGCCTTAAATCTTTGGAACGAAGTTTAGAAGGTTTTCATACTTATGATTGTTCTATTTTACAGTCTGGAAACTATGATAATCATATTATTTTCTATGTTCTTCTCACCACTATTCGATCTATATCACTGTGTAAAGCTTTATAGCGGCCCTTTGCTGAGATATTAATATTATCCAAAGGATTAAGTATTTCAATTCTACATCTATCTTCATTCATTGGTCTTCCAAAACTAAAACCAAAAACCCCAAAACAATTATTTTAGATACTCTGACATTGGTAGCTGACATACTACTATCTCAGAGGTACAACAACTAGAATGAAGCAAAAGATTTTTCTTGGCTCAATCAATTTTATTAGTTACTTTTTTAATAATCTAACAAGGATCTCCTTCCCTTTCCAATGCTCTTCAATGTAAGTAGAAAGAGTCTAATATGTTGATTTCCTTTTAGGAACAACTGATCCAATTTCATGCATGAATGAAATGAAATACATATTAAAATAAAAGCATAAAACTACAAGGAAAACTGAACTTCAATTCATTAATAATAAAATACCAAAAAATTGTTTACATGAAGAAACAAAAAAAACTAACTTGTATGATGGTATCTATCTCTGAGAAGAGATGTGATGGATACATGCCTTCTGAATCATGTTACAATGAGGCTTGGAGGACTTTTTATCATAAAGAAGAAGTGTGAAACCCTAACCCTAGTAGATGAAGCACCAACAGTTTTGGGCCCCGTGGGGATAAGTTGGATTGCCAACTTCTTGGGGTCATAACTTTGGCATATGATCTTCGTTTGGCTATCATAATACTTAATTTCAAAGATATCTATGAGGATGTTAAAGGAGAATTTTTGAAACAAGTTCTAGCACTTTTTCGGTCTCTCTGTTTTCCTAGAAAATGTCTCTTAGGACCTCAAAATGACTTCAAAAGTTTAGGACTTGAAAAACTACCAAAAATAGAAGGTTGTGCTAGAATTAAGGAAATTGAACAAAAAGAGTGTTGATGTCCAAGTGGAATAGGCGGTGGCTAGCAATATCCACCTGGAACAATCCACCCCCCTTATAAAGCAATGGTCCCCATTCCATTGAGTGCCTCCATGAGATGGGGAAACTTCTGCTGAACTTGGTCCATGGTGATCCACTTGCGCTAGTGCAGGAGTTGACCAGCTTTGAAAACTTGATACAGTTTGACTCTCTGTTTGCGAGTGTTTTTTATGTGTGTCCATGATCTTATTAGTTGTGGCATGTCCAATGCAGCTTGGATTGAGCTTTGTTGGTGTTAGCTACTCCGCAATGTATGATATGTCTAGAAATGGTGGAAAGTATGGCCAAAGGCGATCCACATTCAATATGGGGTGGAAGCCAAGGAATGGGGGGATACTGAGCTTGAAATCATTGTCTTACACAACCTTAGTGATGGTGTAAGGGCTGTCTTGGAGTGGTCGAAGCTTCCCATGGGCTCCATCAAGGCTTTTTTTCAGGGCTCCAATTATGAAATTTGTGTGGTTATAAATAAAAAGTGAGAATACATTGATAATTTCTTCCCATAGGAGGTCAATAGATATTATAAATTCCTCCATACTAAGGAATTGTTGAGTAAAAAGCTTTTAGTTTTATTCTACCAAAACTATGATATTAGCGAACTTCTAGTCAGCTAGTTGAAGGAAGACAAGATATTATTCAATGGGTCTAGTGACTGATAACTTACAACAAGCTTGAGGGAGTACTACATGTACCTCATGGTCTTATTATGTAGATTGAATGGAAAGAGATACTCCCAATTTTGGGAAACATGGATATTATTGGCCTACAAAATAGCCATGTAAGGAAAGAAGTTCAATTGTGTTAAACACATAAGAATAATCGAAAAACAAATTGAATAAACGTGAATGAATTTCTATTAACAAAGATGTACATTTATATTACCTTCTTGTGACCCTTGGTCTTCATATACCAAGTGGTCTCTTGGACTCTGGTGAATTTTCATATTCCACACCAACCCTCATTAGATTATGTGTCCAACATCCCCCTCCCCCAATCCAAAGGGGTATCTACGAGTCCAAGAAGAGCGCTCTAATAAAAAAATAAAATAGTGCATGAAAACAATAATATGAATGTGCTCTCTGAGGTGATGGCATAAGGCGGGAGAACTCGAGGTCTCAACCTACGATGGTTTAAGGATTACCACCAACACTGGAACACTTAGTGCAGTTCCTGAAACTCTTCCAAATATTGCAAGAAGCTAAAGTCTTCTTTTAGAGGAAGTGTACCTAATTCTTAGAAGAGGGAGACATTCAACCTGGAAAAAGAGAGATTTTCAACCCACGGTGGTTTAAGGAAGACCACCAACCAAATGAATGCTTAGTGCGATTCCCGGAACTCTTCCAAATCTGTTAAGAAGTTGAAGTCTTCTGCTAGAGGAAGTGTCCCTAATGCTTTGGAGAGGGAGACCTTCAACCTAGAAAAGGGAGGTCTGCAACCTATGGTGGTTTAAGGAAGGCCACCAACCATAGGCATGTTTAAGGGCTTTTGTATCTTTGGCTACAACCCTAAATTTGGGTATGGTTGTCTCTGGCTGTAGGCTTACGCAATAGGTTCAGATTGCGGCTCAAGCTCACTTGATGTGGATTTGAAGCTTGTATATGACCATCAGTTCTCCCCCATGTTAGATACAAGGTGAGAATATGAAGGAAACTCAAGTGCAAGACTTTTTAATACTCTAGAATAAATTCTGACATATGACTAAAATACCTTGGTTGTTGAAGCCTACTGCCAAGAAGTGATCCATCCAAGATGAATCTTTGTTATTACAGGAAAATTGTTTCTAAAGCATCATTTGAATGATGATTTTGATGACCACAATACTCACACAAATGAAGATAAAAACAATGATCTTTCATATGGCTAACTCTGTCACAATGTTGGCATCTGAAATGCTGTTGTGGTTGTTGTGGAAGAAGAGCAGGAATAGGTGAAGATGAACTTTCATGAAGAAATCCAGCACTTTGAAATCTGATGATATTGGAATAGTCTAGAATATTAAAGGACACATCCTTGTCATATCTAAGACCTTTTCTTTGCTTATTGCTAATAAGATCTTCCCAAGGTCTAATGATGAGCTTGGGAAGTGCAAGATGAATTTATGCATTTGCATGCAAATATGCTCCTGAAATGGCCACATGATGGGAGTCAACCTCAATGTTACTGATTTGACCACTTTTTGGCAGCTGATGGGAGTCTATCTCAATGCTCTGAAAAAAAATAGGCTTAGAATTATGCTTATTTTTTTGTAGCTCTTCTTTCTGGAATTGATATTCGAGTTGCAAAAACTCGATTTTGTCTTGTGGATATTGTAGACAGGTCTGAATTTCACAGAGAGGGTCTTTGTTGATTTTCATTGTACTTTCAGCAATAGACATGATTAGAGTTCTCAATAACTCTAATAAAATGTCAATTTTAGCCATTTTATTCATAGTCAAAAAATGATCATAACTATGAACTGGTAGAGAGGAAACACCACCCACTCACAATATAATGTCACTACAAAAATTCTTTGTAAATGTGCAACAAACAAATAGTGTGTAATAGCCCTTTAAGGCGGACAATATTAATGATTTATCTCTCCCACAAAGAACTATTTTACACCAACAACAACTCTATTTTATCCATAAAGACAACAACACTAGTGCAACCAGATAACTGAAAGTTTACCCATATAATTCAGATAATCTTCAGTGTACAAATATAAACCAAGGCATATGGAGAGCTCGATCAACATACAATATTTTTGATGCTGGAATTAGGCACACACAACAAAGTAGAGAGTAATATATTCAATGCATATAACATATATACTCACATATGAACCAACGATAGAGCCATATGAATTTACCAGCACACATATAATGAGATTTTAATCAACGCATAAAAGAAGGATATGAACCAAGCACTGCAATCAACAGATTTTAACGCACCTCCTTAAATGAAACTTTCTGGAGCTACTTCCAGCATTTCCACAAGGTTGTGGGTAATAAGATAATGTGAGATCTAAACACCATGACTTCTCATGGCTTCAAATTTGTGGTCTTCTTCATTTTTGTGACCTTCAACTGCTCCAAAAGGAGATTCCTTAATGGCCAGACATGTGAGATAGACTCTCATTAAGAAGTCTAGAAGTGACTACCATATGTATGTAAGAATTAGTTGAATTAATGTCTCCTTGACAATTGTTACAAAATAGTTGAACTCGTTCAAGGTCTGTTAACTAAGGATATTATTGCAAAGGGAATTCCTCCAGAGAGGAGATGAAAGAGATTTCCTCTGCGTTAATGCTTATACCACTCAGTCCATGTACCAAAAATACAACTACAATAACACACAATCATTTCTATATTAAAAAAATCATCTGCACAGTGTCAAATTTGTTTCGATCCCTACAAGTCACCATCCCGAAGTACATACAAATGTTCAAGCGAATTTAGGAAAAGAAATAGCTTCACTATTTGCATATCTAAGGAGATTCAATGTTGAAGGTATGTGTGCTAGAATATGAAGATACTATGTGTGCTGGAATACTGTAGAAATTCCTTGTAGATTCAAACTGCTAATTGCAATTTACTAAAATAATCGACTTGAATCTACTCTACTCATTAGCGGAAAAAATTAAAATATCGCGAAATCACAAATCATACAAGAGAAAGAATTCAATCAACACATTACATAATGATTTCCTAGGGAAAGCCACAGCTAAAAATCCCTTCTATATATATATTGCATTAGTCAGAAAATATGAGAAGATTACAATGCTTTGCTTAAGCTCGAACAACCTCTGCTAATCTAGGTGGCTCCAGAAATGCTCAGAATTCAGAATTCAGAAGTGGCTTTGGAAAAGCTCAAAAATGAAAGTTATCTGATTGCAATGAAACCAAGGCCAGATCAAATATCTCGTCACAATATTTCCAACGATGTAAACAACACCTCAATCCGAGTTTGTAAGTGAAAGTTATGGCCAGTCAAAGTTTTGGTCAAACTAGGCCCATTAGCAGCCACTAACAAGGCAAACATTTGGCACTTATCAACGATGAATTCTAGCAGATTGAATGGGAAAATTTGTCACCTCTTTAATTTTTCCAATCGCCCTAAAAATTCGTTTGATTTGTTTTAGACAATTTGTTTTAAGAAACAAAAAAAAAATATTAAGAAAAAGGGTCGGTTGACCGGCGGTCACATCCAACCAACCGAGACCCAACCTCATGTTATATTATATATAATAAAAAATAAATAAAAAAGAGGTTGGTGGGTCACCACCCCCACCAACCATATGCCATATATATAATACATATGGAGGGGCCGGCGGAATTTGAACCCACCCGGCCTACCGGCTGGGCCACCCACAAGCGGCCCCAATACAGATAGTCAACCACTTAAACATAACCGTCACCCAAAAAAAATAAACGTGCCTTGTATATAGGGGAGGCTCGCGGGTTTGAATCTGAGACCTCTACCCACCAAATACAACCTCTCATCAACGACCCAATGGGCCTTACATTAAAAACTCTGCCCATAATTTTATTAAAGAACCAGAACTCGTCATTTGCCAGTGGAAAGGACAAAATGGAGCACATGGAACCCAAACCAGGTGGGGCACATTTTTCGATGCAAGCATATTCCACTAGGGAATATTCCATGTAGAATTAGTGAGGAATCTAAAAGATCCCTTTGGAGCTGAATTTTGATAGTGACAAAATCATGCCAACTTTATACTCAAACAAACTAGAATTTCACTAGGAATATGATGACGTGATCGGTTTTCAGATCTAGTAGCACATATTCAGCCAACTTGTAGAGAGCAATCATTGTGGAATCATGTAGAATCTAAAAGATTCCGTAAGGGTCGAATTTTGACAGTTTCAAAACCAAATCGACTTTATACTCATTTTACTCAGTGTTTCACAAGGAGAGTAGTGGTTAAGTCATATTTTTCATATGAGCAGCATAATTTTAGTCAACCATCAAGAAGGAATCTTTGGGGGAGTCTTTGAGATTCTCGAGGGTCCATATTTTCACCGAGTCAAAATGGGGTCAAGCTTATAGTCATTTGACATGATTTTGTGCCAGGAATTTAATGGTACAATCCATTTCTTTAGTATAGGTGTGCATCTTCAAGCCATCTCCAGAAGTGGCGGTATAAGGTGCCTTTTGTACATGCATGCAATTTGATTTTTTCTGAAGATTAATGAAAGTGGCCTCCCCACTTTGAGCAGAGCCCGAAGATGTAGCCCACACTTGGTGAACTCCATTACCAATTTGATGTGTCTTTGCTTCTCATGCTTGCATTTTATTTCCACTCCCTTAATTTTATATGATTTCATGGTTACATGATCTGTTAGATGCAATTATGTATGCATCTTTGAAGTAAAAAGATCTGTATCAAGTTTGGTATCAAAGGAGGTCTTTTGTTGATGCGAATTGCAAGTGTATAATAACTAGGGGAAAACTCCAAAGAGGTAAAGGAAAATTTAAGTCCTTTGATCCAAATGCAGGGCATGCAGAATGAAGAAGGAAAATGACAGATGAAGATTCTCGATTGGAGGAAGAGAAAAATTATCACAAGGCCTTCTACACCATTGTTATAGGGAAAAGTGTCTATGTAGAACTGCTAATCCCACTAAGGTGTGGTAGCTACCTTAGAAACAAACAAAGTAAAGCTACTTTCGTTTTCATTTATGAAATATAGATGAGAGAAGAATAAAAGAGACCAACCTCTGTCTTGCGCTTGGTTCCTAGTTCGATTCCTCTCTCTTCTGATAGTCCTTTGCTGCTTGCTTCCTTGTACACTCAGCTTCACAAAGTACCTGTAGAATCAAAGTAGGATAACACTATACAAGAACATGGATCTATTATCATAAACAATCTAGGATCAGATGTAAATTGACCATACAAATGCATGAAACATAAATGACACAAGAGTATGGAGGAAAACTTGAATAGCTTTATTGATAATCAAGAAAGAGCAAAGAGAGTTACAACCAGTTGTTCTGACCCAGCATCATCCTCTCAGCAAGTAAGCCCTTCTTCACCTCATGCAAAGCTTAGATCACCCAACACTATGATGTTGCCTCAAGAAACCAACAACAATTCCTTACAAGATGCAAAATTCCAGCCTCTGGATCTCTGGGATGAGGGATCCATATATAGATATCTGTAAGGGAGATGAGTCAGCTTTTGATTTGATTAGTGTCTTCCCTCTGATAGTTCTTGCTTCCACTTGGAGATTGATGATGTCTTACTCATCCTTGGTCGAATTCAGAATGGCAAGTGTCACAGGAGAAGTTTTTGGAAGATTCCCTGCTTCTCCACCTCGCGGATTGACACTGCCATTTGTCTCTTCTCGCCCATCGCACCCCATAGAAGGGATTTTTGAAATGCAACGCACCTACAGAGTGTACTTAGGTGAGATGCAATGCACTTTGCCTATGGGGCAGGTGAAATGATCCTGTTTTGACCAGTTCTGAGTGGTTTTTCATGGAGAACTTCTGGGAGAAGCTGTAATCAGTTGACCTTGTTCCTTTAGGGGTTGGAACAACACTTTTAGGGACTTAGGAGCCCTTGGTTTATGGACATTTTATGCTTGGGGTTGCAGTGCCCAAAAATGTCTATAATAGTTGCCCCCTAAAGCATGAGTTCGTTAATCTTTTTGATGTCGGGTGAAATGCTTTATCATGAGGATCCGAAGTTCTTTCAAGCTGGGAGGAGACCTGTAATAAGATAAAATACAATACATTATCTTCATAATATTTTCATGACCTAGCTGAGGCGGGCATTCCCATGCTCAGCTTTATAAATTCATTTTCATGTACATAGGACAGACAATCGTCTGAGTGTAGACTGATGATTCTGGTAGAGCCATCATCCCTTTGATTGGATGATTATCTGTGCAGCAATGATGTACATTTGATGTCTTTATTTTCCTGAATATATATCGCAGCTCGGATGGATGAAACTAGATCCGGGGTCTTCAATCTCATTCGATCTTCACTCAAAGTACAAGTCGATCCATGTGAGAGGTGTTCTGGAGTCGAACATGGAAAGACATCGCCTGATTACCAGCCAATGATGTAAGCTATTAACAGGCGCGAGAGGAATCACCGATAATGATAATGACCCTCAAGGTACTGCAGTAAAATTCACGTGGTGTGAATAAAGGACTTGGCGTCGAACACCACGCAAAATCTTTCAGTCGAAGGCCATTGATGTAAACCTGTCGTCGGAAGTGAGAAACTTGCCATTAAGGCATGCAAGCTTCAAAGTACTAAAAGGGGTGTTCCTAGATCAAATTCTTGGATACTGAGCTGATTTTGACAAGAAACGATCCGTCATAGGAGGGCCTTAATGAATCCCACATCAATGACACGGAACGGAGAAAATGATTTTAATGGAGGTGAAAACGATCTGGTGATATAAGGTTCAGGGTGGCGGTCATGAAAGAATGGAGCGTAAATGTATTGCAGCGGGTGAGACACAGGTGAATTCTCTGAGTGACTTCTCTTGAACATATCGGTGACACTGACGTGATGGATTGGTAGCATTAACCCCAAATGTGGATGGTGTGATGGGACCATGGTGATGTGACCGGTGAATGAAACAACCCAACCCGACTTGGATGCGGAGTGAAAGTGTCATGTTCAAGAGCGACTTGCTACCAACAAAGTTTCTTCAAGTTTTCTTCCCAATTTTTCCCCAGTCATTGCTGACCAGTACCTCTTTATTTTTTTCAAGCTTGAGGAGGATAACATATGCTTGTTCTATAATTTGCCCTTCGGGCAAACCCATCTCTATGTTTTAACGAGCCTAGCGATAGTGAAACTCGTTCTTGTCTGCTACGGACAAGTTTGTCGCTATTAAGTTTTAACGAGTTTAACGACAAAGATAACTCGGTCCTTTTCAATTTTAGAGAGTCTGAAAAGGGACGTAAAGGAAACTCCAAAAATCCTTTTTCGTCATATAATCCCTTAAGTCTGAAAAAGTATAAAACAATACAGAAGGGATGAATTTTCGATACTTTTTAACGAGCCGAACAAAACAAGTGCTCGATATTTTTGTGTAATAATCCCTCAATTCCAAAAATATTAAAATCTAAAGGAGGGATAGCACTTTCGGTCCCTTTAACGAGCTGGAGAGGCCAATGGCTCGGAAATATTTTCATATTTTATGAGTTAGTTGAAAAGAGCTTAAAGGAGACTCATCTTTGAGGAACAAGTGATAAAATTGGGTTGCAGCTGATTCCAAGTAAGGTTTGGAATTTTCCAATCATGGCAGTGTTACAAGGATGGCTAATAGGATCACTCTTCGCAATTGTTCCTCAAAAGGGGTAAACAATCAAATGGAGGTGAATGATCGGCCAATACAGAGTGGAGGTGATGATGGGAACACAACCAAGGCTTTAAAGGCTAAAGTACTACATTCACGATGATTATTTACCGGGAATTGGTTCATTTTTATTGAGTTTAAATGCTGGGAAAAACATTTGCTCATTGCTTATGTTTATTTTTTAACGAGCATGAAGTCCGCGTTAAAACTGCTCGATTAATGGTCATTTCTTTACTTTACCATAAATAGCTTTGTTCTTTCAAATATTGTACTGCATGTTCAATTGCTTCATCAAACTAGTTAGAAATGAACAATATATGTTTGAAAAATAAGTTAGGACACTAATATTTTACTCGAATTACGTAAAAATTAATTTAAAAGTGCTTTTACCTCTCATTTGACCATTTCATTTGAACTTTGGCTTATTGGAGCTTTGGAGGTGTTTTCCCCCCTTGATTTTCATCAGCTGATTCTGGGAGATTCTGTGGACGATTTTTGGCGCCGTCTGGACCAGGTAGGAGCTAAACCTGAGCTCCTTCATTTCATGCTTTCCATTTTGCATTCTAAGCCTGATTTCTGGTTTTTCTGAGCCCCTGGAGTTTGAAAAACTCGCCCTGGCTCCATCGCACCCTTTGTGTATCGAAAGGTGCATTGGATATTAGCCTGTCTACTGGCCAACTGACATGCAACGCACCCAGAACACTACTGTAGGTGCGATGAGTGCAAGGAAGGAAATTTATGCACAGTTTTTTGATGGAAATTTTGTCTGTTTCTCACCAAATCAGGATCTAACTCTTCTCTTGTTTGTTTTCAAAGATTTTTGGAGCAAGATGACTATTACATGGCGAGAACGTGAGCATGAAGAAGAGGACATGATTGCTTTACATTATCCGGTTACAGTAAACGCACTACGGAACTGTGGCCTGTTGAAGTTTTTTCGCATTTCTAGCATGAGACAACAAATCAACTTGCTACAGTATTTGCTTGATGCTTGGGATCCTACCAGCCAGGTGTTCCAGATTAGGGGCAAATCCATCCCCTTGACTGTAGTGGACATCTATTTTTTGACCGGCTTATCGAGGCGGGGTGCCCCCATCTCTTTATCAGGTTCGGCCCGAGGAGGTGAATCTGTGAGAGATTATGTTCGCAGGTATTGCAGAGAGGGATCTCAGCCGAGTAAAGACGGCAAGATCATCATCCGAGATGTCACTGACAGGTCCCTGAGGACTATTCTGTTCACTTTTGGTAGGATGGCTGGTGGTGTGGCTCTTCAAGTGGCCAACTGATCTTATATGCAGCACACCTTGGAATGTCTCCAACCTAAGGTGTTCAACTGGTGTGACGCAGTACTCCTTGTGATGAAAGAACAGTTGACCAAGGTGAAGAGCGGGAGACTGAAGAACTTTGGATATGGTTCTATCGTTCTACATGATCCTGATGCAAATATTGATGAGATGCTTCTTTTTATAAATGTTGCAAGTGTCTATCTAACACATAATTTGCCAATGAGTCAGTTAATGTGTTTAAGGTTTTGGAAATATGCTGATATTGAATAAAATCAAATTGCCTTTCCAAAATCTTGATCCTTAGGAACATGCGATAGATAGCTGGATTTTGGACAGAGTAGATACCAGTGAGTTGTAGTATGACGAGCTGCTTGGGTCAAAAATGGCCCAGGCCGCAGAAGATAGGTTCCGCGAACTACGACTTGCTCCATCGGCATATCCAACAAAAGATTCCAATAGGTTCGACATCTGCGACAAATGTAAAAAGTGGATTTACTTTACCAAAACAAATACTTTAGCGAAAACAAAAATGTAACAAAAGCATATAGGTTACCACACTGAATCACGCATAATAACGCTTAAGGTACAACCCATTACGAGGTTGCGCCAGTGGAATCCCGTCATAATCCATTAACTCGTAGGCTCCTTTTGCTAACACTCGCTTAACAATATAGGGGCCCATCCATAAAGACTTGAATTTTCCTGCTCCCAATTTATCGGATTCTTGGTAATAAAGCAAGACCAAGTCACCTTCTAAGAAGACACAGGCTTTGACATTCTTGTCGAACTACGCCTTGACTCGTTTCTTATGGGCTTCATTGGCCAAAGCGGCATCACGACGGGTTTCATCCAATTGGATTAGTTCCAAGAAACAAGCCTCCTCTTCTGAAGTCCCGGGGAGAAGGTCGATTGCGAGTTTGAGGGACGAGATTTCGCACTAAATAGGTAAAATTGCTTCGAGGCCATACACCAGTTGGAAAGGTGTAAACCTGGTTGCATTTCTTACCGATGTTCGGTATGCCCACAAGGCTGAGTATAGGATCAGGTGCCAACTCCTTTTGTGAACTATAATCATCCTTTGCAGCATGCGCTTCAGGACTTTGTTGATTGCTTCAACTTGTCCGTTGGTTTGCGGGTAATATGGAGTAGAGTTGTCGTGAGACAACCCTAATTTGGCAGCTAATTCGACCATCATGTGATTGCGAAAATGCGATCCATGATCTGTGACTATAGCCTGCGGGACGCCGAATCTGGCGACTACATGATTGAAAAAGAAGAGGGCAGCTGTTTCACCAGTGTTATCTAATGTAGGCATCACCTCGACCCATTTGGTAAAATAGTCAACTGCGACTATGATATACCCATGCCCCCCGGTCGAGGTGGGGTTACATGTCATGAAATTGATGCCCCATTTGGCGAATGGACCAACAGCAACTATTGGCTGTAGAGGTGCGGGTGGTCTTCTGGTTTTTCTATCGAAAATTTGACAGGCATGGCAACTTCTGACTGCGTTTATGCAATCTTTGAACATTGTTGGCTAGAAGTACCCTACTCGTAAAAAAATTTGCGCCGTAGCGTAACTGGATTGATGCCCCCCACACGCGCCTGAATGGCAATCATTCAGGACTTTTTCGGCCTCCTCATGAGTGAGGCACCTCCTCAGAACTGTATCGACACCACGACGGTAAAGTGTATCACCGATGATCATCTAGTCTTTTGATTGGTATCGAATACGTTTTTGTTCGGAGCGGTAGGTATTAGGCCTATACTTTTGGGTTTGGAGATAGATGATTATATATCCATACCATGGATTGCTTGAAGATATCAGAAACAAAGATTCATCTACGATTGTTTCTTCGGATGCTTCATCGTTGGACGAAGATGGGAGATCACATAATAATTCTGCGAAAACCAGTGCTTTCTTTGACTTGGATTTTACAAATTCTAGATCAAACTCTTGTAGAATTGCTATCCATTTTGAATATTTGCCCCCCATGAACTGTCGCGACAATATATAAGTCATGGGGTTGCAATCTGACAGAATGGTAGTTTTTCGAAAGAGGACATAGTGTCGAAATCTCTGTATCGCTTGAACAGCTGCGAGCGCTAGCTTTTCAACATAGGAATATTTGCTTTCTGTATCATTTAAGTTTTCACTTAAATAATATATAGGATGTTCAATTCCGTTGTCTTCTTGAACTAAAACCATTGCTATGGTTGTATCCACTGCAGCCAGATACAAGTTAAAGTCTTTTTGATAATCAGGAGCGTACATTAATGATGCTTTCATTAGGGATTCTTTTAAAGCATCAAAGGAAGCTTGTGCAACCTGATCCCAGACGAAGGGCACTTCCTTTTTCAATAGACGTGTATAACCTTTAGCAAGTTCGGCATAATTTGGAATGAACCTCCTCAGAAAGTTTGCTTTCCCTTGGAGTTTCTGAATCTGAAGCAAATTTGAAGGTGGAAGAAAAATTTATGATTGCCTGAACCTTACATGGGTCGAGACGAATCCCGTCCTTTGAGACTACAAAGCCAAGTAAACGACCAAAACTGAAACAGAACACACATTTGTGTGGATTGAGTCCTATCTTGTAGTGTCGGCAACGTAGAAATATCGCTCTTAAATGCTGCGGATGAATAGTCCGCTTTCGTGAATGAGCCGGAAGGCATAATTCATTGCCCTCTGAAATGTTGCCCCTGCGTTCTTTAAACCAAAGGGTAATTTTCGATATGTGAATGTGCCCCATGGACAAATAAATGCAGTCTTTGACTGGTCCTATGGGCGGATATTTATTTGATTATACCCGGAGAATCTATCCATAAATGAAAAGATTTCACATTCGGCGCATTCATCAATTATTTGGTCAATGAAGGGTGTAGGGTAGTTGTCTTTTGGACAAGCTTGATTACATCCCTATAATCGACACACACTCTAATCATTCCTTGTTTTTTCATAACAGGAACAATATTTGATACCCAATCGGTTAGAGGAACCGGGTAAATGAAACCAGCATGGAGAAGTTTTTTCACTTCTGCCTTGATGGCAGCAGCTTTCTTGGGGTGCACCTGCCGTAGCCGTTGTCATATTGGTTTGACATCTGGATACATCTTAATTTCGTGTTCAACGATACTCGAGTCAATGCCTGGCATTTCACTATATGACCAAGAAAAGACATCTCTGAATTCGCGAAAAAGAGCATTATATATCTCCAGTTCTGAAGGAGAACAACATTTGCCAACATAAATATTCTCTACAACATCTGTTTTGGTTGAGATATTTATGGCGATAGTCTCTTCAATGTTGGACAAGTTTTGCTCAGAATCCACCGTGTTTACAGTATTTGATAGGAAATCAAAAACTGAAGGATGATGAAGGTCGTCAGGGATATCTTCACAATCCAGAAGAGGGAACGATGGTGGTAATCTTCCCAAGGTGCCCCTTCAATCGCCATTGATTGAACAATTCCTTCGTCGGTGTAATGCACTCGCGACCAAGGATCTGAAGGGGTGCCATATTCCTTAGACCTATCTATCCAAACGCTTGATGAGCATTGATTTGAGTTTGCCTCCCATGCTAGGAACATTGATTGCTACAATATTTCCATTGGGTTTGGAGGCAATACCTGTGTATGATCCATGTTGATATCGTTTTCTGAGATCTTTTTAATCGAAGATATCATATTGCAAGTTCCTACTGACGCTACTTCCGCCAGATTGATGGGAGGTGGAAGTGCAGAAGTTCCCATTAATATAGGGTCTTTTAGTAGGCCTACTCTGATATTTTGAAGCGAATGGGGGCTTCCATGGATCATTGGAATGCTTCCCGTAACTTGAGAACCATTGGGGAGGAAGGTTTGTTGATCAACGATTGTAATCCCTCCTTGAAAGGGAAATGCAATCTTCCTAAAATAGGTTGACACAACAGCAGCCATAGCATATATCCATGGTCTTCCCAGTAGGATGTTGTAATTGAGGTTTCCGTCGATTACTTCAACATCTATTTCTACTGTTTTCCCTCCTAGTTCAACCTTCAAGTTACTTAGAATACCATATGGGGTATATGTTCGTCCGTCAAATGCTTTTAATGTCATCGAAGATCGCAACAAGGTTGGAGATCCTAAAGTTTTCCAGCAACTCATCGACATAATACATGTAGATGCCCCCTCATCAATAATTGTTCGATGAACAGTTTTGTTGAGGGCTTTCACTTGAACGAGGAAAGCTAGTTGAGCTGGAAACTGAGGATCGTATCCTTTATGATTAAAGGATACAAGATTGGAATCCTTTGGGTCTATCCCACCGATGGCCGATAATAAAGCCTGCTTTTGGGATGGGAAATTTTGCAGTACCTCAAGTGTCGACATAGCGGATGGCGATTGGGCCAAATCTTCCACTATATTATAATGTTGTGCTACTCTAGCACGAGGATTAAATGTCAACTTGTGTACTACTGCCTTTGGCTGTTTTATCGTCAGTTCAGGAATGATGGGTGGCGCAACTTCTGTCGAAGTTGTTGTCGAACTACTAGGTTGATATTTATCCTTGTTGTTCGACAGTTGTGGATTCCCGTAATCTTTGTTCCTTGTTGATATCAAAGCATCATTTTGCTGTTTAGAAACCGACAACATCAGCACTTGAGACGGGGAAGCATTTCCACTGTCAACCAGATTTGTTCCTGGATTTGGAAACGGATCAGTTAATACTGCCGAGGTTTTTGAATTCTTGAAGAATTTTTTAAGCTCAGCTTTATACGGACAATCTGATGTCCAATGATCCTCATCGCATATAAAGCATGGATGATTTGGTTTCCTATTTCCAGAAGGGTTTGTAGAAGATTTTTCAAGTGATGATTCTTCCTGTTTCTTCTTCTTCCCTTTGGTTTTCTTCGTGCCCCCTGGTTGCTCAGTTTCTTTGCCTTTATCTGTCGAGACGACATTTACTTCCGAGGCAAGAAGTCCTTCTTTTGCATTTTTACTGGAAATCTTACGGGCCTTTTTAGATGTAGCCTTTGTCGATTTCGTGTCTGTTGCGCCAATCACGCCATCACCGGCATGAGAGTCATTGTTTGATTTAGGAGGAGGAGGGACCGAGAATTCCGGTCTAGGAGCGTCAGGTATTTTATCGTAGAGCGTGCCAGACTGAGTGTAAATCAAGTCTAAATATTGTGCACGAGCGATAACCTGCTCTTCGGTGACGACTCCCCCTTTTGCCACATCTTTCGTGATGGAAGGCAATAATGACTTAATAAACCATTCAGCTAAAAGTTGATCAGGAACATACGTTTTTACCATTCTACGATGACATCGCCACTCATGTATATGATCGGATATGTGAGTGGCCGTTGTTTGCTTGAAATTGGTAAGAAGTTCCGTTCCCGTTTCGTACCTTATCGGTAACTAAAAATGGGTTAAAAAGGTTGTGGCTAGGGTACTGAAGTTGTCAAACGATGCTCTGGGCAATTCGATATACCATTTTGCTGCCGGACCAGTTAACGTCCTCTAAAAAAGGCGAAGTCTAATTGAATCATCGTTTAGGGTGTTTGATGAACACCACAGATGAAAGGTCATCACATGATTCGACGGATCTTCACCCGGATTTCCATTAAATTTAGGAATATTTGATGGAAGTTTATGCGGAATCGCTGGCCACCAAGGGGCGTAAGCGATTGGATCATCTGTTAATCGATTTAAATCAGGTAACTCTAAAGTCACCACGAAGGGTAACTGCTGATTCAGGTTAGGTGAAGCATACCCAGGATAAGATGGAATCGCCTGAGCAGTTGGTCTTTGCATACCAGCATAATGCATTTGATGCTGGTAACTTTGGTAGGGTTGGTGGGCATGACCATTGTAGAATGGTTGATTTTGACCGTTTTGAATATACGGCTGCCCACTATTCGCAAAGATTTGTTGCTCAGATCCTTGGTATACTTGTTGGAATTGCGGTTGTTGGTATTGCACTAGCCATGGTTGTAAAGCCATGTGTTGTTGTCCGATACTAACTGTTTGACCAAGGTGAGGGGTAATTGTACCCGTTTGGACCTGTGTCATTCCACCAGTCGGCGATTGTGGTTGAGTCACAGGGTCAAGAGGCTGTTGCATTACAACCTGAGAAACCTGAGGTTGGCATACAACAGGCAGCGCTTGTACTTGTGACACCGTCACAATAGCTGGCGTAGTTGGTATATTTTACATAGGTAAACATTGTTGCATCGAATATACAACTCTTGGTTGTTGAGGTAGTATCGGTACCCAACCGCTAGACATAATTCCAGCATAACCTGAATTTTGTTGTGAACTACCGTATGGCTGTCCTCCCGAAGGGGACAATGAAAGGGTATACTGCCCCCCATACGGCGGTAATCTAGTACTTAAAGGAATGGTTTTCCCTTGAGGACCGGACTGCCCAAATTGACATCCCAAAGGATCAATTTGTTGAGACTCAACATAAGAGTTTCCGGATACTATTCCGGATGAACAAACAGGAACGGACCATACTGTCGAAATAGCCCCTGAGTGGGCTCCTTCTAGCGATTGAGAGCTAGTTGGGACAGATGGTATACCGACGAACATTGTTGGAGTGATAGTAGGAAGTTCTGCCGTCGCTGTGTCGGACGACACAGTCCTAGATGTTGACGGTTGTTCAGACATTTCTAGTCTATCCAAAAGATTACCTAGCGATTCTACAGGAGCTTCCGCTGGTGGTAGACTAATTTCTAATGAAGAAGGATACAGAGCGATCCCGACTCCAAATTTCGATGGAGTACTAGATGGAGGATCCTCCACAATCTCTTCTATAGCAATCAGACCAGGTGCAAGAGGTAGACCGTCAGGTCCGTAAAATATTTCTGGTGTCGAAGAAGGTATGGAATCTGCAGCGACCGATGTTTGGGGAACAACACTTTCCGAAACAGTTGTACATGGAACTGGTTCAGTAATACAAGTGTTTACCCTCAGACTAGGATCAGTACTACTGTCCTTCGGTGGTTGCTGAACTTCTTATGTAAACGCAGGGATACCAGAAATGTTTGGAGTAACTGGAGTCTCTGATGTTGTTGGAACACTTGTTCTAACTTTACCAGGCGATTTGGAACAGGTTAAACGAGTTCGCTTTCTCCGTAATAGTTTTGATTCCAGAGACAAAGACGGTTGACTCATAAGCCTCCGCGAATGACGGGGTTTCAATTGACTTTCTTCCACGATTGCGGATTACTCGATCAACTAAAAATCAAGGGGAAGTATGCTTCCAAATTAGATGAATTTTAGACGCTTTGACACAACTTGTTTTTTCAATTTTAAAGAGTCGAGAAAAAACAAAAGATGACTCTAGTCGCCTTCGATTTTTAATGAGCCTGAAGTGACAAGTGCTCAGATGGACCTTTTCCGTTAAGGAGTTTGAAAAGGAACAAAAGGGACTGCTCTGGAAATCTAGGCAGAGGGATTACCAAACCAATCGCAAAACTGCAGAATACTTTTTACGGTACAACAGTCAATCTTCCCAAATGCTGTGTTTAGTGCATTGCGATCGATAGGGCGGCAGACACGGCTTCCTATGGATAAAGGATTAAGCCTATTGTGGTCTCCCAAAATATACTCAACAGTACATGGGAGCTCAAGTCCGTACTGGCACTTATCGTCTCAAAGTGGAGGAATCACCCAACCAACAGTGAGAACAACAGTTACCAGGCTTTACGACGCCGGAATACGTCTCTAGCCTAGACTTCTAGATGTTGTGCGTTAGGTTCCAAAGCGTTGTTAGATTCATTAAATTTATTTCATAGTTGATCTTGCTTAAGAAATTTTCCTTTCAGGTTCACCGCGTGATGTAGATGTACAATTCCTAAAATCCAATCTAAGATGATAAACAGTCTTTTATCTTCTTTGTGCAATGAAAATCCTAGCTACTAAGGAAAGAAAGACATAATTCTTTCAACAAAGAGCAAAGAGCACACACTATATGCACTGTCCTAAATCAAACCAATCAAACAGTCTAAATGAAAATGCACATGCATGTATTTGTTTTCAGCCTTCTTAATATGTGAATGATAAAAAGAAAGCTAATGCGCAAATCTAAATTACTTTTCTAGCGACAATTACTAACAAGTTTCTTTTCAAAATCAAAATGAAGACAATGACAACACTTTGCAATTTGGAAATGAAGACTTGCTTTCGACACTAGAAAAACTACTAATTCAGATCAAATACAATAGTAACAAGGTAATCGACTATCAAGAGCAATCAGACTCTCTTCTATGACTGAAAATGACACTTGCGACACTTTCAAATCAAGAAACGACAGTACAATTACGTTAATTTTTTGCAAAGGAGAACTGAAATTGACTCAACAAATACACAAAAACATTTACAGTTCTTTGCACAATGGAGGCGGAATATTAGCGAGGAAAGGGGTTTCAAACAGAGGTGTACTGACTATAGGCAGCAAAATTCTTGAATAGGTCTGAAAAGAGTGAACAGAAACCAAAACTCAGGAACAATGCCTAGTCTGATCAGCGCACCTGTAACACAGTGAATTTGAAATGTGGCGCACCTACTACACTCAGGAAGTGCGCTGAATTTCAGATTCACAGAACAGAGAGTGCGCTAGGCTAGATACGAGACTTTGCTTGGGTTCTAGGTCACAGTTTGCAGTTCAGTTCAGGGATTTTGGCCGAGCAAGTGGTAATCAGTAAATCAACAACAGGGGTAGATCTAAGGAGGTTACTAGAGCCACCACAAGGGCAATTAGAGAGTTTGTAAATCAGTTGTTTAATTCATAAACAAAACCCGGAGATTGACTGAAGTGGCATTTATCTACTTTGCATTTGCATAGAAAATGCAGTTCGAAAGCTACCTGGCTCAACTTCAGGCTCCGTCTGTAAGTTTATAAAATAAACAAATGTAGATAAACAAACAACCTAGTCGTTCCCCAGTGGAGTCGCCATTTTGTTACAGGGAAAAGTGTCTATGCAGAACTGCTAATCCCACTAAGGTGTGGTAGCTACCTTAGAAACAAACAAAGTAAAGCTACTTTCGTTTTCCTTTATGAAATATAGATGAGAGAAGAATAAAAGAGACCAACCTCTGTCTTGCGCTTGGTTCCTAGTTCGATTCCTCTCTCTTCTGATAGTCCTTTGCTACTTGCTTCCTTGTACACCCAGCTTCACAGAGTACCTGTAGAATCAAAGTAGCATAACATTATACAAGAACATGGATCTATTATCATAAACAATCTAGGATCAGATGTAAATTGACCATACAAATGCATGAAACATAAATGACACAAGAGTATGGAGGAAAACTTGAATAGCTTTATTGATAATCAAGAAAGAGCCAAGAGAGTTACAACCAGTTGTTCTGATCCAGCATCATCCTCTCAGCAAGTAAGCCCTTCTTCACCTCATGCAAAGCTTAGATCACCCAACACTATGATGTTGCCTCAAGAAACCAACAACAATTCCTTACAAGATGCAAAATTCCAGCCTCTGGATCTCTGGGATGAGGGATCCATATATAGATATCTGTAAGGGAGATGAGTCAGCTTGTGATTTGATTAGTGTCTTCCCTCTGATAGTTCTTGCTTCCACTTGGAGATTGATGATCTCTTACTCATCCTTGGTCGAATTCAGAATGGCAAGTGTCACAGGAGAAGTTTATGGAAGATTCCCTGCTTCTCCACCTCGCGGATTGACACTGCCATTTGTCTCTTCTCTCTCATCGCACCCCATAGAAGGGCTTTTTGAAATGCAACACACCCACAGAGTGTATTTAGGTGAGATGCAATGCACTTTGCCTATGGAGCAGGTGAAATGATCCTGTTTTGACCAGTTCTGAGTGGTTTTTCATGGAGAACTTCTGGGAGAAGCTATAATCAGTTGACCTTGTTCCTTTAGGGGTTGGAACAACACTTTTAGGGACTTAGGAGCCCTTGGTTTATGGACATTTTATGCTTGGGGTTGCAATGCCCAAAAATGTCTATAACAACCATGGCAGAAAAAGTCTACAATTTTTTTGTAGAATATGAGAAGAACATGAAGCAAGATAAGAGAGAACTAGATGATCATGCCTCAGTAGATCATGAAGGAGGAGGAAAATATCCTCTTGAATCTACCCATCCATCTTCTAGCGAAAGTTGTTTTTCTTCCTCTTCTCGTCATTATAGAGGTAGAAGAACTCATAGAAAGCCATTTTTCAAGCTAGATGTCAAGTTTGATCTTCATATCTTTAGTGGAGAATCTAATGCAGAAAATATAGATAACTCGATCAGACAAGTTGAAGTATATTGCCACATCCAACGAATCAAAGAGGATGAATCCAAGATCTAGATAGCATCCCTTCGATTGAGTGGAACTACTCTTGTCTAGTGCGAAGGCAAGTTGTAGAAAGGTGGTAAGAATAGTCGTAAACTTCTTTCATCTTGGTCTGAGTTCGTCTCTGCTTTAAGGGGATATTTTTACCCATCGGGTTATAGACCGAAGGCCATGATGGAATGGAAACATTTGAAACAAAGTAAAGGTCAAACTGTTCATATTTTTACAAAGGAGTTTATGAAACAAGCATTAGGATTGAATGTTCCACTAAACACTCCTAAGACATTGATGCAATATATTGGCTCTTTGTATAGTTATTTGCGTTATTCATTGTTATTATTTGAACCTAAAACTCTTGATGAAGCTAGTGTGAAAGTTGTACATCTTGAAAGTATGGAAAAGCATGAGCAAGATGATCACCCAAAGAGGGCAGAAACAACTAAGAGAAAGGAAGAAAAGCCCTCTTGTACTCATTGTGAGAAACAAGGGCATGATGAGGAACATTGCTAGAAATTGCATCTAGAATTGACGCCAAATAGGAATGATAGAAAACAGAAGAAAAAGACAATTGCAACTATGAAGCAAGACCATGAATCTAAATCAGAGGATGATGAGAAGATTACAGCTATAGGATTTTCATGTGCTGGAGCAATTGATGTGGGATCAGACTCAGGTGATTAAATGAAGATTGCAGCTCTTGCGATTGCAGAAGGTGGACCTATTGACTTGGGTTCTGATTCAAGAAATGAGTCAAAGATTTTAGCAGACATTGTGCCAAAGGTGAGAAGGGAACCAAAGACTGCATGGCTCCAAGAAATCGAAGAGATCAACCAAATAATCCAAGCGGAGAATGTTCAACTAAAGAGACTCCTACAAGAAGCATAGGAGGAGAAACAAAGGTTGCATCATCAGTTACAAGCCAAAGAGGAGGCCTTGGAAAAGTTGTAGCATAACAAGACTAAGGTAAAAAGTGATTCCTCAATTTCATGTTCTTTTTATCATGATGATTTCGTTGCTTTTGAGAAACATAATACAGGATTTGGATCAAAATTGTTGAAGAAAATGAGTTATCAAGGAAAGGGCTTCGACATTAAAGGCCAAAGCATTGTGAATCTCATCAAAGTGGAGGAATTGCCTCGTTATTTAGGACTTGGATACATCAGAAAAGAAGGTGGGGAATGCTCCAAGATAGCCATTGACAACCAACTACAGATGATGAGAGAACTTCATCACCTTCCAACGATAGTGACAACTCCACGAACACTTATCAGAGGCGCATCAGGGATAAGTGTTCCAAGATGATCCAAAAATTTTGGAGGAGAAAGAATCATTGTAGTTATTGCAATGAGGATGGGCACCAGGGAGCCACATGTTAGATACTCCATGCCCGCAAAGAAACTGTGAAGAAATGAGCTAGTGAAGATGTTCACTGTTCTTGAAGAATTTTTATTTTTCCCTATTTCTCTCACCCATTGCATGTTTTTCTTTAACAATTGCGTTGGCATCGCTGCTTTTTTAATTATAGTCATGCTGATATCTCTTGCATCGCTGTTTTTCCTATAACAGGCATGCTGATCCTAGAGGATAGGAGAAAAATTAGGATTTCGTCTTGTTTTTAGTATTTTTGGCCTCTGTCAATGATTTTCTAGTGTGTGTACAGTGTATTTGTCTTGGTTGATTATTCTTTCATGACTACAATTGTCTCTTGACTTTGTTAATGTGTGTTTGAGGCTTCATTTCTTTCTAGGGTTTCTAGGGCTTCTAGGTCACCCTCCACTCATTGTTTCGTTTTCTTTCCTCATATTGATTGTTTCCATTTAGGACTCTTCCTGCAATCAAGACATATTTTTCAAGTTGCTTTTGGTTCATTTATGTGAAATTGTTTTCATTAGTGTTGAGTCATATTGATGCTTTGAAGATTTATTTAGTTCCATTATCAAGCATAAATTACAAATTGTTTGCTTTGGTTGGACTGAAAGAGAGTACTTGTTTTCATTCTTATGTTTCGAAAAGAAAAAGTGAAAGATTTTGTCATTTAAGTATTTTTGAGACATTTTGTGCATTTGAAACCATAAAGTGAAAGAAAATTTCATTTTCATTGAGTTAGATTTCATTTTTCCTTTGAGCATTGCATTAGTTTTCATTGATTGAATTAAAGAAAATCACTAATGCATTTTAGTGAAAGGAAAGTGATTTTCATTTCTTATAGGATTGAATCTTGGAATTGCATTTGTTAGTGAAATGAAAGATTAGATTTCGTTTTCACATGTTGCATTGGAAAGAAGTGTGTTTTGATGCATTTTGCTTGTTTTATGCATTATTTGGTCGTCTCTCTTGCTTCATTATTTTAGCCTTCATCGAATGAAAAGGTTTCATTTTCATCATTTAGCTGCATTATAGGAATCCATGTGACATTGTTAAGTCATCAAATTGAAACAATCGAAGATAAACTTAAATTTTACCTCAATTAACCTAAGGAGCATTTGTCATCTAACGCAAATATCTGGAGGTCTAGGCTAGAGACCTATTCCAGTGTCTTTAAACATAGTAGTTGTCATTAACTTCCTGCAGTGTATCCCGGGGATGAAATCCTGTCCTAGTATGGAAGTATATAGAAGGTTCTCTAGTACTTTCGGGTATATATAAGGCACTTTAAGTATGACAAGTATATAGGGACGCTCTCATCGAATGGTTCTGCATTAGACAGTGTTAACACAGACTTTTTCTCCCTATACCATCGATTTTATATTGTAACACCCCCCTATTTGTTATCCTTTAGCCACAGGTAACCGAGTTAGCCGCCTTGTAAACATGATACACCGAACACAACATTCGGGGAGATCGATCGTCGTACGTCAAGTCCTTGGTTTTGGCTAAGGTGTATATAATGGTTCATGGTTACTTGGTAAACCCTCTTGCCTAGTATTACCCATTTTGATTTATTTGTTGTTTCGTGTCATAAAATTAACTGCCAACAATAACATGTCGAACCCATGCAGTTTCTTCTTGGCCCCACATTAAGTAATTCCTTGTAAATTTTAATTTTAATCATCCCTCAATGAATGATCTCTTCTTATTCCACTCTTAGGAAAAATTCACTGTGGTTGAACCACTGAGTTCACCCCACAGTTCCCCTTCCTTTTCTGATATTGAAGGGTCATCACAAGGAGTTCATCCAGAACTTTCACAGTCACTTGAATCTCAAGGATTCGAACTTGGGATTGTTCCAAGCATCCAACCCCTTGCTTCTCGTCAACCACCTCAAGATTCATAGTCACCACAGGAGTCTGATCTAGAAACCCTTGAGAGTCTACAGAGGTTTGTCTTATACCCTCCAAATCCGTTATTTGATCCTTTTGTGATATCTCCTCAACATCCTTATAGTCCATACGATCGACCTTGTTATAGACATTTTTGTGCCTTACAGCTTTGAGCATGAAATGTCCATAATCCAAGGGATCCAAAGTCCCTAAAGATGGTTTTACAGCTCCTAAAGGAACAAGGTCAACCAATGACAGCTTCTCCCAGAAGTTTTCCACCAAAAACCACTCAGAACTAGTCAAATCAGGATCAATTCAGAAGCTCCACTAGCTGCCTGCGTTGCAAAGCACCCAAATACACTGGCTAGGTGCGTTGCAACGCACTTGAATGCACTACCCAGGTGCTTTGAGCAGGAAATGACAAGTGGCAGAGTCATTCAACGAGGTGGAAAGACCATGGAAGCTTCCAGAATCTTCTCCAATGACACTTGCCTCACTGAATTCGACCAAGTGATGAGTAAGAGGCTCTCAGTCTCCAAGTGGAAGCAAGAACTGATAGAGAGAAGCCACAAGTCAAAACATAAGCTGACTCATCCTCTCTGCTTACATCTATATATGGATCCCACATCCCAGAGATCCAGAGGCTGGAATTTTGTACTTTGCAGAGAATTGTTGTTGGTTTGAGATTGAGATTAGTACATTGGGTGATTTATGCTTTGTTGGAGGAGAGGAAGGGATTCCTTTGCTGGGAGGTAGATGCTGGATTGGGACTCACTTGGTTGTATCTCCTCTTGGACTTTCTTATCATATCAATAAAATTATTTGAGTTTCTCCTACATGCTGTGTATCAATGATGTTTTGTTATATTTGCATGTTTAGCTTAATCTGATCCTGAGCTTTTTATGAATGTATATCTATATCTTCATGTAGTTTCTCTCTCTTGTGATCTTGCAGGAATTCGGTGAAGCTGGGCCGGTAAGGGAGCAAGGAGCTGGGAGACATTGAAGAGAGGAGCGATTGGATCAACAAACTAGCGAAAGACACAGGTTAGTTACATCCTTTCTCCTCATTTACATTTCATAAAGAAGAATACTCAAGTAGTTTTCCTTGTTTGTTGCTAAGGCACTATCACACCTTAGAGTGGGATAGGGGCGTTCTGAATAGATACTTTTCCCAACAACAAATTGGCGACTCCGCTGGGGATCATATCTAGTTAGTTTATTTGTGTTTCTATTGTTGTTCTTCTCATAAACTTAGGAGTGGCGAATCGAACTGCATTTGCCATTTACAAATGCAAAGTAGAGATCTGCTACTCTAGTCCACTCACTGGGCCTGTTTATGATCTGAACAGCTGATCCACAAATGCTCTAACTACCCTTTGTGATAGTTCTTAGTCGTCCTTTAAATCATCCTTCTAATTGTACCTTATTGATAGCTTTTATCCGGCCAAAATCCATAGATTAAACTGCAAACCGTGACCCAGAACCCAGAGGAAACTCTCGTTTCTGCTTCAGCACAGGCTCTGTGAAGAGGTTCTGCATTTCAACGCAGGTCCCGAGAGGGCTACCTGCGCTGCAATTTAGTTTCTCTGTGCAACAGGTGCGCTGATCAGCCTTTGCCCTGTGCAGCTGTGGTTCTTTGCATCCTTGTGTTCAGTTTTATCTCTGTTTTTTGCAGCCTATTATCAGTGTGTGTACCTATCTGAAAACCCCTTTTCTCTGCCTTAATTTCGCCTCAGTTGTATAAAAGAAACTCTATTTTTTTTTGTATTTGTTACATCATTTGCAGTTTCCCATTACAAAAGTAAACTAGTCATACTGTCGCCCTTAGATCTAGACCTGTCGTAAGTGTCGTTTTGATCTTAGGAGTAAGTTTGTTTGCTGTTGACAGTTGATTGCGCTTTTACTTTTGTCTTTTGGTTTGAATTTGTGAATTTCTAGTGTCGAAACAAGTGTTTACTTCAATATCATAAAGTGTCGTAATCGTCTTTTTGATTTCAAAAAGAAACTTGTTTGTGTTTTCACTTGAAATCGAATTCAAATTTGTACAACAGCTTTCTTTTTAGGCATCAATATTAAGAAAGTGAAAACAAATACATGCATTTGTGCATTTGCATATTGATAGTTTGTATGGTTTGATTTAGGAAAAGTGCATTTACAGTGTACTCTATGCTCTTTGAGAAAAGATTGTGTCTTTCTTTTCCCCTTGTAGCTAGGATTTTCATTGTTGAAAAGAGATAAAAGCTTGCTTATCATCTTTAGACTGCATTTAGGAATTGTATCTACATCTCGTGGTGATCCAGAAAGGCAAACTTCTAAGAAAGATCAACCTAAAATAAATTGAATGAACTTAACAACGCTTTGTAACTTAACGCACAACATAGAGGTCTAGGCTAGAGATGTGTTCCGGCGTCGTAAAACCTGGTGACTGTCGGCCTCACTGATGGTTGGGTGATTCCTCCTGAGAGACGACAAGCGCCAGTACGGATTGTGCTCCCACGTACCGTCGAGTATATATTGGGAGACCCCTATAGGTATAAAACCTTTATCCATAGGAAGCCGTGTCGGCCGCCCTACTGATCGCAATGCACTGAACACAGCATTCGGGAAGATTGACCGCCCGTACCCTAAAAAGTATTCTGCGGTTTTGCGATTGGTTTGGCACACCCTCTACCTAGAACTCCAGAGCAGTCCCTTTCGTTCCTTTTCAGACTCCTTAACAGAAAAGGTCCATCTGAGCACTTGTCACTTCAGGCTCATTAAAAATCGAAGGATACTAGAGTCATCTTTTTCTTTTTCTCGACTCTTTAAAATTGAAAAAGCAAGTTGTGTCTAAAGCGTCTAAAATTCATTTAATTCGGAAACACATTTCCCCTTTTGTATTTTAGTTGATCGAGTAATCCGCAATCGTGGAAGAAAGTCAATTGAAACCCCGTCGTTCGCGGAGGCTTACGAGTCAACCGTCTTTGTCTCCGGAATCGAAAACAGTACGGACAAAGCGAACTCGTTTAACCGGTTCGAAATCTCCTATTAAAGTTAGAACAAGTGTTCCAACAACATCCGAGATTCCAGTTACTCCAAACATTTCTGGAAACCCTGCCTCTACAGAAGAAGTTCAACAGCCACAGAGGGATAGTGATACTGATCCTAGTCTAAGAGCAAACACTTGTGTTACTGAACCAGTTCCATCTGCAACCGATTCGGAGAGTCTTGCTCATCAAACATCTGTCGCTGTCGATTCAACCCCTTCTTCGGCACCAGAAATATTTTACGGACCTAACGGTCTTCCCCTTCCACCTGTTTTGATTGTGATAGAGGAAATTGTAGAAGATCCGCAAGCAAGTACTCCAACACATTTTGGAGTCAGGGTCACTCTATTTCCTTCGACATCAGAAGTTAGTCTACCACCAGTGGAAGTTCCTGTAGAATCGCTAGGTAATCTTTTGGATAGACTCAAAATGTCTAAACAACCGTCAACATCTAGGACTGTGTCGACTGACACAATGACATCAGAACTCCCTGTCGTCACTCCGACAATGTTTGCCGGCATACCATCTGTCCCGACTAGCTCACAACCGCTAGAAGGAGTCCATCCAGGGGCTATTTCGACAATATGGTCTGTTCCTATTTGTTCCTCCGGAATAATATCCGGCAACTCTTATGTTGAGACTCGCCAAATTGATCCATTTGGAGGTCAATTTGGGCAATCCAGTCCCCAAGGGCAGACAATCCCCTTGAGTTTCGGGTTACCACCGTATGGGGGGCAGTATGCCCTTTCATTATCCCCTCCGGGAGGATATCCATACGGGAGTTCACAACAGTATTCAGGTTATACTGGAGTTACATCAAGTGGTTGGGTACCTATACTACCCCAACAACCAAGGGTTGTATATTCGATGCAACAATGCGTACCTGTGTCGAATATACCTACTACATCGGCTATTGTGACAGTGTCACAAGTTCAAATGCTGCCTGCTGTATGTCAACCTCAGATTTCTCAGGTTGTAATGCAACAGCCCCTTGACCCTGTGACTCAACCACAATCGCCGACTGGTGGGGCGACACAGGTCCAAACGGGTACAATTACCCCACACCTTGGTCCAACGGTCAGTATAGCGCAACAGAACATGGCTTCACAACCGTGGCTGGTGCAATACCAACAACCACAATTCCAACAAGTATACCAAGGTTCTGAGCAGCAGATCTTTGCGAACAGTGGACAGCTGTACATTCAAAATGGTCAAAATCAACCACTTTACAATGGTCATGTCCACCAACCGTATCAGTCATACCAGCATCAACTACATTATGCTGGTATGCAAAGGCCAACTACTCAGGAAATTCCATCATATCTTGGGTATGCTTCACCTAACCTGAATCAACAGTTACCATTCGTGGCAACCTTAGAGTTATCTGATTTACACCGGTTAACAAACGATCCAATTGCTTACGCCCCTTGGCGGCCAGCGATTCCACACAAACTTCCATCAGATATTCCTAAATTTAATGGAAATCCAGGTGAAGATCCATCGAATCACGTGATGACATTTCATCTATGGTGTTCATCAAACACCCTAAACAATGATTCGATAAGGCTTCGCCTTTTTCAGAGGACGTTAACGGGTCCAGCGGCAAAATGGTATATTGAATTGCCTAGAGCTTCGTTCGACAATTTCAGTACCTTAGCCACGACTTTCTTAACCCATTTTCAATTACCGATAAGGTATGAAACGGGAACGGAACTTCTTACCAATTTCAAGCAAACAACGGCCACTCACATATCCGATCATATACATGAGTGGCGATGTCATCGTAGAATGGTAAAAACGTATGTTCCTGATCAACTTTTAGCTGAATCATTTATTAAGTCATTATTGCCTTCCATCACGAAAGATGTGGCAAAAGGGGGAGTCGTCACCGAAGAGCAGGTTATCGCTCATGCACAATATTTGGACTTGGTCTATACTCAGTCTGGCATGCTCTACGACAAAATACCTGACGCCCCTTGACCGGAATTCTCAATTCCTCCTCCTCCTAAATCAAACAATGACTCTCATGCCGGCGATGGCGTGATTGGCACAACAAACGCGAAATCGACAAAGGCTACGTCCAAGAAATCCCGTAAGATTTTAGATCAAAATGTAAAAGACGAACTTCTTGCTTCGGAAGTAAATGTCGTATCGACAGATAAAGGCAAAGAAACCAAACAACCAGGAAGAAAGAAGATGCAAAGCAAAGGGAAGAAGAAGAAACAGGGTGAGTCATCTCCTGAAAAAACTTCTTCAAACCCTCCTGGAAATAGGAAACTGAAATATCCATGTCAAATATGTGATGAGGATCATCGGACAGCGGAATGTCCGTACAAAGCTGAGCTTAAAAGATTCTTTAAAAGTTCGCAAACCTCAGCTGTGTTAACTGATCCGTTTCCAAATCCAGGAACAAATATGGTTGATAGTGGAAATGCTTCCCCGTCGCAAGTGCTAATGCTGTCGATTTCGAAACAGCAGAATGATGCTTTGATTTCGACAAGGAACAAAGATTACGGGAATCTGCAGCTGTCGAACAACAAGGATAAAGATCAACCAAGTAGTTCGACAACAACTTCGACAGAATTTGTACCACCCATCATTCCTGAATTAACAATAAAACTGCCAAAGGGAGTAGTACACAAGTCGACGTTTAATCCCTGCGCTAGAGCGGCACAGCATTATAATATAGTGGAAGATTTGGCCCAATCGCCATTTGCTATGTCGACTGTTGAGGTGCTACAAAATTGCCCATCCCAAAGGCAGGCTTTGTTATCAGCCATTGGTGGGGTTGATCCTAAGGATTCCAATCTTGTATCCTTCGACCACAAAGGACACAATCCTCAGTTACTAGCCCAACTAGCTTTCCTTATTCAAGTGAAAGTCCTCAACAAAACTGTTCATCGAACAATTATTGATGAGGGGGCATCTACATGTATTATGTCGATGAGTTGCTAGAAAACTTTAGGATCTCCAACCTTGTCGCGATCTTCGACGACGTTAAAAGCATTCGACGGAAGGTCATATACCCCATATGGTATCCTAAATAACTTGAAGGTTGAACTAGGGGGAAAAACAGTATAAATAGATGTTGAAGTCATCGATGGAAATCTTGATTACAACATCCTACTAGGAAGACTGTGGATATATGCCATGGCAGCTGTTGTGTCGACCTATTTTAGAAAGATTGCATTTCCCTTTCAGGGGGGGATTACAATCGTCGACCAACAAAACTTCCTCCCCAATGGCTCACAAGTTATAGGAAGCATTCCTATGATCCATGGAAGCCCCCATTCGCTTCAGAATATCGGAGTAGGCCTACTGAAAGATCCTATACTAATGGGAACTTTCGCTCTTCCACCTCCCATCAATCTGGCGGAAGTAGCGTCGATAGGAACCTGCAATATGATATCTTCCACAAAGATCTCAGAAAATGATATCAACATGGATCATGCAATGGTTTTTCCCCCAAGCCCAATAGAAGTATTATAGCAATCAATGTTTCTAGCATGGGAGGCAAACCCGAATCAACGCTCATCAAGCATTTGGGTAGATAGGTCTAGAGAATATGATACCCCTTCAGATCCTTGGTCGCGAGTGCATGGAACCGACGAAGGAATTGTACAATCAATGTTGATTGAAGGGGCACCATGGAATGATTGCCACCATCGTTCCCTTCTTCCAGATTATGAAGAAGATACTCAAGATGACCTTTATCATCCTTCAGTTTTTGAATTCCTTTCAAATACTGTAAATACGGTGGATTCTGAGCGAAACTTATCCAACATTGAAGAGACTATAGCCATAAATATCTTGACTAAAACAGATGTTGTAGAGAATATTTATGTTGGCAAATGTTGTTCTCCTTCAGAACTGGAAATATATAACGCTCTTTTTCGCGAATTCAGAGATGTCTTTGCTTGGTCATACAGTGAAATGCCAGGCATCGACTCGAGTATCGTTGAACACGAAATTAAGATGTATCCAGATGTCAAACCGGTACGACAACGGCTCTGGCAAGTGCACCCCAAGAAAGCCGCTGCCATTAAGGCAGAAGTTGAAAAACTTCTCCATGCTGGTTTCATCTACCCGGTTCCTCTAACCGATTGGGTATCAAATATTGTCCCTGTTATGAAGAAACAAGGGACAATTAGAGTGTGTGTCGACTATAGGGATGTAAATCAAGCTTGTCCAAAAGACAACTACCCTACACCCTTCATCGACCAGATAATTGATGAATGCGCCGGATGCGAAATCTTTTCATTCATGGATGGATTTTCCGGGTATAATCAAATAAATATCCGCCCACAGGACCAGTCAAAGACTGCATTCATTTGTCCGTGGGGCACATTCGCATATCGAAAATTACCCTTTGGTTTAAAGAACGCAGGGGCGACCTTTCAGAGGGCAATGAATTATGCCTTCCATGACATCAATAACATCGTTCAACCATACCTTGACGACCTTCCGGCTCATTCGCGAAAATGGACTGATCATCCGCAGCATTTAAGAGCGATATTTCTACGTTGCCGACACTACAAGATACGACTCAATCCACACAAATGTGTATTTTGCGTCAGTTCTGGTCGTTTACTTGGCTTTGTAGTCTCCAAGGATGGGATTCGTCTCGACTCATGCAAGGTACATGCAATCATAAATTTGCCTCCACCTTCAAATTTGCTTCAAATTCAGAAACTCCAAGGGAAAGCAAACTTTCTGAGGAGGTTCATTCCAAATTACGCCGAACTTGCTAAAGGTTATACACGTCTTTTGAAAAAGGAGGTACCCTTCATCTGGGATCAGGTTGCGCAAGCTTCCTTTGATGCTTTAAAAGATTCCTTAATGAAAGCATCATTAATGTACGCCCCCGATTATCAAAGAGATTTTAACCTGTATCTGGCTGCAGCAGATACGACCATCGCAATGGTTTTAGTTCAAGAAGTCGATGGAATTGAACAACCTATATATTATTTAAGTAAAAACTTAAATGATACTGAGAGTAAATATTATTATGTTGAAAAACTAGCGCTTGCAGCTATTCAAGCGATACAAAGATTTCGATACTATGTCCTCTTTCGGAAAACTACCATTCTGTCTGATTGCAACCCCATGACTTATATATTGTCACGACAGTTGCTGGGGGGAAAATATTCAAAATGGATAGCAATCCTTCAAGAGTTTGATCTGGAATTCGTAAAATCCAAATCAAAGAAAGCTCTAGTTTTTGCAGAATTATTATGCGATCTCCCATCGTCGTCCAACGATGAAACATCCGAAGAATCAATCATGGACGAGAATTTGTTTATGATATCCACAAGCAATGAGTGGTATGGAGATATAATAATTTATCTCCAAACCCAAAAGTTTAGGCCTAACACCTCTCACTCCGAACAGAAACGTATACGATACCAAGCAAAAGACTACATAATCGTCGGTGATACACTTTATTGTCGTGGTATCGATACAGTTCTGAGAAGGTGCCTCACCCATGAGGAGGCCGAGAAAGCCCTGAATGAGTGTCATTCAGGAGCTTGTGGGGGGCATCAATCTGGATATGCTACAGCACAAAAAATCTTACGAGCAGGATACTTCTGGCCAACAATGTTCAAAGATTGCATAACCGCAGTCAGAAGTTGCCATGCTTGTCAAATTTTGATAGCAAAACCAGAAGACCACCCGCACCTCTGCAGCCAATAGTTTCTGTTGGGCCGTTCGCCAAATGGGGCATCGATTTCATGACATGTAACCCCACCTCGACTGGGGGGCATGGGTATATCATAGTCGCAGTTGACTATTTTACCAAATGGGCCGAGGCGATACCTGCATTAGATAACACTGGTGAAACAGCTGCCCTTTTCTTTTTCAATCATGTAGTCGCCAGATTCGGCGTACCACAGGCTATAGTCATAGATCATGGATCGCATTTTCGCAATCACATGATGCTTGAATTAGCTGCCAAGCTAGGATTGTCGCACGACAGCTCTACTCCGTATTATCCGCAAGCCAACGGACAAGTTGAAGCGATCAACAAGGTCCTGAAGCGTATGTTGCAAAGGATGATCGGAGTTCACAAAAGAAGGTGGCACCTAATGTTGTGCTCATCCTTGTGGGCTTACCGAACATCGGTAAGGAATGCAACCGGGTTCACACCCTTCCAACTGGTATATGGCCAGGAAGCAGTCTTACCAGTCCAGTGCGAAATCTCGTCTCTTAAACTCGCAATCGATCTCCTCACCGGAACTTCAGAAGAAGAGGCCCGTTTCTTGGAATTAATCCAATTGGATGAAACCCATCGTGATGCCGCTTTGGCTAACGAAGCCCATAAGAAACGAGTCAAGGCGCAGTTCGACAAAAATGTCAAACCCCGTGTCTTCTCAGAAGGTGACTTGGTCTTGCTTTACGACCAAGAATCCGATAAATTGGGAGCAGGTAAATTTAATTCTTTATGGATGGGCCCCTATATTGTTAAACGAGTGTTAGCAAAAGGAGCCTACGAGTTAATGGATTATGATGGAATTCCACTGGCGCAACCTCGTAATGGGTTGTACCTCAAGTGTTACTATGCTTAAATAGTAACCAATATGCTTTTGTTGTATTTTGTTTTCGCTAAAGTGTTTGTTTTGGTCGAGTAATCCACTTTTTACATTTATTGCAAATGTCAAACCTTTTGGAGACATGTTTTGGATATGCCGACGGAGCGAGTCGTAGTTCGCGGAACCTGTCCTCCGCAGCCTGGGCCATTTTTGACCCAAGCGGCGAGTTAGTAAGTTTCAGAGGTGTATGTATCGGTCAATCAACGAATAACATCACCGAGTATAGCGCGTTGATAGAACTTCTCTCTGATGCCATCACCCATGGTATACGCCGACTAATCGTCAGGCTAGACTCACAACTCGTAATTCTACAACTGAATGGTATATATTCTGTCCGAAACCCAGCTATTTATCGCATGTTCCTAAGGGTTAAGATTTTGGAAAGACAATTTGATTTTATTCAATACCAACATATTTCCAGAAACTTAAACACATTAACCAACTCATTAGCAAACTATGTGTTAGATAGACATTTGCGACATTTGTAAAAAGAAACACATCGTCAATGTTTTACATGTGGATCATATACCTCAACCAGAATAAAACCCGAAAATCAAAATATATATACAGCTGTTTATGGTTTACATATAATGTTCTGTAACCAAGACAAAATCGGTCACATGACCCAAAAACTCAAAATGCTAGGGAGCACCCTAGTCTAATGATGCTCGTGATAGCAAGTCACAGCCTGTGCGATCATGTGCAAGAGACGAGTCCATCGTCTAGGCACACTAGTAGTATGTCGCTGTAACTGCAAAGGTAGCTCATCGATCCTCACATCTGGAATACCGAGAGTAAGGCTCTTAACCTGCTCCTGCACAGCTGTGAGAGTCTCAGCCACATCAAGGTCACGAAGGATAACCCTCCCGGCAGCCTCTCCTGCTGGGGCAGCGGCTGGCACTCTCAAACGGACTACTGGACGAACAGGACCAACATCTGCATGTACACATGAGTTTGATTAAAAGTCTTGATAGAATAAAGCACAAGGACATTATAAATAAAAATAGTAAACAGTGATATGGTCAAAGATTTTACCAATAGCGCCCCACTGCTCGCCATCCGGCAGTACTAAATCCGGATCACCCCGGAAGTCCATGCCAGCATATGGATACTCAGCATAAGCCATCTCCTGCCGATCAAACCACCTGAAGAAGGTATCAGAAAACGAAATCTGAGACTGACCAGCATGCCTAGACATATGGTCAACCCATCTCTGCATACGTGGTTCAGTAGGAGGAGGTATGTCGAGTGCAATATACTGCGGCTGCATCAGTGGTATCTTCTCCAAGGCAAAGGCGGTCAAAATAGAACCGAACCCAAAGTTCTTCAACCTCCCGTCCTTTATCTTGGTCAACTGACTTTTCATCACAAGAAGTACTGCATCACACCAGTTGAATATTTTCGGTTGGAGGCATTCCAAGGCATGCTGCATATAGGACCTATTGGCTACATGAAGAGATGCACTCCCGGCCATCCTACCAAAAGTAAACAGGATAGACCTGAGGGACCTGTCAATGACATCTCGGATGATGATCTTGCCGTCTTTACTCGGCTGAGATCCTTCCCTGTAATACTGGCGGACATAATCTCTCACAGAGTCACTCCCTCGGGCCGAACCTGGCAAAGAAATGGGGGCACCCCACCGCAACAAGCCAGTCAAGAAGTAAATGTCTACTACAGTCAAGGGGATAGATTTTCCCCTAATCTGGAAAACTTGATTGATAGGATCCCAAGCATCGAGCAAATATTGCAGTAGGTTGATCTGTTGTCTCATGCTAGAGATGCGGAAGAACTTCAGCAAACCACAGTTCCGCAGCGCGTTCACTGTAACAGGATCATGTAGGGCAATCATGTCCTCTTCTTCATGTTCTTGTTCTCGCCATGTAAGGGTCATTTTGCTCCAATATCTCTGCAAAAACAAACAAGAGAGGAGATTAAATCCTAATTTTGATGAGAAACAGGGAAAAATTTCATTAAAAACTGTGCTACATCTTTCCTTTCTGCGCCCAACACACCTACACATGTGTTATGGGTGCATTGAATGTCAAGTCACCTTCATGATGACCCACAATCAGTGCAGGTTTCGATAGGCCTAGGGTGCGTTGATGGAAGAATGCACCCATCAAACCCCAAGGGCTCAAAAAAGCAGGGACTGAAGCACAGAATGCAGAAAAGAAACCATGAAATGAAAGAGCCCAGGTTTAGCTCCTACCTGCTCCAGACGGCGCCGAGAATCGTCCACATAATCTCTCGAAATCAGCTGATGAAAATCGAGGGGGAAGAGGCACCTCCAAAGCTCCAACAAACCAAGTTCAAATGAAATGGTAAAATGAGAGGTAAAAACACTTTTTAATTGCTTTTTACGTAGTTCAAAGTAAAATATTAGCGTTTTAATCTCATTTCCAAGTAAATGTTGTCCATTTCTAACTATTTTGATGAAGCAATTGAAGATACAGTACTATCTTTGAAAAGAAAAGCTATTTATGGTAAAAAATGAAAGCAAGACCATGTTATCGAGCAGTTTTAGCGCATAGTTCATGCTTGTTAAAAAATAAACATAAAATCGAGCAGTTTTAGCACATAGTTCATGCTCGTTAAAAAATAAACATAAGATCGAGCAAGTGTTTCAACCCGCGTTTAAGCTCGTTAAAAAATGAACTATCCTCCGGTAAATAACCACCGTGAATGTAACATTATCAGCCATTAAAGCCTTGGTCGTGTTTGCACCGTCACCTCCACTTTTCCATTGGCCGATCATTCACCTCCATTTGATTGTTTACCCATTTTGAGGAACAGCTGCGAAGAGTGATTTCACTAGCCATCCTTGTGACACTGCCGTGATTGGAAAATTCCAACCCTTACCTGGAATCAGCTGCTACCCATTTTATCACTCGTTCCTCAAAAGACGAGTCTTCTTTAAGCTCTTTTCATCTGACTCGTAAAATATGAAAAGATTGCCGATTTTTGGCCTTCCAGCTCGTTAAAGCGACCGGAAGTGCTATCCCTCCTCTAGATTTTAATCTTTTTGGACCTGAGGGATTATTGCACAAAACGATCGAGTGCTTGTTTTGTTCGGCTCGTTAAAACTATCGAAAATTCATCCCTTCTGTATTGTTTTATACTTTTTCGGACTTAAGGGATTAGATGACGAAAAAGGACCTCCGGAGTTAACTTTACGTACCTTTTCAGACTCTCTAAAAATGAAAAGGACCGAGTTATCTTTGTCGTTAGACTTGTTAAAAAGATTAATAGCAACAAACTTGTCTTTAGACGAGAACGAGTTTCACTATCGCTAGGCTCGTTAAAACATAGCGATGGGTTCGCCCGAAGGGAAAATTATAGAAAAAGCATATGTTATCCTCCTCAAGCTTGACAAAAATAAAGAGGTACTGGTTAGCAATGACTGGGGAAAAATTGGGAAGAAACTCAAAGAAACTTTATTGGTAGCAAGTCGCTCTTGAACATGACACTTCCACTCCGTGCCTGAGTCGGGTTGGGTTGTTTCATTCACCGGTCACATCACCATGGTCTCACCATACCATCCACCTTTGGGGTAAATGCTACCAATCCATCATATAAGTGTCGCTGATATGTTCAAGAGAAGTCATCCAGAGAAGTCAACCGTGTCCCATCCACTACCATACATTATACTTCATTCTTTCATGACCGCCACCCTGAACCATATATCATCAGATCGTTTTCACCTCCATCAAAATCATTTGCTCCATTCCGTGTCACTGATGTGGGATACATCAAGGCCCTCCTTTGACGGATCGCTTCTTGTCGACATCAGCTCATTATCCAAGAAGTTGATCTAGGAACAACCCCTTCAGTACTTTGAAGCTTGCATGCCTCAATGGCAAGTTTCTCACTTCCGGCGACAGTTATACATCAATGACCTTCGACCGAAAGATTTTGCGTGGTGTTTGATGCCAAGTCCTTTATTCACACCATGTGAATTGTACTGCAGTACCTTGAGGGTCATTATCATTATCGGTGATTCCTCTCGCGCTTGTTAACAATTTACATCATTGACTGGTAATCAAGCGATGTCTTTCCATGTTCGACTTCAAAACATTTCTCACATGGATTGACTTGTACTTCGAGTGAAGATCGGATGAGATTGAAGACCCCGGATCTAGTTTCATCCATCTGGGCTGCGATATATATTCAGGAAAAATAAAGACATTGACATGTATAGCATTGCAGAACAGATAATCATCCTACCAGAAGGATGATGATTTCATCAGAATCATCAGTCTACCATCAGACGATTGTCTGTCCTATGTACATAAAAATGAATTTATAAAGCTGAGCATGGGAATTCCCGCCTCAGCTAGATCATGAAAACGGTATGAAAATAATGTATTGTATTGTATCTTATTACAGGTCTCCTCCCAGCATTGAAAGAACTTCGGATCCTCCTAATAAAGCATTTCACCCGATAAACGGCCTCACGCTTTAGGGGGCAACTGTTATAGACATTTTTGTGCCTTACAGCTTTGAGCATGAAATGTCCATAATCCAAGGGATCCAAATTCCCTAAAGAAGTTGTTACATCTCCTAAAGGAACAAGGTCAAACAATGACAGCTTCTCCCAGAAGTTCTCCACCAAAAACCACTCAGAACTAGTCAAATCAGGATCAATTCAGAAGCTCCACTAGTTGCCTGCGTTGCAAAGCACCCAAATACACTGGCTAGGTGTGTTGCAACGCACTTGAATGCACTACCCAGGTGCGTTGAGCGGGAAATGACAAGTGGCAGAGTCATTCAACGAGGTGGAGAGACCATGGAAGCTTCCATAATCTTCTCCAATGACACTTGCCTCACTGAATTCGACCAAGTGATGAGTAAGAGGCTCTCAGTCTCCAAGTGGAAGCAAGAACTGACAGAGCGAAGCCACAAGTCAAAACATAAGCTGACTCATCCTCTCTGCTTACATCTATATATGGATCCCTCATCCCAGAGATCCAGAGGCTGGAATTTTGTACTTTACAGAGAATTGTTGTTGGTTTGAGATTGAGATTAGTACATTGGGTGATTTACGCTTTGTTGGAGGAGAGGAAGGGATTCCTTTGCTGGGAGGTAGATGCTGGATCGGGACTCACTTGGTTGTATCTCCTCTTGGACTTTCTTATCATATCAATAAAATTATTTGAGTTTCTCCTACATGCTGTGTATCAATGATGTTTTGTTATATTTGCATGTTTAGCTTAATCTGATCCTGAGCTTTTTATGAATGTATATCTATATCTTCGTGTAGTTTCTCTCTCTTGTGATCTTGCAGGAATTCAGTGAAGCTGGGCCGGTAAGGGAGCAAGGAGCTGGGATCCATTAAAGAGAGGAGCGATTGGATCAACAAACTAGTGAAAGACACAGGTTAGTTACATCCTTTCTCCTCATTTACATTTCATAAAGAAGAATACTCAAGTAGTTTTCCTTGTTTGTTGCTAAGGCACTATCACACCTTAGAGTGGGATAGGGGCGTTCTGAATAGATACTTTTCCCAACAACAAACCTAGTGTTCCTTTGGAGTTATCCCCTCGTACATCTCGGATTCCTCCTCGCCGGCAGTTTCTGCCCATGGATTCAGAAGGTGAGATTCTAACCTCTCCTCGAGGTCCCCCAGAAGTCTCTGCTACTCACACTCCTCATGTTGATGTAGAGCTCGAATATGAATTTCCTCGAGAAGGCTTTCCTTTTACAGGAATAGCCCCATCTCAACCAACTCCTGAAAATAGTGGGCCTATGCTTCCATTTGGTTATACAACCTTGGCTCAATTAGTTTTAGGAACTCTCAGTGCTTCCTCTTTGTACCAAAATGCTATGCCTACTTCCAGTCCATTTATTCCCAACGTGACCTCTCAAATACTTGTACAAACTGTCGTCACTTAATTTCCGATTCAATCGAAGATTCCATCGCAACTTTTACCATCATTTCAACCTTCCATCCAGGTAAAACTGACTCTTTTGGTTCATGCATCTGTAAGTTCTTCATTCCCTCCGTCAAGTGGAAAAAATGTAACACCACCTTATTCATAGCTTGGGGTGGAAAATCCAAACATTCCTCTTGTGTCAAGTGGCACCTATGTGAGTGGATCACAACCTCACAGGGTTGGAGTCAATCAACCTTATCCTGGTGGTATTCCTTATCCTTTTGGTTCATCCAGGGCATGTAATATCCAATATCAACAACCTTACATGGCCCATATACCATGCCAATAGTCTTATGTTCCATATGGTTCACAAGCACTGCAAAATCCACCCTATATTCCACAAGTAGGTCCTCATGTGCAACCTGGTCAAACTGTTATTCTTGGTGCATATGGTCAAATCCCATTTGGAAATTACTAATACCCATAGGGAATCCCTTAAGGAACTGTCCAATAATCATTACAGTAGCAAGGGCAACCTTTGCAGTAGTATCAACAACCTTTGCAACAACAAACACAATTTGTTCAACAACCCAACCAACCCTTATATCCGCAAGGCCAACCCTTGCAGAAACAAGCTCAATCGATATATCAACAAGGTCAAACCTTGCAAACACAAGGTCAACCCCTGCAGCAACAGGTCCAATCACTTCATATCTAGGGTCAGCAGGTGCAACAGAATTGCAATCCATATGCCGCACATAATTTTTATCCTCATTATGGTTATCAATGGCCTATGATAGGTCAATATCAACCCTACCCTAGATAGAATCCACCTTATGGTCAAGGTACCCCTCAGTGGGGGAAGAGTCAAACCCCCTATGGTCAAAATTGTCCGCTTTGGGGGTAGAATCCTTACCAACAAGGTTCGAACCCATAGGTTGGGCCTCCTCAAAAGCCTTATATGCCTTTTAATCTGAAATTGCCATTTTTATCTACGTTGGAACTGCCCGATGTCTCGAGGCTTACTAATGATCCCATTCTTCATTCACCTTACTAGCCTCTAGTTCCTACTAAAATTTCGAGCGATTCCCCATGTTCGAAGGAAAACCTAAAGAGGACCCTCAAGCCCATGTGATGACATATGTTAGGTCCCTATACTACTAGCGTAACCCCTTATTTTTATTAGCACAACCCCTTTATTTTATGGTTGTGCCCATGTAGTCCTCATATTTTTATTATTGTGCCCCATAGAAGCCCACTATTTTTATTATTGTGCTCTTACATTATTATTATTGTTATGTTGGCTCTGATTATATTATGATCCCTTAGACTCCTATATATAGAAAGGAGGTTTTGTCATTTGTATCATCCAAGAATTGTTCATTTGTGTAATGTAAAGAAGGTTTCCCCCTCGAAGAGGCTGATTTCTAAGGTGTTAATCTATCTTTTCTATGTTTTTGTGTGCTGGTTTCATAACATTTGGTATCAGAGCTTTGGATTCTATGGTTTTGCTACTCCAAACAGGTCATCGTGGAATTTTTGCTATAACTATTTTTTTGCGACATTTCAAAAGCTAACATAAAAACCCTTTTGAAACAAAAGCTTGCTGAACCGCGGGTTTGAATTTCAAATCTTGTCTCACTATATTTTCAGAGATATGATCTGAGGAATTTAGGGTTTTTTCAAGCTCCAGAATTCCATCTCAAACAGGTGATCGTGGAATTTTCGCTATAATTGTTTTTCTACAAATTTTCAAACTCTAAAATTAAAACCCATTTGAGAAGCAATCTTGGTGAAGCTCGGGCCCGTTTCGCTATATTTTCGAAGATACAACCGAAGACATTTAGGATTTCTGCAAGCTCTCGAATTACATTCCAAATAGGTGACTTGGGGAAAATCGTCATAACTTTTTCTCTGAGGATTATATTGAAATTTGGTAAGATGCTACAAAAAGAGGACAGACTGCAATTTTTGGTGTATTGTTTTCAGGTCCGAAGGTCGAAACAGTAACATGTGGAACTTCGTACAAGTTCGCTCTACTCAAAAAGTATATAAGAAGGTCATCTTGGGAGATTGGGCATAACTCTTTCTTGGAGAATCCAATTTTGATCAGACTGGTGGCATTGGAAAGAGGACACAAAGGGCTATTGTAGGTTGAAATTTTAGACCTTGGAGATCCGAAATTACAGAGTTACATTTGTTTCAAGATTGAGCTCCTAAAATCAAGAAAAAGCGATATGAGGAAGTTTGATGGAAAGGATCTGGTAAATTGGATACTACATATGGAGCAATATTTTGATCTACATGGTGTACCCCTATTACAAAAGGTGCATATTACATCTTTATATTTAGAACCGAATCAATTTTTATGGTATAAAGGGCTTTGTCCTTGTAAATCACTTGTCACGTGGTTAATTTTCACGAAAGAAATGATAGCACATTATGAGGATACAAAGAGTAACACCTTCTTTAGCCAATTGATAAATCTCAAACAAAAGTGTTCAATGGAAGAGCACATTGGGGATACAAAGAGTAACACCTTCTTTAGCCAATTGATAAATCTCAAACAAAAGGGTTCAATGGAAGAGCACATTGAGGACTTCCAAAAATTGAATATAAGGGTAAATGATATTCCAGAGAAGCAAAGGATTGATGTCTTCATAGGGACTTTAAAGGATAACATTCAACGTGAGGTTCGTCTTTGGGAACCTGATTCATTGGAGAAGGCATTTAGGTTGGCAAGAAAAATTGAAAGTGTAATTATGGAAACAAGGAATCCTACCACTAACAACTATAAATATGGAAGTGTTTTTTCTCCTAGCCTTCCACAACCTACAAGGTTTACATGACAACAATTGGAAGAAAAAATAGAAAAAGGGCTTTGTTACAGTTGTGATAGAAAATACACTAAAGGTCATAAGTGCGCTGAGAGGAAATTATTTTACATAGATTGTGCAGAAGAGGAAGAAAAGGATCAATAAATGTCAAAAGAAGAGGATATACACCAGGAACCAACCCCATAGAAAGAAGAAATGAATCCGACCATATCTTGTAAAGCGATGGGAAGAATTACCACCCCTCAAAATCTCAAGATAAAAGGACATATCAAGAAGAAAAAGGTTCAAGAAGTGAAAGATCACATCGAGCATCAAGAAATGAATCCAATAATATCTTGTAATGCATTGGAAAGAATTACCACTCCTCAAACTATCAAGATAGAAGGACATATCAAGAATAAAAAGGTAATAGTGTTGATTGATTCGGGCAGTACCCATAATTTTATTCATTGTAAGATAGCCAAGGTATTGAATTACTTCCTATATCCACCACCAGAGTGTCAAGTGATTGTTGGAAGTGGAGGAACCATAAATTTCTCTAGAAAGTGCCATAATATCAAGATATCCATGGGAGAGTATGTATTGAATAGCCCAATGCTTTCCATTCCAATGGTTGTTGTTTATGTTGTACTAGGAGTCCAATGGCTACAATCCTTGGGTACAATAGCTTTTAATTTTCAAGAACTTTTCATGAAATTTTCTTCGGAAGGAAAGGAAGTTGAATTAAGGGGTATCATAGGGAAACCAAAAAACATAATCATATCTAACAAAATGACAAAGCTTCTAAAGAAAGAAAAAAGAGGCGTAATTGCACAATTATGTTCGCTAGAGGTTCCCACATCAAAATCATCTATTTCTCTAGATCTCAAAAAAGGCTTGGACAATCATTCCAAGGTATTTGAGACTCCTAAAGGCCTGCCACCTATTCGTGATCAAGATCATGCTATTCATTTGATTCTAGGAAGTGTTCCTCCAAACATCAGGCCTTACAGATATCCATATGCCCAAAGGAGTGAAATTGAACGTATGGTTTCCGAAATGCTAGAGGTTGGTATAATTATCCAACCAAATTCGATAAACAAAGAAAGAGATGAATGGAAGGAGGAAGAAGTGTGGCAACTCATTCAAAAGTTGCATAAGATCCTAGTTCAAAAAATATTGCCAGAACTTGACGAGGAAGGAAAAATCATATTGAAACCTGGAGTAGTCATAGAAACAAGAACCCGATAGCTACGAAATCGATCAATTTCAAAGTATCTCATCAAGTGGAAGAACTTACCCACTGAAGATTCCATATGGGAGGACAAGAATTTTATACAGAAACATCAAGAACTACTTAAGCATTGAAGACAACATTTTTTCAAGGATAGGGGCATGTTAGGTCCCTATACTACTAGTGTAACCCCTTATTGTTATTAGTAAAACCTCCTTATTATATTGTTGTGCCCATGTAGTCCCCATATTGTTATTATTGTGCCCCATATAATCCCACTATTGTTATTATTGTGCCCTTACATTATTATTGTTATGCCAGCTCTGGTTATATTATGACCCCTTAGACTCCTATATATAGAAAGGAGATCTTGTCATTTGTATCATCCAAGAATTGTTCATTTGTGTAATGTAAAGGAGGTTGCCCCCTCGAAGAGGTTGATTTCTAAGGCATTTATTTATCTTTTTCTAGGTTTTTGTGAGCTGGTTTCATAACAACATATCACTTATGGTGTTCTTCCAATTCTTACGTTGACGATTCTATTCGTCTCTGCCTCTTTCAGCGAACCTTGACAGGTGCTGCCACAAAGTGGTATGCCGAGTTTCCTTGAGGTACCTATGAAAACTTTAATTCTTTGGCTATGGCCTTCCTCACCCACTTCCAGTTGCCGATTCAGTATGAAATTGGTACTCATTTTCTTACCTCTCTAAAGCAAGATACGACGACCCATATTTCCAATCACATCCATGAATGGAGACGTCGGCATTGCCTCATCAAATTTGAAATTCCTAATGAGTTGTTAACTGAATGGTTAACCAAATCATTTGTAAACAAAATTTCTAAAGATATAACAATGGGTGGTTGTGTTACTGAGGAACAAGCTATATCTTGTGCCCAGTATTTGGACTTAGTCTATTCCCAGTCTAACACGGTATATGAGATGTTTCCTAATGCTCCGAGACCATCTTTGGATCCGGCATCTTCAAAGTATCCTAATGTACCACTTGTTGATGGTATAATTGGATTAGTGTCTAAAACTTCCACCAAATCTTCTTCGAAACAAAATCTATGCCAGATATTGGTTCTAATCATCCTTCAAAAAATCCATCGAAATCCTGGTAAAATCTCTGACGTTAATGTTGTCCAGTCTACTACGGTAGATAAAACCTCTAAAAGTAAGAAGAAGAGTAAAGGAAAAGAAAAATCCGATACCCCAAAACAAGATCCTCCCAAGTCATCTGCTGATTATGCCTCCAAACAATAACCAAAATATCCTTGCCTCATTTGTGAGGAAGACCATTATACCAAGGATTGTCCCCGACGCGCCAAAGATATTTGTTTATTAAAAGGGACTCCGATTGTTTGGAAAGAGCCATTTCCATCTCAACAGACTTAGTTGGTAGACCAACCACAATCCTTTACCTCATTTGGTTCTCAAGCGTACATGATGATGGGTTCATTTCCTATCTCTGTCGCTACTCGATCAAAATATTATCAAAACCGTCAAAAGCAGATGGTGGAGAAAGAAGCCACTGATGTACCTTCTACTTCTACTCCACCCAGTTAAGGTCCTCTTCATATTGAGAGACCTAATAATGAATCCATTCTCCAACTGCCTCCCAAAGGTGTCCTTTGGAAGTCATCCTATAATTCGCATGCTAGAGGTGCTCAAAATTACGGTATTGTCGAAGATCTAGCTCAAGCGCCTTCGACGAAGTCTGCTTTGGAAGTTCTCAAAACATGTCCAATGCATCAGAAGTCATTATTGTCTGCTATAGGAGGCATTGATCCTACTGATTCTAGTTTGATTACCTTCAATCTCAAAAACCATGTTCCTCATCTTCCTCATCATATTGCCTTTTTTATTCAAGTTATTATAAAAGGAAAGACGATCCATCATATTGTCATTGATGAAGGTTCTTCCACCTGCATCATGTCTATTTCATGTTGGAACTTTGTTGGCTCTCCACCCCTTAACCAGTCCCCGAACACCTTGGAGGCTCCCATCCTTATGGTATTCTCACAAGTTTTCCCATCACTTTGGAAGGGAAGACTATAGAGCTAGAAGTGGAAGTTGTAGACACAAATCTAAATTACAACCTTCTACTTGGGTGAAGTTGGACCCATGCCATGTTTTTCATGGTTCCCTCTTTTTTCCAAGTGCTCTGCTTTACTCATGAAGAAAAAATTGTCACCATCAATTAATTGTCTTTTTTCTCTTCCGGTGCCTCGAATGACAATGTCCCATATGTGGGAAATACCTATATTCCATATGAGAGTGTGGGGTTAGGTATTTTTAAAGATTCTTCTTTAATGGAAACCTTTTCTCTCCCACCTCTACATGTCACCTCAATCAACATGATCTATGTTTCTACAGACCCATGGATTATTCCTTCTCCGGATCAGATTGATTCGTTTGGTGACACTATGCCACTAAGTCAGTTGGGACAAGCTTATCATGAAATTGTCTCGACTTCAGCGGTAGCTTTGGAAAGTCATGTTGTTCGTAGTATGAACCTTGATACTTATTCACAATCTCCTTGGCTTGGTTCTTTGGATTCTCCAGATCCCTTGAATGAGATATTCCCCACCAATGAGAGTATTTTTGAGGTTATGTCTCTTAATGAAACTCCTTGGAACGATTTTCATCATCATTCCTCGTTTCTTCCAAGCCTGAGTGAGATTCCTTCGTGTCTTGAAGCATTTTTTTTATCATAACTCGATGAACCCACTTCAAACACCTGTTATGGCACACGAAGTTTTGTCCAAAAGTAATATGGAAAATATTACTGCAACCTTGCCTGTTGACATTTCAGTTCAACCTGAAGTTGTTAAGATCTTTCAACTAGAGACATATTTTCCTCGTTATGAGCTTAATATTTTTTCGCCTCGCCAAGTATTTACTGTTTTCCCATTATCTCAATGGGGTATTCATCCCATGACTCAGACCCCTCACTCACTTGGGGGGTAGGGGGGAATAGCCATTTATGAGTGTTATTCCATTATTTGGCCAAGTTAATGCTTACACGTCATGCCAACAATGAAACTTTGGTTTCATTCTTTGTTGATCGATTACCCGAGTCCAAAAATGGGCTCCATATGAAAAATTCTTATGCGTGAGTTCTGGGTAATTACTTTTCTACATTAGTGTGTGAATTCATTGGTGTGCGGTTTTGATTTTTTGGTGTGATTGTTTGCTTTGCAAACATGTTTTTTCTTCTTACCTTGTGTTCCACTCGGTTTGCAAATGTCATCAAACCATTATGTTGGTTTTGCTGATGGTGCTTGTCATAGCACACAGAACTTATCTTCCGCAGCTTGGGCACTCTTTGCCCCTGATGGTGATTTGATCGATTTACAAGGTATTTTCCTGGGATGGACAACTAATAATATTTCTGAATACAGTGCAGTCATTCAACTGTTATCATAAGCAATTACTCTTGGCATTGGGAATTTAATTGTTAAACTAGATTCACAACTTGTTGTGTTACAATTGAATAATCATTGCTCAATAAGAAATCCACAAATTCTGCGTATGTATCTCGATAACTGGAAAGAAATTTTGATTTTATCACATGTCAACACATTCCACGTAACTTGAATACATTAACAGATGCATTGGAAAATTATGTTCTTGATAGACATTTGCGTAATTTATAAAACTGATCATATCATCATGGTACATGGAAACATAAGTAGAAAATAAACATGCATATGTATATATATCTATATCTATCTATCTATCTATCTATATATATATATATATATATATATATATATATATATATATATACGCGTCTGTTACAGTTTTTCCATCAAAATCTCAAAAGTGTTATGAGACACATGGCTTTCAAAGCCTACAACAGTACAAAAACAACTAGAACGGCTAGTTGCCACATGATGCTCGTGATAACATGAGACTGCTCTAATCACTCAGCCTAATAACTGACATTGTCTCGCAAACACTCCTACTGTATGTCTCTGGTTTCGCTGTGGCACGTCATCTATAGTTGCGTATTCTAGAATCCCTTGGGTGATCACTTCCAGATTGTGTTCCATCTCCACCATGGGATTTTCTCCTTCCTCATATGGAGAATCTTCTATCTGACATGCTACTCGCCGTGCTATTGGCGACATGTGAGGAGGTATTTCTAGTCCAACATCTGCACATGTATAATAAGTTAAATCTAAGATACACTTTAATAAGAAATTCATAAACTTGAAAAATCCAAAAAACAAGTTTTACCTACAACAAACCATTGTTCACCCAGTGGTAGAGGTAGATCTGGGTCCCATATGAAATATGTGCCTGCATAGGCATAGTCATCCACAATGATCAATTCACGATGCAACCAACTAAAAAAATACGGAGGGAAATGCATCTTCTGGCCCCCTCCTCCATGAGGCATGAGTTCACTCCATCTGACCAACCTCGGATCTTGTGGAGCGGGATCTGGAGCCTCTGTCCACTGATACCAAAATAGCGGAACTCGCTCAAAGAAGAAAGTGACCAAGATCAAACCGAAGGCGAATTGCTTCAGGTTTCCCTACTTACCTTTGGTCAGTTGCCTCTTCATATTGGCCAACAACCCATCACACTAGTTGAATATTGTTGGAGTAAGGCAGTCTACCGCATACTGGAATTGAGATTTTGAAATCTCGTGTAAAGCTTGTGACCTGGCTATATGAGCCATGGTGTGTAGAATCATCCTCAGGGGAATATTGTCGATAGTCAGTATCTTCACCTTCCCACTCACTATTGTCTCTGCACCTGGGCAATGTCTCCTGATTAGGGAATTAGTGCTCTCACCTTGAGGACGAGATCCAAAGATTTGAATTCTTTCCCCTCTTCTGGACAATCCAGTAATGAAATAGATGTCTGCTACTTCCAGCTCCAGTTCTTGGTCTCCAATAATGAATATTTATCGATCAACATCCCATAAACTGATCAGGTAGTGTAGCAGCTCGTTTTGGGCTCTGAGTCCTGTGGTTCAGAATAATTTTAGTAGCCCACAGTTCGTCAAAGCATTCATGTATCTTGGTGATCTTCTTCCTCATGGCCTCTCTCCTTCCATTTAGTGACCATGTTGTCGAAATCTCCTGCAAAGCAACCACTAAACATTGATTAGATACTTTTCAATGGATAAAATCTCAAAAGATTCGCTCTAAGGGGAATATTTTCTTCACCTTTTCCACCTTGCAGCCATCGTTTATGTTTTGATTAAAATCACGATGGCAATGTGAGATCCTTTCAAGATCAAGGGTGACCATCACAAGTCCCATGAGAAAACCCGCGATGATCATCCCCACTATAAAAAAATCTTGAAATCCTCCCTTCTGGCAAGAAAAAAAACCCAAAGAAAAAGCATGAAAACACAATGAAATGCAAGAGAAAAGGCATAGATCTTACATGCATCTCATGGTTTGTGAAATGATGCCCTGGATCTCCCACACTACTTACCTGAAAAATCGAAGAAAATGGGGTAAAATGCACTCTTCAAGTTCCTCCACGTGAAATGGTATTTTGTCACTCATTGCATTATGGGTTTCAATTGGCCAAGGTTGCCCAAGAAAAGTGAAGTTTGGAGCCTCTGTCCTAGGCCACAGAAGCTATCAGATCCAAATCAAACAATCTCCATTGCGTAGTGCTCGGAAGCAACTTTCCAACTGTTTATGGAAGTCCGAAAATGGACTTCTAGAGCAGAAGTTAAGGCATTTTGAAGTCTACCTTGGAAAATCCAAGCAAACCCAGAAAATGACTAAGTGTGGAGGAAAATCACAGTCGGAGGTCCAGAGGGCTGATCACAATTGCATATTGGCATCGGCGGGTCCAGGCGAGATAGGAGCACTGATGCTGGAAGGAATAACGATCCATTGGTCTCCAATATCACATATTAGCAGTCGGCGGGTCTGGGTACAAATTTTATCGCATAATCGGCATATCATAGTCTCAACAGTCCATCAGTTATGACATACTCCAAAACATCTGGGGGGTCAATACTACAATATTATGTTGCACCACCGGGAGGGGGCTGGAAAGTGTTAACAAAGAAAATCATGGGAAAACAGGGGTCAGGCCTTACCTTTTCTCTCTCCTCCATGTGGCGCAATATTGCATCTTAGCGACCTCGCATCACAGTAGTCCCACAATTCGACATATTGGTGGGTTCTAAAACTTTAAAGACCTACAAACCGCCGATTTTCGATTTTTTTGTAACATCGTCGGGGGGCCGAGAAAACAGTTTACAAAGGAAAAGGCCGACAAAATGAGGGTTGGGCCTCCCCTTTCTCTCTCTTCCACATGGCATCGGCGATCGGAAATCAGCAGAGGTTGTAGTCACAAATTGTTGAAAATCGTCGATATTGTGATATAGAACAAAATTGCTAGGGAGGGCTGAATTTCAAATACAAAGGAAATGCCTGCAAAAACAAGGTCAGGCAGACCACTTTCTCTCTCCTCCATGGGGCCGCTTGGTGGCCTCTGATTGGTCCATCGAACTAACATGGTAGCTAACGTCACCAGTAACATGGCGTGTATGGAGAATGACATGGCAAGTGGACACGTGTCACTCATTGTTGGAATTTTTAGGGGTCCTATGGGGCTGTTTCTAGATGTCACGTGTCACCACTCGTACGGAGACACGTGGCAGTGATGACATCAGCAGGTTCATCACAATTGGCGATCAGAGATCATGCAATGTAAAGCTTATCTTTTGTTGTGTTTCCTCCCCAGCTACGATTGTGATAAGGAAAGGGACCCTTCAGATGCGATAGGTTATGTGTTTTATTGTATAGAGATTTCACGTTCAGGATATCGGCTAATGTGGTGCAAAGGGTAAACAATGGCATTCAGGTTATAAAGGAAAAGGCTCCCCCGCATGACAGTTGAGAGACTTAGTGCCCCGTAGGGCTAAGCGCTTGGTCCAGGCCCTCGGATATATAATGAAAGCCATATAAAAGTGACTATGATGAATGGGGCCAAGGGGAAATCGAAAATGCATGCTTTCACCTATTTCAGAGAAAAAGCCCGCACCTTTTTCGTTTCATGGAATGCTTCTCACCTGCCACTTCAATGCACTGAAAATCGCAGTACAGAGTTTTAATACGAAAATGAGTCAGCAGCTAGAGACCTTAATGGAGCATGGTGAAGCAAGGGGCGAGTACCATGGATTCAGAAAGGTTAAAGGCTCTGTATGGAGCCTCGTCCCTCTACACAACATGAGACTGCAACAGCAAGCACTCATTGACGACCCAACCCCCATTTCAATAGATCAAGGCACCTCAGCAATAAAGGCAGAAGCGATGGGGTTAGTAGAGCAGCACAAAGGGCCATACCATGAACAAACTACAGCCTAAGGCTGATGCGATCACAAGATGGGGCACATAGACTTACATTTACTTGTCTGTCTGGTTATTGACTAAGTTGTGTTATTGTAACACACCTTCCCTTCAAGGAGGCATTTATTTTCTGTAATATCTTTTTTGGGCCACAGAGCCGTTCAGGACTGATACAGCTAGTTGATTTGACAATTGAGTCTAGATATAGATATTTTTGATGTAATGTATCTCCTTGCTCCCCTATGATAAATAGGGGAAAGAAAGACTTAGAAAACGTTTAGAAATTCTAGAGAAAACACTGCATGTTATATTTTCATACTGTATCTCCTTTGTAATATATATCTTTTCAGAATATCAAGGAAACAGTGGTGATTCCCTCTTCAAAGGATTACAATATGTGTTCCCCATTTTCTAACTCATTTTTTATGTCCATGCTTCCTCCCTGAATTCATGTAATTATTGTTGCTAGATGTGTCTCAAGCTCCCTTACAGATTCATCATTATCTATATGTTAATGCAAATTCTTGTAACCATTTCACAGATTCATTTGTCTAAACATTGTTTATGTATATGCTTGTGAGGAATATTGAGATTACATCTTTAAATCTGCAGCACACGAATCATAGCTCTCAGCTCCCCCTTCCTTCATTATTTTTGGTTGTCGCCCAAACAAGCATAAAAATCCTTAATATCTCAAGCTCTATGTGTTAAATATAGAATTATTGAAGCCTTATGCTCTATGTGATGAGTTACTCTTCTCCCTTTCCCTCTCTCACACACATTGCAAAATATTATTATCTATAAGACCTTGAAGCTCTTGGCCTCCACTATATTTATGCTTATTTCTAAGATCTAAACTTGTGAAGAAGTACCAGAAAGACATGTTTTATTTCTTTGGATTAATGAATGAATCTATTTCCTATGTACATATGATCCGATAATGAGATCTTAGACAATTATTAAGGTATTACAGAGTCATGTGCATGGATTTGCCTATATTACTTAGTGCAATGGATCGATAAGATTGTGAATAACATAGAAAATGAAGCAGTTAAAGAAACATAATAGACACACGCACACATAACACAGCAAGATAATCAAGGAGTTCACCCAACACTCCTGGGCTATGTCTCCTCGTCTAGCCTTCAATGGTGACCTCTTTATTATGTCTTCGAAAATAGAGTTTTACAAACTTGAGCTCAATTTGAGTCTCACACAATAGATACAAAACAACAAGGCTTTACTTGGATCCCCCAAGTTTTTCTGAGTACACAGACTCTCCTTAATGACTCTCTATCTCTGTTTGCTCTTTGTCTCAGCACTACTTGCCTCTGTCTTCTGTCATTCTATGGCTTTAAAGCCAATCAACACTATCTATTCGTTTCTTTTTCTCGAGCTCTCTGGCTCCCAGCCTCTGTCCGCTCGAATCCCCCTCTGAGCATTAGCAATCATGGCATAACGTCTTTAGGGAAGGTGGCCACCTGTTCTACAATGGAAGGGACCATCGGGCCTTTGAAATCCCCAAAAATAGCTTTATTTGTTTATACAGAGAAATAAACTAAAATGCAAGAAAATTCGCCAAACTGTCGTTTATCGGACTTCAAATATTCTTAAATTCGCTCTATACTCCTATCGGGTCCGCCTTTATATCACTTATCACATCTCCACCATTGATCTGAGAGATCTTGATCCAACAACTGAGGTTTATTTCAGGTGGCTCATGCGTATGGGGTTAACCGCCTGAAAAGGGTGGTTTTCTCTCTCTAGGGCCTGGCCACATGGCAGCCAATGTATGGGCTCGGGTGGAGCCCAACCAAAACCACTTACCACCTACGACTCACCCGAAATCCCACTCGTTTCATGGTTTCCCTTTGTATTTAAAAAATACTTTAAAACATTGAAAATCCCGCAAAATGGCTCATATTCGGACTTGAAATAATATACAATTGTATTAATAAACCCTTTTGGGTCCGATTTCATTGCATCTACGCATTTCCCTTGTATTTCAATCATTTTAGCAGAAATACGAAATACACAGGAAAATGTTGTTTTCCGGATCTTAAAATATATAAAATATCATCTGTAACTTTATCAGGTCCGGCTATTGCAAGTCGCGTTTGTTATCGGCCCCACTCCTTTGTAATGCTCCAACGCGATATTGCGATGCGATATATATTGCAATCACACATCGCATAGTCCCCGGGCAATTTTAAGTGCTCCCTTGTAATCTGCTGATGCAATATAGTGGGTTAACCTGGGCCATCGATCTGTGCGCTTGATCGACGGTCCTCATTGACCCCATTGATCGCTATCGCAACATTTATATGGTTGCCTCTGATAGCCTACGAAAGCCTCCGCCAATTGCGATATGCCAATCGGATCTGGGACGTTGATCGGCCTGATCCTACAACTCCTGTGCAAGTTTGTTTAAACCGCCGATACTCTGTTTTTCCACTATTTCTTCATGTTTTTCACTCCCGATACTGTTATCTGCCATTTCAAAAGGTTCTTCTCAGGTGATAGTTTTGAATGTTTGAAGACTTAGAGGGCTTTCTAGGATCCATTTGGATCATGCCTTCCCACTGAAAAAGCTTTTATACCACCAAAAGTTGGTTTTTAATTATCAATCAAGTGAGGATATAGCTTCCTCACTTGTCCAATCTCTATCCATCTTGCACTGCTTGGTTTTGAACCTTTGAGTCTAATTCTGTGGTACTCAAAATCCCCTGTGCGCGTAGTTCTAACCTTCCTGTCCAGAACTGTATCTTCCTGCAACTCATTGAGATATTCAGGCAACAGATCATCAACAGAAGGCAACTGACTTTTCTCTTTGGGATCTTCAATCAATGAGGGTTCAAACAATCTCAAGTTCTCTGCATTAACTACTGAATAGATATGCATGTAAGCTGGAAAATCAAGGCGAAAAGTGTTTTCACCAATTTTCTCAAGTATCTTGAAAGGCCCATACCTTATTGGCTTCTCCTTCTTACCTTCACCTTGCATTCTGTCTTTGTTGATGTACAGTCAGACTTAATTACCAGTTTGGAAGCTATGCTCAATTCAATGCTTATCATGCCTTGCCTTGTACTTGGCCTGGATTCTCTCCAGCTGTTCCTGCACTACCTGGTGAATTTCTTGGATTTGTTCAATGAACTTGGTTTCTTTGTCCACATCACTGTGTCCATCAACTGCTATGTCTTTACTAAAGACAAAATCCAAAGGAGACCTTGGTGTAAAACCAAAACAAGTCTCAAAAGGAGATCTCTGTGTAGAAGAGTGCTTAGCACGGTTGTAAGCATGTCGCACATAACACAAATGTTTATCCCAAAGCTTGAGATGCTTGCTAAAATAGCCTCTGAGCAATTGGATCACTGTCTTGTTGACCACCTCTGTTTGGCCATTTGTTTGTGGATGAAATGTTGTGCTATTTTTCAATCTGGTGTCCATCAACTCCCATAGACTTGACCAAAACTTCCAAACAAATCATGAATCTCGATCAGATACAATAGAAGCGGGTAACTCAAAATGAACCCATACATGCTGAAAGAACAAATTTGTTGTTTTTTCAGTTGTAATCTACTTGTTACAAGGTATTAAAATACACATTTTGTTGAACCTGTCCACAATAACATATAAATAATCATGACCTTTTCTAGATTTTGGCAATCCCCCAACAAAGTCCATGGAAACACTTTCCCAAGGATGAGAAGGAACTGGAAGTGGAGTGTAAAAGCCTAGTTTTCTATTGTTGGGCTTGCTTTTAGCACACATGGTACACCCTTTAATATATATAGAAACTATTTCATGCATTCTTGGCCAATAACAGAACCTTTGCAGCTATGCAACTGTTTTACTTACACCAAAATGACCTGATATTAGAGAAGTATGTGCTTCTCGGATTATGTTAACTCTTTCAGTTTGAGGAATGCATAACTTTCCCAAATGATACAAGAGTTGGTCCTTAACATGATAATCCAATTCTTCTACTTGTTTGTCATGACTTAAAGTTGCATATACATCTTTAAAATCTACATCTTGAGCATATTGTTCAATGTAGCTTTCACGCAATACTATTTTATGCTTAAGTATAGTAGATGCATTTATGATTGGTCTTGATAACATGTCTGCAACCTTATTGTGTGTGCCTTTCTTATATTTGATGACAAGATGAAATTGTTGTAGAAAACCCATCCACCTATAGTGTCTTGATTGCTGCAATTTAGTTTGTGAGTGTAAATATTGAAGTGGTTGATGATCAGTATGTATAACTATTTCTTTGCCCATTAGGTAATGTTTCCACTTTTTCACACTCTGCACTAATGCATACAATTCTTTATCATATGTGTGATAATTAGCTACTGCAAAATTAAATGTCTCAGAATGATAACATATGGTTTTACCATGTTGCATCAACACTGCTCCCATGGCATAGTCATTGGCATTTGTTTCGATCTCAAATGGTCTTTGAATATCTGGCAATGCGAGTACTCGTGCTGTACTATTTTTTTCTTTCAAGGTGTTGAATGCTTTCTGCTATTTTCCTCCCCACTGAAACACCTTGTTCAATCCTGTTAAAGCATATAAGGGAGCTACAATCAAGGAAAAATTAGCTATAAACTTTCTCCAATTTTCTGTTGCTCCTAGGAAACTCCTAACTTCGGTAGTAGATTTGGGTTTAGGCCAGTTCACAATGACTTCAACCTTAGAGGGATCTATCTTCAATTCACCACCCCCTACAATATGACCCAAATAATTTAAATATGTTCTGCCAAATTCACATTTTGATAACTTAACATAGAGATTTTCTCTTTTCAAAACATCTAGAGTCTTATTTACATGCTTCAAATGTTCTTCCCATGTTTTACTGAAAACAAGAATGTCATCTAAATATACAATTACAAAATCATCAATAAAAGGCCTGAGTACATCATTCATAACTCTCATGAAAGTGGCAGGAGCAATGGTTAAGCCAAAAGGCATAACTAGCCATTCATACAGCCCTTGCTTTGTTTTGAAAGCAGTCTTCCATGCATCTTGTTCTGCTACTCTATCCTGATGATAGCCACTATGCAAGTCCAACTTGGAAAAGTAAACTGCTTCTTTCAACTGATCTAATAGATCATCTATGCGAGGAAGAGGATAACGATTCTTGATCGTTATTTTATTCAGTGCTCTGTAATCAATGCACATCCTCCATGAACCATCTTTCTTTCTCACTAACACAATTGGAGATCCACATGGTGATGTGCTTGGTCTGATGAACCCTTTATCGAGCAGCTCCTGTACCTGCTTCTTGATCTTTGCATTCTCTAAAGCAGATAACCTGTACATTTCGATGTTAGGCAATGGAGCATCTTGCTGCAAATGAATATCATGTACTATTTCCCTTTTGGGTGGCAGACCTTTAGGTTCTTGAAATAAGATATCATATTCTGAAACAACTTTATCTAAATCAACTTTCTGTTTAGCATCACAATGTTCAAATGCATTGGTTTTATTAGGGGTCTTTTCCTTTACAACCATTAGTAAAAATTGCTTCCATGAATTTACAATTCTTTTCATCTGCCCTGAGTTTATGAGAGTGTAGTTATTTTTGAGCTGATGAGCTCTTACAATATATTTTATTCCATCTTTTGTGAGTTGATACTTATTTCCAGTTCTATAGCAAATGGCTTTTCTATTATACAAGTAAGGACTTCCTAAAACAATACCACATATATCCAAGGGAACTATATCTAACTCAACCTCATCTACAAAAGTTGACCCAGTAGCAAACCTAAGTTTACATTGTCTAGTCACTTGTAGCTTTGCTTTATCACATACCCAACCTAATGGATATGGCTTCTTGTGAGGTGTTGTTAGTAAGCCCAACTTCTTTACAATTGTTTCAAAAATCAAGTTTACTTGTGAACCATTATCAAATAAAGTATCAATCTTTTGGTGCTTGGAAATAACTCTGATATGAAAAACCTCATGTCTTTTCCTCTCATTATCTTCATTATCAATAGATTGTGCAAAATTACTTGTAGATGCTTCAGAATTTTTACCTCTTATACCTATAGCTATGATTGTTGTTTCATCACCTGAGTCTGACCCCAAATCTTTCTAAATAGTAGCAGTAGTCTTCTTCTTCTTACCATGGAACTTCTTGGGTTTTAGCTCTGGATGCAAAGACCAACGGTGTTCATCATCGTGCCCATCCTTCTTGTAGTGAGTGCATGAAGGTTTGTCTTTCTGTACAGTGTTTGTCTTCCTCTCCTTCCATTTTTGCTTCTTCTTTTCCTTGTTCTTTCTTGCAGAGGGTTTTGATGATCCCCCAATCTCTGGGTTCACATTCTTGCCTCTAGCCTCTAGATGTGTAGCCTGAACTGATACATCATCTAGGCTAGTGGGGTTAAACATGATAATGGTGTGCCTCAAATAGCTATGTAGACCACCTATATACTTCAGCAAAGTTTCAAATGAGTATAAAGAAATGCCTAGAGTTAAAGCTCTTTTTCTAAATTCCTGGGTATAACTTTGTACGCTTTGGCCCTTTAGTTGGCGAAGAGTTTGCCAAGTCATCATTGCTTACTGCATATAAGATAATGGATAGAATTGTTTTTTAATGGTAGAAACAAATTCATTCCAGGTAGAAAGAATTTCACCATGCTTGTTCAAATCAGCTTGTTTCCTGCCTTCCCACCACACTAGGGCAGTTCCTCCAAGGCAAATGCTGGCTAGCTAAATATTTCTCCTTTTTGAATTAATGTTCTACACCTTGCAATATACATCAATCTATCTAATCCAGTTATCTAACTTCTCTGCATTTAATTCACCATCATAAATTGGCAAATCAAATTTCACATCTAATTTAATCACAACAATTTTCTTCTTTTTCTTTTCAGGGCTAGTTTATGTGAAGAAGATGATGAGGATGGTGATGATGGAATAGATAGTGGAGAGGGCCTCTCTTCTTTTCCTTTGCCTTCTGGATGGCCATATAGAAGAGGTTATTTTGCTCCTTTTTCTGTTTGAGATGCTGAAGTGCTTTCACCTTGGCCTTTATTAAATTCTCGATACATCTCTTCCACCATGGCTCTCATGGTTATGAAACTGTCCAGGAACTGAGAGTCTGATTCCAGTGAGGTTTGTTCTGCCATCCTCCTTCTAGGATAGACTCTTCCAATTTTTGGATTAGTCTCAACAAGTTCTCCTTCTCCTAGCTTGAGCTTTGACCTAGTTAGCATTCAACAATACAGCACAAGCTTGTCTAACCTTAGCAAACCTAAAGCTCTGATACCACTTGATCCGATAATGAGATCTTAGACAATTATTAAGGTATTACAGACTCATGTGCATGGATTTTCCTATATTACTTAGTGCAATGGATCGATAAGATTGCGAATAACATAGAAAATGAAGCAGTTAAAGAAACATAATAGACACACACACATAACACAGCAAGATAATCAAGGAGTTCACCCAGCCTTCAGTGGTGACCTCTCTATTATGTCTTCGAAAATAAAGTTTTACAAAAGTGAGCTCAATTTGAGTCTCACAGAATAGATACAAAACAAAAAGGCTTTACTTGGATCCCCCAAGTCTTTATGAGTACACAAACTCTCCTTACTGACTCTCTGTCTTTGTTTTCTCTCTGTCTTAGCACTGCTTGCCTCTGTCTTCTATCAGTCTGTAGCTTTAAAGCCAATCGGCACTGTCTGTTCATTTCTCCTTCTCGAGCTCTCTTGCTCCCAGCCTCTGTCCACTCGAATCCCTTTCTGAGTGTTAGCAATCATGGCATAACGTCTTCAGGGAAGGTGGCCACCTGTTTTGCAACGGAAGGGACCATCGGGCCTTTGAAATCCCAAAAAATAGCTTTCTCTGTTTATACAAAGAAATACACTAAAATACAGGAAAATTCACCAAACTATCGTTTATCAGACTTCAAATATCCTTAAATATGCTCTATACTCCTATCGGGTCCGCCTTTATATCGCTTATCGCATCTCCACCGTTAATCTGAGAGATATTGATCCAACGGCTGATGTTTATTTTTGGCGGCCCATGCGTACGGGGTTTAACCACCTAAAAAGGGTGGTTTTCTCTCTCCAGGGCCTAGCCATGTGGCAGCCAGTGTATGGGCTCCAGCAGAGCCTGGCCCAAAACACTTACCGCCTACGGCCCGCTCGAAATCCCGCTCGTTTCATGGTTTCCCTCTATATTTGAAAAATACATTAAAACATTGAAAATCCCACAAAATGGCTCATATTCGGACTTGAAATAATATACAACTGTATTAATAAACCCTTTCGGGTCCGATTTCATTCATTTTAGCGAAAATGCGAAATACACAGGAAAATGTTGTTTTCCGGATCTCAAAATATATAAAATATCATATGTAACCTTATCAGGTCCGGCTATCGCAAGTCGCGTTTGTTATTGGCCCCTCTCCTTTGTAATGCTTCGATGTGATATTGCGATGCAATATATATCGCAATTGTACATTGCATAGTCCCCGGGCCATTGTAAGCGCTCCCTTGTAATCTACCGATGCGATATGGTGAGTTAACCTGGGCCGTCGATTTGCGCGCTTGATCGATGATCCTCTTTGACCCCGTCGGTCACTATCGCAACATTTATATGGTCGACTCCAATAGCCTTCAAAAGCCTCCGCCAATTGCGATATTCCAATCGAATCTGGACCGTTGATCGGCCAAATCCGACGGCTCCTGTGCAAAGTTGTTTAAACCGCTGATACCCTGTTTTTCCACTATTTCTTCATGTTTTTCACTCCCGATAGTGTTATCTGCCATTTCAAAAGGTTATTCTCAGGCGATAGTTTTGAATGTTTGAAGACTTAGAGGGTTTTCTAGGATCCATTTGGATCAACATATGTATCTATAGATAATAAGTGTTGTCTCCAGTATCCTATAAATCATTTGAGAGACACCATTTTAGATGTGCCCATGCACTAGTCTTGAATCAATCCAAGGTTGTCCCTGGGAGATACAACATCTTTTTGCACCATTGTCAGGGAGCTTATTGAAGGATTCTTTGCCCTGGGATACGACAAGTTGAAACACTCTTTGAATAGGTGATCAAAGCCTATTATGATTTCATTCACATCACCTTGTCGACTCCACACTCCTCTCATTATCATTCATAAACCTGGCTTTTAAAAGGCCTCATACTCGCTCAAATACATCCGAGCAAAAAGCTCCATTTGTATCTTACCCTAAAAAATTGATTTTTAAGGAATTCTAGAAAGAGAAACTCCCCCAGATTGCGCTACCATCTCACCAGTCTTCGAAGTTCCCTCTTCCAGTTCTTAGCCTGATGCTGCTTAGTATTCAGGACTTACTCCTATGGCCCTGACATACCCTCCTTCCCCTACAACCCCTGTGGTCTTAACCCCAGTCCCTCAAGTAAATTTGAATCTCCCTCCAATAGTCCAGATGGATCTCCCATGCTTTGTGCTAAATAAATATGCACCTCTCAATCTACCCCAGCCTCTGAGTGCAATATCCCAAGACTACCTAAAGCATTTTCCTAGGTTCAATGGGGAAGATGATAACATGTCACAAAGTAAAATTGAAACCTTCAGTGCTTTTTCCAAGAAAATAAATGCGGAACAATTGGATGTGGTTATGAGACTGTTTGTACAATCCCTCGATGGAGAGGCTAGAAAATTGTTCAAATCCCTGCCTAATGTCTCCATCACTACATGGGAGAAACTTGAAAACTCTTTCACCCAAAAATGGGGAGAAAAGAGAAACCATGAGTACCTCCTTAATGAGTTTAATGCAATAAGGAAAATTCCTAAGGAGGATACTACAAAATTTATCAAAAGATTCAATAAGTAGTTCAATAACATGCCAGCTGACATAAAGCCTCCCCAAGCTACAACTTGTGTGGTTTTCTTGGGAGCCTTCAACTCTGATGTTGGTTTTACCCTGAGAGAAAGGAAATATACCACTCTGGACCAACTTCAAATCGATGCTCTCAAAGTGGAAGCCAATTTGGCCTCGTCAAGGAAGTTGAGAGCAAAGCAAGAACCTGTTCAACCCAAAAGAGGAAAAGAAGAGGTGTCCTCCTCTGGTCCAGTTGCGGAATCATCATACTTGAAGTGGGATGATCTAGACAAACTCATCAAGATTTTATCACAGAAGGTTGGGAAGCTTGAAATCAAGAACAAGAACCTCTCTAGGCAGAATGCTCAAGTCAACAACTGGGGTTATAACCAGCAATATATAAGGCCTCCATTGCAACTACTTCCAAGGGAAATAAAGGAGCAACTTGATCAGATTCCTCATCCTTATACTTGGAAGATAGTCCTAATGAACAATCATCAGATACTCAGGAGATGCAGGGAAATATATATGTTGGTTTTGCTGAAGAGGAACATGAGAATATGGCTCACCAGGAGGCTAGTCACCATAGAGAAGCAGCCACAGAGGAATATGATATGGATTATTATTGCAAACAGTTTGTAGAGTTCATGCAAACACAGCCACAACGTAAGTATAATCTAATATCTTTGAAGAAGAGGACGAGAGAACCATAACAAGAAGGGGAAACTACTCCCCAAGTGGTTCCTCCAGCCCTAGACAAAGGGAAGGGTAAGCTTCATCTTGACCCACCCAAGACAGGAGTCTCGACAAATAAAGAGAGCAATGGTCCTAAGGGACACACAGAGAAAGAGGCACCTATTCCACTGACAACTGCTAATGGGAAGGGAGAAAGAAAAATGCATGGAGATGCAGAGAAGGCCCAACAAACATTCAATCTCTAGGAGTTGGAGAAGGTAAAAATTATTGTTCCTCTGACTAAGCTCTTAAAGCAGCCTCATTACAAAGCTCAAGTTTCCCAATTCATGCACCCTATCGGCTCAGCACCATCCTATGATAGTTTAAACCTCTAGGAGGAGAGGCCAATGGTTATTTTTGGGCCACATGTGGAAGAGTTGGATCCCTCTAATGCACCTTTTTATGTGATTTTGGTGATCCATGACCTTTTGTTGCATAATTTCATGCTGGATTCAGGAGTTTCACACAACCTCATGCCATTATCAGTAATGGAGTAGCTGGGTTTGGAGATCACTAGACCATACAAATACTTATACTCCTTTAACTCCAAGAGAGTCAAGTGCTTAGGCATGATAAAGGATTTGGTGGTAAACTTGGCTCAGATCCTGGTGAAGAGTGTGGTCATGGATATAGTGGTGGCAGACATACCTCCTCACTTTGGAATGATCTTATCCAGATCTTGGGTTCCCAAGGTGGATGGCTCTATCAAGCTAGATCTTACTTATGCCACCATTCCCACTTTTGGAGGTGAGAAAATAAGGTTGTACAAAGAATCCCGGTTTGTGAAAATTGTGACCCCAACTAAAGGCTGAGAGAACTCCCTAGTGCATGGGAAAGAAAGTGACATCTCTTGCTTATTCTTAGAGGAATATGAGAACCTTTTTAGACAAAGAACCAGTACACTTCTCAAGGCAGTTGAAATACCAGCATCTAAATGAAAACGAGGTATGGAAGTTATACTTCGATGGAGAAAACTCAAAAGATGGGATCGGAGCTGGAACATTGTTGGTATCTTTGGAAGGTAGCATGATACCCCTATCTTTCAAGCTCGAATTTGAGGCAACCAACAATGTAGCAGAGAACAAAGAACTTCTCCTAGGGTTACAAATGGTGAGAAATATGAACATTGAATGCCTGTCAGTCTATGGAGATTCTCAACTAGTCGTGAAGCAAATCCAAGACTAATGCCAAGCCAAACACCCCAGGATGAGAACGTACCAAAATGAAGTGTGGAGCTTAATCGACAATTTCTTCCTGGAGTTTAACATCCAGTTTCTGCCCAAGAAAGAAAACAGGATGGTTGTCTCTCTTGCAGTAGCTGCAAGCACTTTCAGGCCCCCACAGAATCCACTCCTTAGATATGAGATAGAAGTCAGACACAGGCCTTCAATACCTGATAATGTCAAACACTGGCAAATATTCGAAGATGAAAAGTAAGTAAAAATATTCATGGAAGTCGTTGGGGAGTTTGCTGACTCCACCATCGATCAAGTAGAAGAAGAGGAAGAACAAGAAGCCACTCCGTGGAAAGACATAGTGGCTGGGCAAACAATTTTGCAACTAAAAGGGAACACCATCCCTCGTGGACTTTTTCCACTAGAAATACTTTTCAATAAAGACGACAGAGCGTCCAATCCAATGGCCCCAGAGAAGGATGAGCAGGTCGAAGACTGCAACATCAGATCAGAGGAGGAACTCCAGACAATCAGGCCATCCAAAGGATCCCCCCGCAATATAGACAGAGGTATTTAGATTTGTTCAAAACTTACAAAGATGTATTTTCTTGGTCTTATGATGATTTGAAATTGTTTGACACAAATATTATTCAACATAAGATTCCTTTGAAGAGTGGGATAAAGCCATGTAAACAGAAACTCAGACAAATAAACCCACTCTTACTCCCCTCCACTGAAAAGGAGGTAAGGAAGCTACCGCAGGCCAAGATCATAGTCCCTCTAAGATACTCTGAGTGGGTGGCTAATTTGGTCCCTGTCTGGAAGAAGAACAGAGAGATAAGACTATGCATGGACTTTCGAAATTTAAATAGGGCATCCCTAAAAGACAACTACCCTCTACACAAGATGGATAATATATTACAGAAGGTAGGTGGTGCGACTGGAATGTTTATGATGGATAGATTCTCAGGATATAACCAAGTGGTGGTCCACCCCAAGGACCAGAAAAAGACTGCTTTAACCACCCCGTGGGAGACCTTCATGTACGCTCGCATGCCATTTGGATTGATAAATGCATGAGCTATGGACATAAATTTCATGGGCAAGCAAGATAAATTTGTGGTAGTTCACTTGGACGACATCACCGTGTTTTCTAAGATTGATGAAGAGCATATCCTCCATTTAAAGCTTGCTTTCGAGAAGTGAAGAAGGTATGGCCTCTCTCTGAATCTGAGGAAATCTCTATTCGCCCTGAATGAGGGGACGCTACTTGGTCACATAGTAGCGCAGGAAGGGGTGAAGATCGATCTAGAACAAGTCGAAGCCATCAGCCTCATTCCCTTGCCCAGAAACAAGAAATAAGTCCAATCCTTTTTGGGGAGGATAAATTTCTTAAGGTGTTTCGTACCCAACTACGCTGAGATAGTTAAAGGTATCACATATATGCTCAAGAAGGAGAATTAGGTTAAGTGAAGCTCCATCCCCCATGATTCTTTCATTAGGATCAGAGAAGCTTTGGCTAAGGCTCCAGTGCTAGTCAACCCCGATTATTCAGTTCCCTTCTACATCTTTTCTTTCGCCTCTCCACATACCATTATTGATGTGCTGTTACAGGAAAATAAAGATGGTTACGAGCAGCCTATTGTCTTTTTTAGCCAAGTCCTGAGGGACACTGAGCTGGAGTATGATATATTGGAGAATCAGGCTTATGCACTGGTCAAGGCGCTAAAGTCGTTTTGTACGTAGATGCTGCAATCCAAAATCATAGCGTTCATCCAAATGACTGCAGTCAAGGACATTCTTGTGCAGTGAGATAGTGAAGGAAAGTGGGGTAGATGGATAGCTAAAATACAGGAATATGAGCTAGAAATAAGGCCTACCAAGCTCATCAAAGGCTAGGGGCTGGCGAAGATCTTATCTAATCCAACTGCCAAGCTCTAGGGATAAGTTTGATCACAGAGGTGGGAAAACTAGAGCATGAACAGAGCAGAATTAAAATAGGTGAGCAGAAGATCTATTCCAAATATGAGGGATCGCCCAGGTATAAGAACATTGTTCATTACCTCTTATTCCTAAGATTCCCATTGGGACTAGATAGATATAAATATCGAAGCCTGAGATTGCAAGCATAGAAATACATTATATCTAATGGACTACTCTATTGGAAGGACCTGGTGGGGGTATTTCTGCTATGTGTGGTTGAGGGAGAAACCCGTGAACTGATTGAGGTTTTCCATGGGGGAGTCTGTGGAGGACAATAAAGTTGGAAGGAAACAACACACAAAATCCTCAAGGCAGGATTTTACTTTCCTACGCTGTTTGGAGATGTTTATTCTCGAGTCAGGTCATGCCAAAAATTCCAGTGGTTTGCTAAAAGACAGAAGTTTTCTCCTCTCCCCCTAATTCCTGTGCATGTAGAGGATCCCTAGATAGTGGAGATTGGACTTCATTGGAGAAATCAACCCACCTTCTAGCGGCCAACACAAGTGGATTTTAACAGCCACTAACTATTTTACCAAGTGGGTAGAGGCTATCCTAGTTAAGAATGCTACTGATTCAATGGTGATAAAATTCATGGAGGAGAACATACTATCCTGCTTTGGGTGTCCTTTTAAAATCATCACTGATAATGCATAGGTCTTAAAATCTTCCAAGTTCACCAACTTCTGCCACAAATTCAACATCATTATTGGACACTCCACTACATACTACCCTCAAGGGAATGGCTTGGCTGAGTCTTCTAATAAAACTGTGGTGAGAGTTCTAAAGAAGACCATCACTGAAAATCAAAGGAACTGGAACTCTCACCTAAATTTTGCTCTTTGGGCTTGTTAGCGTTCGAATTTGCCTCAGGCTGAGGAAGGCAAAACTCGAGGCCACATCAAACCACGCTCAGCCTCGTAGCTAGCCCTACGAGGACAGGAGAGGGCTCTCTCCGATCAATCTCAGCAAAAGGTAATCAAAGAGGCTTGAGATGACTGAATTGATGACTAATTTTAGGCTAGGTATGAAGTACAAGGACTATGGAATTTATTTTTTGAGGTTTTGTTGAATTCAAGGGAAAGGCAATTTTGGGTGCGGGGATGAGGCACAGCTTTTGCAGAGGTCTACTTGGGGCAAGATAGGCGATTGTTTTGATGCCTTTAAAGTGATTGAATGAATAGACCTAATAGGTGAGGAGCTAAGGAGAGCAAGGAAGTCTCAAGGATTCTCCTTAAACTGAAGAAAACATGGAAAATTAAACAAACTTAAAGGCAGAGCATAGCAAATTTATGGATTCTACCTTAACACTTCATTTGTTTAATTGCAGAAGATTAAATAAGGAAAGTGATACACATACACAAATTACAAGTACTGAGAGAAACACACCATCAACACATAAGGCCACATGAATCCCAAATAGTGCTGCAAAACCCTGGTCTATCCTTTGCCAAAATTGCAGATAAAATATGTACAATAGTGTATCAAGCTATTCCCCAAGAGTCCAACCCTGAAAATGACTAAGAAAATACATAATATAGGCAAGCTAACACATTCCCTTGCCTCTAGGGGTCGAGCTCATCATCCTAGGAGCTGTTTCAACCAATTCTAAACAAAGCACTACAATCTAGGCAGTCAAAACAACTTGCCTCTATAAGCTAGGAAACCAATTCATTCATTAAATTTTTGCTATTTTATGAATGAATCATCTAGAATAAGTAAATAAATGTCAAGTCAACATAAATTTCCATTAATTACATCAAGGAGGGTGAAAAATCCCATCACAAGTCAAAACTGGTCAAACTGGCTTCGTTTCCTGAGCTGAAGATGAAAACTTTGCAAAAAATCCTGATGCGTAGCGCGCCTGAGCCCTATGCGTAGCGCGTCTTTCCACCTGCTTTTGGGGCACTTCCCGACATCCAAATTGAGCTCAGGTTGTCTTGTTGGAAATCCTTGGATGTCTACTTTCCAACCCAAGTGGAATTTTCCAATTTGATGTCCATTTGCCCCTCCAAAAGTGCATTCTCCCAAGGCTGCTTCATGTGTGTCCAAAAAGGGGCAGTGAGGTCATTTTTTGCATTTTTTTTTACCTTTTGGGGACCCAAACCTTGATGAAATGCCTTGGTAGTAGCTGAGCAGGTGTATTTCATCATGACAAATCCAAAAATGCAAACCTTTCGTGATTTGGACCTCCCAACCTTATGGGTAGCGCGTGACGCGCTACGCGTTGAGCCAAAAAACCTGTTTTTTACACAAAAATTTCAAAATTGACAAAATTTTCCCCAAACTTGTTGAAATTTGGGTTGGGGGTCCCCAATCAAGTACTATGCTCAGTCAAAGAGGCTTCGACCAAAATTTGGAGTGGATCGGGCTTTTTCCGCCGTTTAAGTGCCTTGCTCAATCACCTCTTAAGGATCTTCATTTTCGCTTTGCAAACATGCATGCGGGCCCAGTAATGATTCTTCATGTGACGAAGCAAGTCTTTGTCTCTATTAGACTTCGCCAACAACCCCTCCAAGTGTCAGTTGACCTTCTCAAGCACAAATTGCCACGCAACAGGTGTCAAATCACCCGGTCTTTTACGGGCCAACCTACGGTCTTCACGGATTCGTTGTAGCTCTATAAGTGTGTGCTCGTCCTCTAACTGTTTATTGCGCTGCTCCAAGTATTTGATCTGACATTCTGCCTTCAACAACTTCTCATTCAATCTATCAATTTCGGTCTTTTCCACATCAGTCAATGCAACATCAATATCATGACCACCTGAATGGCCCTCCTCGTAAATTGGCTCCTTTCCTCTGTCCTGAACCTGTACCTGTACTGAAGAAGAAGGCGAGACCCCTTCCATACCATGTGGAGATAGTACTCGTCGTGTAGATGCAAATAAGGCCCTGTGTCCTCGCTGATATGTCACACATGCTGGAGCGCTGACATGCTCTATCTCAGGAATGTCAAACTGATGTGAAGGCCCTCCCTCATCATGAACAATCTCAGGAGGTGGCTGTAATGGTGCAAAGTAATCACGGGAGATGAAATCTTCCCAAGTAATGCCCTGCTGTGCCAACTGATGCATCACTACGATTTTAATCAATGCATAATGATAGATGCTCTTATGCTGATGTGCTGGGCTCTTCCTTTGTACTAAAGGCACCATCCTCTCTATGTTGCGACACATGAAAAACGGAATGTTCATCATACGTACCCTTGTAAAATGCATCAACAAATGGACATGGTACGCATAGAGACGTGAGAATCTGCCCTCGCAACTGAAATATCGAATGATGAGTTTCATCAATGGTGCATACTCATCCCTTAGGAATCTGAAAGGAAAAACTGCAGTCAAGTGTCTTATATACCCGGGCTTGATATATGGCTCATAGTGAAATCTGTCTAACTGTTGGCGTTTACTCCATTCCTCCCCTACATTTGGTATCCCAGTGGCCTGAGCAATAATCTCGGGTGACAAAGTGAAATTCACTCCGGCAAGGTTTACATGACCATCCTGCAAATGTAGAACAAATAAACGGACTAGTTCCCGATGATGTTGGATTTGTGAGATCCGCTCACAATATTCAAAACATGATTGATACCTAAAACAATCCATTGCAAGTGGACAAGCTTGCAATTGAGCCAAAGAAGTAGGCTCCTCCCTGACATGCCGACCACCTTTGCCACCTTTGTGATACTTCCTTGGCACACTTACCTCTGGTGTAGAATCACTGTCATAATCTTGCTCATAAGCTGACTCAGTCTCTGACATGTTCTTTAAAAAACAAGGTAGCTCAAATATATATATGCTGATATACAACTGTGTGCAAAATTGACTGTAGACTTTTTCTTTTTCTCAAAATGTTGTGACCAAGGGGACACAAATATACAAGGGAATTGTTAGGAAAGGGGAAACATTAGGGAAATGGGGACAATGGAAATAAAACAAGGAATTTAGGGAAGGGAAGGGGCATGGAAATCTTGAAGTTTTAGGGTTTGGGATGAGGTAGGGTAGGGAAATATGTTTGTAGTAGAAGGGAGGGGTTAGGATTTGAGGGAGAATAGTGTAGGGTTTTATGAGGAATTATTGGGGAAAATATTGGTGAATATAAGGGGTGGGAAACACAGGAAATGGGAAAACCTTGGCAACATTTATTTTTGAAAACCCTACAGTAATCTTGGCTTTTAAACCCTTACAGCAAACTAATGGACAAGGAAGGTTTTTACACTTGGTTTTTTCATGGTAAATATAGCATAATTTCTTTACATAAACCTTTCAAAACCAAGAATGAGCAGTGGATAAAAGTCTACCTGTGATTTGATGCGTGAGAAGAGGTGTTTGAGTGTGTTTCGGGCAAAGTCTGGGCATAAACTTCAATGCGCCGCGCGCCTCACCCAACGCGCCGCGCGCTCCTGATGCGCCTCACCCGTGTAAAATAACACTGAAAATTGTCGCCTGATGCGTAGCGCGCCACTGGTGCGTCGCGCGCCCAACCTGATGCGTAGCACGCCCTGGAAACGGCCCGATTTGCTCACAAACTCACAAAATCGCCTTAGAACAATGCTCTTTGCTCTTGGAATGTGGAATGGGTTGCAAATGAGGAGAAATATCTTCATATAGACTCCTTGTTGATTTTTGCTTAACCCAAAACCCATTTTCTTATGTTTGGTTGTTGACACTTTTTGAAAATTAATAGGCTTTGACCTTTTTGGTTTCCCCTTTAAAATTGGTTGAAATAATGATTTTCACTGATAATTTTTTGCAGGGATAGCTCTAATATGCTCTGGCAAAGGAGACCAAGGCTGCACTTGAACGATTGAAGAACTGAAAATTTTGACAATTTTTTCAAAAATGAGATGGCGACTTATCTTCAAAACAGAGTTTTGAAGAGAAGTCCTAATTCAGCTGTACAATGATGAAAATTATTGAAGTGATGATCTATCAAAGACATCCCTCTGGCCTGCTGGTCTTCTAAGACTTTTCAAGACAAAATTGACTCAACCCTAGACCTAAGACCTCAAAATTTAAAACATGATTGTAAATGACCTTTGAAGACTTATTTAAATAAACAGGCCTGAACCAGCAGTGCCAAGCACGAGGGGAATGAGTGACACAACCCACTCCATCAGATTTATGGCATGCCTAACGAAATGCAACTGATCAAAACTGATGGGACACCTAATCATGAAATGCAAAAGAGCTTTGATCTCTGACGGAGGGATAACTAGACCGACTCTAACAGGGCTAACCGTGTAACACCAAGAGAGCCAAGGTTTCCCAAGAGCTGTGAAGTTTGGAGCCTTTGTCCCAGGCCACAAAAGCTATCAGAGCCAAATAAGACCTCTCCATTTCTTAATTCTCAGAAAGAGATTTCCAACGGTATATGGAAGTTCAAAAATGGACTCCTAGAGCAGAAGTTAAGGAATTTCGAAGTCTACCTTGGAAAAGCCAAGCAAACCCAGAAAATGACTAAGTGTGGAGGTAAATTGCAGTCAGAGGTCTGGAGGGTCAATCACAATCGCATGTTAGTGTTGGCGGGTCTAGGAAAGATATGAGCATTAATGCTGGAAGGAACATCGATCCGCCAATCGTCGATATCGCATATCGACGGTCGGCAGGTCTGGGAACAACTTTTATCGCATAATCAGTGTATCACAATCCCATCATTCCATTAGTTATGGCATACTCCAAATCATGCGGGGGGATGATACTGCGATATTATGTTGCACCACCCGGAGGGGATGGAAAGTGTTAAGGAATAAAATCATGGGAAAATTGGGGTTGGACCTCCCCTTTTCTCTCCTCCACGTGGCGTAATCCCGCATCCCGACAACCCCACATCATGGCAGTCCTGTAGTTCGGCATATCGGTAGGTTATAAAACTTTAAAGACCTGCAAACTGTCGATTTTTTTATTTTTGTGTAACATCGTCAAGGGGTTGAGAAAACAATTTACAAAGGAAACGACCAACAAAATGAGGGTTGGTCCTCCCCTTTCTCTCTCTTCCACGTGGCATTGACAATTGGTGATCGACGGAGGTTGTAGTCACAAATTGTTGAAAATCACTGATATTGCGATATAGAAAAAATTTCTAAGGAGGGCCAAATTTCAAATACAAAGGAAATGCCTGCAAAAACAGGGCTGAGCGGGCCACTTTCTCTCTCCTCCAAGGGGCCACTTGGTGGCCTCTAATTGGTCCACTGAGCTGACATGGCAGTTGACGTCACCAGTGACATGGCGGGTATGGAGAATGATGTGGTGGGTGGACACGTGTCACTCATTTTTGGCATTTTTAGGGGTCCTATGGGGCTGTTCCGAGATGCCATGTGTCACCACTCACAGGGAGACACATGATGACTTCAAAAGGTTCATCACAATCGACGATCGACAATCACACAATATAAATCTTCTCTTCCCCTATTTTTCCTTCCCGACTACAATTGCGATATGGAAAGGGACCCTCCAGATGCAATAGGTTATGTGTTTTATTGTATAAGGATTTCATGTCCGGGATATCAGCAAGTGTGGTGCAAAGGGAAAACAATGACATTTTAGGTTATAAAGGAAAAGGCTCCCTCACGTGATAGTTGAGAGCCTTAGTGCCCGTAGGGCTAAGCGCTTGGTCCAGGCCCTTGGTTGTATAAAGAAAGCCATATAAAAGGGACTATGATGAAGGGGGCTAAGGGGAAATCAAAAACACCTGCTTTCACCTATTTCAAAGAAAAGACCTATGCCTGTGTCGTTTCATGGAATGCTTCTCACCTACCACATCAATGCACTGATAAGCGCAGTACAGAGTTTTAATGGGCAGATGAGTCGGCAACTAGGGACCTTAATGGAGCATGGAAAAGCAAGAGGGGGGTACCAGGGACTCAGAAAGTTTAAAGGCTCAGTATGGAGCCTCATCCCTCTACACAGCATGGGACTGCAACAATAAGCACTCACAGATGACCCGACCCCTATTTCAACAGATTAAGGCACATTAGCAATAAAGGCAAAAGCGATGGGGTCAACCGAGCAGCACAAAGGGCCATACCGTGAACAAACTACAGCTCGAGCCCGATGCGATCACAGGATTGGTCAAAGAGACTTACATTTACTTATCTGTTTGGTTATTGACTGAATTGTGTTATTGTAACATTCCTTCGCTTCAAGGAAGCATTTACTTTTCTGTAATATATTTTTGGGCCACAGAGCCGTTTACGACTGATACAGCTAGTCAATTTGACATCTGAGTCTAGAGATAGATATTTTTGCTATAATGTAGCTCCTTGCTCCCCTCTGATAAATAAGGGAAAGCAAGACTTAGAAAACGTTCAGAAATTCTAGAGAAAACACTACATGTTATATTTTTAGACTGTATCTCCTTTGTAATACAAATATTTTCAGAATATCAAGGTAATAGTGGTGATTCCCTCTTCAAAGGATTACAGTATGTGTTCCCCTTTATTTAACTCATTTTTATGTCCATGCTTCTTCCCTGAATTCATGTAATTATTGTTGCTAGATGTGTTTCAAGCTCCCTCATAGATTCATTAGTATCTATATGTTAATGCAAATGCCTGTAACTATTTCACAGATTCATTTGTCTGAACATTGTTTATGTATATGCCTGTGAGTAATATTGAGATTAGATCTTTAAATCTACAGCACATGAAGCATAGCTCTCATCTGCCCCTTATTTCATTATTTCTGGTTGTAGCCCAAATAAGCATAGAAATCCTTAATGCCTCAAGATCTATGTGTTAAATATAGAAGTCTTGAAGCCTTATGCTCTATGTGATGAGTTACTCTTCTCTCGTTTCCTCTCTTACACACTCTGCAAAAGATTATTATCTGTAAGACCTTGAAGCTCTCAGCCTCCACTATTTTTATGCTTATTTCTAAGATCTGAACATGTGAATAAGTACTAGAAATCCAAGTTTTATTTCTTTGGATTAATGAACCAATCTACTTCCTATGTACATATGTATCTATAGATAATAAGTGCTGTCTCCAGTATCCTGTAAATCATTTGAGACACACCATTTTAGATGTGCCCAGGCATTGGTCTTGAAGCAATCCAAGGTTGTCTCTCAAAGATACAACATGGTAAAAATGTTTTTACTTTTGGTCTATTTATAAGTTTTAAACTCATTTTTTGACAATATTTTATTATTTTTCTCGATATTGGTGATGTGCGGTTGTCTTTGTGCAGTTACAGGTCCTTTTTGGTGGATCATCGTTTACTGATTCAACGAGATTTTGTTTTATCCCTTTTTCAGACTCGTTAAAAATAAACAAAAAAGGGAACCCCTTGGAGTCAACTTTAAGCTCTTTTCCAACTCTTAAAATATGAAAAGATCGTCGAGTACTGTTATAGACATTTTTGTGCCTTACAGCTTTGAGCATGAAATGTCCATAATCCAAGGGATCCAAAGTCCCTAAAGATTTTGTTACAGCTCCTAAAGGAACAAGGTCAACCAATGACAACTTCTCCCAGAAGTTCTCTAGCAAAAACCACTCAGAACTAGTCAAATCAGGATCAATTCAGAAGCTCCACTAGCTGCCTGCGTTGCAAAGCACCCAAATACACTGGCTAGGTGCATTGCAATGCACTTGAATGCACTACCCAGGTGCGTTGAGCGGGAAATGACAAGTGGAAAAGTCATTCAACGAGGTGGAAAGACCATGGAAGCTTCCAGAATCTTCTCCAATGACACTTGCCTCACTGAATTCGACCAAGTGATGAGTAAGAGGCTCTCAGTCTCCAAGTGGAAGCAAGAACTGACAGAGAGAAGCCACAAGTCAAAAAATAAGCTGGCTCATCCTCTCTGCTTACATCTATATATGGATCCCTCATCCCAGAGATCCAGAGGCTGGAATTTTGTACTTTGCAGAGAATTGTTGTTGGTTTGAGATTGAGATTAGTACATTGGGTGATTTATGCTTTGTTGGAGGAGAGGAAGGGATTCCTTTGCTGGGAGGTAGATGCTAGATCGGGACTCACTTGGTTGTATCTCCTCTTGGACTTTCTTATCATATCAATAAAATTATTTGAGTTTCTCCTACATGCTGTGTATCAATGATGTTTTGTTATATTTGCATGTTTAGCTTAATCTGATCCTGAGCTTTTTATGAATGTATATCTATATCTTCGTGTAGTTTCTCTCTCTTGTTATCTTGCAGGAATTCGGTGAAACTGGGCCGGTAAGGGAGCAGGGAGCTGGGAGCTATTGAAGAGAGGAGCGATTGGATCAACAAACTAGCGAAAGACACAGGTTAGTTACATCCTTTCTCCTCATTTACATTTCATAAAGAAGAATACTCAAGTAGTTTTCCTTGTTTGTTGCTAAGGCACTATCACACCTTAGAGTGGGATAGGGGCATTCTGAATAGATACTTTTCCCAACAACAAATTGGCGACTCCGCTGGGGATCGTATCTAGTTAGTTTATTTGTGTTTCTATTGTTGTTCTTCTCATAAACTTAAGAGTGGCGAATCGAACTGCATTTGCCATTTACAAATGCAAAGTAGAGATCTACTACTCTAGTCCACTCACTGGGCCTATTTATGATCTGAACAGCTGATCCACAAATGCTTTAACTGCCCTTTGTGATAGCTCTTAGTCCTCCTTTAAATCATCCTTCTAATTGTACCTTATTGATAACTTTTATCCGGCCAAAAACCATAGATTAAACTGCAAACTGTGACCCAGAACCCAGAGGAAATTCTTGTTTCTGCTTCAGCGCAGGCTCTGTGAATAGGTTCTGCATTTCAACGCAGGTCCCGAGAGGGCTACCTGCGTTGCAATTCAGTTTCTCTGTGCAACAGGTGCGCTGATCAGCCTTTGCCCTGTGCAGCTGTGGTTCTTTGCATCCTTGTGTTCAGTTTTATCTCTGTTTTTTGCAACCTGTTATCAGTGTGTGTACCTATCTGAAAACCCCTTTTCTCTGCCTTAATTCTGCCTCAGTTGTATAAAAGAAACTGTATTTGTTTTTGTGTATTTGTTACATCATTTGCAGTTTCCCATTACAAAAGTAAACTAGTCATACTGTCGCCCTTAGATCTAGACCTGTCGTAAGTGTCATTTTGATCTTAGGAGTAAGTTTGTTTGCTGTTGACAGTTGATTGCGCTTTTACTTTTGTCTTTTGGTTTGAATTTGTGAATTTCTAGTGTCGAAACAAGTGTTTACTTCAAGATCATAAAGTGTCGTAATCGTCTTTTTGATTTCAAAAAGAAACTTGTTTGTGTTTTCACTTGAAATCGAATTCAAATTTGTACAACAGCTTTCTTTTTAGGCATCAATATTAAGAAAGTGAAAACAAATACATGCATTTGTGCATTTGCATATTGATAGTTTGTATGGTTTGATTTAGGAAAAGTGCATTTACAGTGTGCTCTATGCTCTTTGAGAAAAGATTGTGTCTTTCTTCTCCCCTTGTAGCTAGGATTTTCATTGTTGAAAAGAGATAAAAGCTTGCTTATCATCTTTAGACTGCATTTAGGAATTGTATCTACATCTCGTGGTGATCCAAAAAGGCAAACTTCTAAGAAAGATCAACCTAAAATAAATTGAATGAACTTAACAACGCTTTGTAACTTAACACACAACATAGAGGTCTAGGCTAGAGACGTGTTCCAGCATCGTAAAACCTGGTGACTGTCGGCCTCACTGATGGTTGGGTGATTCCTCCTGAGAGACGACAAGCGCCAGTACGGATTGTGCTCCCACGTACCGTCGAGTATATATTGGGAGACCCCTATAGGCATAAAACCTTTATCCATAGGAAGCTGTGTCGGTCGCCCTACTGATCGCAATGCACTGAACACAGCATTCGGGAAGATTTACCGCCCGTACCCTAAAAAGTATTATGCGGTTTTGCGATTGGTTTGGCACACCCTCTACCTAGAACTCCAGAGCAGTCCCTTTCGTTCCTTTTCAGACTCCTTAACGGAAAAGGTCCATCTGAGCACTTGTCACTTCAGGCTCATTAAAAATCGAAGGAGACTAGAGTCATCTTTTGCTTTTTCTCGACTCTTTAAAATTGAAAAAGCAAGTTGTGTCCAAGCGTCGTTAAAATTTATTTTAAACGGAATATTCATACCCTTTTTCCTGTGTTGATCTTTAGGTTGAGAAAATGGAGCCTACCAACCAAGGAATTCCCCTTGGTGGAAATCCTAGTCCGTTCTCCTCTTGGGGAGATGTTGGTGCGCCCCATATGGCCACATTGTCACTTCCAGGACTGAGGATTGGCTTGTCGGTCTGGCTCTTCTCAACCAATGTCGTTCAGAACACCACTATTCCTGAACAGTCGAATCAGCAGTTAGACCAGTCCAGAGTTACCCACCAGCCTTCTACTTCCTATAATTCTTCCTCTCCTCCTTCCTCTTCGCTTGATGGGGCTGGCAAAGCCAAAAGTCAAGTTCCTAAGGAGAAGAAGGAAAAGAAGAAGAAAGAGAAGAAGAAGAAGGAGCCAAAAGCGGTTGGGGGCAAACGAGTGTCGTCTAACGAAAATCCACACACTGCACTGACCAGGCCTAAATCGCCATGTGTCATTTGCAAGGGAGACCACTTTCACAGAGATTGTCCCTTCATCCCTCGGATACTAAGGGACTGGTCTCCCCGTTTGCACAATCTGGTGGCGTCAACCTCTAATAGCCATGTTGAAAGCACACCGTCAACTAGCGAAAGTGAAGTCCCAGGACAAAAAGGGAGAGCTAGATCTCCTTGTAAACTGTGCGAAGGCAATCACGCCATCCACCGTTGTCCCTTCTTAGACGAAGCTAAAAAAGTTTTGGATGATCGTTCGGTTTCACCGTTACGACTTCCTCCTGGATATAAAAAACTCTTGCCGAGTCCTTCGTTAGTTGAGAATCCAGCTGGCCTGCTCAAGTGGTCAGCTGAAGCGCCGGTCATTGAAGATGAACCAGCTGAATCCATACCCGACGAAAGTCAAAAGGTCAAGGCGGCAGTTGACCCGGTCTTGCCTTCAAAGGTCTTATCTTCGAATGATATAGTCACTGAGGAGAATAAGGATGACACCGTCCAAATTCTCTTCATCAACACAGACTCCGACGAACACGGGGGCAATCCACCCATTCCTTTATTGCAGGAAGGAAGTTTGTCAGAGCGATACCCGGCCGTCTACTCGGTCCCACCACCAAGCAACCTAGTTGTATCCTTCGACTGAAACAAACTAGGCAGACCCCGTTTGCCAGCAAGCATACCATTCCGAATTATCGTCCAAATATATAGAATGGTCATGGCTGGCACCATCATTGATGAGGGGGCATCTGTGAGTATCCTTTCCTCTATTGCTTGGAAAGCGCTTGGTTCGCCATTGCTTTGCCTGAAATGAGAAATCTGACAGGCTTCGATAAAGGAACCAGTCAACCTTTAGAGATCCTCCCCAATGTGCCCATAACATTGAAAGGGAAGACCGTTCAAATGAACGTGATGGTCGTTCAAGGACCCTTGGATTATAACCTACTCCTTGGACGAGACTATATATATATTGCATGGGAGCCATCGTCTCCTCACTCTTTAGAGTAATGTGTTTTCCGCACGAAGGAAGAGTGGTCAAGCTCGTGGACCAGCTTTCATTTCCCGGATCACGCATCGCAAATAGTCATATACCATCCCTAAATGGTCTCTTCACACAAGAAATGTCTTGACCCACGGTCCGTCCTCCCGATGAGCGCGAGTAATTCAGAGGGATATGACTGGAACCCAGGGGGCATGCATCCTGGTCTGCTTCGGCAGGAAAACTTCGAGTATAGGGTAGGTTTCCGCGGGAGAATATGACTAGTATGTACCCCGTCCGTGATTGAGATAGGGGTTATTCTATAATAAGATTCTTTTGTCAAAGTTATGTGAGTTGGCGGGCATCGTCGCTCACCTTTGTTTATCTCGGTAGACATCGCCGAAGAAGTGTTTTGTTTGAAAGATTAATGGAACAATATTTGGGTGACCTGTAAGAGGTAGGCCTCTCTTGGTAAAACAATTGTTTTGGCGGAAGTGAAGTAGAGGTAACCTTGAAACTCTGTTTTTTACCTGGGGGCATGCAAACCTTTTGGAGTGCAAGCAAGGGGCGGCTATTTATTTTTTAAATTTTTAGGACCTCTAACCCTTTAAACTCGTAGGATTAGTCGTTTCCGAAATTGCATAACGAAAGGATGCAGGGCATAGCTTTGTAAGGCGCAAGCTCCATAAAAAATGGCATCTTACATGAGACATTCTTATCATATGACTGGATTATCGAGCAGTTTTAGCGCATAGTTCATGCTCGTTAAAAAATAAACATAAGATCGAGCAAGTGTTTCAACCCGCATTTAAGCTCGTTAAAAAATGAACTATCCTCCGGTAAATAACCACCGTGAATGTAACATTATCAGCCATTAAAGCCTTGGTCGTGTTTGCACCGTCACCTCCACTTTTCCATTGGCCGATCATTCACCTCCATATGATTGTTTACCCATTTTGAGGAACAGCTGCGAAGAGTGATTTCACTAGCCATCCTTGTGACACTGCCGTGCTTGGAAAATTCCAACCCTTACCTGGAATCAGCGGCTACCCATTTTATCACTCATTCCTCAAAAGACGAGTCTTCTTTAAGCTCTTTTCATTTGACTCGTAAAATATGAAAAGATTGCCGAGTTTTGGCCTTCCAGCTCGTTAAAGCGACCGGAAGAGCTATCCCTCCTCTAGATTTTAATCTTTTTGGACCTGAGGGATTATTGCACAAAAAGATCGAGCGCTTGTTTTGTTCGGCTCGTTAAAACTATCGAAAATTCATCCCTTCTGTATTTTTTTATACTTTTTCGGACTTAAGGGATTAGATGACGAAAAAGGACTTCCGGAGTTAACTTTACGTACCTTTTCAGACTCTCTAAAAATGAAAAGGACCGAGTTATCTTTGTCGTTAGACTCGTTAAAAAGATTAATAGCGACAAACTTGTCTTTAGACGAGAACGAGTTTCACTATCGCTAGGCTCGTTAAAACATAGCGATGGGTTTGCCCGAAGGGCAAATTATAAAACAAGCATATGTTATCCTCCTCAAGCTTGACAAAAATAAAGAGGTACTGGTCAGCAATGACTGGGGAAAAATTGGGAAGAAACTCAAAGAACCTTTATTGGTAGCAAGTCGCTCTTGAACATGACACTTCCACTCCATGCCTGAGTCGGGTTGGGTTGTTTCATTCACCGGTCACATCACCATGGTCTCACCATACCATCCACCTTTGGGGTAAATGCTACCAATCCATCACATAAGTGTCGCCGATATGTTCAAGAGAAGTCATCCATAGAAGTCAACCGTGTCCCATCCACTACCATACATTATACTTCATTCTTTCATGACCGCCACCCTGAACCATATATCATCAGATCGTTTTCACCTCCATCAAAATCATTTGCTCCGTTCCGTGTCACTGATGTGGGATACATCAAGGCCCTCCTTTGACGGATCACTTCTTGTCGACATCAGCTCATTATCCAAGAAGTTGATCTAGGAACAACCCCTTAAGTAATTTGAAGCTTGCATGCCTCAATGGCAAGTTTCTCACTTCCGGCGACAGGTATACATCAATGACCTTCGACCGAAAGATTTTGCGTGGTGTTCGACGCCAAGTCCTTTATTCACACCACGTGAATTGTACTGCAGTACCTTGAGGGTCATTATCATTATTGGTGATTCCTCTCACGCTTGTTAACAGTTTACATCATTGACTGGTAATCAAGCGATGTCTTTCCATGTTCGACTTCAAAACATTTCTCACATGGATCGACTTGTACTTCGAGTGAAGATCGGACGAGATTGAAGACCCCGGATCTAGTTTCATCCATCCAGGCTGTGATATATATTCAGGAAAAATAAAGACATTGACATGTACAGCATTGCAGAACAGATAATCATCCTACCAGAAGGATGATGATTTCATCATAATCATCAGTCTACCATCAGACGATTGTCTGTCCTATGTACATAAAAATGAATTTATAAAGTTGAGCATGGGAATGCCCGCCTCAGCTAGATCATGAAAACAATATGAAAATAATGTATTGTAATGTATCTTATTACAGGTCTCCTCCCAGCATTGAAAGAACTTCGGATCCTCCTAATAAAGCATTTCACCCGATAAACGGCCTCACGCTTTAGGGGGCAACTGTTATAGACATTTTTGTGCCTTACAGCTTTGAGCATGAAATGTCCATAATCCAAGGGATCCAAAGTCCCTAAAGATGTTGTTACCGCTCCTAAAGGAACAAGGTCAACCAATGACAGCCTCTCCCAGAAGTTCTCCAGCAAAAACCACTCAGAACTAGTCAAATCAGGATCAATTCAGAAGCTCCACTAGCTGCCTGCGTTGCAAAGCACCCAAATACACTGGCTAGGTGCGTTGCAACGCACTTGAATGCACTACCCAGGTGCATTGAGCGGGAAATGACAAGTGGCAGAGTCATTCAACGAGGTGGAAAGACCATGGAAGCTTCCAGAATCTTCTCCAATGACACTTGCCTCATTGAATTCGACCAAGTGATGAGTAAGAGGCTCTCAGTCTCCAAGTGGAAGCAAGAACTGACAGAGAGAAGCCACAAGTCAAAACATAAGCTGACTCATCCTCTCTGCTTACATCTATATATGGATCCCTCATCCCAGAGATCCAGAGGCTGGAATTTTGTACTTTGCAGAGAATTGTTGTTGGTTTGAGATTGAGATTAGTACATTGGGTGATTTATGCTTTGTTGGAGGAGAGGAAGGGATTCCTTTGCTGGGAGGTAGATGCTGGATCGGGACTCACTTGGTTGTATCTCCTCTTGGACTTTCTTATCATATCAATAAAATTATTTGAGTTTCTCCTACATGCTGTGTATCAATGATGTTTTGTTATATTTGCATGTTTATCTTAATCTGATCCTGAGCTTTTTATGAATGTATATCTATATCTTCGTGTAGTTTCTCTCTCTTGTGATCTTGCAGGAATTCGGTGAAACTGGGCCGGTAAGGGAGCAAGGAGCTGGGAGCTATTGAAGAGAGGAGCGATTGGATCAACAAACTAGCGAAAGACACAGGTTAGTTACATCCTTTCTCCTCATTTACATTTCATAAAGAAGAATACTCAAGTAGTTTTCCTTGTTTGTTGCTAAGGCACTATCACACCTTAGAGTGGGATAGGGGCGTTCTGAATAGATACTTTTCCCAACAACAAGTACTTATCTTTTCAAACTCGTTAAATTAAATGAATTGACGTCGTCTCAGTATACGTTTACCCCTTTTTCGGCTTGAGATTGACTATTTACGAAAGAGGTACACCTTGGTCAACATGGTCAAGAGGTTATCTCGAATATTGTTTTCTACCTTTTCAGGTTCGAAAGACAAATTACGAAAAGGGACATGATGGAGTTTTATTTTTCGTCTCTTTTTCAAACTCTCTAAATATGAAAAAGATACTGAGTTATTTTTCTGACAGGCTCGTTAAAAATTTTACGACGAAAGACTCGTCACCGTGACAAGACCGATTTTCTCCTTCCTAGGACTCGTAAAACTCACTAGGATGGATTCATTTGAAGAATGAACTTATATGACAAGCATATGCTATCCCCTTCAAGCTTGTGATTAAAAATAATTGGGGTACACACTAAAAATAGTGGCGAAAATGAAAGTGAAACATCCCTTGCATAGACAGCATGTCATTCTTGAACATGACACTTATATGTTTCTCGTGACGGGTTTGGGATATCTTTGCTCAGTCACTTGTATTTCTGAGTTTGGGTGATCCATTTTGTCTCTCATCTGACTATTCCATTTCATCCTCATGGCCCATGGTCTTATGTTGAGTCACTTGCTGCCACACTCAAAGCCATGTCGCCTATTTTCAAGAGAATTCCTATCTCCAGTTCATTACCTATACATTGTTTGACCCTTTGCTACAATCTTGGATCATATTCATTCATTCCACTTTATTCCTTGTTTCGTGTCGATGATGGGGGAATCATTATGGCCTCCTTCGATGGGTCACTTCTTGTTGACTTCAACTCATTATCCAGGAAGGTGACTTAGAAAATTCCTTTTAGTACCTTAGAGCTTGCATGCCTTAATGGAAATTTCTTCGCATCTGATGACAGGTTTTCACTATTGACCTTCGATTGGGTGATTCCACGAGTGTTCGACATCAACTTCATTTTCACATTCACGGATTGTATTGTCGTACCTTGAGAACCATTGTCATTATTGGTGGTTTCTCTCGTACCTGTTAACAGTCCACATCATTGGCCGGTAATTAGGTGGTTTTCTAGCATGTTCAACTTTGACACATTCATTCGCATGTTAGAATTCATACTTTGATCGGTTTGGGATGGAGCGCAAGACCCTAAGTTTTGTTTGATATGACTCAGACTAGATGGAGCTATGTATTGTTCATGATTGTACACATGTTTCTTCTATATAGATGGTTGTGACCATACTGTGGGAATTTATATTTATGATGTTCCTTCTATATTGAGCGGTTGCATCCATACCTTGGATCTTAGATTTACAGATGATTCTTTTCATTCGGATGGCTGTGACCATGCTGTGGATCTTTTCACATAGTCCTCTTTTATCCAGATGGCTACATCCATACCATGGATTCATGTTTTTATATCAGATATGTATATGTATATGAGTCCTTGATTTGCATGTCTCCTGACGATGTTTTTTCTCATCCTTGAAAAAGCTCATAAAGCATCTCAGCCATCGCTCCCTGTTCTGCCTTCATGCTTTAGGGGACATCTGTTACATAGTAGTTTGTCACACCTCCCACACTTCCTTGTGACATACCTCGAAGTGCCTGAAACCTGGCAATCATGTAGTGTACTCATCTTGATATATTGATCAAATCCTCCCTAAAACACTGATTGAAAAATGCCTTAAGCTTCCCCTGAAGAAAAGGGCTCTAAAACCCTAATTTGAGGATCATCTTTCCCTGAAATTGGCAAACCGTGTTGGTCTCTAGCTACACTTCACTATCCTCGCACTGCCAGCGGGCTTTTGGCTTGGATACCCATGATGATCCCTAAAAGGATTTTTTTCCCAATGAGGATAAGAAGCTTCGTGATCTAGAGGCTTCTAGAACAACGAGTTAGAGGTTGTTCGACATGGATGAGGTCGAGTTCTCTCAACTTGGCCCTTTCGTCTTAGCTCTATGAGCTACCTACTTGAGATGAGGGCCTTCTCCTATCTTTGGAGAGATCCTAACTCCCTTTCCCTACTTATATATTCATCCTCTCCCATTTCCAAATGGTTGGTTTTTGGATATCTGTTCCCTTATGCTGAGATTGTGCCTACATGCTACTCATTTAGCTTGGAGAAGGAGTGTTGGGAGAGCTTGAGCTTAGCTTGGACATTCACTCAAGGAGAGCTTATTGACATCAAGGCTTGGTTGTATGCTTCCTCCTTTTTTCTATTAATATATACAATTGATGGTTGAGTTTCCATAAATGTTTGTGTTAATGCATCATTTATCTTAATGCTCCTTTATCTGTTAAGTGGATTACTATTGATTATGTTATTTGTATTCGTATGCTTTGTTGTGTCTTTGATCTCTTATGCATGCATTCAAACGCTGTGAGCAGTAGGACTGAGCCCAAGGCGCAAGTGATTCGAGGTCTTCAACAAAGGAGGACGTTATAGCATCAGAACGAGGTAGGCCATCTTCCTCTTCTCTCATTTCGATTGTAATTTAGGAAAGTGTCTTATAGATTGTCACGTAGGTTTCTAGTCCCACTCATTGGGGTAGAGGGATCATCTCTATCTGCATAGAGGATTTTCCTAGACAACATTCCCTCTTTAATCTTCCACTCTTATAAAATCATATCCCCTCTCACAATTTCTACAACCATATTGGATATTCATATAATATATAAATCTATCACATGTTTCAGAGGAAATATATTTATAACATTTACATTTCTAGGCATTCTCTTGTTGAACCTTGGCCTTGAGTCTTACACTAAGAATATTTACAAGATATATGCATCAATTATAACACATGGTCACATATTTATACTTACATGGTTTGACTCCTACCATTTGCAAATTATACTTAATTTGATATAATAAATTCCAAGTGTCAAAAACAAGGTATTACATGCCATTACTTTGTAAAAGTTTGCCCTTTTAGGTGATAACCTCCCTTGGGTCATTGAGTTCAACATAGCATGAAAATTATCTAGAGTTAAAATCTTATTTCTCGTAGAAGAAATGAATGTTTATTTGGAATCTCTCAAGATTGCAAACAAGTTTATTTAGGATGATGGTGTTCTAATGTGTACGAAGGTTGGTAAGGTCGAGTTAGAACAAACGCATGTGCATTAATTGTTTGAGAGATCAATTTCTTATTATATATTCTTTTATTTTGGGTGGGGTGGGGTTTGGAGGACACTTTATATAACATGAGCAAGATTCCCTCAAGAATAAATTATCCTCCTTGCTTATTCCATTCCTACAATTTTGTAAGGTATTCTCAACAAATGGCTTGTTACATTGTGTGTGAAGACAATGAGCACCACAATTAGCCGTCTCCTTCTTGGACATAATATTTCTCACCTACTCTTTGTATCTAGAAATGAGAGAAGTCCCCTAATGAAAAAATGATGGATGGGATCCTAACTCATTGAATTAGGTGCTTGACATTTGTTTTCTTTTGGAACGAGTAGAATCAACATCTGTCAAGCTTGTACTTGTGTGACACGAGGTTTATTCTGACTACTACCACTAAAACATCCAAGCATACTAATGTCGCCCCTCATGTGGCACACAAGGATAATTGGGGATTTGAACCAATAACATTAGGAGTGCTTTAATAGTACACTCTATTGCCAATTGGTCAACACCTCTTGGGTAGCTTATACTTAAGATTGGGGTTTGAACCCAATTAAAAAGATAATGTATCACCTAAATGAATGTGATTCATGCCATTACTTTATTAAATGTCCAATTCACATTTGTTTTGGAGCTTTGATTTAAGTTTTATATGGTTAGATGTATTTCTTTTTTAATCTTAAACTTATAGTTTTCTACTCATAACCATTGCTTTTACCAACTCATGTGTGTGTTTTACCAAATATAAACTTCGTGAGATTCTCTCTTCCTTTACTATTCAGTTGGAGGACATGTCAACTTTCAATGGCAATAACCAAACCTATGACCTCCCCATTGACAACATGCTTTTGATGAATAATCTAACCAATTAAGTTAATCATTAGGGCTAACTCATTTATATATGTGCTTGTGCTAGGGTTTATTTTTCATTTCAAAAATCAATTTCAGTTATTAATTTAGAATATGACCCATAAAAAAATAATCTCAAAGGAATCAAATTTTCCCAAATTTAAATATCCTCAGAAACAATCGAAATAAATAAATAAATAAATAATCTCCCTACGCCTCAAAGTTTTGGAAACAAAAACAATTAAAGTTAAAATTCAATGATCACTAGAATATCCCTATTTTGTTCCCGTCCTGGGCGTGTAGAAAAGCTGAAATACTGGAAGATTGTGAGCCACAGTTGCTGATAAAATTACAGACGAAACTAGGCACCAGCTTCACTTTAATGGGCGACTGTTTAGTACTTCAATGGCCGGTCATCTCAAAGCTGCCACATCCCTGTAGAAAGCCAGAATAGTTTTTTCAATAACAAAATTCAACCTATACCGCTTCGAAGGATTATTGGAATACGTTGAAATCGAGTCCGGTTTTGGAATATTAGTATAATGGCTTTCAAAAAAATTTCCAGTACGAAAAAACACAATTTATATTAATAACAAAGGAGAATTTACAAAAAATTGCAGTTGTTCTAGCAAAAACAAATGCCAATTGTCATAGACAGTATACCTCATGTTGTAAAAGCAGATACCACCTGCTCTCAAAATAGAAAGAAAAAACACCATGGATCCTTCATTGAAAGAAGCTATATATGGTGGCTGTGTGAAAACAGAAACAGAAGACAGAGATAAACCAGATTACAACCCATATTGGTGCAATAAAACCCTGTTGAAAAAGAAAGACGCCATCTACCAAGGAAAGAAATCCCACCTAGCAGAGGACACTGTATTGTGCCCAGTGGCCAGGCAGAATAATCCATCAATAAGGACCAAAAAAACAGTGTTCAGCATTGCAGAGATGAAGTCTATATTCCTGGAAGAAGAAGGTCTTCCATGACATAGGTAAAATATCCATATGCCATTTGCCAAGCTTTTGTGACAGATTTTTTTTGATAATCTGTCAGGGTGCTCGTTTTGAGATCTGTCTATATAATATCCATATGCCATTTGCCAAGCTTTTGTGACAGATTTTTTTTGATAATCTGTCAGGGTGCTCGTTTTGAGATCTGTCTATATGCTGAGTATCCATTTTGAATTTGCCAAAAAAATCTCAATTGTCTTCATCCATCTTAATACAAAAGAGTTACTCTCTATTGGTTCTATAAAGTAATTGTATAATTTAAAATTCCAAAGGCTTTTATTTTCAAAATTTTATAACTCAAAAAATAATAATAGCGAAGAGTGAATCCTTTGCTTAATACAGATTTTGTGTAATAACTTGCATGTTCAATAATCTACCTGAGCGACTGGAATATTTAATCTATATTTAATATATTTAATAAATATATTAAGTAGGTTCATTATATATTTAATAATAATAATTCTAATTCTAATTATTGTTTTCTGGTTTTGGTTTTGGTAGGAGTACATTAGAAAAATTGTCACTGACAATAAAACAATATAATTTATGAGAGAGTTTTTTGTTTAATGTTTGGTTTTTTTTAGAGGTTTTTTCTTTTGGCTAATCTCTATTGATTTTTTTTTCTAGAATTTTTTTGGCTAGTTGCTATTGATCCTCTTTTTATTTGTTTATGTTGTTTTTTTAGCTTTTCACAATATGGTCTTATTCATGACACATTTTGAATGTAATTAGTCATAGTCCATCTATTAGATGTGAGACCAACTATCGAACTTCATATTTATGGTTGTTAGAAGTCCCTTATTGGTATCTATTTCCACACAGGTCAGTGCACATGAAAATAAAACCTCATGTGGATTGGCTTGATTGATATATTTTCCCAAGGCATTACTAATGCTTCTTCAGGTGGTGTCATTCCAACAATGTAGAATAAGAAAGGGGAACTTCACTTGGGAACTGCCAATGACATATCACTTTTGGGATTTAATGTGGACTCAAGCTATCCATATATAACACTTGAGTGCCCATAAAGTATGACCCACTTTAGAATATCACTTTTGGGATTGAAATGTGCACTGAAGCTATCCATATATAACACTTGAGTGCCCATAAAGTATGACCCACTTTAGAATATCAAGTCTTGATCTTCCTTATTTTTTAAGAACAAGATAAAATAACCCTTCCCATAAAAAGCACCAAATCCTCACAAAACTAGAGGAAGGCAAGATCCTCATCAACTAACCAACTATGTGCACTCATCAACTTGCAAAGCCTGAGATCTCGCTTGGGGGGTGTAGCCCTCCACATTAGGAATTTCCTCTAACTTTTTGGCTTGGCACACCCCCACATTGGGAATTTCCTCTAACTTTTTGGCTAGGCGTTCTTATATTTCGGGAGTGTTTAGAGGGTGGTAGGGGATGTGAGGCATAGAACCCCTAGAACTTGTCACCATCCTACTCCATAAAACTTAGAGTGCTTTAAAAACCCTTGGATGCTTTGTTTAAAGAACCTTTATTAGTTTTCCATTGTTATTGTTATTATTATTAATTATAAAAAGAATTAATATATTAGTTAAACATTAAACACTCCCAAACATGTAATAAGATATTAACCATGGAGATTCTCAACTTGTAAGTAAGCTTTGTTACAATACCATGGGTCAATAATATGTTTTATCAATAACACATGCCCAAAAACCATGACTAATTTCACAATCAAAATATTTTATATATTATTTATTGTTATAACATTTTTTAATTAAATTGAAAAACAAAAAAACATAATTAACTTTCAAATAAATCTTATCACTTTATTTATAATTAATATTAAAAATATTTCATATAATTATACTATCCACACTAATTAAATTGAAATTATAAAAATTCTATTTTAAAATAAACATACCTATTAATATAAATATAATAATATTTAAATAAAATTATAAATAAACTTTAAAATTTAAAAATAAACGAACTTGAATTATCTCATTGTAAACCCAGAATTAAAAATTAAACCAAAACTTAAAACTGATTTGAACGAACTAACCATAAAAATATAATATACAGTGTTAACACCCAGGTTGTTCCCTATGACTCCCAAGGGAATACGGCCGGGGTAACCACTAACCAATCTTTGGATCACAGTTTCTAGCCAAACTGTAATCAGAGAGGGCTCTCTCTTTATGATTTGTCTCTGTTATGATGGTGTTTTAGGCTAGCTATTATGCTCAGGTTTGGTTTATGTTTTGGTTGAAGGATTTCTTTCAGGTCTTATGATATACTGTTTAGAGAGTAAAATATCATTGGGCAATGGAGTCTGGAGTTGTGAAGTGCTTAGACATGCAGGATTGGTGGTGTTCAAACTGCAGGGCCTATTGTGTATCTTAGACAAACAAATTTAGCTTAAATGGTGATATATGTCAACCAACAGAAAGCAATTAAGAATTTTCTATTAAGTTGGTGAGGTGAAAGTGTAGCACGTTGCACAGGAGCAAAACTTGAATTCCTGTGACAAAGGCCACTGTGAAAGGTGTATTCTGAAAGTGCAGCAATTAAGAATTACACTTATCTAGATTACAGCTGAAGAAAACATTCATTAACAACACAGATTGAACCCAGGGTACTCAGTGAATAAATCCTGAAAGTTATTATTTTTCCTTGTTGCTTAGTATTGAAAATCAGATAACATATATGGATTTTAACAAAACAAGTAAATAACAGAGAGAGTTACAGAGACTTATTGTATGGTGAAATACACAGGAATCCAGCAGTTATCAACAGACACCAGAACGCATTCAACACCTCAGAAATCCGAGAAATTCCATCACTTTCTTTATTAAACTTCTTAAAGGATTACAGCATAAGAACTTCTTCAGGAGAAATCAACAACAAACTTGCAAGCTCATGCGAAGGGGACTTTATAGGAATGTTTCTACAAAATATCTCAGGCATTGAGTCATCTGAGAGAGAAAATATCTTCATAAATTCGTACAGAAAGTAGAAAAGAAGTTATTACAACTTTGAATGCAGCATAAGTGCTCTTTAAGTTTGTCAGAGGATAATTTTGACCTTTGGAGGTCAGGGAGTCGGTTGAGCCGCTCTGCTTTAATGCTGGCGAACGCGTCTTTATGTTTGCTGCGCTGTATTTTCTCGGGTTTGCCACCTGTGACTGTGATTGCTGCTGTGGCGACCGAATAGCCCTGCTGAGTCTTTGCTCTGTATGCTTATCTATCAAAATTCTGCCTGTGTATGACTTACTTATAAACTGGAAAAAATTAACATTTACAGGTTCTGGCTTGATAATATCATCTGTGTCAAATTCTTCCAGACTTCCTGTGGGGGCAATTGGTGCTTCACAATTGCCTCTATGGTTTCATCTGCTTCTGTATACTTAAAAAAATTTGGAGGCACATCAAACAGATGATTGATCTCATTCATAATAAAAAATAGGTTGTCCACCCTATTGTATAAAGTTTGCCCTGATGCTGGCCCTGATTCTGCTGAAGTGCTGGGCTGTCTTGCAATTTGTCCTGCAGCATAGGCATCAACCCTCTTAGTGTAGTTTTCAAGGGTAAGCAGTCTTCCTACACTGCTTAATATGCTGGGGAGGCCTCTGTTCTGTAATGCCTGAAATCTGTCCATGAACTTGTTGATTTCAGTCTGCATATCCTGGGTTCTTCTTTCCAATGTTCCAACCAGGTTTCGTAGTGTCAGGACCCTTTTAACCATTGAGATTGTCTCAGTCCTGTGAGCAATTCCCATGGTGGCCAGTTGAGAGCTTGTCCTGTTATTTAAAATATTGATCATTCTGGTGGCAGCATCAGGCATGTTACCAAGGCTTGCTCTAGCTCTGTGTATTTCCCTGTTTGCCTTTGCAATGAGTACTGATTGTTCATCTATAGTCTCAATGTACTGCCACTGATTGGTGATAGACCGGCCAATATTGGCCCAAAGGACTGCTTTTAGCTCTGCTGTCACCTTTTCTAGTGTGAGCTCCTTCTCAAGCTCAGTTATCCTCTTCTTTAGAGCTTTTATTTCTCGTTCCTTTTCAGCTGCATTCTATTTGCTCTTATCATATCTCTCATTTACTTTACCCAAAGATTCTTTGGCTGAATTGAGCTCCAACATTTGAGCTTCCAGGACTTGAATTTCATTTTGGAGCTTCTGCATATCCAGACTATGAGTCTACTCTGTTGTTGGTGCAGTTGTTGATGTAGTTGGTGCTGTAGGCCCTGTTTGCTGAGGAGGAGGGGCAGTTGTTGGAGGAGCTTCCTCAAGATTGATTATTTCAGGAGGAGGCTGGGAGGTTTGACCCTCTTCTCTTTGCTTCAATGTTGCCTGTAGTGCTGCCTTTGCAGCCTCTGATTCTCCTAGTTTGTCTTGAGTTCGGATTAGCTCCTTGTATAGAGATATCAACAGGGTTGTGGCCTCTTGATCATGCCTTTGCTGGGCCACCTCATCTGTTTGAGGGTGGATTGTGGCAGGGAGTTTGATCTTTCTCCTCAAGGCTGCCATGTCAGCATCCCTCAACTTCAATACCTCTTGTATCCCTTTGATATCTTTGGGATCATGTCCAATCTCAATGATTATGTCTTCCAAGGACCTTATTCTGTTGTCCTTTGCCTGGGATGATGCCCTCTCCAGCTCCAGTTGAGAGGCTGTATTGTTAAGGCTATTTTGTAGCCTATAGTTATCCAAGGTTTGGTCTGCCAGGGAAGCATAGACCATCTCACCCGTTTGCTTGTGCAGTTCTATCTTGTCCATTGGGTGGATATCCTTGGCAAGGACTTCCAAGTTAGTCCTCAAATAATCAGAGGCAGATTGGGGCTGTACTGCTGTTGGCATGAAATGACTCATGATCATTTTGCCTTCCTGCACATCATATGCAGACATGAGTCTTTGCTGATTGGTGGGAGCCAAGTTTAGCAGATGGTTGTACAGCTGTCTCTTGATGGGCTCATTTCTCATCTTAATATCGATGAACTGTTGTTTAATACTAGGCCCACCTTCCCTTTGCTGCCTAGAGGAACTCACTTCTCCTCCCATTGCTCTATCCTGTTCCTGTTGAAAGGAACTTGCTGATGTTTCCCTGCTGTGTGGGACCATACCCAGAGGCTGCCTTATTGGCATCTCTTCCTCTGAAAGAGGATTGATTCTCTGCCTCTTCTCTCCATGAGTTGCTGATGTTGTAAGGGGAGTTTCTCTGTCCCTTTTCCTGCTTGTGTCCTCCTTTTGTGGAGTCTGGAGTGTAGATGCCTCGGCTGAAGTCTCTTGCCTTGGAGGCTCAGTTTGTTCAGTGGATTTAGGGGCTTCCACTGTTTGCTTTTGCTGGGCAGGCTGTTCCCGCCTTTGTTCTTGTTGTTGTTTCTGCTCCTCTTGCTGCTGCCCTTCTCCCTGCTGCTCCATCTCTTCTTGTTGCTGCATTAGGGTTTCCATTTGCTCTTCGGTCATAGGAGGTGGCTGTTCCACCTGCTTTTCTTTGCCTTTGTTGACTGTCTGTGGAGGATTCATGGCAGCTTGATGGTGCGTTGTTGAGGACGAGGCAGCTGCTCCAAGTTGTTTTTTGTATGAGAGGGGAACCTGTCCACAAGTTTCTAAGTCAGCTTTCTTTTGAATATTTCTAGCCTCTCTCTCTAGCAGCTCCTCACTAGTAATTTCTTCTTCTAGGGTACCTTCTTCCCAGCTTAATTTATTGGCATACTGCTCAATCTCAGGCTGCCTTACGTGTGAATAGCTGCCCAATTTTTATCTTATCCTCCTGAGGGAGACAAAGTGATTCGGATCATAGGGTATCCATTCAAAGCTAGTTTGCAGTTTGAGGGCCTCTAGGATACTGTTTGCCTCTTTCCACCCCTCCTCTTTTCTGTTGTATAGGAAAGGGCCCAGCTGGCTCCTTACCTTCAACTGTGCCTTCTTGTTCTTGCTTTGAAAGTGGAGGTAGTCGGCATTCCCAAATTGCCTGAAATATTCTAAGGCAAAAAGCCTCATGGGGACATACCTTGGCAACCTAAAAGGCTTCAACTCACAGCCATATACTCTGATGACTGTGTGGTCTTGGTAGAGGTACCAATTACCAATGCTGTAGGTTTTGTTCAGGTGGAGAATTCTCCTCATGTCATCAGTTAACCTTGGAGGAGGAACACCATCCAATACTGTCATGGCTGGATGAATGAATAAGTCTATGAACTCAGAGTATGTGTATGGTGATACAGAGGCACAATGAAAAACAGAGGTCCAAAACACAACTGACCTTGGATTCCCCTGGGCATTGACTTGTTTCAAGGGAATAGAGAAGCTGGCTGGCTGATAAAACAAGAATAGGTGGTATATGTATGAAGTATACCTGAACGGTCTTTCCCTCTTCAAGTTCATGAGCTGGTCATGGATCTTATCTGCAATGTATGTGGCATAATCATAATGTACATCTGGGGGCTTTCCAGGAGAGAATATAGACAGTATTTCCATTATGATTTCATCCACATCCTCCATTCCCTTGAAGCCTAGGACATAGCTGATCAAATCCACTAGCATTCTGCCCAATTCATTTATGTAATGATATCCAATAGGAGGAGTTTTGATGGCTTCAGACCCTGGTTGTACAAACAGCTGGTTGATTTTGATGGTCTAGTCATTTGACAACTTATTCCCCTTCTTTATCAAGTTCTGCATGTGGAGGGGGGTCAATGGCTTTGCAGTGTGGAAGTGCAGCATCTCATTTATGCTTTCTGGGGTGATATGAAACAGAATTGCGCCTGTAGGGCTGAGGACAGCTCTTTGGCCTGGATCATAGCACTCCTGGCATCTGTAGATCAACTCTGGCATAGAATTTACCTGAGGGAGGTTGTAGATGGGCAAGTTTGAATCCCAAATCCCTAGGATATCAGCTCCACTAAGGTGCTAGGCTTTCAACTCATTCAGCATCTGGATATTATATTTGGAGCCTAATGGAAACCAGTCTAGCATTTGATAATCCATATCTCCCAGGGCTTTTCATTCTAATTCCTGGTGAAGGGCATTGAGAGGCTTGATGTTCAGTGCAATTGGAGTCTCCATGGTCTATTCAGTTTCTGTCTTGCAGGTGAATTAGTTCAAGTGAGTAGTACAGCACAGAGGTGACTTTTTGCAATGCAACTGTGAATTATAGGGACCAGAGGGTGGAGTGGACACGCAGCAATTGAAATACTGCTCGAATTATGAATAAGACCAATGCCTGGTCTCCCTCTGTCTTCTATGGCAGGTTTAAATAGCTTGACCAACTGTCTCACGTTTGCGCGAGCAGTTTACAGTTTTCGACCAAAACTCGGGAAATGAAGGCTCAGCCGGTGGTTTCAAGGTTGCAGTTGTAATTTAGAAGTGTTGCAGAGGAAAACTGTCGGTGAAATAGTGAGTTTCAGTGTTCCTTAAGCGTTCTGAGCAATTTACAGTGAATTTAGGCGTATGGAGGATGAACTATGAGAAATACCTGGCTAACCACGAACAGAGGTCGTAACTGTGGGTGGAATTGGTGCTCTGGAGGTCTTCAGGTCGTTTCCCGTAGGTGGCGCAGTTCAGGACGTGAAATAGCATGCAGAGGAAATAATAGCAAATGAGCGAAAAGTATGAAGAAACGCGTTTTTTGGCTAAAAATATGGATTTTTTGCAATTTGGCGCTTTTTCTGTGATGACTTCCGCATGACGTCATAGGGTGGGGTCAGCCTCAGATGACGTCATCGGATGAGGTGGCGGGCTGCCATTGGTCCACGGGGTAATGAGGTGGCAGGCACGGTGATGACGTGGGGATGGCGCTGGACCCGCAAACCGGGCGGTGAATGACCTAACGGTTACGGTTTAGCCCTAACAGTTGCGGTTTCTCGGGGCGGTTATGATACGACCCCGCACTTGTCAGAGGTTGCTCCGAGAGCCCTCAATGGGCGACGCGTGGCCGCGCCCTGACGTAACGCAACGTCACTTTCTCGGACGCTAAACCTCTGTCGCGGGGACCGCTCCGATATCCATAAGGACCGTCGGATCTCTTGGATCTGATCCGACGATGGACGGGATGATGACATGATAGGTAGATACGGCCACGGGCGGAGGAATAAATATATATTTTTTAATGTTTTTTCAATATATTCCGAAAAATTGAATATATGCGCAAACTTTGGTTAAGCAGCGGAAAGTGGGTTTTTCGAGGTTTTTTGGTAGTTTCAAAGGGGTTTCATGGATAAAGGGGTTTTGTAAGGTTTTCCGATGCGCAATAAGACAGCCCCAATACTTTGGATAAGAGAACGAAGTGGGTATTTAGGGGTTATTTTTGTAAATGAAGTGGGTATAGGCAAAACCGGGTCATTTGTGAGGCTCTTTTATCAAATGAAGCTTTCCAAGGGGCCAAATGAATTGAGAGGAGGGGAGGGGGTTAGGGTTAGGTTCATCAAAATGACCAGATGCCATTTGATTCCTGACAGAGAACTTATTGGCTATAATGCCAAAGGGAGGGATATTTATACAAATTTTGGGGTTTATACACCATGGTGTTAATACTAGTAGGGGAAAGGTAATGTAGGGGGTTTACATAGTAGTGTTAGAGTTAATATGGATGAAGGGGTAAATGGAGGGGAAACCACTAAGCTTATTTGAAACTTACTTAGTTTAGAGAGTAGATCAAAATGAAAAGATTTTTAGACAAGAAATGTGGCTTCTAAAAGATTAAGAACCACTATGAAACCATAATCTATCCCATGAATCTCAGATGTAGAGGGATTGTTAGTAATGAAATGGAGAGGGGGAGAAGGGAGGTTAGACATGCTTCTTGATTGCTGTAACTTGATGAAGAGTAACTCCATCTGAATTTCATTAACTTTGCTTTGGTCAACCAAGTCAGCACACATGCAACTTGTAGGAAATGACCTTTCTGCAACTCCAACTGCCTACCCATCTATTTGCCTAGCATTTTTTATTCCTTCTTGGAGGGTGCATTTGGACTTGCAGACCCTTACTTGCCTTTTCTTTTCTTTGGCTTTTTTCTTTTGTTTTCTATCTACTTCTGCCCTTATTTCTTCCAAGGTCCCAGATTAAGCTGTTGGGAGCCTTCTTTTCTCTACCTGAACTACTTTGTCTGCCAAGATTAGACAGTTTGGACAGACTTCCTTCTCTATTCTACAACAGAAAATTCAAACATGGCATGATCCAGATTATACTGTTGAATCATCCATCAAAATTTGGAACCATGTTGAGCTCTTTTCCTACCTTGTCTCCTTCAGGAAATATGGGATCTTTGCATAGCCAAAGCAGAGCATATTTGGAACTTCTCTTGCCAATCATGAAATATGAAACCTATTGGTATAGGTAGCTAACAGTGGCTCCACATGGGGATGGTTTTTCATTTGAAAGACCAAGAACAGCAGGTCAGATTGCCTTGCTCTTTGGCTGCCCATATCATTCTTGAAGTTTGCTGCTTTGAAGTGCCAAATTGTGTGCTTCTCTTCTTGGTAGACCTCTACTTCTATTTACCTTTCGCTGGCAGTCAATAAAGTAAGAAAGATGCATTTTTTACAATTTTGAACAGAGAATAATATATACATCTGCATATTTACATGGGAGAATCAGGTTGCACTCATGGGTGATATTCAAAATAGTGCTTCAGCATCCTGCCATTCATAGGACCTTCATCCAAATCAGTTTCATTGAGACTCTTAAGGAAGTAAGTGTTGTTTCCTTGTACTGCTTGGACAGCAAATGGTCCTCTCCAAAGGGAATCAAATTTTCCATGTTTTCCCTTCTCCTCTCTTCTTGCATCCCACTTGAGGACTTTGTCACCAATGTTAAAATCTTCTGCTTTGGTTCTTCTGTCAAAGGCCTTCTTTAGTTTTTCTTGTAATACCTGAACTCTGCTGAAAACTTGATCTCTGGTTTGCTGCAAACATATTATCTGATTGATCCTTCTTTGCATATCATTTGGTTCTGCTTGGCTTTCTTGAAGAAGCTTCATAACAGGCACTCCTAGTGATGAGGGAAATTTGGCTTTTAGTCCATAAACCAACTCATATGGGCTGGTACCAATTGATCTTTTTGTTGTTAGTCTATCTGCCCATAAGGCATTGACTAGTTTCTTGTGCCAGTTCTTTTTGTTTTCTTCCAGCACCTTCTTTATGATATTTACTAGGCTTTTATTTGATGACTCAGCAAGGCCATTTCCTTGAGGATAGTATGCAGTGGAATGGCCCAGAGTGATGTGAAATTTATGGCAGAAGTTGACCATTTTCTTGGATCTGAAAGCAGCAGCATTGTCTGTTATTACTTTGTCAGGACAGCCAAATCTAGCCAATATGTTGTTCTCCAAGAACTGAATGATAGTGGAATCATTTGCTTGTCTGCATGGAACAGCTTCAATCCACTTGGTGAAGTAGTCTGTGGCTGTCAAGATCCATCTATGTTGGCCTGAAGATGAGGGATGAATTTCCCCAATGAAGTCCAAACCCCATTGTTGAAAAGGTCTCTCTGTTGCTATAGGCCTTAAAGGAAGTGGCAGCAACTGCCTCTTTCCCTCAAACACTTGACATTTATGACATGAGGTGGTGAATTTCTTGACATCAGAGAACATGGTGGGCCAGTAGTAACCAGCCCTTAGTATTTTATCCACAGTGGACTTCCAGTACAAGTGTCCACCGCAGTCTCCTGCATGAAATTCCTTTATGGTATTGTCAGTTTCATTCTCAATTAGGCAGTTTAGCAATATTCCTTCATGGTTTTTCCACAATAAATTTCCATCTATGACACAAAATTTAGAAGCTTTCATTTTTAAAAACCTACATTTAGTTCTGGACAATCCTGGGGGAGCACACAGGTTTTGCAATACATAACATATATCAGAGTACCAAGGGGATTGTTCAAAGGCTACATTGATCTTTGGAGTCGCCAGCTCCGGTTCACTGTCCAGCTGATTAATGTCTAGGGCTTGGAAATTTGCTTCTGTCATTAGTTTGGCCAAACCTTGTCCCTTTATTAGTTTTGTAGGTTTTATATCAATATCGAATTCCAAAATGTTGGCAATCCATTTTCCTCTTCTGCCCTCTAAATTTTCTTGGGTGAGAATGTCTTTGACAATAGGACTTGGTACATAAGCTGTAACATGTGAATAAAGGATATAAATCCTAAAGTCCTTAATGGCTTTGACCAAAGCATAGGCCTGTTTTTCCATGATTTGATATTTTAGGGGTGCATCTCTAAGAGCTCTGCTAAAGAAAGCAATTGGCTTTTCATTTCCTTGATCATCTTTCTGCAATAAAACGGCAGCAATAGTATGCTGGGAGGCAAAAGAGAAAATGATAAATTCTCTGTCAAACTGAGGATTAGTCAACACTGGGGTTTGGGTAAGGGCCAGTTTTATACCTTCAAAGGCTTGATTGGCTTCAACAGTCCATTTGACCTTTGAATCTTTCTTTAGCATGTTGTTTAATAATCTGCTTAGTTCTGCTAAGTTTGGGATGAACCTTCTCAAGAAATTGATTTTTCCCAAGAATCCTTGCAATTCTTTGACATTTCTTGGGTGAGGCATTTGTAAGATGGCTTGGATTCTATCTGGATCAATCCTAATACCATCCTTTGAGATAATGTGACCCAGCAGCTTGCCTTCCTCCAGTCCAAACAGGGATTTCTTGGGATTTAAAGAAATTCCATATTTTCTGCATTTTAGGAAGATCTGTCTCAAATGTTTGAGATGTTCTTGGTCTGATTTTGAGAAAGGTGTAAGGTCATCCAAGTAAATGACTAAGAAGTCATGAATCTCTTTGGAGAAAGCAATGTCCATTTCTCTTTGAAAAGTTGCCCCTGCATTTTTTAATCCAAAAGGCATCTTTACATATTTGAAAGTTCCCCATGGGGTTGTAAATGTTGTTTTGTCCTGATCATCGGGGTGAACTAAGATTTGATTGAATCCTGAGAATCCATCCAGTAATGAGATCCTTGAGGCCCCTACCACTCTTTGAAGAATGTGATCCATCTTGGGTAAGGGATAGTTGTCTTTAAGGGATACTTGGTTCAAATTCCTCAAATCCACACACAGCCTAATTTCACCAGTCTTCTTTCTTGTAGGGACTAAGTTGGAGATCCAGTCAGAGAATCTGATTGGTGCTATGATGCCTGCTTTGAACATTTTTTGTACCTCTTGTTCCATTGCTGGGAGAAGCATAGGATTGATTCTCCTCAGTTTTTGTTTAAAAGGCTTTTGATCTGGTTTGAGAGGGATAGTGTGTTGGATTACAGAGGTGTCATAGGACTTTAGGTCCTCATAGCTCCATGCAAAAACATCCTGGAACTCTTTGAAGAGGTCAATATATTTTGGCTTTTGGTCAGGAGGTAAGGAAGCAGATAATTTAATTATCTTGGGCTTGTCAATGGTACCAATGTTGCATTCTTCAATGGCTGCATTTAAGGGCTGCATTTTTGGTTTTCTAGGGATGTCATTTGAGTCAAAGATGTCTTCTAGTGGAGTTAAGCCCGTTGGAAGAAAATTGTCTTTCAGCTCAATGATTTCAGTTTCAGCATTGGACACTCCCTCTTCATAGTTGATTTGTTGAATTTGCTGAATGTTTTCCTTGTTGAAAATGGTTGGACTCAGCATTAGTTTTGCAGTTCTGGGTGATATTGGGTGAGCAATCTGTTGAAACTGTATTTGTGATGGACTTGCTCCATCAGGTATTTGTGATTGACTTGCTGTCTCAAGTATTTGTGATTGACTTGCTCTGTCAAGTATTTGTGATTGACTTGCTGTCTCAAGTATTTGTGATTGACTTGCTCTGTCAAGTATTTGTGATTGACTTGCTGTGTCATTGTCAATATTTAGTCCCGAGAATTCTTGCTGCAAAGTCAAGAAATTGTTTATTTGCTTGTCATCATCAAACACTTGCCAATCATTGACATTGTTTGGGACAGATGGTCTGTGTTTTACTTCGGCTGTAAAACAATGATGGGGCTCAAAAGGTAACTTGCAGGTACTTGCAAATGTGGCCAAGCTATGGGCATGAAGGTTCTGGGTCCTAGGGATTTTCGTAATCTGAAATTCCGTGAATGAATTTAATAATTCAGCAGCAGCAGACCTATAGGATCTCAGCCTTTTGTCATTGGTGACAAAATTACCCTTGACTTGTTGGATAACTAGGTCTGAATCTCCTAGGATTGAGACATTTATGGCTTGTAGGGATTTCATCAGCTTGAGGCCTAATAAGAGAGCCTCATATTCAGCCATGTTGTTGGTGCATCTGAAGTTCAATCTATAAGCTCTGCCTTCTGTATAATTGTTTTGCTTATTGTGTATCCAAATTCCGGCCCCTGCCCCTAATTTGTTGACTGATCCATCAAACTCCATGAACCATAGGATTTCTTGTTGTAGGGGAGTCTTAATAACTTGTCTATGGTCTGGGATTATGAGTTGGAGTTCTGGTTTTTTATTTAATTCATCTTTTAGGACAGTTTCACCCCTTGTTTGGACCATCTTTACCTCTAGAGCAGCTGTTTGTGCATTACAGCCCTGCTCTTGTTTTGGTGTCTTAGTTTCATCATTATTTGTTAGACCTGAATTGTCATTGAAGAGGATGTATGAATCTATGTCAGAATGGACAGCATATATGGGAAAGTTCTGAGGTTTCTCTTCACTGCTGACCATGTATTTCATGAGGGATTCTCTATATAGTCTCTTGGGTTGACCAAAGACTGTGATTGTGGCATATGACATGTCTAACTGTAAGGAGCCTTGGAGTTTAGCCCCCCATGATCTTGATAACAACATTCCATACTTAGGTGGAATATCAGCAACTACCACATCCATTAGGATTGTCTTGTTTGGGTATTGAACCAAAGATACACATAAATCTTTTATGAGACCTAGACACTTGACTTGGCTGGAATCAAAGGAAAACAGGTCCTTGTATGGTCTTGTTATGTCTAAATTCAGCCTCTCCATCACTGATTTAGGCATAAGGTTATGAGAAGCACCTGAATCAAACATTGCATTGTGCAGTATCTTGTCATGCACATGTAAGCTAACATAGAAAGGTAGGATCCCTGTGACTAGTGTTTTTCCATCAACCTCTGGACCAAATAACAATTCTGGTGTGTCATCTAACACATTGACATTGTCTTTACTATGAGTGAGTTGAAGGGATTTCCTGATCTGTTGTTTATAAATGTCATGTTTGGCTAATTCTGAGAGAGGAATGGCCACTTTCAGTTTGCCAATTTCAGCCTCCAAGTCGAAAGGTTTTTCAGTTTGAACCTTAGTGTTGTGGACAGCAACCCTTTCTTTATGTACTATGTTTTCTTCCTGGTTTTCACCTTGATCCTGAGGCTTGTCTTTCACACTCACCTCTTGAGGAAGGTCCCCTAGATTAGGCTGTAAAGAAGGCACAGCTAGTGGCTGGTGTGTTGAAGGAAGTTGTTCAGTGACTTCTTCAACAGTTACCTCTTTTGTAAGTGAATCAGTTATGTTGATTGGTTCTGTGATTATGGCTCTTTTAGGTTGCAGCCTGTCCTTTAGTTTCTCAGGCTGTGTTATATTTACAGTTCTGCTCCTTAATTTGTACTGTTTATGAACTTCATAAACAGCAGTGTCATAGCCTTGTTTGAAATCAAACGATTCACCTGATTTGGTTTGGAATTGTGAAATGTCATCATCATTTTGATCCTCTTGACTAAGAAAGACTTGCTGCCCATCATTCAAACCCATCAGGTTGATGTGGGTGTCATCTTCTTGCTCATTTGAAGTAGATGTTTCAGCATAGTTTTCTTGAAATGGAGGTCTGATTTCTGGATCAGCATTGGGCTTGCCAATGTTTGGGTTTGGATTTCTCCTAAAATTTGGATTCCTAGGAGGATTGTTTTGTGGTGCTTCCCATGATGCTTTTCTCTCAACTGATTCTACCCTATCACCCAATCTCTTCATACCATTAAGTATTGCATCAAGTTTTTGATCAAAGGCTGTAGGTTCTTCTTTGTATATGCTTCTCTTTTCTAACCTTGCCCTGTTTCTTTTGGCAATCAGGTTTGCTTCTACTGTGACAGCAGCCTTTTGAGCATCTTCAAGGGTTTCAGGTTCTCTTTCCTTCAACTGATATGCCATGTCAGGATCAAATCCATCAGGGAATTTGTACAAGGCCAAATCAGGAGGAGGTCTTAGGTTTTGTGGTATTGCATTGTACACATTGTTGAATCTAGCACAATACTCCAGAACGGTCTCTTGAGGACCTCTCTTGATTGTTTCATATTCACCAAGTATGTGCAGGGGATCTTTCTTCTTCTCCCATCTGGTAGTAAAGGCTTGATAAAGCTCATCAGGGGTTGTGATAGTATTTGCAGCGATCGACCTGAACCAGGTTCTAACATCACCTGTCAGGCTTTGGACAAAGATTCTCATCCTCACACTGTCATCATCTATTTCATAGTTTTCAAAGTGATCTTGCATCCTCTTAGCATGTTGAATAGCAGAGTAAGGGCCAGTGGAGTCAAAATATGAGATTTTGGATTGGTAATCCTGGGGTAGAGCTGCAGGATTAGCCGGTAGCCGCAAGGGTGCATATCTATTAGCCATATTTACAGGGTTTAAAGGATTAACAGGGGCAGCTGGGATAATAGGAACGATGGGTACCACAGGGATAACAGGTAAAGCGGTACCAAGAGTATTGGTCAAGGGAATATGTTCAGTGGATGATGATGTGAGAGGAGGACTGTGAGAAGTGGATGGTGAACTAGGGGAAGTAGGGGTAGACCGGAAAAGAACTTTTATTGGAGTAGAAATGGGATTTGGATGAACTGTATGAGGGGTCAAATCAGCAGGCTGCTCCTGCCTTTGCTGCCTCCTAATGTTTCTTGGGATGGTATTTGGATTATCAACAATGATGGGTGGATTAGGATCAGGATTTGCCCTAGTATGCCGTGGGTTTTTCTTAGGAGCCAGCTTCCAACCTTTTTGGGATTTTATAGGAAGTTTTTATATCTGCAAGGACTGGATAAAGATTTTGAAATGGTTATATATATTTCAAAGCTAAGATGAAGATTCCCTAAATAAGCTCTTCCCTAAAGCTGTCACTGTGATGCAGAAACAGTTTTAAGGCCTCTTGACTGATTTCAGGCTTGATGGTAGCTATGGAAGATAAATAGCAATTAAAAAATCCTAAAAAGTCCCCAGTGGAGTCGCCAATTATGTTAACACCCAGGTTGTTCCCTATGACTCCCAAGGGAATACGGCCGGGGTAACCACTAACCAATCTTTGGATCACAGTTTCTAGCCAAACTGTAATCAGAGAGGGCTCTCTCTTTATGATTTGTCTCTGTTATGATGGTGTTTTAGGCTAGCTATTATGCTCAGGTTTGGTTTATGTTTTGGTTGAAGGATTTCTTTCAGGTCTTATGATATACTGTTTAGAGAGTAAAATATCATTGGGCAATGGAGTCTGGAGTTGTGAAGTGCTTAGACATGCAGGATTGGTGGTGTTCAAACTGCAGGGCCTATTGTGTATCTTAGACAAACAAATTTAGCTTAAATGGTGATATATGTCAACCAACAGAAAGCAATTAAGAATTTTCTATTAAGTTGGTGAGGTGAAAGTGTAGCACGTTGCACAGGAGCAAAACTTGAATTCCTGTGACAAAGGCCACTGTGAAAGGTGTATTATGAAAGTGCAGCAATTAAGAATTACACTTATCTAGATTACAGCTGAAGAAAACATTCATTAACAACACAGATTGAACCCAGGGTACTCAGTGAATAAATCCTGAAAGTTATTCTTTTTCCTTGTTGCTTAGTATTGAAAATCAGATAACATATATGGATTTTAACAAAACAAGTAAATAACAGAGAGAGTTACAGAGACTTATTGTATGGTGAAATACACAGGAATCCAGCAGTTATCAACAGACACCAGAACGCATTCAACACCTCAGAAATCTGAGAAATTCCATCACTTTCTTTATTAAACTTCTTAAAGGATTACAGCATAAGAACTTCTTCAGGAGAAATCAACAACAAACTTGCAAGCTCATGCGAAGGGGACTTTATAGGAATGTTTCTACAAAATATCTCAGGCATTGAGTCATCTGAGAGAGAAAATATCTTCATAAATTCGTACAGAAAGTAGAAAAGAAGTTATTACAACTTTGAATGCAGCATAAGTGCTCTTTAAGTTTGTCAGAGGATAATTTTGACCTTTGGAGGTCAGGGAGTCGGTTGAGCCGCTCTGCTTTAATGCTGGCGAATGCGTCTTTATGTTTGTTGCGCTGTATTTTCTCGGGTTTGCCACCTGTGACTGTGATTGCTGCTGTGGCGACCGAATAGCCCTTCTGAGTTGGCTCAGCCTTTCATCTTTGTATGCTTATCTATCAAAATTCTGCCTGTGTATGACTTACTTATAAACTGGAAAAAATTAACATTTACAGGTTCTGGCTTGATAATATCATCTGTGTCAAATTCTTCCAGACTTCCTGTGGGGGCAATTGGTGCTTCACAATTTCCTCTATGGTTTCATCTGCTTCTGTATACTTAAAAAAATTTGGAGGCACATCAAACAGATGATTGATCTCATTCATAATAAAAAATAGGTTGTCCACCCTATTGTATAAAGTTTGCCCTGATGCTGGCCCTGATTCTGCTGAAGTGCTGGGCTGTCTTGCAATTTGTCCTGCAGCATAGGCATCAACCCTCTTAGTGTAGTTTTCAAGGGTAAGCAGTCTTCCTACACTGCTTAATATGCTGGGGAGGCCTCTGTTCTGTAATGCCTGAAATCTGTCCATGAACTTGTTGATTTCAGTCTGCATATCCTGGGTTCTTCTTTCCAATGTTCCAACCAGGTTTCGTAGTGTCAGGACCCTTTTAACCATTGAGATTGTCTCAGTCCTGTGAGCAATTCCCATGGTGGCCAGTTGAGAGCTTGTCCTGTTATTTAAAATATTGATCATTCTGGTGGCAGCATCAGGCATGTTGCCAAGGCTTGCTCTAGCTCTGTGTATTTCCCTGTTTGCCTTTGCAATGAGTACTGATTGTTCATCTATAGTCTCAATGTACTGCCACTGATTGGTGATAGACCGGCCAATATTGGCCCAAAGGACTGCTTTTAGCTCTGCTGTCACCTTTTCTAGTGTGAGCTCCTTCTCAAGCTCAGTTATCCTCTTCTTTAGAGCTTTTATTTCTCGTTCCTTTTCAGCTGCATTCTGTTTGCTCTTATCATATCTCTCATTTACTTTACCCAAAGATTCTTTGGCTGAATTGAGCTCCAACATTTGAGCTTCCAGGACTTGAATTTCATTTTGGAGCTTCTGCATATCCAGACTATGAGTCTGCTCTGTTGTTGGTGCAGTGTTGGTGCTGTAGGCCCTGTTTGCTGAGGAGGAGGGGCAGTTGTTGGAGGAGCTTCCTCAAGATTGATTATTTCAGGAGGAGGCTGGGAGGTTTGACCCTCTTCTCTTTGCTTCAATGCTGCCTGTAGTGCTGCCTTTGCAGCCTCTGATTCTCCTAGTTTGTCTTGAGTCCGGATTAGCTCCTTGTATAGAGATATCAACAGGGTTGTGGCCTCTTGATCATGCCTTTGCTGGGCCACCTCATCTGTTTGAGGGTGGATTGTGGCAGGGAGTTTGATCTTTCTCCTCAAGGCTGCCATGTCAGCATCCCTCAACTTCAATACCTCTTGTATCCCTTTGATATCTTTGGGATCATGTCCAATCTCAATGATTATGTCTTCCAAGGACCTTATTCTGTTGTCCTTTGCCTAGGATGATGCCCTCTCCAGCTCCAGTTGAGAGGCTGTATTGTTAAGGCTATTTTGTAGCCTATAGTTATCCAAGGTTTGGTCTGCCAGGGAAGCATAGACCATCTCACCCGTTTGCTTGTGCAGTTCTATCTTGTCCATTGGGTGGATATCCTTGGCAAGGACTTCCAAGTTAGTCCTCAAATAATCAGAGGCAGATTGGGGCTGTACTGCTGTTGGCATGAAATGACTCATGATCATTTTGCCTTCCTGCACATCATATGCAGACATGAGTCTTTACTGATTGGTGGGAGCCAAGTTTAGCAGATGGTTGTACAGTTGTCTCTTGATGGGCTCATTTCTCATCTTAATATCGATGAACTGTTGTTTAATACTAGGCCCACCTTCCCTTTGCTGCCTAGAGGAACTCACTTCTCCTCCCATTGCTCTATCCTGTTCCTGTTGAAAGGAACTTGCTGATGTTTCCCTGCTGGGTGGGACCATACCCAGAGGCTGCCTTATTGGCATCTCTTCCTCTGAAAGATGATTGATTCTCTACCTCTTCTCTCCATGAGTTGCTGATGTTGTAAGGGGAGTTTCTCTGTCCCTTTTCCTGCTTGTGTCCTCCTTTTGTGGAGTCTGGAGTGTAGATGCCTCGGCTGAAGTCTCTTGCCTTGGAGGCTTAGTTTGTTCAGTGGATTTAGGGGCTTCCACTGTTTGCTTTTGCTGGGCAGGCTGTTCCTGCCTTTGTTCTTGTTGTTGTTGCTGCAACTCTTGCTGCTGCCCTTCTCCCTGCTGCTCCATCTCTTCTTGTTGCTGCATTAGGGTTTCCATTTGCTCTTCGGTCATAGGAGGTGGCTGTTCCACCTGCTTTTCTTTGCCTTTGTTGACTGTCTGTGGAGGATTCATGGCAGCTTGATGGTGCGTTGTTGAGGACGAGGCAGCTGCTCCAAGTTGTTTTTTGTATGAGAGGGGAACCTGTCCACAAGTTTCTAAGTCAGCTTTCTTTTGAATATTTCTAGCCTCTCTCTCTAGCAGCTCCTCACTAGTAATTTCTTCTTCTAGGGTACCTTCTTCCCAGCTTAATTTATTGGCATACTGCTCAATCTCAGGCTGCCTTACGTGTGAATAGCTGCCCAATTTGTATCTTATCCTCCTGAGGGAGACAAAGTGATTCGGATCATAGGGTATCCATTCAAAGCTAGTTTGCAGTTGGAGGGCCTCTAGGATACTGTTTGCCTCTTTCCACCCCTCCTCTTTTCTGTTGTATAGGAAAGGGCCCAGCTGGCTCCTTACCTTCAACTGTGCCTTCTTGTTCTTGCTTTGAAAGTGGAGGTAGTCGGCATTCCCAAATTGCCTGAAATATTCTAAGGCAAAAAGCCTCATGGGGACATACCTTGGCAACCTAAAAGGCTTCAACTCACAGCCATATACTCTGATGACTGTGTGGTCTTGGTAGAGGTACCAGTTACCAATGCTGTAGGTTTTGTTCAGGTGGAGAATTCTCCTCATGTCATCAGTTAACCTTGGAGGAGGAACACCATCCAATACTGTCATGGCTGGATGAATGAATAAGTCTATGAACTCAGAGTATGTGTATGGTGATACAGAGGCACAATGAAAAACAGAGGTCCAAAACACAACTGACCTTGGATTCCCCTGGGCATTGACTTGTTTCAAGGGAATAGAGAAGCTGGCTGGCTGATAAAACAAGAATAGGTGGTATATGTATGAAGTATACCTGAACAGTCTTTCCCTCTTCAAGTTCATGAGCTGGTCATGGATCTTATCTGCAATGTATGTGGCATAATCATAATGTACATCTGGGGGCTTTCCAGGAGAGAATATAGACAGTATTGCCATTATGATTTCATCCACATCCTCCATTCCCTTGAAGCCTAGGACATAGCTGATCAAATCCACTAGCATTCTGCCCAATTCATTTAAGTAATGATATCCAATAGGAGGAGTTCTGATGGCTTCAGACCCTGGTTGTACAAACAGCTGGTTGATTTTGATGGTCTGGTCATTTGACAACTTATTCCCCTTCTTTATCAAGTTCTGCATGTGGAGGGGGGTCAATGGCTTTGCAGTGTGGAAGTGCAGCATCTCATTTATGCTTTCTGGGGTGATATGAAACAGAATTGCGCCTGTAGGGCTGAGGACAGCTCTTTGGCCTGGATCATAGCACTCCTGGCATCTGTAGATCAACTCTGGCATAGAATTTACCTGGGGGAGGTTGTAGATGGGTAAGTTTGAATCCCAAATCCCTAGGATATCAGCTCCACTAAGGTGCTGGGCTTTCAACTCATTCAGCATCTGGATATTATATTTGGAGCCTAATGGAAACCAGTCTAGCATTTGATAATCCATATCTCCCAGGGCTTTCCATTCTAATTCCTGGTGAGGGGCATTGAGAGGCTTGATGTTCAGTGCAATTGGAGTCTCCATGGTCTATTCAGTTTCTGTCTTGCAGGTGAATTAGTTCAAGTGAGTAGTACAACACAGAGGTGACTTTTTGCAATGCAACTGTGAATTATAGGGACCAGAGGGTGGAGTGGACACACAGCAATTGAAATACTGCTCGAATTATGAATAAGACCAATGCCTGGTCTCCCTCTGTCTTCTATGGCAGGTTTAAATAGCTTGACCAACTGTCTCACGTTTGCGCGAGCAGTTTACAGTTTTCGACCAAAACTCGGGAAATGAAGGCTCAGCCGGTGGTTTCAAGGTTTCAGTTGTAATTTAGAAGTGTTGCAGAGGAAAACTGTCGGTGAAATAGTGAGTTTCAGTGTTCCTTAAGCGTTCTGAGCAATTTACAGTGAATTTAGGCGTATGGAGGATGAACTATGAGAAATACCTGGCTAACCGCGAACAGAGGTCGTAACTGTGGGTGGAATTGGTGCTCTGGAGGTCTTCAGGTCGTTTCCCGCAGGTGGCGCAGTTCAGGATGTGAAATAGCATGCAGAGGAAATAATAGCAAATGAGTGAAAAGTATGAAGAAACGCGTTTTTTGGCTAAAAATATGGACTTTTTGCAATTTGGCGCTTTTTCTGTGATGACGTCTGCATGACGTCATAGGGTGGGGTCAGCCTCGGATGACGTCATCGGATGAGGTGGCGGGCTACCATTGGTCCACGGGGTAATGAGGTGGCAGGCACGGTGATGACGTGGGGATGGCGCTGGACCCGCAAACCGGGCGGTGAATGACCTAACGGTTACGGTTTAGCCCTAACAGTTGCGGTTTCTCGGGGCGGTTATGATACGGCCCCGCACTTGTCAGAGGTTGCTCCGAGAGCCCTCAATGGGCGACGCGTGGCCGCGCCCTGACGTAACGCAACGTCACTTTCTCGGGCGCTAAACCTCTGTCGCGGGGACCGCTCCGATATCCATAGGGACCGTCGGATCTCTTGGATCTGATCCGACGATGGACGGGATGATGACATGATAGGTGGATACGGCCACGGGCGGAGGAATAAATATATATTTTTTAATGTTTTTTCAATATATTCCGAAAAATTGAATATATGCGCAAACTTTGGTTAAGCAGCGGAAAGTGGGTTTTTCGGGGTTTTTTGGTAGTTTCAAAGGGGTTTCATGGATAAAGGGGTTTTGTAAGGTTTTCCGATGCGCAATAAGACAACCCCAATACTTTGGATAAGAGAACGAAGTGGGTATTTAGGGGTTATTTTTGTAAATGAAGTGGGTATAGGCAAAACCGGGTCATTTGTGAGGCTCTTTTATCAAATGAAGCTTTCTAAGGGGCCAAATGAATTGAGAGGAGGGGAGGGGGTTAGGGTTAGGTTCATCAAAATGACCAGATGCCATTTGATTCCTGACAGAGAACTTATTGGCTATAATGCCAAAGGGAGGGATATTTATACAAATTTTGGGGTTTATACACCATGGTGTTAATACTAGTAGGGGAAAGGTAATGTAGGGGGTTTACATAGTAGTGTTAGAGTTAATATGGATGAAGGGGTAAATGGAGGGGAAACCACTAAGCTTATTTGAAACTTACTTAGTTTAGAGAGTAGATCAAAATGAAAAGATTTTTAGACAATAAATGTGGCTTCTAAAAGATTAAGAACCACTATGAAACCATAATCTATCCCATGAATCTCAAATGTAGAGGGATTGTTAGTAATGAAATGGAGAGGGGGAGAAGGGAGGTTAGACATGCTTCTTGATTGCTGTAACTTGATGAAGAGTAACTCCATATGAATTTCATTAACTTTGCTTTGGTCAACCAAGTTAGCACACATGCAACTTGTAGGAAATGACCTTTCTGCAACTCCAACTGCCTACCCATCTATTTGCCTAGCATTTTTTATTCCTTCTTGGAGGGTGCATTTGGACTTGCAGACCCTTACTTGCCTTTTCTTTTCTTTGGCTTTTTTCTTTTGTTTTCTATCTACTTCTGCCCTTTTTTCTTCCAAGGTCCCAGATTAAGCTGTTGGGAGCCTTCTTTTCTCTACCTGAACTACTTTGTCTGCCAAGATTAGATAGTTTGGACAGACTTCCTTCTCTATTCTACAACAGAGAATTCAAACATGGCATGATCCAGATTATACTGTTGAATCATCCATCAAAATTTGGAACCATGTTGAGCTCTTTTCCTATCTTGTCTCCTTCAGGAAATATGGGATCTTTGCATAGCCAAAGCAGAGCATATTTGGAACTTCTCTTGCCAATCATGAAATATGAAACCTATTGGTATAGGTAGCTAACATACAGAACTATCTGCATATCAAAATTTTCAAAATAAACTTTAGGCAAGGCTTATAACATTGGGAGCTAACTATTTTTTGCCCCCACTTCATACAAGTATGTTTTGTAAGAAGTTATTGAATTCTATGTTACATGGCATTTAGTTGAAATTATATATCATTTCTTACGAGGAAACATAAATGAAAGGATATTTTGAAATGCTCATTATTATTAGAACAACTTTACTTATCATTATTGCACTCTTATATGTATAAACATTCAATTATAGATACAAGTGCAAGTTGGCACTATGGGGTTAGAGTTGATCCCTCTATCTTAGACCTTTTTTTTTTTTTCATTTGAGATAAGTAAGATATTTTTACTTATGATTTTGATAAATTTGCGATTTTTTATTTACCAAAATGATAAATATAAGTGTAAATTGGTATTGCCAGGTTAGATAAATATAAGTGTAAATTGGCATTGTGAGGCTAGATTTAGTGTTTTTATCTTAATCTTTTTTCTCGATTTTTTTTAATATTTTAACAGATACAAGTGAAAGCTAGACATAATAACAGCTATGAAACAATATTGTTTTATGAAACAAAAACCGAAATCAAAATTCTAATGAAAATAACAGCTAATTAGCTAATTCCTTGCAACCCTTGATGCCTAAACAATACCTAAGCCATATTCTTAAACCATAACACTCGCAACTCATATCCTTTATAATAATTTAATCCCTCCTCCTTCATTTATAATAAAAATTTATCTAACATCCTCTTTAAAAAAAAATAAGAAAAATAAATAATCATCCTATCAAATATATAATTTTTCTTATAATAAAACAATTCTCAAATTTAATTTATTTCATAACTATTCATTTATTAAAAATAAAAATAAAAAGTTCATTATGATCATATTTTATTAATTATAATATTATAAGTAACTTATGAATTTAAATTAAAAAAAAAAATTATAATATCTCAAGTTAAAAACAATTCAGAACTTATAAAATCCTTAATGGTTTAAATTTAATATAAGACATTTCATTTATTAATCTAATATCAAGAATTTAAAAAAAAAATGTTCATGCTATTAAATATATATAAAAAAATCTTATAAGAAAAATAATTCTCAGATTAATCAAATTTCATAATTATTCATTTATTAAAAATAAAAATCAAAACACTCCTATTGTATTAATAATCTAGGAATTCATATTAAAAAGGGTTGTAATAATTTAAATTAAAAACAAATCAAAACTTATTAAACACTAGAATATTTATATTCAATTAGATTATAGTGAATTAATTAAGTAAATCCTTAATATTTTAAAATCAATATAAGACAAATTTTCCATTGTTAGTATTTTGAGAGAGATGGCTCTGCAACCCTAATGGTCAGTTAGCCATGAGTTAGGCGGCACGGGAAAACAAAAAAATATAGCAAGCAACAGAAATTGAAACCAAGAACTAGCAGCAATGATAGAGGAGGGAAAGAGGGGAGAGATCCCCTCCTATCGAGATGCAGCAGCAGGGGAAGGCCAGAACAATAGCAACCAGTCAGAAGAAACAAGAAAACCGGGACCTGTTCTTGGAGCACGATGGCAGGCAGGCAACAAAGGCAAGTGTTTACCATGTGCGGCGGAGAAACCAAGATTCATAGAGCGATACAGAAGCTACATGAAAGATCATGCGCTAATATGCAAATTCATCGGAGTTTGGCCGACGGAAAAGGACCTCACCAGATGGATCCAACAAAAATGGCAACCCCGAGGCCACATCGAGCTGAAGCTGGGAGCAAAAGGCTTCTTCATGGTAATCTTCTCGAACTTGCAAGATAAAGAAAAAGTGTTTGAAAATGGTCCATACTTCCATTATAATGCGGGACTGTTTATGAGATATTGGGAGGAATGTTATAACCCAGATAAGGAAAAATTCTTAGCAGCCCCAGTATGGGTAAGGTTATTCGGATTACCAATGGATTTCTAGGATCCAGAAATCCTAGAGGGTATAGGAAATACAATAGGTAGCTTTGTTAAAATAGCTAAAACTACAAAAAAAGGAAGATACACCTCATATGCTAGAATTTGTGTCTATATGAATATAGTTGACCCTATTCCAGATACAGTCGAGTTAGAGTATCATGAGGAAGTATGGCAACAAACCCTTGACTATGAGCATATTCCTTTCAGATGCAGAAGATGTCATGAGTATGGACATTTGTTCAAGGAATGTCCACTCACAATAGAAGAAGAGGAGCGAAGAAACAAACAACAAAGAAAAAATCAAGAAGACCAGGAAGGGTTTTAGGAAGTAAAAAGCAAAAGACGACACACAAGAGAGAACCCCAGTGAAGGAAGGAAAGAAAAACAAACCCAGCCAAGTAATACAAATAGCTTTGAAATCCTACAAGAAGAAGAAGAAGACAATGAGACCCAAACAATGGATTATCAGGGAGAAAAGGGAAAGGAAAGCAGCACAAGTCAAGGAAAATCACATACCAAGAGAAAGGCACAAAGTGAACCAATAGAAAAGGAGGAAAAGGAAGCAGGGGAGAAAATGGACAACGCAGTAATGGAAATTGACACAAGCAGAGGAGAAGAACTAAGCTCGGAAGAAGAAGTATTGCAGAAACTTCTAGATGAATGGAGACACCTGGATGAAAGATTCATTCCAAAAGAGAAAAAAAGAATATATAGAGAAACGTTCCAACAGTACCAAGTGAAATAGGGACAAGGAAAGTTGGAAATGGTAGAACAACTAGGCCTCCAACAGGATAATACTCAAGACCATCAAAGAAAAACAAAAGGCGGGAAAAAAAGAGGCAGGAGGAATATACAAGAATCAATACAGATCATGGGAGAAATGTTAGTGAACACTGGAAGAGTAGTTCCACTCTCGGCGGTATTCCACCAGTTAAACCAAGTACCCCAATGATAATCACATCCTGGAATATAAGAGGCCTGAATAGTAAAGGCAAACAGAGACACTTAGCGGAAAGGCTAAGAAAAGAAAAACCCCAACTAATGTTGTTACAGGAAACAAAAATCTCAGGAAGGAAAATGGAGGAAATCATAAACAAAATCAAACCGAAATATGAATGCATGACCATAGATGCGAAAGGCAGTGTGAGAGGCATAGCAATACTATGGAACCCTGCAAAAATCATAGCAGACTACTGGATAGGTATGAAAAGAATACTCACGGGGAAGTTCCGATTAATAGGAAATAGAGAATGGTTTCTAGTATCGGTAGTATATGGCCCTCATACACCAGCGGAAAGAGGAAGCTTCCTCCTCCAACTTCAGCAGTTAGGAAACCTGCATAAAGAAAAGTTGTGGTTGATAGCAGGAGACTTTAACATGACAACATCAAAAGATGAGAAGAAAGGAGGACTGCAAAGAGAAGAGCCAGAAATGGAGAGATTCAGGGACCTTCAGGTAGAACTGAAAATGGTAGATATCCCAACCATAAATGGAAAATACACATGGAACAATCGATGAGGAGGGAGCAGACAAATAGCTTCAAGGCTAGACAGATTCCTAGCAACAGAACACTTCATAGGAAAATATATCTTCTACGAAGCAACAATCCTCCCATGTCTAGGGTCGGATCACTGGCCCATCAAATTAGAAATAGCTATGAACCAGCAGAACCAGAATAGACCCTTCAGGTTTGAGGCATTCTGGTTGAGAGATCCCACCTTCATAGAAAAATGAAGAACTGGTGGAAGGAGACTGAGACTGGGATGGAAGGAAGAAATAAAATGCACACTCTCCAACTCAGATTAAAAGATCTAAAAGGAAGGATAAAGAAGTGGAACAGAGAAGAATTCAGAAATATTCAAAAGGAACAAGAAACGCTCCAGATAATGATGAAAAGAATCCAACAAAAAATCATAGATGAAGGGAGAAGTGAAGAATTGGCAGAAGAAGAAGGACTGGTGCTAAATAAACTAGAAGAAAGAAGAAAACAAGAGGAAATCTTATGGAAACAAAAATCGAGAATCCAATGGCTAAAAGAAGGAGAGAGAAATACGAAATTCTTCCATAAGGCATTACTACAACATCGAGAGCAAAACAAAATATTCTCCCTAAAAGACAACCAAGGCAATAGGATAACATAGAAAGCAGAAATGGAGAATTTGATGGTACAACATTTCAAAGAGATTCTGACAGAACCCAATATCAGAAGGGAGGACGACATTGATAAAATCAGTCAACATATCCCCAAAATAGTGACTAGAGACCAGAACTTGGCACTCCTAAGGGTCATAACGAAAGCAGAGGTGGAGGAGGTAATAAAAAAGATGGCAAAGAATAAAGCACCTGGGCCGGATGGATTCACTTCAGAATTCTATCAAGCCACGTGGAGCTTCATGAGTCAGGATATAGTGAATGCAGTAGAAGAGTCCTGATGCACCAAAAGAATGCACCCGGCCTTAAATGCTACATTCCTAGCCCTGATACCAAAGACTGAGAACTCAAAAGAACCACAAGGGTTCCAGCCGATAGTGCTCTGCAATGTTATATATAAAATCCTAGCTACTATAATGGTGAATAGACTAAAACCAATACTACCAGAATTGATATCCCAGGAACAGACGGGGTTTGTCAAAGGCAGACAAATAATAGATGGCATAGTAGTAGCACAAGAAGCAATCCACTCACTGAAAAATTCAAAAACCAAAGGGATGTTGATAAAACTAGACCTAGCTAAAGCGTATGACAGACTTAGTTGGGGATACCTCCAACAAATCTTAAAGGCATACGACTTTGATGACAGGTGGATAAATTGGGTAATGTCAATGATAACTACGCCAATTATGTCAGTTCTATTAAACGGGTCACCAACAGAAGCCTTCAATCCATCCAGAGGACTCAGGCAGGGAGACCCGTTATCCTGTTCATCCTTGTAGCGGATGGACTAGGAAGACTAATAAAAGCTAAAGTTAATAGCGAACAACTAAAGGGATTACGACTATGGGGAAATGACCTACCTCTAACCCACCAACAATTTGTTGATGATGTTATGTTATATGGACAGGCAACACTCAAAGAAGCAAAACAAATAATGGAAATTCTCACGGAATTCACAGAGGCCTCAGGGACAGAGATAAGTAAAGAAAAATCAAAAATTTATTTCTTCAATACCCAAGCTTCCTCCCAAGCTTTCCTGGCAAGAACCATGGGTTTTAGAGTCAGGAAATTCCCTACAAAGTACTTAGGCATCTTGCTAATGACCAAGGTAAGATTCAAAAGAGAATGCAAAACTGGACATTCAAGGCACTGAACATCCTGAGCCACATAATCTTACTCAAATCAGTGCTCCAATCCATACCGATTTATCAAATGACTAGCCAAGCCAAAACTAAAACAATCTGCTAAACAATGGTAGATATGTTTAAAAAGTTCCTATGGCAAGGGTCGAGTAAGATAAAAAAATGGGCGCTGCTATCCTGGAATTGGCTAAGTAAATCCCTAAAAGAAGGAGGAGTAGGCCTGAGAGACCCATACATCCTAAACCAAGTAATGGGGGCAAAGTTGTGGTGGTGTTGGATATAAGGAGGGGACGACCTATGGAAAAAATTATGGAAGAGAAAATACGAGATGCCCAGGTTTCCAGAAGGAAAGTTGAGAAGCCAAACCGAGAAGAAGGGCTCTGCAATCTACAACTTGGTAAGAGCCAATAGGGATTTGATCAGGGAGCATAGCTTCTGGGAAGTAAGAGAGGGGGACAAAGCGAATTTCTAGGAAGAGTCGTGGCAACAGAGAGAAAAAATCAACCAATAGCCCCTACTCCAAGAGATACACCAGTTCACCATCCAAACAGAGGGCGATACAATACAAAACTACTGGAGCCCAGAGTCGGACAGATATTGGAGAAAGTGGAAACAAAAGGAAAACTAGCCAGAAGCACCTTTAGCAACTAACTGGGAAATATATGAAAAGGAAATGGCAACAAGGAAAGTAGTGGTCAAAGAAGGGACAGACACACTAAGATGGGGAAATAGAATCAAAGGTATGTTCACAATAGCAGAGGGATACCATCTAAAAGTAGGATACAACAGACATAGAAACAAAAAAATCGTACAACATATGGAAAACAAAAACATGGCCGAACGTAGTATTCTTTACCTGGATCCTGAGCCACTGGAGAGCACTAACATGGAACCAGCAGAGGAAAAAAGGAACGTAAGGCCCATCACGATGAGCCTTCTACCGAGAACAAGAAGAAACTATGGAGCATCTAACCAACGAATGCAAAGTCAATAACAACCTATGGAGACAACATCAACAACTCTTTGAAATCAGTGACAGAGACATAAACAACATGAAAATAACGATCGAGAATTGGAGGAACAAACCTTACTAGAATCCAATCCTGAACAGAGCGTGGAAACTATCATTAGGATTTGTTCTGTGGAACATCTGGAAAGAGCGGAACCGCTTGATCTTCAAGGAGGATGGTAGAGCAAAGAACGAGATATGGAACCAAATCATCCAGAATATAAGAGAGACCATCCTCACAGAGAGGTGGTATGAGGAGGATTGGAAAACTGACCAAACAGAGACAAGAATAATGACACGACTGCAACTAAAGCCTAGTATGACAAATATGATAGCAAGGAAACACCACAATAATGAGGTGGAAGAGGTCAATCACTACAGAAATCCTCAATAGGGGTTCATCAAGTTGAATTTCGACGGGGCAGTGAAAGGAAATCCAAGAGAAGTAGGGATTGGCAGAGTATTCAGAGATGATAGGGGAATGACGCTCAGGATCTATGCGATGGACTGCGGCAACGCAACAAACAACGAAGCAGAGCTTCATGCACTAAAAAGAGGGCTAGAAATTGCCATAAGGGAGGAATACCACAAGCTTCAGGTAGAAGGAGACATGAAACTGGTAGTGGACATAGTCAAGCAGCTATAGCAAGGCACACCAGTGGAAAAAATCAGCCGTAGTTGGAGAACCGCCTAGTTGGTGAAGGAGATAAGTAAACTACTAAGACAGGTAGCCTACATCCTTCCCACCCATGTGAGAAGAAAGGGCAATGAACCAGCTGACAGTCTGGCGAATTGGGGTTGCAGGAATGGAGGAAGGCCGCTGGATACAAGTGAGGCTGAGCTAATTCAGACGGAGGAGATGGCAAACTTGAAGCAACTCCTCGAAAAAGACAAAGCAAGAGAGAAGAATACCATAGAAAATCTAGTGCGACTGGGGAGGAGTGGCTGGGAAGAGGATAGATGGGGAAAAGGACAAATGAGGAGAATGAAGTGAGTATACAGGTTATCTAGCAGATGACGGAGTAGGGCAGAGAAGGTAAACCTCCCGAGAGTACGGGGGTGGTGACGGGATGAGAATGGCAGAGAGGAGGGCAGGGCAGAGAGAAGGCGAGCGGGCAGAAGAATGACACCAAGTGGCAGAACAAGGATAGTAGTAACACAACAAGAGCAGCTGGGAGAAAGTGGGGATTAATGAGAGGCAACGGTAGAAAGGACAGAAGGGCAGCATCTCAAGATGAAGGTGAAGGGATCCGTGCTAGTAACAAAGCCAGATAGGTGGCGGTTAAGACAAGGGATAGGAGGAAGAGAGGGATAAAACTCAACGAAAATAAGAATATAGTAAATTGCATGCAGACGAAGACGAGGAAAGCTGGCGAGAAGGAAGGTGGTAGAAGAGAGAAGACACAGGCGGCCGAAGGAAGACGAAACAGATCGACAAGTTGGTATGTTGTCCTTTTGCTCCACACTCCTGCTAGATTCAAAAGTATTCTCAGTAGGAAAATAGGAAGTCCACGTTGGAACATGCTTAAGACTGTAATAAAGGGTATCAGAACTTCCCGCGACAAGGGAAAAATCATTCCCACAGAACACCTAAATTTCTTGGGTAGGGAAATTGGGAGGAAGGGTCTCGCACCCAGGAAGGAAGAGGACCATCCTGGGATAAAAGCCTGTAGTATTCCCCAAAAAAACATGACCCTGGCCAGGGCTGTAGGAATGATGGGGAGCGAACCAGAAGACAAATGGGAAGCAACCTGGGAGGGAAAAATCCTAAGGTTTAGAGGGATCCAGGAAACCCTGCAATCTAGGGGGGAGGGTAGGAGAGCCGAATTCAGGAAACCTGTAGACAAGACAGGGAGACCCTGGGAAAGAGGGAAACAAAACCGGTCCTCAGCCGGGGAGGAACCCTCGTGGCTGCCTAAATTGGAAGGGTAGGGCACAGATAGATGCCAGGGGTGGAAAAAGGGAAGAAACCCACGAAAATTCCCAACCTTGACTAAAAAAAGGACCGGCTCTAAACCCAATCAGACCAAAAACCCGAAGGTAGTAAATCCAGGAAAGGGAAAGAAAATGAGCAATTGGGAAATTGCGTTGATTCAATATTATAACTCTGATATATGCTTCGATTTTGTGATAGGTATATTAACATACCGGGGAAAGTACAGTGAACAGAATAGAGAACATCAGGAAAAAGACAGCTGCATCCAGACAGGGAGCAAAATGGCCCCTAGGAAAGGAAAGAGAGTAACCAAAATGGAAGAAGGAACAAGTGGACCAATGAAGAAAAGAGGCAGGAAACTAGGTGGTGAACATATGAAGACAATCATCGATGCCTACATGGCCGGGAATCCACCGAACATTAGAGCCCAGATAGCGAGTTGGGAGAGAGAACTAAACGACAGTATCAAGCACTGAGATATCCCCATGGAAGAATGGGAAAGTATGGTGCCAGACCCTAGGAACACTCGGGGGAGACATTCCCTTTTCAGGCAAACCATCCAACAGTACTGGGTAATGAAGAATGTGGTGGCACGGGCCATGACCCTGCATCAAGAGCAAACGACAGAAGAAGGAGCAGAGGCACAGGAGAAGAACAAGGAAAAGGACCTAGTGAGGGTGGAATTACTCAGGGAGATAGAAACAATTCAGATATAGACCAACCGAAACAACCTGGGCCTGGGGAGAATTGAACATACTCTTAAAGACCTGAAGTGGAGAATTGAGCAGCATAGCGAGATGCCAAGATCCAGTGCCAAGGCGCCAACCCCAGTAATATCCTCGGATGACGAGTGAAGCAGAGATCCAGTTTGATAGCAAAAATTTTCTTGTGATGAAATGCATTTACATGTTTAATTTTAAATTACGTTCCAGGAACAATAGTATAGATAGTCAAAACTGTGATGCTAGATGGATAACAATAAACCTCTTTAAGTTTTGGAGAGGGTTTAATGTTTCCTTCGGGCAAGTAAGCCACCTGGAGCAAATGTTTGATAAAAGTTTTTGAAAAAGGAATATAAATAGAAGATCTGCCAAGTTTACAAAAAAAAAATCAATATAAGGCATCAACATAAATTTCATAATTATTCATTTATTATTCTAAAATCAAGAATTCTTTAAAAAAATAAAAAAATTACATCATAATCATATTTATTAATTATAGTTATCTATAAATTTATATCAAAAAGGGTAATAAAGGTTTCATAATTCTAATTATAAATAAATCTCAACTAATTTTTTTTTTCAGAGAGAAAATCATCATGGATTATATTAAGAGAATATAAAGTTCTGAATACATACAAATAGACCGTCCCATCCTGGAACAAAATTCAGAAAAGGTCGAGCAGCAGATTATACAGATACTCCACAAAGAAGAAGAAAAAAAACTATGACAGTCCAGATAGCTTACAAATTTTCCATTTTAGAAGCAATATAACATCTTCCATAATGCATAGAGATAGTATCAAAAATGAAGACTCCCACAAAAAGCCGAGAAAACCAATGAAGGCCAGATAAACAGATTTAAAGAAACCATAGGCCAGAGTTATCCAGAAGGGTCGAGATATGCCGATATGTGAAACAGGATGGAGGCAAGGGGCACCCTGGAATCTTGAAAGATATGTGCATTCCTCCATTTCCACAAAAACCAGCATGCAAGGATAAATAAAGATCGCCAAGATGGACGTTGTTCGCTCCACCATTTGAAACCTTCCTGTACAGATGAGAAAAACCGGTGAGGAAAACCATAAGACAAAGACAGTTCATACCAGATTTGAGTAGTTGAAGCGCATTGAAAGAACATATGAGCATTTGTTTCAGCCACAAACTGACACATAGGACATCTGCCCGGACCCTGCCATCCCTTTCTTTGGAGGACCTCCCATGTAAGATTCCTGTTTGAAAAAACCAACCATGAAAATAATATCATTTTGAGCAGACATGTCGCTTTCCAAAGCCTGGGAGGAAAGATCGAAACGGAGAGAGACGGAAGGCCTGTTGACATTGTTGTATATAAGTCCTTTACACGAATAGGCTGAGAAGAATTCTGCAGAGACCATGCTAGCTCATCCATAGAACCCGTTCGCTTGATTCCTTTGCCGGTAAGATTTTGAACAGCAAACAACCATATGGGCCGCAAAGAAAGAGGCAAAGATAAGTCGTCCCCGTCCATCCATACTGGAGATGATAAAGACCAAGATTTTATCAACTTGTTCCACGTAAAAATGCCCTTTGAGTGGAAAAAGGAGATCAGTCCAGGAGAGAGCAATGATTCCAAACCATTCACAGTTGAGTCAATACCGATAAAGATGCTTGAGCCCGAAAAAAATCTCCACCTTAAGTTTCCCATGAAAAAAAACTGAATTTTCCTGAAACTTTGCCAGATGGTTGATCCTCTTTTAATGCCCAGAGATTTTCTTCTGTACCAGAAAACCATGCTCCTGCCTTTTAGATATTTTCGATTGATGACTTTGCTCCACGGACCCTCACCATAGATGCCTCTGTGAAGAGATTTGCATAGAAGGGCTTTGCCAAAAGTTCTCATGTGCATAAGGCCCCATCCGCCCGCCTTCTTCGATCTTGAGATAGAATCCATCTTTACTAAATGGAACTTGGACTGATAAGATCTTCCACCCCATAAAAAATTGGCAGCTAAAGAAACCATTTTGCTTATAACAGAAGCAGGAAGAAGATATAGGTGGGCCCAATAAACCGCCAGTTGAGATAGAACTGCCTGCACCAAGATGAACCTGCCCGCCAAAGATAGGAATCTCATCTCCCAGCTTGATATTTTTTTGTAGAAGCGATCTATCAGCCATTTCCAGTCCTGTTTGCGATTTCCTTTTGCTTTCAGGATGAAACCCAAATATTTAAAGCCCTCCTTAATCGTTGCCTGGTTGATGCCGAACAGTGCTGCAATCCATTGAACTATCTCCAGATTGGACTCATTGTGATACAGCAGAGATTTGTCCCTGTTTATGACCATGTCGGATGCAGACTGAAACTTTTGAAAGATCTCGTTTAGGCAGTACCATGTTGACTTGCATAGCATGGCGAAAATGAGAATATCATCAACAAAAAGATTATGGGATAGGAATATATCCTTGCAGATCTTTATCGGCCTGCATCTTCGATCAGTCACAGCTTTATTGATCTGAGTGCTGAGAGAGTTCATCACTAGAATAAAGAGGAGAGGGGAGAGGGGGCAACCCTGGCGAAGTCCCCTCTCCGCTTGGAAAAAAGATGATGGAATACCATTTATAATAACTGAATATTTAACGTTTTCGACACACGCCATTATCCAGTTAATACCTTGAGACCTCAACCCAATTTTGGCCAGCAGGATTCTAAGGAATCCCCAATCCACACAATCATACGCTTTTTTCAAATCTATCTTTAGAATGGCCGCATCAATATTATTTGATAATATTGAAAATAAGCATTCCTGAGTCATAGCAACCGCGTCCAGTATGTTCCTATCTTTTAAAAACGCATGCTGGTCCCTTGTGATAAAAGAGTTTAGAACAGGCTTCATCCTTTCCGCTATAATTTTGGAGATGATTTTAAATAGAATATTGCATAAGGCAATAGGCCTGTAGTCCTTAAATGAATCTGTTTGGTCCTTTTTCGGAATAAGAGCTAAGAATGTGGAAGTTAAAGCACTGTTAATGTTCCCAGATATACGGGAAGCCTCCACCATCCGCAGCATGTCAACCTTGAACATATCATAGAAATGAGAAAAGAACTCAATTGGCCAACCATCTGGCCCAGGACTTTTGTCCTTTTTGAAGGTCTTGATAACAGCTTGGAGTTCCTCTTCCGTAATAGGCTTAAAAAACTCATCATTTGCAGCCTCGTCGAACATAACAGGCACTAAATCCACAGCCCATAAGATGTCATTTATTTCACCCTGTTGCCTCATATATTGATTCTGAAAGAACCTTGTAGCTTCAGCAGATATGTCATGCTGAGAGAAATAGAATCCCCCATTACCGTCTTCAATCTTCCAGATAGAGTTTTTTCTCCTTCTAGCATTTGCGAAATTATGAAAAAACTTTGAATTCCGATCCCCCTCCCTGAGCCAGGTCGCTCTGCTTTTAAGCCTCCAGGATGCTTCTTCCTTTTGCAGCAGCGCTTGTTTCTTTTTTTCCAAATTTCTGATGAAATTCTTTTGCTCAAAAGTCAAGCAATCAAAATTTGCTGAGTTTGCAAAGATGCCTATCTCCTTTTTAATGTCATTCAGCTCCTGTTTATCCCTCTTCCTCCTTTGAATTTGCCAATCCTTTGCAACATCCCTTAGAGATTGAATCTTTTCCCGAAAGGTGGAAAAGAGAGCCATTTCAGATTCTTGAAGATCCTTCCACTTTTTTGTTATGACATCATTAAAGGATTTGTCTTCTAAAAAGATTCTGTTAAATTTAAAGGAGTAACCCAACCTGTAGTCCTTTTCCTTCCATTCAAGAAAGATAGGTCTGTGGTCCGAGGTAAAATCATTCCCAGTACTTGCAACAGGCATCCCCCATTTAGCAATGATGCTGGCATTTATAATAAAACGATCAATTCTTTTTGCAATGAAGGCATGACCCGACCTGTTGTTATCCCAAGTTGGAATCATTCTTTCAGGAATGATATCAACAAGATTCCTATTCAGAAATTCCTGTCGGAGTCTGTCAGCCAATGGGTCTTTCTTCCTGCAATTACCCCAACACTCATCAGATTTTAAAGTCACGTTTAGATCTCCTGCTATCAATAACGACTCAATATCTAGGATTTCCGAGGCAAACAAATTATCCCAAAAAGAGGATCTGTTCCTGTAAGGAGCATAAACATTCAGGATGTTGAGGATCAAAGGCCGGCCTCTGATTGATGCCGAGATAAGAATCCCAGCACAGCATTTAAAAGCTTTTGCTTTTATCCATGCAGGATCCCACAGTACTGCCAGACCACCAGACATACCGTCAGCTTCAGTGGCAACCATATGCCAGGACGGAAACATTCTTCTAAAGAAAGCCAAGGAAACTATGCTTGAATGCATAGTTTCCTGAATGAAGATAATTTGAGGACGAGCTGGAAAAAAGATCTCTTTTAGCGCCAAAAATTTTGGGAGGGCGCCCAATCCCCTGATATTCATTGATATTAAGAATGTCATTTTGAAGACTCTCCAGCCATACATGCTCTAAGAGGCTGAGAATCTGTTGAGTCCAGGATTGGTACATCAACAAGGGACAGGTTTGTGACACCAAGATCAGAAACAGTTGATCTACCTCTGAAGTGACGACTGCCGCCCCTTTGCTTCTTTCTGACGGTAATATTTTTTGCGGAATTTGGACTGATAGAAGGATAGAGAGGGAAAGAGGGTTTATGAATGGTTAATGGTTCAAGAACCGAGGGGTTCCTCTGTAGGAAAAGATCTAAGTCACTATCGGATTTGTTTACAGGAGATTCAGTAGGGGAGTTGAAAGGGGTCGGTGAGAGCATAAGTTCCTTTCCTTTTGACAAGCCAGTTGAAGGATTAGCAGAAGAGGGCGACGAAGAAGCAATCAGGATGGGATGGGACCCCACGACAAAATCCCCCTGATTCATAGCAGGAGGAGAGGGCACCGCATTCTCGTCAAAAGGCTCGGGAATAGGAGGACATTCAAATACCGTCGTATTTTGAGCTTCTGACTGTTCTTGAGGATTTTGCTGAGAGCAGCGGAGATCCGAGTCCTGAATATTTAATTGATTCTCATGATTGCTTGCATCTTCAGAAAGAGAATCAGATCCGGAATTTCTGCCCCGATAAAGAGTATGCCTCTTTGGCCTGCGATTAAAACGAAGACTGCAGCTTTTGATGAGGTGTCCAGTTCGATGACAGAGAGAACATCGAAAGGGGATGCCCCAAAAATCAAGTCTTTGGCAAATTTTGACACCCTCCCAGGTTATCTCGATATGGTCCGGATAACCACCTTTATAAGGTTTTTCAATCAGAATCCACGCGATCCTTTTATCCTTCTCTCCTCTGACCCAGGGATCCACATAAATAAATTTGCCAACGGAGTTACCAATCTCAGTAAGGGTTTCTATCGACCATAATTCCAGAGGTAAGTTAGGAAGTTTTACCCATATCATGCAATTTGATGGCGTATTCTTAAGAGGGTCAAAACCCATGAACCATCGAGATAATGACAGAAAACTTCTGCCATAAACCCATGGTCTATTAAGGACGATTTCCAAGTCAGATGCTTTCAGAAAGTGAAAGGAGAACCAGTCTTTCATTAGACGAGATATGACAGGAGTGTATCCGATCAGAGGAGTCCATTTATTTGCCAGCCATTTCCTCATATCTTCCTCAGCCATCTCCGGAAAATGCCACTTCCCGATCAGTGCCAACTTTTGCAGACTATCAATACGTTCGGACAGTGTAGCACTGACCACGGATACAGCCTTTGGTGGAGGGGTCGTTTTGACCGGATTTCTTGATTTGTTAAAGTGCTGAGCATGGGCATGAGTTTTACCTTTTCTAGAAAGGTCCACCCCAATTTTCGGATGTGCCAAATCCGGTACCGGCCGGGCAGGGATGGACTGGTCCCGAAAGTCGGGGAGTAGCATTTCTTCCACCGTGGCATGCCAGCTATTGCCATGATTGGCATTTTCACGTGCAGATTCAGCCTCAATTGCGGCTCTAAAAAGGGCTTGCGTGGCAGGGGAGTCACTTCCATCCGACATCTTGAACAATGAGAAGGCTCAGAAGGTGCTGGAAAGGAGGTACAACACGAAATCTAGAGCAAAATCCAGCCAAAGAGATCCTTCTGCAACAAAAGCCTGGATAGAATAACTACTGAAAAGGAAAGCAATGGGAAAAAGTACAATAGGAAGTCTTTCCCGTTAGATCCTGTCAGTATCTAAGGACAAGGCTAGATATGGAATTAAAAGAGCAACTGGAAAAGGATCACAGATCCTCGAAAAGGAAGATTCGAGGACAAGGAAAAGTAAATTTCGATACTCCAGATCAGCAGCTCACATGATGTGAGAAGACAGGTGGGGAGGATATCCAACCGTCAAAATGTCAACTATGGGAGGGAAAGAAATTCGAAGCTGAGGATGACGGAGATTTTTGATCTGTGGTACTTCAGGACGTTCAGAAATCTTAATGATAGCCCAAGGGATCGCCGGAAAAGAGTTTTTAAAAAACTCCGTCAATGGGAGTCCTGCCGAGAAATCTAAAATCCAGGGAGGCTCGAACCAGAGGAACCAGAGAGCTGAAAACCAGGAGTTACTGGAAAAAAACTATTCAGCTGGCTGATTATGACAATCAATACAGCAACAATAGATTTGTAAAATACACCACCACCTCCCAATTCTAAAACGGATGTCTGAGCAAGGGCTATAGATGAAGATAGACGCCTTAATCTTGTTAATGAAAGATTTCAACATATTTTGCCAGAGGTCAAGACCAAGAAATTATGCAGTAATCCACATTTAAACCATCCTTAAATATTGTCTATCCTCACAGAGTCAGAAGAAAAACAAGCATGGAAAATTTCCTAAGTAAAACTTTCCAAGCCCATAGACAAATCATGACATTCTACTATTTGAGATAAACATCATAATAAGGAGAAAACGATAGATACTAACCGGCGATGGAGGCCGCAAGCAGGTCGGAACCGAGAGAGCCTTGTCGAAAAAACCGAATGCAGGAGCGTCCAAGCATGAAGGGACCAGATTGTAAACTCAAAAATCCGTTCGGATAAACCAAAAGGATCCAAGAGAAACACAAATTTGGGAAACAGATAGCAAAAAGTTCAGTCCTTTGAAATGGTTCCTCCTACAACCTTTGCCTCCGGCCAGGAAGGCCAGAGGGGAAACCGATTACTGCACACCAGAGTCGATACTTATAGAAAGAAACGGAGGCAGAGTGGCAAGGCGGAAGACCATACCAGGTGTCACCCTGCATGCATGGGGGACCAAAACTATTTTCCTGCGAAGAAAAACCGAGAACGTATCCGGATAATGGATTAGGTGGCCATGCAAAGAGAGATATGTTGACGCCTGTGTGAGAAGAAGGTAGAACGCCTGATTGGTAATGACTCGAGGCTCATGCTCATTGGCTGAGGCTCATGCTGGTTGGCTGAGTATACAGCTGCTCACTGAACAAGGCCCTCCCGTGTCCCGACGCGCTCCTCCCTCAAACCCACCTGGCCAAATAAATCTCAACTAATTAACAAATAGATTATATTGAATTTATTAATCAAATCCTTAACGTTTCGGACTACCAAGTGAGTCCATCATCAGGGGACACGACAATAGATAATCTTCAATCTTAATGATGTATTTCAGCTCATGGATACATCATTAAGATTGAAGATTATCTATTGTCGCGTCCCCTGATGATGGACTCACTTGGTAGTCCGAAACGTTGGGTTCTCAAAACTCTTCAACAGGTCATTCCTCCTCTATCTAAAACCATCCTCACCTGTATGGATTCCCTATTTAACAAATCCTTAATGTTTAAATTTCATTTTTTTTTTCTAAATAGATTAATCAAATGTTGGCAGACTAAATTTCTTATATTATTCTTTTCATAATCCATATATATACTCTCAAAATTTGCTCTTAGCTACATCATTATTATCTTCTTAAATTTATTAATGCATCTCCTGATGATGGACTGACTTAGTAATTTGAAAAATTAGATTCATAAAACTCTATAACAAGTCATTCCTCCTCTATCTAAAATTTTTATATTGTTTTATAAAACAAAAACCAAAATCAAAATTCTAATGAAAATGAGTCAATCAGCGAATCTCTTGCAACCCTTAACATCTTTCTTTATGGTATCCAATGAACATTATCTTTGACTTTTAATTTATGTTCTGGAAGCCTAAGAGGAATAAAACTTTTTGGACATTAAATTTAATTATTTTGCACGTTAAAATTACGTTGTGTGACCGAATTTTTAAATTAGCATTAATGACAATATCATATCAATAATTAAATAGAAGCAGCAATGCATTAGATGCTCCTACCATCTTTAATGTTTAACGCTTAAATTGTTGGTGGTGCCTACCGTCAACAATTATTAGACAATACTTAAAGAATTAAGATTAAGCCATGTATTCTGCATGACGTTTTGTAACATTTATTTAATAATAATAAATTCAGATTTTAATCATATTTATTTAATAATAATAATGATAATAAAAAATTCAGATTCTAATCATATTTTCGTGGATGCAGAAGGAGGACACTGGAAATAAAAAATACAACTCATGAGTCGGTTTCTCTTTAATGTGTACCCAGTCGGTGCTTTAATGGCCGACCATCTGAAAGCCAGAGAGTTTATAAATATCAAAATCCAGTTTTCAAGAATCGAAAAACTTGAGAATCCGCTTTTGAAAAACATTAAACACAGAGACAACTAATTCAAACGAAGACTGGCTTTATATATATATATATACACGAAACTTTTATATATATATATATATATATATATATAATTTAACTGACATCCCAAATAAATAAATAAATAAATATATTTTTTGTTTAACTGGCATCCCCAAAATTAATGCTCTCTCAAGTTTAATAGATGACTCCCTGCTAGGGTTTCAAGTTTGATGGATTGTCTAAATGGTTTTGATGGTGAGTATTGATTTACTTAATAAGTACTCTTTGTAAAAAAAAATATTGGATTTGGTAAAGTGTGAACATGTGTATCTAGTAGTGAGGTTGATTTATTTAATAAGTACTCTTATAAAAAAATATGGATTTGGTTCAATGTGAATGTGTTTATTTAGTAATGAAGATGTATATTATTTTCCTATTTTTTAATAGATTTTATTTTGTAAGTTTTGCTAGAATTTTAGTGGAGAATTTGCTTTTAATATTATTATGAAGAATTTGCTTTTAATATTATTATGAAAGTTTGTTCATTAACATAATTAGTGGACAGTTTTAGATATCATCTTATAGAAAAATCTCGAAAGGTTATTAGCGGACAACCTTAAATATAATCCATTATCTATGATTTACCACCTTTTTCAAAAGAGTTTATGGTTTGACTCCATAAGCCCTCCTAAAATATGAGTAGTCACTAGTCAATAGTAATTATCAAAATCAAAATTTTACTTTTTATTTTTTGTTTTATCATTATATTAAGTTCTCGTGATAATTATACTTTAATTTTCAGCCATGGTTAGACTAGAAATCAAGGATTCACTTAATATTTATTGACAAGAAAAATAAATATTTAATCATCATGTATTGCATTATTAATTGATTTTTCAGATTTATAAAGCTTTGACATCTTAAATTGTTAGGACTATTTACATGCTCTTTGTATCTTAAAAACTAATTAGTTATAAAATCCTAATTTAACTTGTATTTTCATTCCTAGCTTTTATTGATCTTTAACTTGTTCAAGGGTTGAAATATTATTGTTTTTTTTTTTTTTTTAATCTAGGATAATCGGTAACTGGTGAGAGTTATCCTCCAGGATCAAATCTAACTGGCTGCCACTATAAACCTAGGCTGTTGCAGCAACAGCCTGCAAGCCGCACAATAGCAGGAAACTTATGCCTCAACTTATGCCTCAACAAGAGCCGAGACGTCCGCTATGGGGTTGCCTAATCTTCTAGCCAAGACACAACATGTCATATATATACTCAATGAGATTTGAACCCTCATCTCGTGGGTTTCACCCAACGAAGCTTACTGTTAAACCCCATATCACTGTATAAGGGTTGAAATATTATTGTTGTTACAACTTGATATATTGTCCCAGTGGATTACATCTCACACAAGTTTTATATCAATGGTGGTTGTTTTTTCATTTATAGTATTTGGATTGTTTTAACACATTAAATATGTCACACATAAATTGGAATTTGTTTTGAATGCACTAACTGACTCTTATTTTAAATACTTAAGCCTAGTTATAAAATCCTAATTTAACTTGTATTTTCATTCCTAGCTTTTATTGATCTTTAACTTGCTCAAGGGTTGAAATATTATTGTTGTTACAACTTGATATATTGTCCCAGTGGATTACATCTCACACAAGTTTTATATCAGTAGTGGTTGTTTTTTTCATTTATAGTATTTGGATTGTTTTAACACATTAAATATGTCGCACATAAATTGGAATTTGTTTTGAATGCACTAACTGACTCTTATTTTAAATACTTAAGCCTAGTGGTGGTCTATTTGAGTAATTATTATAGGAGGCCATAGACTTGATTTCTTCTTTCTATAGTATTCCTCAAAGTTAATACAGAAGCAATTGTTGTGTTGGATTTATTCTTCACTAAAATGAGGGAAGTTAGATTATAAAGGTGACAATTGTAATATTTCCACATTACACTTGCCTTAGCCCTTGTAAAAGGATTTGCACTAAAGAGAGATTTAATAGAATCATAACCAAATAAAATTCCTCTTGATTTTCATCTTCTTAGCCAACTTAGGGAAGTCACAAAATCAAAGAAACCTTCCCAATAATGAGATATCTAATGGTGAGGAGGGAATGTTTTATATACTCAATACAAATATTTTAAAAGGGGTGATCTTCCCCTTTTTAGAACAATGTGAAGTTCACATGTTAAGATAATACAATACTCATCCCAAAATTAACAACAATCACCCCAATCACAAACATAACAACATGTTGAGTACTCAACACACCCTATAATTTCTCATCTTTTAGGGTACCATCATTTGTTGATTTTCTTCCATGGGATGTTGTAAATAATTATTACATTTCGCAAATTATTTTCAAAAGTTCAAAGAAAGAAGAAAAATAAAAAATAAGATATAAAAAAGAGAGAAAAAAGAAAATTAAATAAAAAGGGGATATAAAAAATATATATATGTGAAAACAAAATAAAAGAAATAAAAAAAATGAGAAAATAGGAAAAAAAAAGTGAGCCCCCCTAGCGAGCCAATCAAAATGGCACTCTAAATGAAAAGATGTCAATTTTATACCTTTGGTTATAGTATTATAAACTTTGGTGATAATGTATTTTGCTATGAAATAATATGACAAAGTCTAATTGTCATTTCTGAATAAATGGTGTGCTCGAATCAGCGGCCCAGATCAGCCTGACCAAGATCTATGGCGAAGGAGTAATTTCAGCCTCCCTCGCACTTCTGACGGTTAACATGGGGGGGGTTCCAAGGGGCGAAAAATGCTTTCCGCCCAAACCACTTCGGACAATGTGGCAGTGCCTGGAGCATTTCAGGGGGTCCCCTCTTGAAACCATTTACTACCTATCCCCCTCCCCGAAATACCGTTGCTCCACTCCCTCCAACCATCTGTCACCTCCGCCACTCCACTCCCACCACCAAGCTTGCCATCCACCACTCATCTCCTGCCAACCGCCCATCACTTTTGCCACTCCGCTCTCGCCATATGTTCTGCCACGCCACCCCCTCCATGTTAGATAATCGTTCAACGTTTAAATAGTTTTTGCCAATTCCATATTGAATGTTATCTCATTAAATTTCCCATTGTTTATCTGTTTTATCAATAAATCTCTCATGTTCCATAGAGATAAATTTTTCATTATACAACCAATAAAATTGCTATAAAAACCCATTGAAACTTGCAAATTCATTTCTCTCACCACGTGATTCATTCTGTTGGTCGAAGATAAAGCTGCCACCAACAGTTAACCTTCTACAACATTTTTTCCTTTGAAATTCGACTAATTTCCACCCGGGTAAAATTTTTCTTTAGAATTATGTTTATCAAGCTTTTTTGATATTGTTCTCCTGCCTCCTGTTATTTCATTTCCAAGATGTTGACACGCAAAGGAAAGGGAAAATTTTCAGAGCAAAATCCTATGATTCGCCATGTACCCGATTTTTATAAATCCCCTTTGATCGACACCCAATATAAAATTGGCAAGACCCAGTGTGAATTCGACCTTTACGAAATTCACAACTAGGAAAAACAAAAATTCATGGAAAAAAGTGATGATCTTAGCATTTGGGAATCCCTTCTCCCTTAGTTTCTTTTCCCCCAAACTTACGTTTTCCCTGAATTCTCCATTTGCTTCCATCTTCGATACCTGCCAAGCCAAAAAGTTATTATTTCCAACAATAATGAAGTCATTTTCTCCTTTCCCCTTGTTGTCTAAGTAAATTCTCTCTGCGAACAAAGATGATCCCTCTAGCCCAATGAGTGGGTCTAGCAACCTAAGTGACAATCTACCAGACACTTTCCTAAGTCTCAATTGAAAAGAGAGACGAAGAAGATGGCCTACTTCGTTCTGATGCTATCTCGATCTTCTTTGTTTAAGACCTTGAATCAGTTGCGTCATGAGCTCGTTCCTGATGCTCTCAGCGTTTATGCACCTGCACAAGAGATCAAGACACAACCTGGAATGCAAATACAAATAACATATTAAAAAAAAACCTACTTAACTGATCAAGGAATGTTAAACTAAATGATATATGAGCATACACATTTAGGGAAAATGAACCACCAGTTGTATATTAATAGAAAATAAGGGGAAGCATACAACCAAGCCTTGATGTTGATAGGCTCTCCTTGAATGAATATTCAAGTCCAAGCTAAGTTGTCCAAGCATTTCTTCTCCAAGCCAAATGAGTAGCATATAGGCACAATGTTAGCATAAGTGTCAAAATAGGCATAGACCAACCATTTGTGAATGGGAAAAGATGAATATATAGGTAGAGAAGGGGAGTTAGGATCTCTCCAAAGATAGGAGTAGGCCCTCATCTCAAGGAGGTAGCTAATATGGATAAGTCCAAGAGACCAAGTTGGGAGAATTCGGCCTCATCCACGTTGAACAACCTCTAGCTCGTTGCCATATAAGCTTCTAGATCACGAAGCTTCTCATCCTCTTTGGGAGAATTTCCTTTTTGGGGATCATCGTGGGTATACAAGTGAATGGAGCGATGCCATCGTGAGTCAAGCGTGATGCAATAGGCGACCATCATGGTTTTTAGTCTCATAAGAGCGATGACTCTAAAATTAGGGTTTAAGAGTTATTTCCTTCAGGGAAAGCTCAAGGCATTTTCCAATCAATGTCTTAGGGAAGATCTGAGCTACATATATGAATGAGTACATTGCATAATGGTCATGTTTCAGGAACTTCAGTGTATGTCACGGGGAACTGTAGGAGGTGTGACAAAATATTGTGTAACAGATGCCCCCTAAAGCATGAAGGGAGAAAGGGGAGTGATGGTTGAGATGTTTTACGTGCTTTTGCAAGGACGAGAACAAACACTATTAGGAGACCTGAAAATCAAGGACGCATATACATATACATATCTAATATCAAAACATGAATCCACGGTATGAACGTAGCCATCTAGATAATAAGGACTATATGAAAGGATCCATGACATGGGCGCAACCATCTAAATGAGAAGGATCATTTTTAAATGTAAAGTCCCACAGCATGGTCACAATCATCCGTATAGCAGAAACATGTGTACAATCATGAATAATACATAACTTTACGCAGCCTGAGTTAGATTAGACAAGACTCAGGGTCTTGCACTCCATCCCAACCCGATCAAAGTACGAATTCTAACATGCGAATGAACGTGTCGAAGTCGAACCTGCTAGAAAACCACCTGATTACCAGCGAATGATGTGGACCATTAACAGGCATGAGAGAAACCACCAATAATGACCATGGCTCTCAAGGTACAACAATACAATCTGTGAATCTGAAAAAGAAGTGAAGTCGAACACTTGTGGAATCATCTGATCGAAGGCCAACGATGAAATTTTTTCGTTGAATGTGTTAGAGTCGGTCTTTACATCCCTCCGTCAGAGATCAGTTCTTTTATTGCATTTAATTCTTAGGTGTCTCATTCAGTTCTTTTATTTGCATTCCGCTAGGGGCATGCCATAATCTGACGGGAGGATCTTGTTATTCATTACCCCTCATGCCTTATACCTACTGGCTCAGGTCTTTTAATCAAGCTTTTAAAGTCACTTACAGTCTTGTTGTAGTCTATTGATCAGCAAAAATCATTTCAGTCACTAGGTCTAGGGTTTCACAAATTGTGTCTTCAAATTGTCCAATAATGCCAGCAGGCCAGAGGGAGGTTTTATTTCACAAAATTTTATCGTCATATGGATGGATTATGACTTTTCTTCAAAACTCTGTTTTGAAGAAAATTCGTCATTCTGTTTTGTAATAAATTGCCATGTAATTTTCAAAATTTTTCAGTTGTTGAAATCTCCAGGTGCAGCCCTGGTCTTCCTTTGTCAAGACATGCCATTATCCCTGCAAAAATTGCCAAAAGATTCATTATTCAAGTCAAAAATTAGAAGGAAATTTGAAAAGACAGAAGTTGTATTAAATGCAAAAGTGCCAAAGTTAAAAACATTACAAAATGGGTTATTGAGAAGCAAAAATTTAATCCATCTCTACATAAGATATTTCTCAAGTTATTAATCCATTTGCATCAAGAGACATTTAAAAATCCAAGAGAGAAGTCGATGTTGGAGTTTGAAGGGATGAAACTTTGAGTTTAGAATGCCGACTGTGTGTTGGAATACAACGCGACGCATTGGGATAGGCCGCGGAGCACCCACAGAGCGCGACACATAGAGCCGAAATACACTGTGCATTTTACAAAGGGCGCGGCGCATCCACGAGGCACGACGCACTGATCTTGCGCGAGGCGCACAAAACCTCCAAGACAAAAAATCATAGTGGCCTCAATAAAAATCAAACCCATTACTCCATGAGGCATTTTCATTGCTTGAAACATCTATTACTATGCCAAGAGGTCAAAGGATATCGAATTGAGTTTTGGAGGAGCGAATTTCATGTTTGATTGTCAAAGTTGTGTGCTAGAAGTGTGCGCAGCGCATTGGAGGAGGTCGTGGCGCACATAGGCCGTGCGGCGCATTGGGCGCAAATCCACATTGCTTTTTTCCATTGTCGCGGCGCATCACGGCTTCAATAAAAATCAAATCAATTCAACTCATTTGCTCCAAGTAAGTGTTAGAGGATTTTTGCCATTGATTTCAGTCCATGTTTGCTGCGATTTGGAAAGGTGGTTGTAAGAGTTTGAAGGCCAAAATTTAAACCCAATATTTATATCAAAATTGCTCCATAGGGTTTATGTTTCAAGTTTAAAGTTTGCTTGTTAACACTTCATTCCCTAGCACTGTCACACTGTTATCATAGTCCTTTCCCTTTTCCCTTTGTCCCAAAACCAATTATATCCTAGTACCCATTTGCCCTATCACTAAACCCTACTAGCCCTCCTCTTTTCATATCACTTATAAACTCCCCATTCCTAAAACAGTCAAGTGACTGTCCCCACATCCTTAATTCCACTTGACTTCAATATATCTTGTTCTCATTTATCCCACCTCTAAACTACAAATTCCCCATCACAAACCCCCATTATTCTCGCTTATAATACTTACCATAGTCCCATTTCCCTTTGGCACATTCGGCATTGAAAAACACATCACCTATTTTCCTTTGTCAAACCAATCAAACAAGCACCATGACAGAGACAAATTCATCAAATGAGCAAGAATATGAGCAAGACAGTGACTCAACCACTGAGCTTAATGTGCCGAGAAGGCCTCGAAAAGGTGGCAGACATGTCAGAGAAGAGCCTAGTTCCTTAACTCAATTGTAGGCTTGCCCGCTTGCAATGACATGCTTTCAGCAAATGTGATGCTTTCAGTATTGTGAGATGATTGCTCAGATCCAGCATCATCAGGAGTTAGTTCGGTTGTTTGTTTTACATTTGCATGATAGTCATGTTACTCTTGCTGGAGTAAACTTTACCTTGACACCAGAAACCATCTCTCAGGCCACCGGGATACCGAATATAGGGGAAGAGTGGAACAAGAGGCAGCAGTTGGATAGATCATATTATGAACCTTACATCAGGCCTAGCTATTTGAGATAGCTGAGGAGAGTATTCCCATTTTAGTTTCTGAAGGAATCTCATGCGCCATTGATGAGACTCATTATCAGATACTTCAGTTGTGAAGGTCGCTTCTCACGCCTCTATGCATACCATATCAGGTTATTGATGCATTTCACGAGAGTGAGGTTCATGAACATTCCATATTTCATGTGCCAAAACATCAAGAGGATGACCACTCTTGTGCAGAAGAAGACTCCGGAACAGCAGTACAACAACATTTACCACTATGCGCTCATCAAGATCATTGTTGTGCATCAGCTTGGTTTGCAGGGTATCACATGGGAAGATTTCATTTCCCGTGAGTTTTTCACAGCTTCAGTAGTTCATCAGGAGGTTTTCCATCATACCAGTGAACCTTCATATCAGCATGGAGGTTAGGAGGTAGAGACTACTAGTGTGTCGGCATATGTCACCTATCAGAGAGGCACGCGAGGATTGTTTGCAGCAGCAAAGCAAGTGTTATCTCCACCCAGGGTGGAAGGGGCCTCTCTTCCTCCATCAACACCACAGGTATAGGACAAAGGAAAGAGGCCAATGCAGGATGAGGGGCCTTCAGGTGAACGAGAGACCGACTTCATTCTCATTCATGATGATGATATAGATATGGGCCCGGAAAGCACCAAACTTAGAGAGATCATCCAGGAGCAGCAAACAGAGATCAAAGCTTTATCCCTTGACTTGGAGAGGGCTAAGTGGACTATGAAATACTTGGAGCAGAGGAACAAACAACTTGAAGATTAGCAAGCAATCATGGAGTTACAAAACATCCACGAGAATCACCAAGCTGCATAAAGGAGGAGGATTGCGCTCACTTCATTGGAGCAAGAGATTAATGAGGATCGGGAGTCTTGGCTCGAAAGAATCAACATCCACTTGGAGAGACTACTGGACAAGGCCGATAGAGATAAATCATTGTTGAGACACATGGTTTTCCATTACAGGGCGCGACATATGAGTTCCAAGGCACGAATAAGGAATCTAAAGGTAAAATTGAAGAAAGCGACAAAGAAGCAAAAGAGGCAAGAGGAGCATGATCAACTCCAAATTTTGGCCGAAGCTTCTCTGGCTGAGCATGGTACTTGATTGGGGACCTACAGCCCAAATTTCAAGAAATTTGGAGAAGATTTTGTCAATTTTGATTTTTTTGGCTTTAAAACAGGTTTTTCTGCCCAATGCGTAGCGCCACTTGGCGCACGCTTATAATTGGGAAATCTCCAGGAGAAAAACTTTACATTTTTGGATTTTTCATCAAAAGTCATGTATGATCATGGATTACCTAAGGATTTCATCAAGTTCTGGGTTGCCTAAAGGGTCAAAAACACCCTAAAAATGACCTCATTGCCCCTATTTTGACACACAGGAAGCAGTCTTGGGAGATTGAGGTTTTGGAGGGGCAAATGACATCCAAATTCAGAAATTCCACTTGGGTTGGAAAGTAGACAGGCAAGGCTTTCTAAAAAGCACACTTGGGCTCAATTTGGACTTCAGGAAGTGCCTCAAAATCAGCTCCAAAGTGGCGCGACGCATACAGATTTTGGTGCGGCGCATAGATAATTTTGGCTTGTTTTTCACTCAGCAGCTCAAAATTTTGCCCAGTTTTGACCAGTTTTACTTTTTGATGTAATTATTGATCTATCTTGATGTAACTTGATGACTATGATGTAATTTTGGCACATATTTACTTGTTCTAGAGGATTCATTCACTAAAAGGTGAAAATTAAATGAATGAATCAGTGTCCTAGCATATAGGGGTAAGTTGTTTGACTACCTAGATTTCAGTTCCTTGTTTAGAATTAGTTCAAATAGCTCCTAGAATGATGAGCTCGACCCCTAGAGGCAAGGGAATAGGTTTGGATTGTCTATATTATGTAATTTCTAAGTCATTTTCAGGATTGGACACTTGGGATTGCTGAACACTCTATTGTACATTTCATTTCTGCAATTTTGGCAAAGGAAAGACCAGGGTTTTGCAGCACTTTTTAGGATCCATGTGGCTCTATGTTTTGATGGTGTTTTTCTCTATGTATTTGTAAGTTCATTGATGTTTATGTGTATCATTTTCCCTTCTCTTGTCTTCTGCAATTAAACAAAAGAGTGATTAAGGTAGAATTCATTGGACTGCTATGCTCTGCCTTGATATTTTGTTTAATTCTCAATATTTTCTTCAGTTTGAGGAGGACTCTTGATACCTTCACGCCCTCTTCAGCTCCTCAGTAGTATTTTCCATCCATTCATTTAATCCAAAGAATCAAAATGATTGCCTTCCTTGCCCCAATCAGAACTCTGCAAAAACTAGGCCTCATCCCCGGACCCAAATTTGCCTTTCCCTTGATTCCAACAAAACTCCCAAAAAATCAAATAAAATCCTTGCACTTCATACCTAGCCTAAAATTAGTTTGTATTGCAGTCATCTCAAGCCCCTTAGATCATCTTTTGCTGAGATTGACCTGGAGAGAGCCCTCTCCTGTCCTCGTAGGGCTAGCTACGAGGCTGAGTGTGGTTTGATGTGGACCTAGAACCTTGTCTTTTCAGCCTGAGGCAAATCTAGGCTCTAACATAGTGGCGACCGTACTAGGGAAGAAAATGGTTTTCTTGTTGATGTTATTTGATTTATAGCTATAGACGGAGCCTGAAGTCATGCCAGGTAGCCTTCGAAATGCTTTTGCTATGCATCAGCGAAGTAGATAAACGCTGCTTCAGTCAATCTCTAGTTTAGCTTGTAATCGTAACACTTAACTTATAAATCGCCCCAGTACATGTATCAAGTTCAGATCTGATTGTTGATGGTGGACAACGATCAGACATATAGGCTGAAATCATTCACCTGGTAACTTCATTCATTGAAAAATCCAGAGATCAATGCTTCATGGTGACTCCACTGCAGGAAGATCAGTAGCTTTAATATTTTCAAGATGGAATGGGTTGCAAGAAGATACGCTCCCATGAGCCGAGATCACATTCCAGGTTTTCCAAATAAAACTCCCAAGGTAGATTGGAAAAATAATTTGCCTATGTTTAAAGATGATGATAGGAAGGATGCTGCCTTACATCTGGTTAGATTTCACATACATATTCGCAAGTTGAAGGTTGATTTTCCTGAAGGTTGCTTGATGAAGATATTCATGGCCACTCTGAAAGGTGAAGCTCGATCTTGGTATGAAAGTTTGTCGCCTGCTTGTATTTACTGTTTGAAGGGTTTTCATGCCATGTTCTTTGAAAGGTATAAAGAATATTATTCATCATTAAATTTAGTTCAGAACTGTTGCAAACATGCTTATAGTTTTATTGAAAGCCTTGAGAAATATTATGAAGATGATGACTTCATGGATGATGAGATCATGGAAGCCTTGTATGAGAATCCATTTTAGCAACATGAAGAGAACCTAGAGGATACTCATCAATATGCTCATGAAACTTTTCAACCGGATCAAGATCTTAGCACAATGGGAACTGATGAAAGAGAGAGTTCTATTTCAGATCTATCCATAGAAGAAGACAGCATGCAAGGAAATCAAGTTTCAGTTTCAGAATGTGATAAAGTCAAGTCAGCGATTTCGGATCTAGATTCAGATTGTGATGATGCAGACTACCTTGTGTTGAATCCCATGAAGGAGAGCTCTGCTGTTGAGATCATCTGGAATGAAGAAGTCAAATTTATTGACCAAAGCCTTCATGAGGAGGTAATCCAACCATTTCATGAAAAACAAGATGAGATCTTTGTTCAAGTAAGTGAAAAATATTCTTTCGATAACTCAGTGATAAAGGATAATTTGATTACCATGTCATATGAAGATGATCAACAATGTTTCCAAATTTCAGAAGATCAGGACTGTCATTCAGGTTTGTCATGTTTTGAAATGTTATTTCAAGAAGATAGTAATCACTTGAGCAAAACAAAACAGAAAGTATTATCTCCTCTGTCTGAAGTTGAGATAGATAAACTCTTGAAAGGTCATGTTACAGCCCAAGCTAAAGCAGATTTGCAGTGCACACATGGTCAAGAAAGTGTTGGTGAAACTTCTTCTTTTGAAAATAATGACGGTCTTGTAATCAGTTTTATAGATCAACAAACAGATAATATTTTCTTTCACAAAGATGATAAGGCTGTCATGTTTGATAATCTTGAAGATTGTTTTTTGTTTAAGAATGACCTAGACCATGAAGTTGAGGAATATGAGCTTGAGAGAGACAATATGCTAGAATTTCTCACGGTCAAGGAATTTATAGCTAACACCCAGATGGCAGAAGCTTATACCTCTCTATACCTTCCTATCACTCAGCAACCAGTGGTTCTTTCAGATCAGAATAAAGGGAGTACTTGTATTTTTGCTGTTGGATCTCAAGACAAGCTAGTGCTTCAGAATTTTCAAGATCCTTTTGGCATTATTTTGCAAGCACCTGAGAATATGAATGTTGGCTAGTTCATTATCTTAAGCCTTGGTTTCAGTGGTTATTGTGAGTTGCCTACAGGTTCATTGTTCTGCCTGCTCGAGAAAAGTGAGAGCAGAAAGTTGTTATGTAGCCATCTGCTGGATTAGTTACATTGGAAAGCTCATTACAAATGATTGTACATATTTCATTAGTATGAAGGTGGTTTTCATCATGATTTGAAATCTTGATGGACTGTTGCCCTTCAAAAAGCTTTGTAAGTTCTTGTTTTAGTTAAGTCAGTCATGAGTCATTTGTGAGTTAGTTTTCAGTCTTGTTGTTAAGTTAGTTTGTGTCGGTTTTTAGTCATGCATTTTAGCTTGATTTTTGACTCCATTTCCCAATGGATGAAGGCACTGTCTGCTCTCCCAAAGATCTGCCGTTCTTGGCACCTCCTAGGAGCTACCATCCCCATTGGAGCCAATGTTAGAGTCGGTCTTTACATCCCTCCGTCAGAGATCAGTTCTCTTATTGCATTTCATTCTTAGGTGTCTCATTCAGTTCTTTTATTTTCATTCCGCTAGGGGCATGTCATAATCTGACGGGAGGATCTTGTTATTCATTACCCCTCATGCCTTATACCTGCTGGCTCAGGTCTTTTAATCAAGCTTTTAAAGTCACTTACAGTCATATTGTAGTCTATTGATCAGCAAAAATCATTTCAGTCACTAGGTCTAGGGTTTCACAAATTGTGTCTTCAAATTGTCCAATAATGCCAGCAGGTCAGAGGGAGATTTTATTTCACAAAATTTTATCGTCATATGGATGGATTATGACTTTTCTTCAAAAATTTCTTTCGAAGAAAATTCGTCATTCCGTTTTGTAATAAATTGCCATGTAATTTTCAAAAATTTTCAGTTGTTGAAATCTCCAAGCGCAACCCTGGTCTTCCTTTGTCAAGACTGTTAGCCTCCTATTGCAACAGGTTTCATATTTCATGATTGACAGTGAAAGTGCCAAAAATGTTCATCTTTTTCCTGCTGCAAAAGTTCCATTTTTGAAATATTTCTTAGCTAAGGGAAAGCCAAACAGCCTAAGCTTGGCTTCCTTATGTTTAAATTGCTTGTCTTAGAAGATAGAGAAAGAAAATTTGTCCAAACAGTTTAAGCTTGGCAGGTTAGTAGCTAGGTAGAGAATGAAGGAGCCCAACTGTTTAATCTGGGTCCTTGGAAGCAATAAGGGTAGTTTTTAGATAGGAGAGCAGTTAAAAAGAAAAAAGCAATCAGGGTTTGCAAGTCTAAGTGCACCCTTCCTGAAGTAACCAAAGAAATGCTAGGTGTATTAGGCTGGGTAGTTGGCCTTGGGTTGCTGAAGCAAGATCATCTTCAGTGTTGGCCTTGGAAAAGAAAGATCATCTCATCAGTAGCAGAGGTAGCAAAGCAGTGTTTTGGTGGCAGAATTCTGAAAAGCATGTCTAATTTCCTTTCACTCCCCCTCAAAGTTTCTTACTAACACCCCTAAAGGACCTTGGGATCTGCCCAATGAGTCCTGATTCCATTTCATTTTTGTGAAACATTAAGTCAAAGTTTTGGCTTTCTTCATGAAAAGAAGCCACATTTCTTGTGTAAAAATGTTTTCATCTTCTACACAATTTCTATGTCTATCATCACTTCATAGACTTATCATCATTCCCCTTACATTTTCATTTCACAAACTCATACTAACTTCTAGTCCTATTATATAGCTCCCTAACTAAATTTTCCCATCCCTATTATTACAAAAAATTATATGAAATCCCAAAAATAATAATATCCCCACCCCTTGGCATTATAGCCATATGTTCTAAAAATCCAGGGAAATATTAAGTCCATCTGGGACTTGTATTTAACCTTTCCTGGTTTTCCCCTTGGAATCAGTCTGATAGCCATTTAAACCCCTCGCAGTCATTTCCCAAAGTTAATGTTTAAAATGTTTTGTTAAACATTAAATTATCATTCCCCCGCCCCCCGCTTAAGCCTAAACCGCAAAACCCATTGTTTATTAAAGTTTTTCACCCTTGCCATATGAATAAACACATAAAATAGGGTGCGAGCCCCGTCATTAACTATCCGCCGTGTTAATTGTCCCGTCGACCGTTAGATCTAGCGTGCCCAAGATCTACGGTGGGCGGGTGTTTCTGGACCCCGACATGCCAGGGGTTAGCGTCCGGGAGTTCGGCGGTTTTCCCGTCGTACTCCCGCCACGCGTCACCCTCCCGGGTGTGGCGGAGCCCCCTCCTCCCAAACCGCTTCAGTCCAAAGGCGGTGCGCTTGAAACCGCAAATCGCTCTCCCCCGGGTGATGTCAGCACCACGTTTTCCCCTGTGACATCACCTCCTCGCCTCCACTGCTGTGCCACGTTGCCGCCACGTCATCCATCCATACCCGAGACTCGCCGATGACGTCATGCTGACATCATCCCGAAAAAGCGCCAAAAGCACCCAAATGTCAATTTTTGCTTAAAAAGAGCGCGCAAACGACCGTTGTAGTTCATTTCTATTGGTTCATTTGAAGGCTCCGGTTCGCTGTTTTATTCATTTCCTCATTCCCAAAGCTTGAAATCAACCAATTAAGCTACTACGGCTTGCAATTCGACTTTGTAGCCTACCGTCGCTCTAGTTCTTCCACTCTCGGCGCTGTTGAACCAGGTATTTGTCATATCTTCCCCTTTTTCGCTCCTGTTCTTTCATTTTATCCACTGCACATACTGCAAACCTGCAAAATTCCCCAATTTGCAACTCTGCTACGTCTGAGACTCCATTAAAACCCACTGGAAACCCTTTACTTCAAAAAAGCCTCGTAAACCTTGTGCCCTTTCACAATTTCACTGGCGAGTCCCGTTTAGAGCTCGGCCTCCAGGAAAAATCTCGCAGCAGCTCAGCATTGCCCTATTTTACCTTATTCCACTGCTTAAATCAGTCCACTGAAACTGTAATTGTCCTCTGCCCCTTTGCATTGTTCCTCATAGTCTCTAGCTCCAGAGAATTCACTAACAGAAGGGGAAGTTGACCCAAACTCCACAAAATCGGTCTCCCACAGCATAAGCTCCCAAGCAGTCAAGCTACTGTTGCATTTGAGTTTAGTTCCACCTACTTCTGCTAGTTATTGCAAGCAAGTTGTTAGCCAGTTGTTGCATTAGTCCTCCTTTCAGCTCAAGCATTCAAAAGTTGCATAATGGCCACTCCATCCGCTCTGAACATCACTCCCATCAATCCACCAAGCAAAGAGCTTGAGTCAATGGCCTTGGCAGACACAGATTATCTCATTCAAGACCTAGTTGGGAACAGGAATTGTTGGTATCATCCCAAGACCCCTTTTCCCTCCTAAAAACATATCATTTACCCATTCCTTTTCATCATATATCCCTTAGAATCCTTGAAAATTAATTATTAATAGTCTTATAGTTATTAAAATGCATTGAAATTGATTTAGGAATTTTATGTTGAAGAATTAGAAGTTTTTGGTGAAATGGTTACAGGAAGTTCCAACATCCTGTAATTAGCTCATTGTTTGACATGTGGCACAACAGCTGGGCTAGAACGAAAGGCATGGATGAAAAGTAGAATGTCCAAGCATGGACAAACACCTATCCTACAGCCGGATCGACCCTCCTACATGCGCGGTCAACTCAGGTCAAAGCATGGCACACTGGCGACACAGGCAGAAACAACAGCTCATTCTAATTTGATTTAGTTTTTGTTCTTTTTGAAATCAGTTAGGATAGAAACATTTTGAAAAGCTCGATGTAATAAAAGCGGCAACAGCCAAATTCCGAATGTACATTCATTATCGAAATGACATGGTTGTGCTAGACATATGTAAATACAGTCCGAGTAATGGATGTAATGGTTAATCGTGGTATCATTCTGAAACGGAGTTTTTAAACTTAATACTAAGAACCCAGTTGCAGTTACGACTTGTGTCTAGTGCATTGATTTGATATTCGGTCGAATATAGTCCAGTGTACCTCTGGAACGTGGACGGGCCCTGTGTTCAACCGGTATACTGTTCTTTTCATTTTATTTGCACTTAGGTTATCGCGTGGTTTGCACAGTAGTTACGATTGATTGGATTTCGATTTCAATAGGTATTATATGGTTTGCACAACAGTTACAATTAATTGGTTTCGATTTCCATAGCTCTTGATTTCCATCGAATGTATATGGTTTGCGTTTATGGTAATGCTGAACAGTCATCACTGAGATCTGGAAGTGCGTCCTGTAAGGGATTCGATCCCTGTGTTGTCTTTTAAAAGCACTGTCATAAACTTTGTTTTCATTTCACAATCCATTTATGATCTCTGTATATTTTGATATTGTATAAATATTAGTGAATGCTGGGTGTTTACTGAACAAGGGTTTTATGTGTAATGTCTTTGTAAGGAGATTGAGATCATTGTTGCAGTGATACACAGTGTTTAGTTTCAGTGTGTAATTTGGTAAATGCATTTAATGATAGCATTGTAATCAGGTATATTAGCAGAGTGACCTGAGTGTTTGGATGATAGGTGACATACCCTAGTCTTCCGTAAAGAATCCCTGTGACCTACATCATAACCACTTAGCCAACAATCCTTTATGTCTATATACTTTAGACGCATGCCTCTAAGCTTACGCATCCTGGTCGATAATTAATATAGTCTAGTCTAGTACCCTAGCTAGAACACTACATTTTGGCGCCGTTGCCGGGGAGGCGTACTTAAAGGATTCAGACAAAAAGAAAAAAAAATTCAACACACAAAAATAAACAAAAACACAATTAGAAATCATGTTCATTTATGCCTAGATTTAGAGACAGTCAAGGGATATTTGTAAAAACCCCCCACCATCTAAAAACTAACCCATCATCATCAGGAGCAGACTCTCTAGGGAATACAACACCAGCGGAGGAAGTTATCCAGACATTGGCAGAAAATTTTTATTCAGGACAGAAACTTACTCTTATTGAGAGGGAAACTTTATTCACACATAAATCGCAGAAGAAGCACTTTCCTAGACCTTCTACACAAGGAGAAAGTAGTACAGTTACCGAACAATCTTCCTTCCTCCTTTTTCCACCAAGTGACACTGACACAGAGAGACCAATTAGAATGGCTGAGGAAGGATCTGGATCAGTACCACGCCAAGGAGATGAAGAGGAGTCAACTTTTAAGTTCCCTATACATGAACCACAGGAGGATGAGGAGATCAAAATGAAAAACATACCCCCATCCGTGCTACCAAATTTCTATGGTATGGCTTCGGAGGATCCGGACTCATTCTTGTTCGAGTTTGACATTGTATGTTGAACTTATGGCTATACAGATGATGCCCATAGGCTTAGATTGTTCCCAGCCACATTAAAGGCATCAGCCTTAAAATGGTTCATGGGGCTTGGTGAGCATGCTATAGTTGATTGGAACGGTATGAGGAGAATATTTCTTAGGAAATATCAGCCTTATTGCAGATCCAAAGACTCTAAAGATGATATCTTTAGAATGAGTCAGCAAGAGGATGAAACCTTAGAGGAATATTTAGAACGGTTTGTCTACAACTTACAAAAATCTAAACACCGAACTATGCCTCCTGATCTGGTCCGCACAATATTCTTGAAAGGTATCCGAGAGGAATACATGGATGATCTCAACTTGATGGGCAAAGGTGACATTTCTGCCTTACCCTTTGAAGAAATCGCTGAGTTGTGCGAAAAGTATTCAAGGAGTAAAGCTAAAATGGGAAAGAGAAGCCTGTCATCAAGGGTCACAAAATCTGCCTCTGCAAGTGTTACAAGGGCCGAAATAGGGAATCTTTTAGAAGAGTTTAAAACAGATCTGTTAAGCACTCTAGGGAACCAAATTGACACTTTAAAAGCCAATAAGAAACAAGAAGATGAAGATCATATCATGGCTATCTTCTGCCCAAAATGCCGAAAGAAACATGCATTAAAAGATTGCCCTCTAGAGAATATCCAAGTTTGTGCTTTCTGTACTGAACATCATGATATGTTTAACTGTCCTAAAATTAAAATTTTGTAGAACTGTAATATGGCAGCCAATACAGAGATGGAAAACGTGTATTACATGGGCACAAAGCGACCATGGCAGCCAAGGCCAGCAACCCAAGGTATGTTTCCAAATCAAAATCTGCAATTTCCTATGAATGATCAAATGTATGCACAAAACTCATGGAATGTACCCATGCCATGGCAGCACCAAAACCAACCACAACACCAATGGAGACCGTCTCAACAGTACTCCCAATCTTATCATACATATCCTCAATCATACCCACCTTACTCACAACCATATCAACAATACCAACAGCCGTATCCATCACATTCTCAACCATATCAGCAGTATCCTCAGCAAGTTGTCTATCAGCCCCAACCTCCTCAACAAGCACTGCCTGCTCCTCCACCAATAAATGCACCACAACTGCAATTTCTAGCTAACTCACAACCTCCCAGACCCACTCAAATTCCTGCTCAAACTGTCCCAAATCCGAATAATAGAGCAGAGAGGCCAGCCTACAATGTAGAAGAAGGAACCTCATATTCCACACTGCCTTTGCAAAACATTAATTTGAGGTCTGGTAGGGTGCTCCACAAGGATTCTCCAATAACAGATAAGCAAGAAGAAAACACCGAAAAGGAAAATGAAATGACAAATCAAACAAAACCAAACAATGATACCAAAGACAAACAGATGCAACCACTGCATCCACCTTTTCCAGACCGATTGGTCCAAGTAAAACCACCACTGTCTACACCACAATTTGATGTCTTAGATGAACTTAAAAATGTCTACATAAAAATCCCACTGCTGCAAGCTATAAAAGACATTCCTATCTATACCAAAGCCATCAAAGACATGTGCCTCAAGAAGCCTGCTAGGAAAAGAATTGATCCTCAAACCATTCATGTTTTAGGAAATTTAGCAGGCCTTATGACCAATACCATCTCCATGGAGAAGTATGTTGATCCTGGCATTCCCAAAGTGACCACCATCATTAACAACATACGGATTCCAAACACTTTGATAGATCTTGGAGCCGCAATCAATGTCATGACTCTTGAAACCATGAGAACGCTCCAGCTCATGAATTTGCAACATACCACGATTGTTCTAGAACTAGCTGATAGGTCCAAAGTCATTCCTGAAGGGATTTTGGAAGACATCATTGTCTCACTGGACTCTTTGGAGTATCCAGTGGATTTCCTAGTCCTTCAACCCAAATCCAATTTAGGAGGACACCCTATCATCCTAGGTAGACCATGGTTAGCGACTGTTGATGCATTTATAGGATGTCGATCAGGCAACATGATCATTTCAAGGGGGACCGAAAGAAAACAACTCACCCTTTATCCATCGGCACAATCACCAGCAGTAACACATAATTTGTGGCTTGATGATAAATTTAATGATAAAGAAGAAGTACAATCTGTTTTTAGCATTGACCAAATCTATGATTTCCAGGACCAAGACAATAATGATTTGGTAGAATTATTCCTTTCTCAACCTGATATGTCTGAAAATTTGAGAAGTGAACAATATCATGCTGCAGATGTACTTCTGGCCCAAAGCTTTCAGGAAACATGCACCATCCAATCTTTGCAAACTACATTTCACGACATTTTTCCAGTTCAATCCATCACCAATACACAGAGTCAGATCATAGAGATTAGTCCAGGGAAAACTCTGAACATAGGCAATCACCTAGACTCATCTCAACAAGAGAAATTGATTAAACTCTTGAGAAAATACCAAAAAGCCTTTGCTTGGGACTACACCGATATGCATGGGATTCACCCCGACACATGCACTCACCATATCTATACAGATAGCACCATTAAACCAGTGAGGCAACCACAGAGAAGAATGAACCCCATGCTCCAAGATATTGTCAGAGAGGAATTGCAAAAACTTTTGAGAGTTAATTTTATATATCCTATTTCTGACAGTCAGTGGGTATCCCCATTGGTTATAGTGCCCAAGAAAAATGGTAAGTGGCGCATTTGTGTTGATTACAGACAGTTGAACAAAGCAACGCTCAAAGATTACTTCCCACTGCCATTTATTGACCAAGTGTTAGACACCCTAGCTAGCAAATCATCATTTTCTTTTCTTGATGGTTTCAGTGGCTACAACCAGATCAGGATAGCCTCTGAAGACCAGGACAAAACCACATTCACCTGTCCTTGGGGCACCTATGCCTACAATGTTTTGCCATTTGGACTTTGTAACGCTCCAGCTACATTTCAGAGAGTTGTGTTAGCTATTTTCGCTGATTTAATTCATGATTGTGTTGAAGTCTACATGGATGATTTTTCAGTATATGGCAATTCATTTGAACATGCATTAGAAAATCTTGAGAGAGTTTTGAAAAGATGTATTGAAGCTAACCTGTCCCTCAACAATGAAAAGTGCTTTATGATGTTAAACGAAGGGATAGTGTTAGGCCACTATATTTCTTTTCAAGGCATCTAGGTTGACCCAGCCAAGATCCAGATCATAGCTGATTTGCCAATTCCACAGAATCAAAGAGAGGTAAGAAGTTTCCTTGGGTATGCAAGCTATTACCGCAGATTTATTGAAAATTTTAGTAAGATAGCTTTACCTTTGTTTAAACTTCTAGCCAAAGATGTACTTTTCAACTGGAATGAGAACTGCCAACAAGCATTCGAACAACTCAAAAAGAAACTATCTACCGCACCAGTCTTGAGAGGGCCTAATTGGAGCCTACCATTTCATATCTTTACAGATGCATCCGACACTGCAGTAGGTGCATCCTTAGGCCAAAAAGAGGAATCTTGTACTTATGCCATTTATTTCATTAGTAAAAATCTAACACCTGCAGAGTTAAACTACACAGTTACAGAAAAGGAAACACTTGCCATCATTTATGCTGTGAATAAATTCCGACATTACATAACTGGTTATGAGGTCTTTGTACATACTGATCATTCGGCCATTAGAAATTTAATGAATAAACCAATAAATAGTGGCAGAGTTACCAGATGGTTACTATTGTTACAGGAATTTAACATCACAGTGTTAGATAGACCAGGCAAAGAGAACCAGGTGGCAGATTTTCTCTCTAGACTGCAAAATCCAGGTGAGGTTGTTCTAGTTGAAGATTCTTTTCCAGATGAAAACTTATTTGCAATTTCCATAGTAACTCCTTGGTATGCTGATTTGGCCAATTATTTGTCTACAGGAAGGACACCTCCACACTTTACTGCAAAGGAACGGAAGAGACTAGTCAAACAAAGTGCTAGATATTCATGGCTTAATGGCAATTTATTTTACACTGGTTATGATATGATTATTAGGAGATGTGTAAGAAATGATGAGGTAATTGATATTTTAAAATCTTGCCATGATGAACCGTGTGGTGGGCATTTTGCAGCGAAGCGGACAACATTCAAAGTTCTTACTCTTGGATACTACTGGCCATCCATTTTCAAGGATGCCAAGAAGTATGTAAAGAGTTGTGACAGCTGCCAAAGAATGGGCAGGCCCACAGCTACCGATGAGATGCCCCTTCAGCCCCAAGTTCACTTAGAGCCATTTGATAAGTGGGCTCTAGACTTTATAGGACCCATTAACCCAACCTCCAATGGTAAGAAGTACATCTTAGTATGTATTGATTACGTCACAAAGTGGGCTGAAGCAAAAGCACTGGTTAGAGCAACCGAACACACAGTAGTCAATTTCCTTTTTGAGGAGATTTTTGTGAGGTATGGAGTACCAAGGGAAATTGTGACTGATCAAGGTACTCAATTCACCTCAAAGTTAGTGAAGGACATCACAGACAGATACCAAATCAAGCATAGGAAAAGTACCCCTTACCATCCACAGGCCAATGGGCAGGTGGAATCCACAAACAAAACCTTGGAAGGCATCATTACTAAAACTGTTGCAATGAACAGGAAAAACTGGGAAGAGAAGCTCAAAGATGCACTCTGGGCTTACAGGATTACCTGGAAAGATACTACAGGATTTACACCATATCAGTTGGTGTACGGCAAAGAGGTAATGCTTCCTATTGAGTTCCAAATACATACTTTTAAACTGGCTGTAGATTTACAAATTGATTTGGACCAAGCACAAAAAGAAAGAATTCAGCAGTTGAATCAGCTGGATGAGATGAGGCAGCAAGCAGAGGAAACCACAATCCTCATGCAAAAACAAAGGAAGCAGTGGCATGATGCACATATTAAAAAGAAGCAGTTTAAGGAAGGTGACTGGGCTTTACTTTTTGACTCAAAATTCAGAGATCATAAAGCCAAGTTCACCACCCATTGGATGGGCCCCTATGAAATTGTTCAGGCTTATGACAATGGTTCAGTCAAGCTCAAAACTATTGATGGAGAAGGTCACTCCTTCACAGTCAATGGTCATCGCCTGAAACTATACACCAAGCCCATCAGCAAGCAAGATTTTCTCCATACACTATCTCAACAAAGAGAGGTTGAGGTACTATAGCCCTCAGCTGCAGTATCACTGCCTTAGTTTCATTTCCTTTCAATTTCAGAGTCAAAAAGAAATAAAAAAAAATATAAAAAAAATTAATATAAAACAAAAAACTAAAAAAAATAAATATATATAAAAAAAATAAAAATAAAAATAATATGGGTTAGACGTGAAAACCAGTCTCTGGCACACTCTAACCTCGAATTCCTACTTGAAAACCAATTCGTTGGCGGGTATGAATTCTCTTTCTTTTGTTCACTGTTTGATTTATCAGTTGCATCATGACTTGAGGACAAGTCAAAATTTTAGTCGGGGAGAGAGGCATCAGCACTTTGTTCTTTTATCTCTCCATTGTAAATTCTTAAATATTTCTTATCCTATATCTTCACTGTAAATTTCCAAAGCAGCTTGTTCCAGCATTCCAGACTTCAATAAATAAGCTGTTTTGTCATTGTTTTATCTCAGAGGGACCTAGTTATAAACATTATGCAGGGGGACCTGTTCTGTCCAGACAACTATGCTACCAACATCAACAGTAATGGGACCTGTTTAAGACATTCAGAAGGGACCTGTTAAAGAAATTGACACCAAGGGCTACTTCAACAAAGTTTCATCAAGTTTTTACAAGGATTTGGGCACCAAGACTCCATCAAATGCCCAAGCTCAGTGAACCTGTATCAATATAAGGACCTGTTATATCTTCAAATTTTTCTCAAAGGACCTGTGCATTCAATCTTCCTTAGAGGACCTGTTACAACAAGCAAAAGAACAGTCAAAAAGGGACTAGCTACTCAGCATGTCAATACAACAATGACCAACAAAAGAGTAATATGTTTCTTGTTCTTAAACATTTGATTTCTTAGATTGATTTTTAATGTAACTTTGATGACTGTGAACTGTTATGATTGATTTCAAGGACACCTACATTTCCTATCATCCCTTATTCCACCGATTCTCATCATTCTCATACATCAACCTATTCATACTTCTAAAACCCATTACCAACACATCAACCTTGTCATACATCCTACAGTCATACCAACATCCTCCATCCGACCGAATACCAACTGGAATAGGACACGTGGCGGATTATGTTTTTAAATACAAGGGAAAGAGACAAATGTAAAGCGGCCTATCTATTTCATTCCACACAGCCAAATCATGACTCCACCACCCAACGTACCCAATGATTCAAGGGACTCCCCGAAACCATACCCAGCATTATATATACATGCTCCCAACGCTCTTGTGGTGACATCTATGTAAGCGTACAACACTCCTCTGTTTTAAAATGAATGGATACGCTGTGAAGTGAGTACAGCCGGTTATCCCACCATCATTTCCGCATTCGATTCCCATAACTTTCAAAGTAAAATCAGAAGCAGTGAGCGCCGAAAGAAGTATTATCATTTGGGTTCGATTTACACAGTGAGGATTGGAAGCAGTGAGCGCCGAAAGAGGAAAGTATAACCACTCTGTTTTGACTCCCACCACAGTCATAAGACAATCGACCGGCCGAGCATCATATTGAAGATTAAGGGAAGCGATACACCAGGTAACAAATTTGAAATTTCTTTGTTAAAATTGTAAGAACATAAACAGAGAAGGGTTAGAAGCACGACCCTCTGCCACTATGACTAATAGGGTCGAACCGAGTGTGTTCGACAGTTCACAATATCATGAGGATTGCATTGAAATTCTCAGAGAAATACAGTGGTTACCATTTCTAGAGAAATTTCATGGAAGCAATGAGGAGGTTACCAAGCAATTTGCTTTCACCTTCAATGGAGAAAAAGCCCTGATAGGTAACTTCTCATTCAGGGTTTCAGAGGATACTATAGCTCAGGCAATAGGGATTAGTCCAGAAGGGGAGAAGTATTTTAAAACCAAGCAATTTAAAGAGAAATCGTGGACACAGTTTATGTCTAGATCTAGAGTCTCATCAGTGAACTGGAAGAAGGGTGTTCCAAGAAGTTGGTTGATGCATCCCTGGGATGAGATGGTCTACATCCTTCAAAAATTCATAACCTGTGAAGGCCGTTACAGTATTGTCTATCTATACCACATTAAACTACTCCTCCACTTGAAGAAACAATGTGTTATCAGTATACCATATTTTCTGTTACAAAGCTTAACCAAGATGTCCAAGACTATCCAGAAGCAGAAGGGGAATGAAGACAAGAGCCTGTATCACTTTGGCTTAATTAAAATTCTTATCGAGCATGAATTGCAGAGAAGAGGGAAACCATGGAAAGAATTCGTCACTGTTAATCAAATTAGAGATGAGGAAGATAAAGAAGAAGTGCAAGAGGACTCAGGGTTCATGAAGGACATTGATGAAGAAATCCCAGTATCTAAAGCCAGCAAGGCACCTCTACCTGTGGGCAGCATAAGGACCAGGAACATGAGAAAGGAAGATGCTAAGAGGGCCGAAAAAGATAAAAATTTTACCACTTACTCACGAAGAACAAGGAGGACACCAAAAGCCCAGTTACAAGAAGACCAGCTTGAATCCAATGCACCTGCACAAATGGATGTTGAGAGTGGTGACCACTCACTACCAGGACCAGAATTTGATATAGAGGTAGAAAGCAATAAAAAGCAGGAAAAATGTTCACCACCTCCCATTAAGAGACAGAAGAAACTGGAAAAACAAATTGAAGAATTAAAGGAAGAGCTCATGGAGGCTAATATGCTAGAAAAAGTTATCAAGAGAGAAAATGAAATGCTCCGGGCGTAGAGTAAATAAACTCAGAAGAAGAATGAAAAGTTGAGGGAAAGAATCAGTGAACTGGAGGCTGAGCAAACTGAGATCTCTAACTGGGCCACTAAGTGGTACAATCAGAAGAAGACCCTCAAAGAAAAATACAAAAGGTTAAAGCAGGAGCTCAAGGGTCAGAAAGATAACCAGGTGAAAACGAATGTGGACACATTGCTCAAGGCAGCAGAGATCCAGGCAGGGACAGAGTTCAAGGGGAGCACTTCGGGGATAGCATGAGGACATGCTAATTCCTTAAGTCGGGGAGAGATGTTGGTATCATCCCAAGACCCCTTTTTCCTCCTAAAAACATATCATTTACCCATTCCTTTTCATCATATATCCCTTAGAATCCTTGAAAATTAATTATTAATAGTCTTATAGTTATTAAAATGCATTGAAATTGATTTAGGAATTTTATGTTGAAGAATTAGAAGTTTTTGGTGAAATGGTTACAGGAAGTTCCAACATCCTGTAATTAGCTCATTGTTTGACATGTGGCACAACAGCTGGGCTAGAACGAAAGGCATGGATGAAAAGTAGAATGTCCAAGCATGGACAAACACCTATCCTACAGCCGGATCGACCCTCCTACATGCGCGGTCAACTCAGGTCAAAGCATGGCACACTGGCGACAAAGGCAGAAACAACAGCTCATTCTAATTTGATTTAGTTTTTGTTCTTTTTGAAATCAGTTAGGATAGAAACATTTTGAAAAGCTCGATGTAATAAAAGCGGCAACAGCCAAATTCCGAATGTACATTCATTATCGAAATGACATGGTTGTGCTAGACATATGTAAATACAATCCGAGTAATGGATGTAATGGTTAATCGTGGTATCATTCTGAAACGTAGTCTTTAAACTTAATACTAAGAACCCAGTTGCAGTTACGACTTGTGTCTAGTGCATTGATTTGATATTCGGTCGAATATAGTCCAGTGTACCTCTGGAATGCGGACGGGCCCTGCGTTCAACCGGTATACTGTTCTTTTCATTTTATTTGCACTTAGGTTATCGTGTGGTTTGCACAGTAGTTACGATTGATTGGATTTCGATTTCAATAGGTATTATATGGTTTGCACAGCAGTTACAATTAATTGGTTTCGATTTCCATAGCTCTTGATTTCCATCGAATGTATATGGTTTGCGTTTATGGTAATGCTGAATAGTCATCACTGAGATCTGGAAGTACGTCCTATAAGGGATTCGATCCCTGTGTTGTCTTTTAAAAGCACTGTCATAAACTTTGTTTTCATTTCACAATCCATTTATGATCTATGTATATTTTGATATTGTATAAATATTAGTGAATACTGGGTGTTTACTGAACAAGGGTTTTATGTGTAATGTCTTTGTAAGGAGATTGAGATCATTGTTGCAGTGATACACAGTGTTTAGTTTCAGTGTGTAATTTGGTAAATGCATTTAATGATAGCATTGTAATCAGGTATATTAGCAGAGTGACCTGAGTGTTTGGATGATAGGTGACATACCCCAGTCTTCCGTAAAGAAGCCCTGTGACCTACATCATAACCACTTAGCCAACAATCCTTTATGTCTATATACTTTAGACGCATGCCTCTAAGCTTACGCATCCTGGTCGATAATTAATATAGTCTAGTCTATTACCCTAGCTAGAACACTACAGGAATCATCTGCATACATACTGCCAGCTAAGAAATAGTTTTTTAAACAAGTCTGACATATATGGCATATGGGAGTCCAATCTGCCACATTATTTCCTCCCTTCTGTCAATATTTTTCCCGAGATTATTCACCTATGTGCTACAAATTATGAGCCAAGTCAGAGGGCCGTTAAGTCTCCATCTGGGAGCATACTTTTTCATATCACACCTGACTCCATCAACTAGATGTTGAATTTCAAGCAGACTCAGATACTATTTCCCTTCTCCATGAATAACTTGTTGGAAGAAGCCTCCTGGCTCCCTGGCCCCAAGATTGAAAAAATTGCTAAGATATTTATGAGGGCAGATTGCCAACCTAAGGAGCCACCTCCATTCCTATACGACCATTTCAATGAGGTGGGCAAGTTACTTATAGACATGATATCTTATGTGTTGGGTTTCACAACAAGTGAGCATGTGGATGAGACAGTGTTGGTTCTGTTGTCTTCATTTAGCCAAGGACAGCCTCCTGCTGTCAAGTATAATTATGCCAAGTTCATAGCAAATAAAATCCATGACCAGCTCATTAAGCTAGATAGGCAAGGAGTTTTCAAATATTCCTCATACATCTATCATCTGCTCATGTATTATCAGTCTGAAAGTTTCCAGTGTCCCATCAAGAAACTGGATTCAAAGGGAGAAAGGAGATTTGTAGTTTTCTGGTCATCAGTATTCCACCAAGTCCAACATTCTCCTTACTTGTACTGTGAGTTCATTGACCAGTTTGTATATCCAGTCTCCTGCCTCTTAATGAAAGCTCCCCCTCCCAGACTAACTTATGAGATGCAGAAGTTATTGTAGCTATCTAAGAGCTACAAAGTAGGTGATTGGTACCTATATCAGGACCACACTATGATTAGAATCTATGGCTGTGAGCTTTGTCCTTACAGGCTCCCAAGATATGTGCCAATGAGGTTGTTTGCCTTGGAATACTATAGGCAGCTTATAAATTCAGATTTGACTCATTTTCACAGCACCAAGAAGAAGGCTCAACTGAAATTTAAAGACCACCTAGGCCCCTTCATCATGAACAAGAAGGAAGGTTGGCAAGATGCTGACCTGATACTCAAGGATCAACTCAAGTTGAAAAGAAGTTTCTGGTGGGTCCCTTATGACCCGCTTGGCTTTATTAATGCCAGAAGGGTCAAATACAGATTGACACCCTATGACCACTGCAAAAACCCACACATCGAAAAATATGCTAATCAAGATGCATGGGCACAAGGCACTTTAGTTGAAGAATTCACTCAAGAGGAAATTTTGGAGCAAACTGCTAAAGATCTTGAAAAAACTCTTGACTTGGATTCTGCTGACCAGGTAACTCTCAAGCTGCCATACCAAGTTGAAGAGGGCACATCTACAGCTGCAGCTGCACAAGCTGCCCAAGGAGCATCTACATCAGCAACAGGTACAGCTAAAGGAAAAGAGCCAATGGAGACAGAGCAAGAAATGGTCACAGAACAACCTGTCATTTCAATGGAACAAACTCAAGGGCAAGCCCCTCCTCAACAAACAGAGGCACTACAAGTGCCACCTCTGCAAACTCCTATCAATGAAGAAAGAAGCAGAAAACGAGACCGAGAAGACTCCACACCTGCTAGTGGGTCTACACAGCAGCCTGAATCTAAGAGGCAAAGAGTTGATCCTCCAATTGAGGAGGAGGTCAGTGAAGAGGTCATAGAAAGCTTGAGAAGGGAAGTAAGCCAACATACACCTACAAGCTCTTTTCGGCAAGAGCAAGATAGATAGCACGGCATGGAGGTGTCTTCCTCCACACAACAAGGCAAGAGACCAGCTAGCATCAAAGCCAGCTTCAAAGAAATCAAAGCTCAAAATGAGCTACTTAGAGTGCAACTATATGACCAATTTCTTAAGGCAACACCTGCCAAGCAGGAAAGATTGATGGCAGCATTTGACATCAAACAAGAAAAAATGATTCTCAGCCACTTCAAGCCCAAGGTCCAACAGCCACAGTCAGCTGCAGACTTTGTTAAGACAAGGTTAGAGGTCCTGGCCAAGGACATTCACCCCATGGATCAAATAGAGCTACATAAGCAAACAGGGGAAATGGTCTATGCCACCCTTGCAGAGAAGGCCACATTGGCCCATGAGTTGAAAGAATCATTGAAGAATACTAACACTCAGCTGGATTTCGAAAGACTGTCCTCCACAGCCAAAGACAACAGAATTAAAACATTGGAGGACATTATTGTGGACTTAGGACATGATCCTAAGGATCCTAAGGGGGTCAGGGCACTTATGAAGAAGAAAGATGATGACATTGCTGCATTGAAAAAGAGATTGAGGTTGCTTCCTACTGAGCACCCACAAACAGGGGAACTGCAGAAAGAGAAAGAAGCTGAGGATACATTGGATTTGATGATGAAATTGAACCAAAGAGTAATTGAGTTGGAAGGAGAGTTGGAGAGAGCACTGCAAGGAAAGCAGGGAGAGTCGACCTCCCAGCTACCTCAAATAGTTCCAACTGTTGCTGCTACTCCACCTGCACAAACAGCGACCACTCCAATTATTCCAGCAACCACAAAGGCTACAGATGCTACAACGGCAACAACAATAGCTCCTGAGTCTAGCATGAGCGTGGATGAATTGACAAAAGTTGTCAAGGAGTTAGAGCTGCAGGCAACAGAGATAAAAGAGGCCAAAGAAAAGCTGGCCAAACTGGAAGAAAAATATGATAAGTCCAAAATGACAGTGGCTGAGCAGACAAGGGAAATTAAGGCCCTAAAGGACAAAGTTAAAACTTTGGAGAAAGAGTTGTCTTTGGACAAGACCCTGGCTGAAATAAAAAGGATTCTGTGGGCCAAAATTAATCAGTCAATCACTGGCCAATGGAGGTCAATTCAAGCAATGTATGAACAGGTAGAACTAATTGGCCTTGCTCAGTTTGAAATTCAGAGAGCCAAAGTAGCATTGGGAAACATGCCTGAGCAGGCCAACAGAATGATCAATTTTTTGAATCATCAGACTAAGGAAGAGCTGGCAGCACTGCATATCATGAACAGAACAGATGCTATATTGACAGTAAAGAGGGTGCCCACATTGAGAAGCTTGGTGCAAACTCTGGAAGCAAGATGTTGGGAAATACAAAGGGATGTGGACAATTTTGACACAAGGCTTGCAACACTATAGACTAGAGGACTGCCCAGCCTATTGACCAGCGCTGGAAAGTTATTGACACGTGACCAATATGCAACCAGGCTTAATAATTATGTCACAAATCAGCTTACTGCTGCATCAAGTTCTACAGCAGAGGCAGGGCCGCCTTCAGGACAAACTCTCTATGACAGGCTGGAAAGCTTATTTTACATGGAGCATGAAATTAATCACCTGTTTGAAATGCCACCCAACTATTACAAGTACACAGAGGCCGATGAGACACTTGTCAAAATACAAAAGCATCAGTTACCTCCCGAGGATTGGTGGCAGGCAATGCTGGCCATTTTGCCCAGGTAATTTCAGTCTTTGCCCTTTTTTTGGGTTATTTCAAAATCTCGATCACCTACAGGTTAGCAACAAGCACCAGATAAGGCACACAGGCACCAGACAGGGAAGTTAAGGAGCACGCAGAACAGGTTGGAGCAGTCACAAAGCAAAGAGCTGGGACGGTAAGCCTAAGAGCGCGGATTTTTGAAAGCGCATTCCAGCCGACTCAAGTGAACTCAAAGGTCAACATTCGCTGATAGAAAAGAACAACTGTTACATTCTGTCTTTATTTCATCATTTACTTTCTCATCAACCATTCCTTAGGAGTTGGTAAAGAAGTTATGAGTTAATAACGCATCCTCTAGATATTTTTGTATCTTCTTTTTGTATAAATACCACCCTCTGCATTGAAAAAAGGGTTGGTCGGCTAATGTATTCCAAAAGAGACTCGCATTGTACATGTTCTATGACCTATAATCAAAGACTGCTTACAAGCTTGGAAGATGGACTGTTTGATGTGTTGTTAATGATTCTGAAGAATTGAATGTGGAATTCTTGTGCTGCAATATGAATCAATAAGTGTTGCTTACCTCTGTTATTTCAATTTCATATATGTTCAAGTCACACAACAAAGGATTGGTTTAGAATTTGCTTAGTTGCACTCTATGCTCAGTTTTTGTGGCTTCTTAATGTTTTCCTCCTGATCTAGACATAAATATGAATTCTGTTATGGCTCATGTTTGATGTATTTCACATATGAATGACTGTTATCTGGGAATTCTTAGCTGCTCCTAGATAGAGTTCATTCAGCTTCTTTCTGCTAACCTGATTGAGAGATTCTTTGTTGCCTCTCATTCCTTAGCATTCATTCCATCCTTTTAAGTTTTAATGTTGTTTCATGAGCAACTACCTTGCTCCTCATTCCTCTTGTGACCAAGAAAACGAACCAGCAGTCTTAATCCATGACTCCACGCCCAATGGTTTGAAGCTTACCACACTATACATTGCCTCTCTACTCTAAATCATCATCCTTCCCACCAAACTTAAACAAAACCCCTGAACCCAATAGCTAGCCTAAAATCATCATCAACAAAGCTAAATCAGAAAGAGAGAGCCCTCTCTGATTGCAGGTGGGCTAGAACCTGCAATCCAAAGATTGGTTTGTGGTTACCTCGGCCGTATCCTTTCAGGAGCTTAAGGACAACCTGAGTGATAACAAAGACATGCCATTATCCATGCAAAAATCACCAAAAGATTCATTATTCAAGTCAAAAATCAGAAGGAAATTTGAAAAGACATAAGTTGTATTAAATGCAAAAGTGCCAAAGTTAAAAACATTACAAAATGGGTTATTGAGAAGCAAAAATTTAATCCATCTCTATATAAGATATTTCTCAAGTTATTAATCCATTTGCATCAAGAGACATTTAAAAATCCAAGAGAGAAGTCGATGTTGGAGTTTGAAGGGACGAAACTTTGAGTTTAGAAGGTCGACTGTGTGTTGGAATACAGCACGACACATTGGGATAGGCCGCAGTGCACCCACAGAGCGCGGCGCATAGAGCCGAAATACACTGTGCATTTTCCAAAGGGCGCGGCACATCCACGAGGTGCGACGCACTGAGCTTGCGCGCGACGCACAGAACCTCCAAGAAAAAAAATAATTGTGGCCTCAATAAAAATCAAACCCATTACTCCATGAGGCATTTTCATTGCTTGAACATCTATTGCTATGCTAAGAGGTCAAAGGATATCGACTTGAGTTTTGGAGGAGCGAATTTCATGTTTGACTGTCAAAGCTGTGTGCTGGAAGTGTGTGCGGCGCATTGGAGGAGGTCACAGTGCACATAGGCCACGTGGCGCATTGGGCGCAAATCCATAGTGCTTTTTTCCACTGTCGCGGCGCATCCAGGAGGCGCGGCGCACAGAGCCTCCAAGGCAAAAATCATCACGGCTTCAATAAAAATCAAATCAATTCAACTCATTTGCTCCAAGTAAGTGTTAGAGGATTTTTGCCATTGATTTCAGTCCATGTTTGCTGCGATTTGGAAAGGTGGTTGTAAGAGTTTGAAGGCCAAACTTTAAACCCAATATTTATATCAAAATTGCTCCATAGGGTTTATGTTTCAAGTTTAAAGTTTTCTTGTTAACACTTCATTCCCCATCACTGTCACATTGTTATCACAGTCCTTTCCCTTTTCCCTTTGTCCCAAAACCAATTATATCCTTAGTACCCATTTTCCCTATCACTAAACCCTACTAGCCCTCCTCTTTTCATATCACTTATAAACTCCCCATTCCTAAAACAGTCAAGTGACTGTCCCACATCCTTAATTCCCCTTGAATTCAATATATCTTGTTCTCATTTATCCCACCTCTAAACTACAATTTCCCCATCACAAACACCCATTATTATCGCTTATCATACTTACACAAGTCCCATTTCCCTTTGGCACATTCGGCATTGAAAAACACATCACCTATTTTCCTTTTTCAAACCAATCAAACAAGCACCATGACAGAGACAGATTCATCATATGAGCAAGACAGTGACTCAACCACTGAGCTAAATGTGCCAAGAAGGCCTTGAAAAGGTGGCAGACATGTCAGAGAAGAGCCTACTTCCTTAACTCAATTGCAGGCCTGCCCACTTGCAATGACATGCTTTCAGCAAATGTCATGCTTTCAGTATTGTGAGATGATTTCTCAGATCCAGCATCATTAGGAGTTAGTTCGGTTGTTTGTTTTACATTTGCATCATAGTCATGTTACTCTTGTTGGATAAACTTTACCTTGACACCAGAAACCATCTCTCAGGCCACCGGGATACCGAATATAGGGGAAGAGTGGAACAAGAGGCAGCAGTTGGATAGATCATATTATGAACCTTACATTAGGCCTAGCTATTTGAGATAGCTCAGGAGAGTATTCCCATTTCGGTTTCTGAAGGAATCTTATGCGCCATTGATGAGACTCATTATTAGATACTTCAGTTGTGAAGGTCGCTTCTCACACCTCTATGCATACCATATCAGGTTATTGATGCATTTCACGAGAGTGAAGTTCATGAACATTCCATATTTCATGTGCCAAAACATCAAGAGGATGACCACTCTTGTGCAGAAGAAGACTCCGGAACAGCAGTACAACAACATTTACCACTATGCGCTCATCAAGATCATTGTTGTGCATCAACTTGGTTTGCAGGGTATCACATGGGAAGATTTCATTTCCCGTGAGTTTTTCACAGCTTCAGTAGTTCATAAGGAGGTTGTCCATCATACCAGTGAACCTTCATATCAGCATGGAGATCAAGAGGGAGAGACTACTAGTGTGTCGGCATATGTCACCTATCAGAGAGCCATGAGAGGATTGTTTGTAGCAGCAAAGCGAGTGTTATCTCCACCCAGGGTGGAAGGGGCCTCGCTTCCTCCATCAGCACCATAGGTACAGGACAAAGGCAAGAGGCCAATGCAGGATGAGGGGCCTTCAGGTGAATGAGAGGTCGACTTCATTCTCATTCATGATGATGATACAGATATGGGCTCGGAAAGCGCCAAACTTAGAGAGATCATCTAGGAGTAGCACTTTATCCCTTGACTTGGAGAGGGCTAAGTGGACTATGAAATACTTGGAGCAGAGGAACAAATAGCTTGAAGATTAGCAAGCAATCATGGAGTTACAAAACATCCATGAGAATCACCAAGCTGCACAAAGGAGGAGGATTGCGCTCACTTCATTGGAGCAAGAGATTAACGAGGATCAGGAGTCTTGGCTCAAAAGAATCAACATCCAATTGGAGAGACTACTGGAAAAGGCCAATAGAGATAAAGCATTGTTGAGACGCATGGTTTTCCATTACAGGGCGCGACATATGAGTTCCAAGGCACGAATAAGGAATCTAAAGGAAAAATTGAAGAAAGCGACAAAGAAGAAAAAGAGGCAAAAGGAGCATGATCAACTCCAAATTTTGGCCGAAGCTTCTTTGGCTGAGCATGGTACTTAATTGGGGACCTACAGCCCAAATTTCAAGAAATTTGGAGAAGATTTTGTCAATTTTGAATTATTTGGCTTTAAAATAGGTTTTTCTGCCCAACGCGTAGCGCCACTTGGCGCGCGCTTATAATTGGGAAATCTCCAGGAGGAAAACTTTACATTTTTGGATTTTTCATCAAAATTTATGTATGCTCATGGATTACCTAAGGATTTCATCAAGTTCTAGGTTGGCTAAAGGGTCAAAAACACCCTAAAAATGACCTCATTGCCCCTATTTTGACACACAGGAAGCAGTCTTGGGAGATTGAGGTTTTGGAGGGGTAAATGACATCCAAATTCAGAAATTCCACTTGGGTTGGAAAGTAGATAGGCATGGATTTCCAACAAGCACACTTGGGCTCAATTTGGACTTCAGGAAGTGCCTCAAAACTGTAGAAATTTTGAATAATAAACACTTATTCACATAGATTATCCTGATTATACACTATTGTGGAATACATGCATAATACATAACCTCCTCTACGTTGATCATCATTTTAGCAGCATAAAAAACAATGAAACATCAATTGCATGCACACATTAACATAGTATGTAACCTGGGGAAAGCTTACAGCTGAAAACCCCACACTATCTGTATATTAATGATTGAGAACTTGTAACATTACATAGTACAATACTCCTCTAAAGTATCCAGCACTATCTCCACCTGTTACACACAAAACTAGCTCAGATCCGAACAAGTCACAGGTTCAAATCTTCTCCACTGCTTTGCCTGCCTCTATTGCACAATACCAAGTGAAAATCACGTGAGCACATGCTATTGCACTGGGCATATACTGCGCAATCTTCATGGGCATACTCAATCCATTGATTGTGCAAGATCTCATGCACAACTATAGTCACAACTGATAGCAATCTCAACCTCTAACACCTGTCTCCACTGAATTGTACATGCACTGAGTTAATTGATGTATTCTTTAGTTGCATTATGAGTTAATAATTAGTGAATTAATTTAATCAATTAATTCACATCACTCATTACTAGTCTATTTTCAGTTAGACTAATTACAACCAGTTTAACCAAGTCAAACTGAACACAACTCCATCAACTCCACAATCAACTCCACCAAACTCAACCACATGAGTTCTAACTGAAGTCCTGCATGCAATAGCTCAACTGACCCACAAGAAAAGCATATTTCCTTTTGACAGCTGCATGTGCCACATCTGCAGCTCAAACTGAAGTGCTCCAAAAGGATAAGATAAAGTTTATAGTCTAAATATTATTATGAGACAATAATATTTGACTTTTCTATTTTTTAGCCTGGCAGTCTAAAAATAGACTTTTATCACACCGTTGTGAACCAGAAATAGAAGTCCATCTATTTTTCCCAACATGACCAATCATCTATAAATAGCATCCTGCAACTCATAGGCCATGATCCATATGTCTAAAAATAGACTTTGCGCCATAATTTGCCTGCAGGCCCACTTAGTGAAGGCGACTCCTTTCCACTAAGCTCCATCATCTTGTTGCATTCTCAACACTCCCTCTCAACAAAATATGGATTATTAGCAACCCCTATCCTACCTCGGTGGTATTCGAATTTGCTCCTGGTGAGCACCTTCGTCAAGATATCAGCATCCTGATCCTCCGTTGGAATGTATGAAAGTAACATGATTCTCTGCTGCACACAATCTTTGATATTATGGTACCTGATGTCAATGTGCTTAGATCTATCATGAAATACAGGATTAGCCGAGTGTTTAATGAAACTCTGGTTATCACAGTAAATCACAGTAGGCTCCAAGTAAGAACTGAACAAACCGACCAGGATCTTCCTCATGCATATAGCCTCGCATGCAGCCAAACTTGCTGCCATATATTCGGCCTTTGCTGAACTGAGTACCACAGATCTCTACTTCCTGCTGTACCAAGAAACTACTATCGACCCGATACTGAAGACCCCTCCTGATGTGCTCTTTCTATTCGTTGGGCTCCCTACCCAATCTGCATCCGTGAAGCCACATAGCTTCACCTCATCCTCCTGTCTGTACCACAATCCATATCTTGATGTGTCTCTCAAATAACACAATACATGCTTGCCCACCTTCCAGAAGAGCTTGGTAGGCTTAGCCATAGCTTGTGAAAGCTGGTTAACAACATAGCATATATCCGGTTGTGTATTGACCAGATACATAAGCGACCCCACCAACTGTCGATAAATAGTGGCATCCACTTCTTCTACTGAAGTGGCATCCTCCTTCCTCCACCCTCCAGGAAGAGGAGTATCAACAGGCTTGCAGCCATGCATGTTGAAATTCTCCAGTATATCCTAAGCATACTAACCCTGAGAAACAAATAGTCCATCACTGCGCTGCCAAATTTCCAATCCTAGAAAATAATGAAGGAGGCCCAAGTCCTTCATTTCAAACTCCTTAGCAAGATCATCCTTGCATGAAAGTATCAACAACTCATCACCCGTTAGAATCAAATAATCTACATAAAGTACAATGATAAGCAACTTACCCTCCACCACAATCTGGTATAGGTTAGGATCTGCCTCACTCTTGGAGAATCCAAGTCCGGTGAAATAACTGTCTATCCGTGTGTACCAAGCACGTGGTGCTTGTTTCAACCCATACAGTGCTCTCTTGAGCCTGCACACATGCGACTCGCTGCTGAAGATCTCAAAACCTTCAGGCTGCTCAATGTACACCTCCTCCTCAATGACTCCGTTGAGGAATGCAGTCTTCACATCCATCTGATGAATGTGCCACCCCATCTACGCTGAGAGAGCAAGAATCGTCCGTATGGAAGAATACCTTGTGACAGTTGCAAAGGTATCCTCATAATCGATCCCCTCTATCTGTGAAAAGCCTCGAGCAACAAATATTACCTTGTACTTCTCCACACTCCCGTCAGCTGCCTGCTTAACTTTGTAGATCCATCTCGAACCCACCACTGATTTCCCTTCCGGTCTTGGGACAATCTCCCATGCACTGTTTCTGACAATCGAATCATACTCTTCCACCATGGCGTCTACCCTTGCGGGATCCTCCACAGATTCCTCGAAAGAGGATGGCTCAGTCACAACACATTTTCTCACAAGAGCCATGTATCCAGTGTACCGATCAAGTGACTGTCTCTGCCTGCGTTGGGCTGTAGGTGGTCCTACAACTTTCTCTGCATCTTGAGCCAGTCGCTCAGCTTTTGTCAAGCACTTTCGCCCTCTGATGGTTGGCACTACATGAGTGGTCTCTTCCACTCCATGAAATTCATCCTGTGGCTGATCCACGTCCTGAAGCTCATTCTTAGGAACTAATAGCTCCTCATCTACATGCAAGTGTGGCTCCCTCTCAAGCAAACACTTCATGGCTTTCTCCTCCTGAAATTTTATAACCCGTCGCACAACAGTCTTACCACTGTCTGGAAAATACACACGATAGTTGTGGGGTGTATTAGTGTACCCCACAAATATCCCAACCTCTGTGGTTAGCTCCAACTTCTTCCTTGCATCCTTCATCACATGCATGTAAACGTTAGCACCAAAAATCCTCAAATGAGAAAGATCAGGCTTCTTACCAGAATAAGCCTCCTCGGGTGTACTCATGCCAAGTATCCTGTGAGGACAACGGTTCTGCACATATAATGCAGTATTGCATGCTTCCACCCACAAGTGAAGGGGCAGGTCCTGATCATGCAACATCACCTGTGCAACACCCACAATCGTTCTGTTCATCTGCTCAGCAACCCCATTCTGTTGTGGGTTATGGGGAGCTATGAGCTCTCTTCGAATCCCTTCTGCACTGCAAAAGTCTTTGAACTCGCCAGAGATGTATTCACCACCATTATTGCTCCTAAGAGCCTTCACCTTCTTGCCCGACTGCTTCTCGACCAGTGCTTTGAACTCACAGAACTTTGAGTATGTCTCGCTCTTCTTCTGCATGAAGAAGATCCAACACTTACAAGAGAAATCATCAACAAAGATCACATAATACCTGTGTTTTGTTGTCGAAGCTACTGAGAAAGGTCCACACACGGCTGTGTGAATTCTCTCAAGGATCGTTGTGGTGCGACTATCCTTCTCGTGAAAGGTGGCTTTCACAAACTTTCCCAAAGTACACCCCTTGCACTGATCTGACTGCGCAAGAGTGCCTTTAGGAAGCCCTGTAGTGATTTGCTGCAGTATCTTCAAGGCTCCATGGTGAAGGTGACCCAATCTCCTGTGCCACAGCTCGCCATCATCCTGGCTCACCAATCCTTCTGCCTTGCATGCCATTGCTGCGCAGCCATCTACATGTAACTGATAAAGGTTCCTCACTCAAACCCCTATCTTCCGGGTTTCTCCAGTTGTCTTGCTGCGCAGGAAAGCCTTTCCCTCACTAAAAAAAACATCATATCCCTTGTCTTCTAACATTGCCACAGAGATAAGATTCTTCTTCAATCCTGGAACATGCATCACTTCCTTCAATATGAAGGGTTTACCAGACTCCCTCTCAAAGGAAACGGTATTGATACCGGTCGCACTGTATCTACCATCATCGCCCATCTCGATGTGCACTCCAAGATCTTTGTCCTCTAGATCAGAAAACAAATCTTGATCTCCTGTCATGTGAAAAGACGCACCACTGTCCAAGAACCACACCGATCCCATCACACTTGAAACCAAGCATGGGATCTGTTATCACTTAAGAATTCTAATTTCAAAACTGCTCACATTAGTTTGATGGTAAAAAATTCAGTGCTAGTCTAGCTTTGAGTTTTTATTTGCCTTAGAGTCTGAGTGTAAGGAGTCCACTATGCATCCTCATTCACCACTGGTCTCATAATTTACACAATTTCCATGTGTCAACTTTGTTCAAAGGTTATTATGTGCTACAAAGCTCTTTAGGTGTTTTCGCAGCGCAACATGTTTTTGGTGATTTCGTAGCGCAGAAACTTGGTCTAAGTGATTTTGTGATGATCCATAGCAAATCTCACCCAGCTGTCATACTTATCAAAATCCGCTGTGTTTTAGATCGTTAGGTGTTGTGGTACTGACACATGTTGCAGTTGTTGCTGAGAAGGAGACAAAGGGTTCTGTTTACTATCTGAATGCATTTAATGGAAAGTTGCTTGCTGGCATCAATCAAAAGATTCAGTTATACAAATGGGAGCTCCGTGATGATGGTTCAAGAGAATTGCAGTCTAAATGTGGCCATCATGGGTACCATCACTAATGCGGTGGCCCGGAGCGCGTTGGGGTGCCCTTCTGCCTATTTATGTTGATGGATATCTACTGAGAATTCGAGACTCATGCTCAAGAGAAGACCCAATGGCCATGAATTCATGCTTTAATTCTGATCTTCAGCAACAATGCGAATGCATCAAGGATATCTCACAGGCTTCATTATTTGAATTCTAGAGCAGGCAATATCAGCGAGCGCGTTTTTTTTTTCTTTACACAAGGAAGATTGCAATCACTGGCAGCATTTAAAATTACAAATTTGACTCCACTTAGTTTCAAACAAAAAGAGCAATGCAATAACTGCATCAGGCTTGCGTGCCTCAGGATACAGTTATCTTGACACGAATAGTCCAGTGGGTTCGATTATCTGTTTTATTTCAATGTGGTATTCTGACCTGTTCATGAAACACAATTAGAAGAACAAATCAGTTGATGTTGTTGGGCACTAGGGCCTTTATAACAGGTGAAAATGTGAGCGGTTCCTTGTCATGGGCAGTGAGCTGCTGCCGAAATTGCATTTAAAAAGGAGCGGCAGTAGAGACATTGTTTTGATTTTCAGCTTTGAAGATCCAGATGGAGAACAGTTCTCAGCCACCTGGATTCTGCTTTCACCCGACGGATGAAGAATTGTTCACCCACTATCTGAAAAGAAAAGTATATGGGCGCCCTCAACCTTGCAGTGTCATTTCAGAGGTCAATCCATACGACTGCGAACCATGGGATTTGCTTGACAACTCATGTCTGAAAGGAAGAAATTTGAAAGGGTTATTTTTTTTCAAGCCCCAAAAAGGCGGAATACCCTATTGGACCAAGGAAAGTTCGAGCGACCAAGCTGGGTTACTGAAAGGTCACTCGAAAAAAACGAACTATTGTTGCATCCTCTGAAGTTCTAGGGATTAAGAAGACTTTAGTTTTCTACAGAGGGCGTGTTCGCCATGGAGAAAGAACCAATTGGCAGATGCATGAGTACATTCTTGATTATTGCAACGATAGCAATTCAAATACTGTGCAGCAATCATATGTACTTTGTAAAGTCTTTGAGAAGAACATTAGCAGAAGATGTAAACGTTGTTCTGCTTCATCCTCTCAAGTGAACAAAACTGAATACCCTGATGGAGAACATGGTGAAATGGTTTCGTTGAATATACAGAATGTCACTCGAGCTACAAATGACTTCAATATTACACCAAATGGCATGCTTCTAGGGCAGGGTTCAGTTCTGAATGATGTTCTTGCTCTTAGAGGGCATTCAGAGGTCCCTGATAATGATGAGGTTCATACGTTCTTAATGACGCACATTGGTGATCCTGATGATCCACAACTGGATAAGGAAGAAAATGGACCAATAGAACAAGCTGCTTTCGCCAATCAGCCTCAGCAGTTTGTATGTAACAAAGATCCGTTCTCAGAAGGTGCATGCTTCGATTTTATCAGTAAGGGTAAATGTGAAAGAGGTGCAGAGTGCAAGTTTCGCCATAGTTCAGATGATGGTTGTTCCCATACCTTTGTCCAAAGCACCAGCTGTGTGAAGTGAATTTTTAAAGGCAGGGAAGAAGTTAGGATTTGAGTTTGATGTGATTAGACCTGGAGAGAATGATATTGATGTCAGAATGTCATTGAAGAAAGTATTACATGGAGGAATGTGCTATTTCTTTGTGGAGCCCCCAGAGGGAACTATATTAGCACATCCCCTTGCACCTGAAGAGAAGATGCCTATACAATTTGCACGTGAGGTACTAGCCAGATTCATACAGTTATATTTGGAACAGTGAATGGTGTTATTGGTGTCATTGCATCTTTTCCTCAGGAGAAATATCTGTTTCTTGAAAAGTTGCAAGCAAATCTTGTCAAAATGATCAAGGGAGTAAGGTGCTTAAGCCATGAACAGTGGCGATCATTTAGCTATGAAAGGAAGACTGTGTTTTTGAAATTACACAGCAGTTTCGTAGCGCGCTACGAAACTGCTGTAGCTGCATGTTACAATTGAGTTGATCAATTATGATTGACAAAGCGGCAAATATTTTTGAAAGGTTTTGTCATCACGCAAGTACATGGGAAAGGCTTACAGCACATCAAGGACGTGGCAGTCTGCTCCATTTTGGGTAATTAAAGGATAAAGGACATGCTTCTTTGGATTCGAATATTTTGAGGAAAACTAAAGACCAGTAAACAGGGGTAGTTTCCTATGTTTCAGGGCATTGGAAAACATGTGACATTGAAGACAAACATGGAACCTTGAAGACTCATCACAGCTAAACTAGAAGGGAACCAGATGTCAAAGAACGAGGATGATTATAGACCAAGGCTGTTATGGAATTAGAGTCCTACTTGATTTAGATGTCTAGAAAGGTCTAGTGGAAGTTTGTTACATTAAATAGGCAGTATAGGCAGTTGAAAGCTAAACAGATGTTAGTAATAGAAGTAGTTTTCGAATTCCCCTCATGCTGGAGGAGGAATCTCGATCAGTTAGAATAAGAGCTCTATATATAGCTGAAACAAAAATGTAATCAGGGTTGGAAATTTTATGCAAAAGCTTGTATTTGGCCTATGTAAGACTCATTTTCAGTAATACATGTTTGACTTTACTTCTCAGGATTCATGAAGGATTTTTTATGTTCAGAATATGTGATGTTGTCCTTTTCTTAATTCTTACAGTGGTATGGATGTATAATCACTCAGAATTCACTGAATGTGCTCTGACTTCCTGTATACATTTATAAACTGTGTGGTCCCATATGAGTTTATGTTCTGAATGTTTAAATGCTGAATGCCCTGACTTCCATGTAAGGTTGAGTTCATTGTTATATTGAGGTGTTGTTGACTCCATAAGCCCAATGGATAGTTGTTTAATGTGTTTCCACCATTCATATGTTTCACAGTTGTTTTATAAGAGTTAGCCATCTTATCTTTAATCAAAATCATTAATCCATCAAGAGAGAGCCCTCTCAGGTTGAGGAGGCTAAGCCTCAGCCTAAAGTAGGTTTGAAATAGTTACTTAGAGTCAACCTGACCAGCAGCCTATCAGGGCCTGATTTTGAGATAACACGATCAATGAAAAATCAAGCTCAAACTACGAGGCTAGAGCCTCTCCTACTGTAGATCCAGCAGCTTGCTTGTTCTTCTTATTCTGCAGAAAATTAGTGGCGTAGTGTCCGTGCTGGTGATAGTGAAAGAACTTTACCTTGGACATGTCCTGCTTCTTGCCTTTCGCACCAGACTGAGAAGCTTTCTTGTTCTTCCCCTTCTTTGCTTTGGCAGCCAAAGTGCAATTTTCTTCATCAGTTCCCTTTGATGAAGATCCCTCCCTGGTATTCCGCCTGATCTCCTCTTGCACAAGATCTGACCAAAGTCTCTCCCATCCTGGAAATTTCTCCTGACCATTGACAGAGTCCTGATAGGAATGCCAACTCTTCGGAAGACCAAGCAGAGCCAAGCTCACCAAGTCCTCATCATCGACAGTCACCCCCACACTTCCTAGCTCATCCCTGCACTGAGTGAACTTCGTGAGATACTTGGGCATACTGTCTCCCTTCTGACATTTGATGTTTCTGAGTATATCCTTGAGTTCCAGCTTCCTCTGATCACTCTTGCTTAACAATAGATCTGTCAACTCTTTCCACATCAAGTATGGAGAAGCCTTTCCATGCAAGCTAGACACAATTTGATCCTTCACGCCCTCCAACAGAATCCTTCGACACTTTGCTGTCTTCTTTTGCCAAGCATCAACTTGAGTAGCATCAGTAGGCTTTGGGACATCAGCCTCTATGAAATCCTTCAGTCCATTATCATCCAACACTGCATCCATCCCGTCCTTCCATGCAATATAGTTCGAGCTGCCCTCAAGAGCATACTCTAATCGCAATTCGTTGAAAGACATTGCCACATTGATACCAAGAAAACACTGCTGCAAATTCGAATTCCACCAGCTCCAAACTCAACCGCCTCTGATCTAGAATTCATGAGAACAAAAATAAGCTCCAAAGTGGCACAACGCATACAGATTTTGGCATGGCGCATAGAGAATTTTGGCCTGTTTTTCACTCAGCAGCTCAGAATTTCACCCAGTTTTGACCAGTTTTACTTTTTGATGTAATTATTGATCTATCTTGATGTAAATTAATGACTATGATGTAATTTTGGCACATATTTACTTGTTCTAGAGGATTCATTCACTAAAAGGTAAAAATTAAATGAATGAATCAGTTTCCTAGCATATAGGGGTAAGTTGTTTGACTACCTAGATTTCAGTTCCTTGTTTAGAATTAGTTCAAACAGCTCCTAGAATGATGAGCTCGATCCCTAGAGTCAAGGGAATAGGTTTGGCTTGTCTATATTATGTAATTTCTAAGTCATTTTCAGGGTTGGACACTTGGGATTGCTGGGCACTCTATTGTACATTTCATTTCTGCAATTTTGGCAAAGGAAAGACCAGGGTTTTGCAGCACTTGTTGGGATCGATGTGGCTCTCTGTTTTGATGGTGTTTTTCTCTATGTATTTGTAAGTTCATTGATGTTTATGTGTATCATTTTCCCTTCTCTTGTCTTCTGCAATTAAACAAAAGAGTGATTAAGGTAGAATTCATTGGACTGCTATGCTCTGCCTTGATATTTTGTTTAATTCTCAATGTTTTCTTCAGTTTGAGGAGGACTCTTGATACCTTCACGCCCTCTTCAGCTCCTCAGTAGTCTTTGCCATCCATTCATTTAATCCAAAGCATAAAAATGATTGCCTTCCTTGCCCCAATCATAACTCTACAAAAACTAGGCCTCATCCCCGGACCCAAATTTGCCTTTCCCTTTATTCCAACAAAACTCCCAAAAAATCAAATCAAATCCTTGCACTTGATACCTAGCCTAAAATTAGTTTGTATTTCAGTCATCTCAAGCCCCTTAGATCATATTTCGCTGAGATTGACCAGGAGAGATCCCTCTCCTGTCCTCGTAGGGCTAGCTACGAGGCTGAGCGTGGTTTGATGTGGACCTAGAACCTTGTCTTTTCAGCCTGAGGCAAATCTAGGCTCTAACAGCATGCAAAGAACTTTCCATTAAGGCATGCAAGCTCCAAGGTATTGAAAGGGAGTCTCTAATTCTTATTCCTGGATAATGAGCTTAAGTCGACAGGAAGTGACTCGTCAAAGGAGGGTCATAATGATTCCCTCATCATCAACACGAAACAAGGAATAAAGTGGAATAAAATGAATAGCATCCAAGACTGTAACAAAAGCTCAAACAATGTATATGATGCGGATTTATACAAGAATGCAACAAATTACGGAGATAACCATAAACACAGAGATGCAATAGAAGCAATACTTCATTTCATTAATGTAAAATACTGAAATATGCTTACAAACAGAAATGGAAATAAACCAGCTAGGGCGATGGTAGCTTATCTCTGAGAAGAGATGTGGCGGCTACATGCCTCTGAAATTTGTTACAATGAGGCTCGAAGGCCTATTTATTGGTGAGAAAAAATGGAAAACCCTAAACATCCAAAAACCTAACCCAAGAAGATGAAACGCCAAATTGTGGGCCTCGTTTGGATAAATTGGTACATCAAATTCCCAGGGTTGTAACTTTGGCATACGATCTCCATTTGATGTGCACAACATCTCGTTAGAAAGATCTATCCGAAAAATATGACTTTGGGAAGAGAAAAATGGGTCCATTTGGGAAGAGAAAAATCGGTCCATGGACCCATTTTTCTCCCTTTTTTCCCAAAAAACGTCGTTTAGGGCCTCAAAATGACTCTGAAAGTTCACGAGCTGAAAAACTACTAAAAATAGTGAATTGTGCTATAATTAAGGAAACTGAAAAATTGAAAGAGATAGTTGTGGGGGTCCAGGTGGGAAAGGTGGGTGGCCACCAACATCCACCTGGATCATTCCTCCCCCCTTAGGAAGCAATGGTCTCCATTGCGTTGAGTTCCTCCATCTGCTGAACTAGGTCCTTGGTGAGTTGTTTTGCAATCTCTGACATATCTTGTAATGTTGGGAAGCATGGTAGAGGGTGTTCCATATTGAATACTTGGTGCAAGTGAAGGAATGGAGGAATGTTGTGCTCCAAAGAATTGTTTCCCACAACCTTGGTAATGCTGTAAGGACCATGTCGGAGTGGTCTGAGCTTCTGATGGGCTCTTGTAAGGTGTTCTTTTTGCAGATGTAACAAAACTTTGTCACCCACCTGAAACTTGTGTGGTACCCCTATGGGTGAGGAGAAGTTGTTCCTATGTTCTGTCATGATTGTATCCCTTTGTTTCTACTACTCCGTGGAGGAACCCTTCGCGGGGGTCATGGATGTGGTGACGATCTTCCCCTTACTTTGGGAGCGAACCAGACAGAAAATGAATTTCCTAGTCTGGGAAATGAGCTTGCTACATTTCTTAACAGCGACTAGAGAGGCGGCGGTAGATGGGGCTACCTTCGGTATCCTGTCTAATGAATTACCCAAAGAAATAATGATAGTGTGAGGCCTTGACTCATACATAGCATGCTGCCTCCATAAGTATGGTTGGCCTAATAATACATCACAAACATCCAGAGGTGCAACATCACACAATACTTCGTCTATGAAGGGCTTGATGTTGTATGGAAGGCGACACTGTTGGTGAACTCAAAGATCTCATCCCTGGTGAAGCCACCTGATATTGTACAACTGCGAGTGTGGTGTAGTCGGTAGGCCCAACCGCTTCACGACCTCTGTTGAAATGAGGTTCTTTTGGCTGCCACTTTCGACAATGAATTGTAGGGGTGAACCCTTCACCCACATCTGTGAGTGGAAAAGGCATTCCCCCTCCTCTAGATCTTCAGGCTCACTCTTCTAGATCTTGGCAGTGGTAACAGTGGCACTGGGCTCTGCGTTAATGATCTACTTCCCTTTATCATTCACCTTGTCGGGTTCTGACTCAGAGTCAGAACATGCATCTGATTTTGAAACCCTTAGCTCAACCACTAGTGACTGCTTGGCCTAACACTCACTTGTGTTCCTGTGTCCTTTTTCGATTTCCCGATGCTATTCTTTGCTTGCAGCTTCGACGGGCTATTTTGGGTCAGCCCGCCTTGGCTTTTTCCTTTGGTCTTTGGATTCACAGATCCAAAGTCTTTCTTCTTTTGTTTAAGATTTTGCTCGATCTTAACAGTGTATCGGTACACCGTGCTGGGCGAGGAGATGTTCAAGAACTCCATCTCTTCCTAGATGTATCTGTGTAGGTAGTCATGGTATTTGAGTACCAAATGTAGCTTAGAGTCCTTGATACCCAACTGTGTATGAAGGGTATGAAAAATGTTTGTGAAATCCGGCACATCTTTATCCCTTCCCTATTGCAGTGTGGTCCACTTTATGTATTTTTCCTCATAGATTTTGACAGGGTAGTACTGCTCCTTGATGGAATCCTAGAATGAATTCCAAGTGGGTGTAGCTGAAAATAGTGAGCTCGTACTTTCATCCTTCTATTCGTAGTAGGTTTCCCACCAGTCCTTGACGTGGGGTGCTACTTTGAGAAGAGCGATTCTCGACTGGAAAAATCATGGACAGAAAAATACCCTTCTAGTAGATTTAACCATTTATCTACGACATCTACATCTATTTGGCCCTCGAAGATGGGGATTTCAAAATTAACTTTTACCTTAAAGGGCGTGGTGTTTCCAGAGTAGCTATTAGAAGCTGATGCATCGCCTCTGGGTAGCTGCTGAAGGATCTGGGCAACACTGTCCATCATCACGTTCCTTTGTCACTCGAGGGCTTCTTCGAGCAAGATTTTGATAGGATCTCTTGCCCCCTCATCTTTCTTCTCATCCACCATGGGAGGCCATTTGGATTTGTGGGGTTGGTCTTGCAAAGGTTCGACCAGTTCAAGCCCTAACTCCTTATATCCCGACCTCATTGGGGACATGCAAAGAAAAACAGAGAAAAAATAGACTGCTTTGATACCATTGATCCAGATTTATACAGGAACGCAAAAAATTACAGAGATAACCATAAACACAGAGATGCAGTGGAAATAATACTTCATTTAATTAATGTAAAATACTGAAATATGCTTACAAACAGAAATGGAAATAAACTAGCTAGGGCGATGGTAGATTATCTCTGAGAAGAGATGTGGCGGCTACATGCCTTTGAACTATGTTACAATGAGGCTCGAAGGCCTATTTATTGTTGAGAAACAATGAAAAACCCTAAACATCCAAAAGCCTAACCCAAGAAGATGAAACACCAAACTGTGGGCCCCGTTTGGGTAAATTGGTACATCAACTTCCTAGGGTCATAACTTTGGCATACGATCTCTGTTTGACGCGCACAATATCTCGTTAGAAATATCTATCTGAGAACTACAACTTGGGAAGAGAAACATCGGTCCATGAACCCATGTTTCTCCTAGTTTTTCCGAAAAACGTTGTTTAGGGCCTCAAAATGGCTCCAGAAGTTCAGGACCCGAAAAACTGCTAAAAATAGTCAATTGTGCTACAATTAAGGAAACTGGAAAACTGAAATAGACAGTTGTGGGGGTCCAAGTGGGATAGGTGGATGGCCACCAACATCCACTTGGATCATTCCTCCCCCCTTAGGAAGCAATGGTCCCCATTGCGTTGAGTTCCTTAATCTGCTGAACTTGGTCCTTGGTGAGTTGTTATGCAATCTCTGATGTGTCTAGTAATGGTGGGAAGCATGGTAGAGGGCGTCCCATATTGAACACTTGATACAAGCGAAGGAATGGAGGAATGTTGTGCTCTAAAGAATTGTTTCCCACAACCTTGGTAATGCTGTAAGGACCATGTTGGAGTGGTCTGAGATTCTGATCGGCTCTTGTAAGGCATTCTTTCTGCAGATGTAACCAAACTTTGTTGCCCACCTGAAACTTGTGTGGTACCCTTGTGGGTGAGGAGAAGTTGTTCCTGTGTTCTATCATGACCGTATCCCTTTGTTGTTGCTGCTACATGGAGGAACCCTTTGCGGGGGTCATGGACGTGGCGACAACCTTCCCCTTACTTTGGGAGTGGACCAGACAAAATGAATTTCCTAGTCTGGGAGATGAGCTTGCTGCATTTCTTAGTAGTGATCAGAGAGGTGGCAGTAGATGGGGTACCTCCGGTATCCTATATAATGTATTACCCAAAGAAATAATGACAGCGAAAGGCCTTGACTCATACACAGCATGCCGCCTCCACAAGTATGGCTAGCCTAATAATACATCACAAACATCCAGAGGTGCAACATCACACAATACCTTGTCTATGAAGGGATTGATGTTGTATGGAAGGTGAAACTATTGGCGAACTCCGAGATCTCATCCTTATTGAAGCCACCCGATACTGTACGACTGCGGGTGTGGTGTAGTCTGTAGGCCCAATCGCTTCACGACCTCTGCTAAAATGCGATTCTTTTGGCTGCCATTGTCGATAATGAATTGCAGCGGCGAACCCTTCACCCACATTTGTGAGTGGAAAAAGTGTTCCCCCTCCTCTGGATCTTCGAGCTCATTCTTCTGAATCTTGGCAGTGGCAATAGTGGTGCTGGGCTCTTCGTTGATGATCTGCTTCCATTTGTCATTCCCCTTGTCAGGTTTTGACTGAGAGTTGGAACATGCATCTGATTCTGAAACCCTTAGCTTGGCCATTAGTGACTTCTGAGCCTGACACGCACTTGTGTTGTGAGTGGAGCTCTTATGAAACTCACACCACTTTCCTGTGTCCTTTTTCGGCTTCGCGACACTGTTCTTTGCTTGTAGCTTCGACGGGCTATCTTGGGTCACCCCACCTTGGCTTTGCCCTTTGGTCTTGGATTCATAGATCTAAAGTCTCGCTTCTTCTATTTAAGCTTTTGCTCGATCTTGACAGCGTTTCGGTACATCGTGCTGAGTGAGGAGATGTTCAGGAATTCCATCTCTTCCTCGATGTATCTGTGTAGGCAGTCGTGGTATTTGAGTACCAAATGTAGCTCAGAGTCCTTGATACCTAACTATGTACTAAGGGTATGAAAAATGTTTGTGAACTTCGGCACATCTTGGTCCCTTCCCTGTCGCAGTGTGGTCCACTTTATGTATTTGTCCTCATAGCTTTCGACAAGGTAGTACTGCTCCTTGACGACATTCCAAAATGAATTCCAAGTGGGTGCAGCTAAAAATAGCAAACTCGTACTTTTATCCTTCTGCTCACGGTAGGTTTCCCACCAGTCCTTGATGTGGGGGGCTGCTTTATGAAGAGCGAAAATAATCTTTTCTCGACTGGAATAATCATGAATAGAAAAATACCCTTCTAGCATATTTAACCATTTATCTATGACATTTGCGTCTATTTGACCCTCGAAGATGGGGATTTCAAAATTAATTTGTACCTTAAAGGGCATGGCGTTTCCAGAGTAGCTATTGGAAGCTGGTGCGTTGACTCTGGGTAGTCGCTAAAGGATCTGGGAAAAACTATCCATCATCGCGTTCCATTGTTGCTCGAGGGCTTCTTCGACCAATATTTTGATAGGATCTCCTGCCCCCTCGTCTTTCTTCTCATTCGCCATGGGAGGCCATCGGGATTTGCAAGGCTAGTCTTGCAAAGGTTCGACCAGCTCAAGCCCTAATTCCTTATATCCCAACCTCATTGGGGACATGCAAAGAAAAACAGGGAAAAAGTAGACCTCTCTGATACCACTAATCCAGATTTATACAGGAACGCAACAATTTACAGAGATAACCATAAACACAAAGATGCAGCGGAAATAATACTTCATTTCATTAATGTAAAATACTGAAATATGCTTACAAACATAAATGGAAATAAACCAGCTAGGGCGATCGTAGCTTATCTCTGAGAAGAGATGTGGCGGCTACATGCCTCTGAACTATGTTACAATGAGGCTCGAAGACCTATTTATTGTTGAGAAATAATGGAAAACCCTAAACATCCAAAATCCTAACCCAAGAAGATAAAACGCCAAACTATGGGCTCCGTTTGGGTAAATTGGTACATCAACTTCCCAAGGTCGTAACTTTGGCATACGATCTCCGTTTGACGTGCACAATATCTCATTAGAAAGATATATCCGAGAGCTACAACTTTGGGTAGAACAACATTGGTCCATGGACCCATGTTTCTCCCAGTTTTCCAAAAAAACGTCATTTAGGGCTTGAAAATGGCTCCGGAAGTTCAGGACCTGAAAAACTGCTAAAAATAGTCAATTGTGCTACAATTAAGGAAACTGAAAAACTTAAAGAGACAGTTGTGGGGGTCCAAGTGGGATTGGTGGGTGGCCACCAACATCCACCTGGATTAGTATAGGTAATAGATTGCAGATAGGACTTCTCTTGAACATATTGGCGACACGACTCTGAAGTGTGGCAGCATTTGACTCAACATAGGACCAAGGGTCATAATGATGAAGTGGAATGAGAGGAAAAATGGATCACCCAAACCTGGAAGGACAAGTGAGTGAGTGAGGATATCTCAAACCTGACATGAGAAACTAATGAGTGTCCTATTCAAGAGCGACATGCCACCTATACAAGAGATGTTTCACTTTCACTTTTTCCCCACTATTTCTAGTGAGTACCTCTTTATTTTTACACAATATTGAAGAGTATACCATATGCTTGTCATATAAGTTCATCCTTCGAAATCCACCTTAATAAGTTTTTACGAGTCCTAGGAAGGAGAAACTCGGGTTCGTCATGGTGACAAGTCTTTCATCATAATTTTTTTTGAGTCCGATGTAAGAATAACTCAGTATCTTTTTCATATTTAGAGAGTTTGAAAAAGAGACAAAAAAGAAAACTCCATCAGGTCCCTTTTCTTAATTTGTCCCTCGAACCCGAAAAGGTAGAAAATAATATTCGAGAGAACCTCTTAGCCATGTTCGACTAAGGTGTTCCTTTTTTGTACAATAGTCAATCTCAGCCTGAAAAAGGGTTAAGCTTATACTAAGTAGACGTCATTTCATTTACTTTTACGTGTTTGAAATGACAAGTACTCGGCAATCTTTTCATTTTTTGAGAGTCAGAAAAGAGTTGAAAGATGACTCTTCCTAGAGGAATGAGTGGTATAAAAAGGATAGAAACTAGTTCCAGTAATTATTAGTCAAGAGGTTGGCTAATAATACCACTCATCATAGATGTTCCTCAGGCACATGTAAAACAAACAAGTGAAAGCATATGATTGGCCAAAGAGATGGTGACGATGGAATGAAAGAACCAAGGCTCGTCTTGCAAAAAAGCGACTGATAAAAACGGCAATCATGAGACGTAAAGAGGGAAATGGTTTCATTTTTACACAAGCTTGAAACATGGGAAACTATGCTTGAGTATACTTGAAGATGGTTCAATTTTTCACAAGCTTGAAACATGGGAAAAACAAATTATGCTTAGATTTCGGTTTCATTTTTACACAAGCTTGAAACAAAGATAAAATATGCTTGAGATGAGTTTGCATGCCCCCAGCATAATGACTCAATTCGAGGTACATGTCCCCCAAGATTCATTTCATTCACCTAAGTAGACTACTAGTTACAAACAGGTAGATGGAATGAAGGTTCACATACGAGATCAAAGTGAAAGATTCGACTAGGATTTTAGGCAATCTAATCAAAGACTTGAATTGGAAGGGGATTTGTTTCATTTTTTAATGAGCTTGACACAGGAAAATAACCATGCTCATGATACCTTGTTTCATTTTTTAACGAGGTTGGCATAAGTAAAGGAAACATCCTCATGGGAGCCTATTTCATTTTCTAACGAGGTTGACATAGTAAAATAACTATCCTCATGGTCCTTGTTTCATTTTTAACGAGTTTGACATAAGACAAGGAACTCTGCTCCATCCCTTGTTTCATTTTTTAACGAGCTTGACACAAGACAAGGAAATATGTTCATGGATACCTAATTCATTTTTTGATGAGGTTGACATAGTAAAAGAACTATCCTTAGATCCCCTGTTTCATTTTTTAAGGAGCTTGACACAGGACAGGGAACTCTGCTCCATATCCCTTTATGACAACCCAAAAAAGGCCATGGATTCCAAGAGGTTCTCATCATATGGGAGAACAACACTCTGGAAGGGATGCATGTCTAGGGATCCAAATGAAAAATCGAGCTCCAATGCCCTCATTACATGGTGTACTACATCACCTACTAGATCATCAGTAGATGTGGGCATGGAACAGGTGGCCACATAATTAACTTGTGGCAGGGGTGATACTGGTTGCACATAAAAACAATTTAGGGATGATGGTTGAGTGGGAGCTGATTCAGGACCAATGAATGTAAGATGATCAATGATCAAAATTCTTCCATTATGTGGGAAACACATCACTCGAAAGAGGTAAGAGACAAGAGCTCCCATGACATAAACATATTGACAACCAAGGAGTATATTAAAATCTAAAGGGCCTTGGACAACCATCACGTCTATATATATAGTATTTCCTCCCAAAGTAATAGGTAACTTAGGAAGGATCCCTAATGGTTGACTGGTTCCTTTGTTAAAAGCTAATAGATTCTAGGTGATGGGGACAAGCTGAGGAGAACCTAAAGCTTGCCAAGAAGTTGAGGACATAATGCTAATAGATGCGCCCTCGTCTATGACTGTGCTAGGTACGACCATATGGTAAGCTTGTACTATAATCTAGAGAGGCACATAAGATGGAAGACGGTATCCTACCAGTTGACTACAATCAAAAGAAGTGACCAAACTACTTGGAGGGGGTCGTAGGAACGCCAAAGCTATCCTCCTGCTCTATGAGAACAGGAGGACTACTCTCATGCACCTCAGGACTAGGAGGATCTACCTCCAATTCATTTGAAACTGAAGAAACTAGAAGAACCTGAGAAATATGAGGTTCACTCTCTACCAGAAAGGTACAGTTAACTGAATATGGAGCCAAGTCTACCATTTTCTCAACCAATGGTTGGTCAAGAATAGACTCACAAGACTCATTTTCAGAGAGAATGGAGTTGACCAAAGATTACTTTTGATCAATCACTGGACCAACTAGTGAAGGATCAGGGGAAAGCTTTCGATACCTAGTCAGAAGATGAATTTGAGAAGTTGTAAGGTTTTCCAACTCTTTGGAAGCTTCATCCATTAAAGGACAAAGGTGTATGGGATGATTACCTTCACACGACTTACAAGGAAATTTGATTATTCCCTTTTTCCCATGAGATTTATTGTTACTAGTTGAGGGTTTGTCACTAGCATAAACTCTAGAGGCTGATGACAAAGGTTCATGTGAACCTATGGACCACTTCTATGACCTTGGGAATACCAGGACAATTCCGAATAAGGTGGTAATCCTTACATAACATGCAAGGGAATTTTACTTTATGGGGTTGGTTGGAAGATTTTTATTCATTTGTTCATCAATAGCAATGGTTGCTTGGTTGCCCCCGTTCTTATTTTTCTTCTTCTTCTTCATCCTCTTCTCCTTCTTCTTAGCTTCCTAGTTACTAGAATTGAGACTTTCACCAGGCGAAGAGGAAGAATGGGGTGAAGAAATAGGAGAAGAAGGAAAGGGATCAACTGTAGGATCAACATGATGTTGATGTTGTTCAGGTGGAGGAGAACTCAGTTGAAAAGAAGTTTGAACACTTGGAACCATTGAGATAAAAAATAACCAAACTAGAAGACCAATGGTTAATTGAGGAAGGGACAACGTCTCCATATAGGGAGAAACAATATTTCCAAAAGAAGGAAAAGGACTAGGATTCCCATCAGAGGAGTTTCCTTGACTAGTAGACTCAGGAAATGTTTCCATTTGTATCAACATAAGATCTACTAAGGAGTATTTCCATAGAAAGGATGTTGTTTCATGGTCAATTCATTTTAGAATTTGAAACAAAAACTTTGCCTTTCATGTTTTAAGAGTCGAGAAAAGGATGAAAAGGTGACTAGTCACTTTTGTTGGTTTAGCGAGCTTGAAAGGACAAGTTCTTGATGATCTTTTCAAGTTTAAGAAGTCAGAAAAGATTGAAATGACTACTTAGGATACTCTAAGCAAAAGGGATTACCAAGTAACTGTGAACTGCAATATACACCTTATAAAATAAATTTACTAAGGACTTGACGTACATGCAAGAAATCTCCTCGAATGTTGTTTTCAATGTATCATCTTTACAGGGCAGCAGACTCAGCTTCCTATGGATAATTTTTTGCAATCTAAGAGGGTTTCCCTTTATACACACGACGGTATGGGGAGCATTTTAGGGGGTCGTCCTAATGATGAACCACATTAGTTGGTTTGAAATGTATTCACAACTAATTCATTCATGCGATGGATCTTGAAGACAATTTTCTAAATAATTCTAAGCACATAAACCTACATTCAGATAATCAGATCACTACTGAGAGGAGGGGTGAATTAGTAGTGATAAAGTTTATATAATATTTTAAACCTTTTTACTAGTTATTGAATCACAATATACATTAACCCATTAATAGATCACACCATATAATGTATTAAAAAACATAGTAAATAACAAATCCTAATATGTAGCTAGACCATGATCATCACATGAGAAAGATAAAACAACAAGATAAACATACATAAGGAGACACAAAATATTTCTGGTGGAAAACCCCCTCCGGGTCAAAAACCACCTTTGTTGTTGTTGTGCTGCTCAAAATATTTCATTCTCTATCAAGAAATTACATTACATAGAATATTCAACTATCTACTATCAGTAAGGAAGTATCTTCCTCAACTCACGACTTTGCGGACAACCATCTGTTTTAACCCTGCACAAGCAACAAGCCTCACCCAATTATTATTGTACTTATGGAGAAAACTTCTCCCTGTATTTATTTTGCGTGAGTCACCCAACTCCTCTCCTCTATGTGGATCTCGCTTCAAAATGTTTCAAAATAGAACCATAGAAATACTCAACATGAACATCATAGCAACAATATCTTCAAAATCAAAATCAAAACTCCTAAAACAATGCAACACTATTTGCAACACAACCTCAATCAATACATCAAACATTGGATCATTCCCTCCAAAACAATTACATTGCGACAACCAATCTGATTACAAACATATCAACAACATACATATAAACTAAAATAAAAGTATTCCCTTGCAATCACAAATACATTAGAAAACTAGATAGAAATCTCGTCACTTTTCTCTGCATACAATTAATCTTCAACCATGAGTACTGTAGAAAACACAAGCTTTGTTTCTGCTACTGCTACTACTCTAACAATGAACATCTACTCTATCAAATTCACTCCTCTTACCATTGGCTCTCCAAAACACTATGATACCTTTGTCACTCAAAACAACCAACCGAAAAACCTCATAGCATTCTCCTGTTTGTAATATTTTTAGATGATTAAATCAGTAAAGGCTGCATGTGATTGAGCACTTAGCAACTCTATTCATACTCTTGAATTTATCCAGATTCATCTCCTTGACTTGATATTTCCACTAACTTCACTTAATGAGAGATATTCTTAACTTTAACATCTTTTAGAAGTTATCTAACCTTACCTGAACTTTTTATCAAATGACTTTATCATAAACCATAAAAAAAATGCATTAAAACAACTTAGATGCACGAGGAATCCAAAGAAAAACACCTAGAAAGGGTAACACTCCCTTTGTTTTACAACCTTAGTTATAGTTATTTCCTCTAATTTACAACCTGAATTACTGATCCAGGTGGATATTGGTGGCCACCCGCCTATTCTACCTATACCTCTAGTTAGTTTCATATGTTTCCTTGTTTATTTCAACATTTACTATTTTTAGAAGTTTTTTAGGTCCTAAACATTCGGAGTAGTTTTGACCCCCTAAATGATGTTTTTTTGAGGTCCGCAGCAGGCTCGTAGCCATAGGCATGTGTATGATACAAATATTGTAGTACTTGTAGATACCTTTCCTATTGTATGTGCTAAACGAAGATAATATGACAAAGTTAAGACCCCAGGAAGTTGACTGCCCAACTAACATTAACAGGGCCCACAAACTCTTGGTGTTCCATCTCCCAGAGTTTGTGTTTTAGCTGTTTAGGTTTTTCACTTATTGTTGAATAATAAATAGGCCTTTGAGCCTCATTGTAACATATTTCAAAGACATGTAGCCACCACATCTTTTCTTAGATATAAGCTATCATCGCTCGAGCTAGTTTATTTCCATTCTATTTGTAAGAATATTTCAGTATTATGATATTAATGAAATGAAGTGTTATTTCTGCGGCATCTTTGTATTTATGATTATATATGTAATTTTTTTCATTCGTGTTTAAGTTCGGATCATGGGTATCATAACGGTCTCTCTTTCTCTATTTTCCTTTGCATGTCCCCAACGAGGTCAAGGTATAAGGAGTTAGGGCTTGATCTGGTTGAACCTTTGCAAGATCAACCTCGCAAACCCCGACAACCTCCTATGGTGGAAGAAAAGATAGACGAGGGGGTAGGAGATCCTATCAAAATATTGGTCGAGGAAGCCCTCGAGCAACAGAGGAACACAATGATGGATAACTTTTCTTAGATCCTTCGATTGCTACCCATAGGCGACGCATCTTCATCTAGCAACCACTCTAGAGCTGCCACTCCTTTTAAGGTACAAGTTAACTTTTACATTCCCATATTTGAGGGCCAGATAGATGTAGACATCGTAGATAAATGGTTGAATATATTAGAAGGATATTTTTCAGTTCATGACTTTTCCAATCAAGAAAATATTACTTTTTCACTTCTCAAAGCCACCCCACACATCAAGGAATGGTGGGAAACCTATTGTGAACAAAAGGATGAGAGGGAATCCTCACTGTTTTCAGTTGCACCCACTTGGGATTCTTTCTGAGATGCCATCAAGGAACAATATTACCTTGTTGAGAGCTATGAATATAAATACATAAATTGGACCATGCTATGACACGGAATGGACCAAGATGTGTCGGAGTTCACAAATGTTTTCCATACCCTCCACACAAAGTTGGGTATCAATAATTATGTGCGGCATTTGGTACTCAAGTACCATGGCTCCCTACACAAGTACATATAGGACGAGATGGAGTTCTTGGAAATCTTCTCACTTGGCACAACATTATTGATATGATGTCAAGATTGAGAAGAAGTTTAAACAGAAGAAGCGAGAATTTGGATTTGTGACTCCAAAGTAAGGAAAAGGCGCCCCCAAACCATAGAGAAAAGGCCAAAGCTAAGGTGGGGCTACCTAAGACAACCCGTCGAAGCAGAAATAAAATAGCAACACCCTGAAAACAAAGAAGGACATGGTAAAATTATGTGAGTTCCATAAGAGCTCCACTCACAACACAAGTGAGTGATGGGACAAGCAGTCATTGGTGGCCGAGATGGAGGATTTTGAATTAGGTGAATGTTATGACTCTGAGTAAAAACCTGAGAAGGGGAAGGACAAAGGGAAGTAGATTGTTGACATGGATCCCAGTGCCACTGTGGCCACCACCAAGATCTATTGTAGTTCATTGTCGACAGCGGGAGCCAAAATAACCTCATTTCATCAAAGGTCATGAAGCGGCTAGGCCTACTGACGATAGCACACTTGCAATCGTACACCATTGGTTGGCTTCATCAAGGACGACATCTCTGCGTCAGCCAATAGTGTTGCCTTCAAACCATAGATAAAGGAAAAAGCCAAGGCAGGGCTACCTAAGACAACCCGTCGAAGCAGAAATAAAAGAGAAACACCCTGAAAACAAAGAAGGACATGGTAAAATTATGTGAGTTCCATAAGAGCTCCACTCACAACACAAGTGAGTGATGCGAAAAGCAGTCACTGGTGGCCGAGATGGAGGCTTTTGAATTAGATGAATGTTATGACTCTGAGTCAAAACCCGACAAGGGGAATGACAAAGGGAAGTAGATTGTTAACGTGGACCCCAGTGCCACTATGGCCACCACCAAGATCTATTGCAGTTCATTGTCGATAGCGAGAGCCAAAAGAACCTCATTTCATCAAAGGTCATGAAGCAGCTAGGCCTATTGACGATAGAACACTCACAATCATACACCATTGGTTGGCTTCATCAAGGATGAGATCTCTGTGTCAACTAATAGTGTTGCCTTCCCTACAACATCAAGCCCTTCATAGATGAAGTACTGTGTGATGTTGCTCTCTTGAAGTTTGTGATGTATTATTAGGACAACCATACTTGTGGAAGAAACATGTTATATATGAGTCTAGACCTTGCTCTATGATTATTAATTTGGGCAATAAGTTGGAGAGGATACTTAGAGACTCTGTATTGACTATCGAGCACCAAATAATATCACTACCCAGAATAGGTACCCAATCTTGCGGATTGACGACCTTCTGGACTAGCTCAAGGGGGCCAAATATTTCATCAAGAATGACTTGAAGTATTGTTATCACTAAGTGCATATCGAACCCTGTAATGTGTGGAATACTGCCTTCAAATCCGAGGAGGGCCTTTTCGAATGGTTGGTCATGCCTTTTGGGTTGACAAATGCCCCCACACCCTTCATGATATTGATGGATGACATCTTGTAACCCTTCACCAATGCATTCATGGTGGTGTATTTAGATGACATCTTGATCTTCAGCGAGAGTTGGGAAGAGAACCTCCACCATATTCGACAGGTCCTTCAAACCCTGTGATAACACAAGTTGTGTGCCAATTTGGAGAAATGCAGTTTTGGCATGACCTGGGTTCAATATTTGGGGTACATCATTGATGAGCAGGGTGTGCATGTGGACCTAACCAATATATAAGTAATTTGGGATTGGCTAGCCTCAACCATTCTAATAGAGCTCTGAAACTTTCTTGGTCGTGCTAATTTCTACTGCAAGTTTGTGTTGGGGTTCTCTCATATCACTTGGCTGTTAAGTCAAGTCACCAAGGGAAGAGCGAAAAAAAATAAAATTGGTCTGAAACCCAAGAGAAGGTGTTTGCCAAGTTGAAGCATTGCCTCTGATTTGCACCATTACTCACATTACCAGACCTACAACAACTATTTGAGATTGAGACAGATTTCTCTGACTATGCTATTGGTGCAATTCTTACTCGGCAGGGGAATCCAGTGGCTTACCACAATGAGACACTTTTAGACACAATCTAAAATTATCCCACATATGATAAAGAAATGTATTCCATTAAGTAGGCCTATCATCAATGGAAGCATTACATTATGAGAAAGGAAACAATCATCCGCACAGACCACAGACCCCTGTAGTTCATCCAGACACAAGGGAAGTTGTAGAAACATCACCTTAAGAAATGGTCCACGTACCTACAACAATTCCATTTGAAAATTAAGTACATGAAAGGCAACACCAATAATGTTGAAAATTTCTTGATTCGATCACCATTCATGGCATTGACCATTGTGCTCGACTCTTGTGGGCATGAGACTTCAACATGGTCGCATCTTTATAAAAGCGATCCAAAATTCAACATCACATACTAGACACTCCTAGAAGGTAAGAAAGTTCCAAATTTTCACATCCAAGATGCATTGTTATGCCACCTAGGAAACACATGTGTTCCTTTAAGCGAGTGTGCCAAGATTATTTGGGAGGCGCACTACAATTGGGCCACTGGACATTTTAGAGTAGAGAAAATAGTGGCAGTATTGTAGAAGTATTTTTATTGGCCGAGCCTTCGTCAGGATGTTGGGAGTTACATTAAATCCTGCAGTGTCTGCACCATTTCAAAACCAACCATTAAGAATCAAGGCCTATATACTCCTCTTCCTACTCCTTGTAAACCTTGGGAATCCATCTCCATGGATTACATGTCGGGCTTTCCTTCTTTTAAGCATGACAAATATTGTGTTTTCATGGTCATCAACAGATTCTATAAGATGGCCATTATGGTGCCCTGCAAGAAGAGTATCATAGCAGAGGCCACTGCTAAACTCTTCTTTGAGCGAGTGTGGGTACACTTCAAGATCCCACAATCCATTGTCTTAGATCGAGGCAATAGATTCCCTAATGCATTTTGGTCAAGTCTCTGGTTGATGTTGGATAAAAAACTTACTAATTCCACGACTTTCCATCCCCAAATTGATGGCCAAACGAAGGTCATCAACAGTATGATCGTACATATTATGCACATGTACAACTAGAATCATCCACACACATGAGATCAAATCCTTGCCTATGTCCAACACAACTACAACAAAGATCTCCAAAGCTCAACGGCCACAACCCCTTTCAGGTAGGGCTGGGATGTCAACCGCTATGTCCCATCAATGTGGCCATACCATTTTCATCCACTCAGGCATATTTGGCTCATGTCCAGTCCAAAGATGATAGGGCTAACAACTTCATTGAGTGCATTCAACACATCTTCTAGTAGGTCCATGATATATTGGACAAAGCCAATGCTAAGTACAAGTAGCGCCATGATCAACATCGGGTTCCGCACAAGTTCCAGGTGGGTGACAAAGTTTGGCTACATTTGCAGAAGGAGTGCCTCACTAAACCCCACTGCAAGCTTCTCCCACTCTGATATGGGCCATACACCATCACAAAGGTTGTGGGGGACAATTCCTTCGAGCTCAAAATTCCACCGCTGTTTGGTCTGCGCCCAGTGTTCAATGTAAACTACCTTCAGCCATACCTTCCACCATCGTTGGACACATCCGATCTTGTCTCTGTGAAACTAGAATTTCTTGTTGCTATTTCTCAACACTCCCTCTCAACATGAAAGGGATTATTAGCTACCCCGATCTTGCCTTTGTGAAACCTTGAACCAGTTCCACTACCTTATTTCTATAGAGATTCTTACTTATTCTATGTGATATGCACAAGGAATTTTTGTATTAGATTGACACTTAGTTGGAAAGTCTTAGATCCCTCTATTCATGTTTTCTTTAAGATCCTGTGGAAAACAAGTATAGGAGGTCATATTTTTGAATTTATTATTTATTTCTAGCACCTTTATATAATCTTATTTTTGGACAAGAATTCCCTAGGTTTTTTAAATAGACAAAAAATATTCTTGGCTAAATAAATAACTGGAAGAATATCATACATATCATAAAACATATATGGACCAACTAAACCAACCTAATTCCTACCTATCTATGTCCTAGATAGATTGGTCATTGACCATTATAAAAGGGTTCAACACTAGATTGGCCAAGGATAAAAAGAGGATGTTCAAACCATATAACTTCTAGAATGGATATTATTATGTCAAAGAAATTAAGACATTTGAACATGAAGGGCAAGTGTAGCTTGACTATAAGTTCAAAATTGGTAGATTCAAGAGGCATGATCCCAAGGGATTAATGGTCAAACATGTTAAACAAGTGTCACTTAGTTGGCCTTGTAGCCAAGTCCTTTTTGCCCCCACTTTTAAAAGTACAGTGATACTATCTTGATTCAATTCATTGAACCATGGCAATCAATTAGAATTGATATATTTGTTTCTGATATCGAAAAGAAAGAAATTGTTGGCTATTTTGATATGCTCATCATTATGGGAAATTTACTTACCATTATTGTATTATTAGATTTTATTTTTCTCTTTCATTAATTTGAGAAAGACTATCAAAAACTAAAAATACCCATACACAATGAACTTAATTTTAAAAGTTATAATACATTTCATTTTTAATTTAATGTCACAAGTTTGAAAAAATACCCTTAACATATGTATCTTTCATGTTTAATTTAATTCAATATCATAAATTTGACACATACATTGTTGGGTAGCGAAGGTCCCGCGTAATAGTTTTGGGTGTGTTAATCTGGAAATTAGAATAAACATATTGTAAAACTCTGGAATATGCAGAGCACGAAGGGTAAAATATCGATTAAAAGGGCTGTCTGCCCGAAAAATAATATAAAATAATTAGATAGGAAGTCGGTCCGTGGACCATAGATATGTATAAGTAGAGCGAGGCTCTATGGGGGAAAAGTCAGTTTTTGTGTGTGTTTCGCTGAAATCTATTATGTAATGGGTATCTAAGGAAGAAGAAAGCGTTTGTAAGTCTGAGTCGAAGGGTTGGGTAGTAGGAAGAGGCTCTGCAGCTGTGTGCACAGAGGCCTGGAAGAGTCCGCAGCTGTGTGCGCGGACCCCTGTAGCTGAGTGCGTAGGGCGGATTGGATGTATTGGTGAAGAGAGTTAATAAAGATAAGTGTTCTTGGAATTCTGTGTAATCTTCTGATTTATCGTGATTTGATTTCACTATTACAGTTTATTTTACATGCAACTATTTATGTTATGAATGTATGAATTGGTGCTTATTTTATGCGAATGGGTTACCTATGTTAAATGTTTTCATAAAGACTATAATAAAATCAAATACATAAACCGCGCAGTAAAGTAAGTAGTAAAGGAAGTTCTGGGCTCAAACTTGCCCAAAAGCAGCGCGAAGCTGTGGAAGTGGAAAAGTGTGCGAAGCCTTCAAGACCACACCTAGACATCCCAAGGGTGCAGAAACTTGGTTCTAGCACCCTCCCCTGCTACCTAGGGTGAGACCTTAGTCCGCACTTTGCGGGCTATTTCCGAAAGGGCCGGTAGCTGCGGTATTTGTTTGGCTAAATAATTCTTCCAAACCTAGGTTAGGCCCAATTGAGCCAACATATGGTTCAGTTGCCGGGACTAGGAGTTGCCTAAGGGGTGTCTAGTGTGAAACACGGGGAATTTATAATAAGAAGTTGATAGTAGAGCAAGGGTAACTATGGCTAGCGCGATTCATTTACCAGTATTTAAGGGAGCAGGAGGCAAAGACCCATACCATTTCTGGTTCGTGTTGACGTCAGTATGGAACTCGTAGCAAATTGTGGACGAGGATATCAGGAAGGCTACTGTTGTGGAGGTAAATCCCCTCTGCAGACAGAGGCAATCCCTACTAGTCCAAACAAGGTCTAGCAACAATCAAACAATGCTAACACGCAGGTTCCTAATTACAAATAAAAGACCAATGATGAAGGCCTACCTGGATTCCAACGCTAGTACTTGTAGAAGAGTTGATGCTCCCGTCCCTTTGCCCCGGCTGGTCACAATCCTCACGATCCTCGTGCACGGACACCTGCACATGCAAAGAACAATACAAACACAAGCATAAAATCCAGTAGATGATAGTCGTCTATTATTAATAAACAAAGAAGAATACAACCATAGTTCTGACGTCAAATCCTTCTCAAGAGGGTCCAGCCAGCAAGTCTCTCAAGCATTCACCCTTGAAGGTAGATCTCCCAAGACAAAAGCTCTCTCTCACACAAGTTTACACAAGAAAGAAACACTTCACAACCTTCCTTAAGCTCTCTAGCAATCCCACACTTGTCACACCAGCTACCTATCAAGCTCACACACTAGCAGCAACACTCCAAGCACTATGAATTCCAAAACTAGTAGCTCATGGCAATGGTGGAGGCTTAAATAGGAGAAGGAGTCTCCATGAATGGTGGGAGGATGAGCTTATCTCCAAGGAAGGTGGCTCAAATGATGAAACAGACATGCCAGAGAAGGGAGGGCGACATTTACAAGGCCAACAACCAGGTCTGGAGTCATCTGGAAGGCCGGCTGTTAGAACAAACTCGCCCAGTCTCGATCATCGTGAGTGCATAACTGCTCTGGAGCGCTGACATCGCTGCTGCATAACAAGGAAAGTCATATCAGCGCGATCAGATATAAGTAATAGACGCGCTGTCTCATGAATTTCGACCAGCGCGGGAATCACGTGTACTTCCGCGCTGGCAGCGCATTAGGTCCGTTTTGGAGCGCTCATCAGCGCGTTTATTTTGACAATAGTCGCGATGATAGAGGAACTTTGGCAAAGTGGGTCATTTGGCAACATTAGAGAGCATGAGCATGATTAATTTGGTCCCATGACATAGCAGGAAGACTGGTAGGAAGACTGTGACAAATTACTGTGTAATAGCTACCTTAGTTAGCGCACTGCAGGATTGCGCACTGTCTTGGTACATAAAATATTCGAGTAAGAATCCTACGACAAGAATAACAGACATCTAGTCCGCAATAAAGCAGGAGTTTAGCTGGCCGAAGTCAGAAACATAGGTGGTGATAGGATTTAAGGAAATTACGATGAAGCCTGGCAAGACCCCATGGGATCTGGATCAACGACTAAAAGATACCATGCATGAAGCCAATATGATGTTAACAGATGTGCAACACTACGCTTGGCTCATGGCCTCATTGCCACCACACCTAAGGGCGACTCTGTCACAACAGAAGATCTCAACCCAAGCCGAGGCACTAGAAATGGCAATGAGGCTACATGAAACCCTGTTGCAAGACCCAGGGTTGGGAGTGCAGCAAATCCAAGTGCAGATCCAAGAGTTGTGCGTCGAAATGAAGAAGTTGAAACAGGAACCAGCACTGCAAGCTGACGCGCGAGAAGAAGTATGGTGTATAAAGTGCAGAGGCCAGGGACATGACAAAGATCACTGCCCAGTGGTAGTAAATTTTGTGGCTTCAGGGGGGACAATGCTGTTGCGACTAGAGGTGCAGATAGGACCTAGCATTACAGCTCTGCTCTGGTGCACAATCTATCAAGTATGAGGAAAACACAACACTAATAATTGTCACCTGTTACCTAAATACAACTAGAGCCCCCAGTAGCTAATTTTCAACTTCTACCGGTCAGTGGGCCATGAGAAAAGAGACTGTCACAGCTATCAATTGTTAACAGACCAGTCCCCTACGTACAGGATGCAGATCGAGATGAGAAGCCAAAATCCAATCGTGGCAATCGCGCGCGGTGGGTTACAAGGTCGGGGACGAGGCCGGGGTGGTATGGGACTCGGACGAGGTCGTGGCCAGGTAATCTGTTACAACTGCGGAGGACCAAGACATTTCGCACGGGAGTTTACCAACCCAACAAGAATCTCTTGCAGCTACTGTGAGCAATTTGATCATGAGCTGACTGAATTTCCTACACTAATAGCGCAGATTCACGAAAAAAGGGTGGCGCAACCGACGACTACACAAAATGTGCAGATGATGAGGTTTGAACCACGCAAAGAAGATCCCAAGGTCAATACGGAATGGAAAAATAGGGCGGGCATGAGAACAAATGAAGAAATTTTAGCAGGTGGTAGGGAGACAAATACGGAGAACCTCGCAGGAGTCTCTACCTCAGGTAGCCGGGACCAGTCTGCACCAAACAGGGAACCATCCATAATTACTACCTTTGTAGAGACATGTTTACGACTGCTTCACAACAATAAGATGGTCACAGGCTTACAAGAATTGGTAAGTGGATGCACTGGCTGGAGTGAGCCTCGCGTTATCCGAAAATTGGAAAGGCATGCAGCACAAACCGGAAGAGAATTGCGGTTAACGACGCAGATCGACAGTTATGAAATGGAATAGGTCGTGTTGGACCTAGGGTCAGATACCAATGTACTACCAAAAAAAACCTGGGAATGCATGGGTAAGCCTACACTACAATGGTCCCCTGTCCAATTAAGAATGGCCAATCAACAGAAGGTGTTGCCCATGGGAAGGCTGCGAGGGGTTATGGTGGATCTGGACGGCACAAGTACCCAAACAGACTTTGAAGTCATTGAGCTCATGGATGAGACTATACCCTATCCTGCATTGTTGGGAATAGAGTGGGCCACCAATATGAATGGGGTAATTGATCTAAATAAGAAAAAAATGGTATTCGAAACCAAGTCGGTCTACGTCATCATTTCACTCGACCCGACTAAAGGGTCACGCTACATTGAACCTGTGAACAACAACGACGGAGCTTATAGCTACAGAATATCTGCCCAAGCACGAGAATGGATGGAGACAATAGAGGACGCAAGGCTATCATAGGATAATGCGGAATCATGCACATTGGACTTAGAAGTCGAGCGATGGCATAGCTCATTAACTAAACCACTATATTGTGTAAGGGCCCAAGATCGCGAATTGCCAAAATATGATGGGTTGACAATGGTAGACAAATTCCTAACCGCATTTGAGATCGCAGTCCCAGAGCACCAACGGTTTGAAGCAATGAAATGGGCGCTGTGGGCAACACCGGCACGATGGTGGGGCACACATGAAGGAACGTTCGAGGATTGGCACGCCTATAGATGCATGATGAAGATTAGATTTGGGAAGCCGGAGCTGCGCATAGCGGAAAAGTACACTGGGCGAGATGATCTGCGCATGCATCTTACCAAATGGAGCAAGGCCTACGGAGAGGAACCTCAGCCGGAATGGGTGCACTTATTTTATCACACATTGGACATCATTCCCAGGAACTGGTATATGGAGGCAGAGCTTTGACACAACACAGGCAAATGGGATATCTTGCGCGCAGAATTCTTGTCGACCTTCCTGTTTGAAGATCAATGGGAACCAGTGGAAGAAGCCCTACAGATGGTGAAAGCCGCCATATTCAAAACACCATTGGCGCAAGAGGAACCTGTGTAGCCTGACTGGTTGCGGTAGATGACCCAGGCCCTCAAATGCTATAATGTCCAAATAGAAGATGATGAGGATGATCCATGGAACGTGAACATCCCAGAATCTGAGGGTAGCCGGGAGGTGCATGGACCCAAAATCGAGGACCCAGACATCACAACACCATTAAGAACCAAACAAGTAAATATCAAGACCGAGGATGAACCAAAGTATGCAATGCTTGGGCACTACTGGGATGATGCTACCATGGATAAGGTTGTTAAGTTACTGAGGGAATATCGAGATTTGTCTCCTACCAAAATGACAGAGCTCAAAGGGATCCTAGGAGACTTAGGCATGATGAAGATAACATTGAAACCAAGCATGAAGCTGGTAAAACAGTGACCCTATCGATTGAACCCAAAATATAAAGCAAAGGTTCGCAAAGAACTGGACAAGATGTTGGCAGCCAGGAACATTGAACCAGTTGAGGAATCTGACTGGGTAAGCCCAATGGTTGTACAGGAGAAGAAACAAAAGGGAGAGATTCGCATCTGCGTGGACCTCAAAAATCTGAATGACACCTGTGTCAATGATCCATTTCCTACACCATTCACAGATGAGGTACTGGAAAATGTGGGCAGGTAGGAAGCCTACTCCTTCACAGATGGGTTCTCAGGATACCATTAGATCAATATCGTGCCGGAGGACAGAAGTAATTCGCCACTGAATGGGGCTGCTTTTAGTACATAGTGATGCCATTCGCACTGAAAAATGCATCGACCATATTTTCACGAATAGTCATTGCGGCATTTAAAGAATTTATCCACATGTTCTTAGAAGTCTATTTGGATGATTGGACAGTGTTTGGATTGGTTAATAAGCACGTGGCGAGTTTATGATTGATGTTGGATACTTGTCGCCAACATTAGATTGCGCTCAATTTGAAGAAGTGTACCTTCCTGGTCCCATCCGCAAACCTGCTCAGCCACATAGTGTGCCAACATGGCTTGATGGTGGACCCAGCCAAGATCGTTGTCATACTCAATCTGCAAGCACCGCGAAGTGTCAAACAATTACGCACCACCTTGGGACACATGGGCTACTATCGAAAGTTCATCAAAGGCTATGCCTAGATCATGGCCCCAATGGAACAATTGCTGAAGAAGGATGCTACTTACTGTTGGAATGAGGAATGTGACAAGAGCTTGGAGGTACTGAAGGAAAAGATGGCATCAGCCCCTATTCTAGTCTTCCCCAAATGGGACGTCGAGTTTCATGTGCATGTTGATGCGTCATGTATCGTGTTGGGCGCAGTACTTACCCAACCAAGAGCAGAAGGAATCGACCATCCAATTGCATTCGAAAGTCACAGGTTATCAAAAGCAGAGAAGAATTACTCCACTACTGAGCACGAGGGGCTCGCAATGGTATACGCACTACAAAAATTCTGCCACTATCTGCTTGGAGGCCACTTTAAGATGTATACTGACCACTCGGCGCTAAGATACCTAGTGAACAAGCCTGTGTTGGGGGGGCGTATCTGTTGATGGTTGTTGTTATTCCAGGAGTATGATTTTGAGGTAATCGTCAAACCGGGACGTTTAAATGCAGGCCCAGACCACCTATCACGAATCGAGACTGGCGAAGAACCCACAAATATAGAAGACGGACTTCCAGATGCCCAACTATATGTGGTCCGAGTTGCGGATGGTCACTTCGAAGATATAATCTATTTCTTAACTACCGGGACCGCGCCGCAAGGCTACTCTGTTCAACAGAAGAAGGAACTAGTAATACGTGCCGCGGATTTTACTGTGATTGTAGGCCACCTTTACAAAATGGGCACTGACGAGATCTTGCGGCGATATGTCCCAGAGTTCGAAAGGGGACAAATCTTGGCTGAAGCACATGGAGGGGTTGTGGGCGGACACTACGTGGGTCACGCCACAGCCCAGAAAATCCTTCGCACAGGACTATGGTGGCCTACTCTGTATCAGGATTCGAAAGCACACTGCCGCGCCTGCGATGTCTGTCAACGGACAGGGAAACCTTCACGAAGAGATGAAATGTCGCTACAGCCACTGATGACGCTACTACCCTTCGAAAAATGGGCCATTAACTTTGTAGGACATATCGAGCCGCGAGGGAAAACCGGAGCACGCTATATCATTACCGTGACTGACTATTTGACCCGGTGGGCAGAAGCACAACTGGTTAAGGATTGCACGGTTGCCACCACTACGAAGTTTTTGTTTGAAAATGTTCTGACAAGGTTTGGATGTCCCAAAATTCTCATGAGCGATCGAGGAACGCATTTTTTGAATGAAACAATCAGCACCCTCACTAAGGAGTTGCAGATATACCACTAATAGAGCACGCCATAGCATCCACAAGCTAACAAGATGGTGGAAGCATTCAACAAAATTCTGGAGACCGCGTTGACCAAGGTCTGTAATGTGCAACGAAATGATTGGGACTTACGCATCCCTACTGTATTATGGGCGTACCGCACCACATGCAAGAAGTTGACAGGCCAGACGCCATTTCGGTTAGTCTATGGCCAGAAGGTTGTTATGCCTATGGAATATATTGTGCCGAGCTTACAGATAGTGGCAATCATGGGTATGGTAGACCGTGAGGCTCTAGAGGAGAGACTCACATAGCTTGAAGAATTGGAAGAAGAATGGTTCTTGGCTGGCTTCCACCAGCAAGTACAGAAACAATGGGAAAAAGCATGGCATGATCGACATATTAAGGTGCACACTTTCAAAGAAAATGATCTAGTACTCCTATATGACAGTAAATTTGAGAAATTTCCTGGAAAACTCCAAATGCACTGGTTGGGGCCATATGTTGTCAAGGAAGTCATCGACGGGGGTGTGGTCCAGTTGGCCAAACTTAATGGGGATCTTTTCCCGGGATGAGTGAATGGCAATCGCTTGAAGCTCTACACTGGCCGACCAGCCGCTTGACTATCCGTTTACAGAATAGTCTCACCGCTCCAGCCAGTTGAAAGAGAGTGCAGGATAGTAAAGCAGTCTGGGGATAAGGGGCGCGAATGTCAAAAGGTGTGTAGCTCGAACTCATTAGTACAAACGCGGTCGCGTAGTCAGATGCTCGTTACTATGGTACCCCATGTAGAGGTGACCGTTCGGGTCACTATTCACGAAAATACGTTTACATTATGGTGACAGGGAGCGGGCGACAGACAATTAAGAGACGGAGTATGAGCCAGCTATGACACGAGTTACGCCCGAAAGCTCTAGGAAGGATTGAGAAAGGCGGGGTTCAAGGGATTTGAAATTCGGCGTGCTTATAAATCAACAAGGAACATCCACTAGCCCAGCTAGAAGTCTACATACTATTGGCTAACCATGGTTATGGCACTGTTAATTATCTCTGCACCAGGAGCAAGCTCGAAGGTGGTAAGATGGCCGTTGTATTCGCCGGATGCTCTAACCCGCAAGAGGATGCCTGCCGATCTACGGGGAGAACAAAAATACGACGCAGAAGTGGTCTGGATGTTGCAGATTGAATGGTACATGACACTAATTCACCAAAGGAAGAGAAATACAGAGACTAGGGGCGTGAACAAGGGAACTAAGGAATCTCTGAATGACAGAAGGAAGGTGGGTCTCATGGATAGCAGCCAGGGTCTTGCAAAATTGCAACACACGCTGCAGCGAATGGGATGAAGACTAGCAACGAATGATGGAAGTAGCTACGGTGGTACGCGAAGGCCCCGTATGTGGTTCCCCCGCTCGAATTAAAGTCCTAAGAGGGGGTGTTCTGTGTTAACCGAGCAGAGCAGAATGAGCATCATCGGTCACAGGAAGGGGTCACAACACTGAAGTAGGAGCTAGACGACGCGTTGTACGAGATAGCATGGATGTAGTAGCATGACGAGTATCACTCAGAGGAAAGTGGATCGCGAAGCCAAGGTAGCATGTTTTGCTGCACCGACGAGTGACTTGGGACGAGTCACGATGATTGTGTTGGGGGACTGTTGGGTAGCGAAGGTCCTGCGTAATAGTTTTGGATGTGTTAATCTGGAAATTAGAATAAACATATTGTAAAACTCCGGAATATGCAGAGTGTGAAGGGTAAAAGATCAAGTCAAAGGGCTGTCCGCCCGAAAAATAATATAAAATAATTAGATAAGTCGGCCCGCGGAGCATAGATATGTATAAATAGAGTGAGTCGAAGGGTTGGGTAGTAGGAAGAGGCTCTGTAGCTGTGTGCGCAGAGGCCTGGAAGCCCCTACAGCTGAGTGTGCAGGGCGGGTTGGATGTATTGGTGAAGAGAGTTAATAAAGATAAGTGTTCTTGGAATTCTATGTAATCTTTTGATTTATCGCGATTTGATTTCACTATTACGGTTTATTTTACATGCAACTTTTTCTGTTATGAATGTATGAATTGATGTTTATTTTATGCGAACGGGTTACCTCTGTTAAATGTTTTCTTAAAGACTATAATAAATCAAATACATAAACCGCGCAGTAAAGTAAGTAGTAAAGGAAGTTCTGGGCTCAGACCTACGCGAAAGCAGCGCGAAGCTGTGGAAAAGTGCGCGAAGCCTCCAAGACCACACCTAGACATCCCAAGGGTGCGGAAACCTGATTCCAACACCCTCCCCTGCTACCTCAGGTGAGACCCCAGTCCACGCTTAGCGGGCTGTTGCTGAAAGGGCCGTTAGCTATGGGATTTGTTTGGCTAAATAATTCTTCCGAACTTGGATTAGGCCCAATTGAGCCAACATACACTTATATATATATATATATATATATATATATATATATATATATTTAATTATTATCAACTTGAAATATAAAAATTAACATTCTTATCTTTAACTAAATAATAATAAAATTTATTATCGACTTTAAATACGAAAATTAACATTCACATTTTTAACTAAATACTAATAAAATTTTACATCTTACTATTATAATCTTATATAAAACTAATATTACACATTTTACAAAATATAAATTAACCCGTATTCCTAAACCATAACATTTACTTTATATTGAAACAAAATCCAAATTCTAATGACCAAGGGAACTCGTAAGCTAATCCCTTACAGCCATTGATGTCTTTCTTTATGGTGTCCAATGAACATTATCTTTGACTTTTAATTCATGTTCTCTAAACCCTAGAGGTATAAAAAAATTGGACATCAAATTTAATTGTTTTGCAAAATAAATTAGTATTATTGAAAATATTATATCGATAATTAATTGGAAGCAGCGATGCATTAGGTGCTCTTGTGTCCTGACATCTTTAATGCTTAAATTAAAGATTCTTGATGGCTACCATCAACAATTATGAGACCATACTTAAAGAATTAAGCCATGTATTCTGCATGAGATTTTGTAACATATATATAATAATAAAAAAATCAGAGTTTAATCATATTTTTTTGCTTTCTTGTGGATGTAGAAGCAAAATGTATATATATATATATATATGTATGCGCTGCTGTTACGTTGACTTTGCTTAGCTCATGCAACTTTCTCATGAAAATTAGTTAGAGTTAAAATCTTGTTTCTCATAGAAGAAATAAATGTTTATTTGGAAACCCTTAATATTGCAAACAAGTTTATTTAGCATGATGGTGTTCTAATGTGTACCAACTTTCTAAGTTTGCGAATATAAGGGTAGGTGGGTAAAGTCAAGTTCGAATTAATGGGGTGAGAGATTAATTTTTTATTATATATATTTTTTAAGGTGGTGTTATTCCAACAACAATGTAGAGTAAGGAAGGGGAACTTTATTTGGGACTCTCAATGACTTATTATTTTTGGGATTGAAATCTGGACTCAAGTTATCTAGATATAACACTTGAGCACTAATAAAATATGATTTGCTTTAGAAAATCAAGTCTTGATCTTCTCTATTTTTTTATGAACAAGGTAAAATAACCCTTTCCATAAAAAGCAAACTAGGTAAAATTTTTGATTATTGGCTTCCAATTTTTCTTTACCCAAATCCTCACAAAATTAGAGGAAGGCAAGATCTCTATCAACTAATCAACTATGTTGCACTCTGCAAGTTACAACGCGTGAGAACCCCTAGAACTTGTCACCAACCTACTCCGTAAAATCAGAGTGCTTTAAAAACCCTTGGATGCTATGTTTAAAGAACCCCGATTAGTTTTCCATTGTTATTGTTATTATTATTAATTATAAGAAGAATTAATATATTAGTTAAACATATAGACACTCCCAAACATGTTATAAGATATTAACAATGGAGATTCTCAACTTGTAAATAGGTTTTGTTACAATACCATGAGTCAATACCATGTCTTATCAATAACACATGCCACAAAAACTATAACTAATTTCACAATCAAAATATTTTATATATAATTTAAATTTATAGCCATTTTTAATTAAATTGAAAAATAAAAAACATAACTATATTTAAAATAAATTTTATCACTTTATTTGTGATTAATATTAAAATTATTCTATAAATATTCCATAAAATTATACCATCCACAATATTTAAATTAAAATTATAAAAAATCTAATTTAAAATAAACTTACCTATTAATATAAATATAAATATAATAATATTTAAATAAAATTAAAAATAAACCTTTAAAATTAAAATAAACCAACTTGAATTATCTCATTGTAAGCTCAGAATTAAAAATTAAATTAAAACTTCAAACTGATTTGAACGAACTCACCATAAAAATATACAGAACTATCTGCATATCAAAATTTTCAAAATAAACTTTAGGCAAGGCTTATAACATTGGGAGCTAACTATTTTTTGCCCCCACTTCATAAAAGTATGTTTAAGTATGTTTTGTAAAAAGTTATTGAATTCTATGTTACAGGGCAATTAGTTGAAGTTGATACATCGTTTCTTATTAGGAAACATAAATGAATGGATATTTTGAAATGCTTAACATTATATATATATACAAACGCAGAGGACAACTCATTCAAACGAAGAATGGCTTTCAGTCAGTGTGTATATATATAGATATATACACACACGAAACTGTGTGTATATATACGAGATTGTAATCTTTGCTGCTCTTCCCAGCTCATGCAACAACAGTGACAGTGTTGAACATCGAGATTCTTGTGGTAGTGAAGTCGCTAATAATTGATATTGCCTGCAATATCAATTAATGACACAATAGAGCAATAATGACTCTACTCAATCAATAACTTTCTGTTATTTAAACAACACTGACGGGCAGATCACAAAAATAAATTTTGTTTATTAATAGTCACAGCCATTCATGATCTGCGATACTATTCCATGTGCGTGTCTTTACTCCAACATTCGTGTGTGCGAGCATTTCTCATGTTTGCTAGTGCAACACAATATATTAATGCAGAAGTCCAGCAAGCCATGATCCTCAGTGAACATATGCTTCATGAGTGACGTAAACCAAAATAGATTGTGGTGTTATAAATATTCAAAGCTTTATAAAGATATTTATATTACTAAATAACTGAAGTTATAAACAACTAAGATTATATTGATAGTTTTTGTTTCTCAAAAATTCTAGCATTTTATAGACCATTACAACGGACCAAACTTGTTTCCATGATCTGAGGTTTAGACCAAACTTGTTTCCATGATATGAGGTTTAGCGAAAAAAAAAAGGGAAACAAGAAAAGCTTACTAATGTTCAAATTATCTAGCTTATAGCTAATTACATGCATGGGTGTGTGTTGGGAAATCAAACAAAATAATGTTCACATATAGCATATTATGGCATATTGAAAGCCATGGAAACATAGGAGAAGTAGGTATAATATATACAAAAATGAGGAGCCCTGCCGTAAGAGACTATTAGTCTAATATAATGACTCGAGATAGAGTATTCGAGTTGCCTTGGGGTGAATCCTCTTCTAGTGCATTGATAACAACAGGTGTGTGAGGCTACGCGTTTGAATTAGATACCACGTAGCGTTCCACCCATGTTAATCTGGTGACGATATCATCCAAATTGTATCTGATGTCTCCGAAGATCCATTTGATTTCCTCTCCTCATGCAAATAACTAGTAAATGGTCGACTTGCTTCTCACGAATGACCATCTGAAGCAAGGTTTCTAGTTGATGGTGCAGAGCCACTGGGTGAAGAAGATGAATTCCCCTTTTGTGGAATTTTCTAGGATCCGGAGTCCACCTGAAGGTGTTACCACTTATTTCAGAATTAGGCCAAATTCCTTGACTTCCAAGTGAAGAATCTCATTCCCCACTTTAGGTGGGGTGGAGTCGAAGTGATAAGCTATTGAATACCAGTCAAATAGATTTGGTGATGAGAGGAGGATGCTCCTACGACACCACTCCGGCGACTAGGTAGGCATGGTTGGGGAGCCATGGAGACAATATTCAAGAATAGCTTGTTTGATGCAATTGGGTGACACACACACACACACATATCGTGTTGGCTGTGGAGCCTAATTATCTTGTTTATTCAAAGATATCACCATATTGGATGCCAGCTCGTAATGTGGCGGCAACTCCGCTCATAATATTTGCGCTGCAAGGGGGGTCTAGGGTCCCCCTCGGTGGGGGATCGGGGGCAGTGCCCCCGAAGCTAAAAATAGATGTAAAATTGCCTTGTAAAATGTTGTAATTTTGTAGTCAATCTGGGCCGTTCATTAGACGGAGATTTGACGATAGAAGTTATGTTTAATTTATGGGCTTTTCTCTTAGAAGGCAACCCCTCGCTATATATAAGGGAATTGTATTGCATCTATTTAAATCTATATTCTGAGTAAGAAAGAGAGAGGAGATTGTGTGAGAGCGAAGAAGGTATTACAGGGGATCTGCTGTAGGTTGTATCTCTTCACTTCACTGGATATATAAAAGGAAGGACTGGTTGTTTCTCTGTGGACGTAGCCCAAATTGGGTGAACCATGTATATCTGTATCTCTCTTGTTTTATGTGTTTTCTATGTTTATATTTATGTGTTCCATTGCTCTGTAATATATAATTTTCTAACATATGGAAACTTATAAGTGTATCTGTATAATGCCATTGTTAAACTAACATCTCGAAAACTAATTCTCTCTCAAGTTTAATCAATGACTATTGGCTAGGGTTTCAAGTTTGATGGATTGGATAAAGGGTTTTGATGGTGAGTATTGATTTATTTAATAAGTACTCTTCATAAAAAAAAATTGGATTTGGTTAAGTGTGAATGTGCTTATCTAGTAGTGAAGATGCATTTTACTCTCACATTTTTTTCTTATATATCTTATCTTGAAAATTCTAAGAGGATTTTAGTGGAGAACTTGACTTTGATATTTGCATGAAAGTTTGTTCAATGACATAGTTAGTGGACAACCTTAGATATCATCCTATAGGAAAATCTCTAAAGGTTATTAGTGGACAACCTTAGATATAATCCTTTTGTAACACCCTCCTCCCACATCCACCCAAGTAACCATACCAATTGGGGTAAACATGAGACAAGAGGCTACTATGATCAGATTCGATATCCTATGTGACCTTAAGGAAGTGGAATTGACGGAACATCACACACAGTCAACATCATCAATAGAACCCTTAGGAGATAAGTCAGCCACTCAGACATCCTATCCTTGGGTCTAACTATTGTTCTGGGTCTCTTAAGCCATAGTTGCTCTCATGCTATGGGCAAGGGAGCGAGTAACAACCCAAAGTCGCTCTCATAGGCTTACCTACCAGTGACCAGTGACAAAAATTGTCAGTTTTGTGCCAGCGACCCCAAGATTTAAGCCACTTTTTCAGGCCCAGAGCCCAGGCCACTGCCCAAAAGGGAGTGATAGTTTGAAATCAGTAAAAATACAAGGAAACAATAATGCAAAAGCAATAAGTCGAACAAGACCTTTATGAGACCCCTACTAGCCATGTTAGGCATTTCGTTAAATATATCATCAACATATGACCTATAGGTATAAACAACATAATTAAGCGATCTCATACTTATTTGAGAAACACTATGAACCATTGTTCCCTCATGTCATTTTCTACAGTATCATCTATTAGGCCATAGAGACACTATCCATTCATATACAAGTAAAAACATGCTAAGAGTCATACATAGTTGTTGTCATAAAATATACATATAACCAACATAATAGGAACATAATTACCATAAACATATTAGCCATCGAAATCAACATACACATCAATACATTTGCACATGGAAATCAAGGGAATGAATTCCTCATTAATGAATGCAATAAACCAACCAGAGGTGGGACTACCACATTCCACTCGACCATAGAATGGTTGACAAATCTTTCTTCAACCATTCACCCCCATGTCATATTCCAAGCATGAATGTGGGACTCAAACCAAAAGAACCAACCAGGGCATACCGAGGCTAAACCACATCACCCTCATCAATAGAAACCAAGCTTTACCGTAATCCATACTGGATCACTAGGCCAACATAATGAACAAATCATAACAGTCTTTACCATGATCTCCACCCAATCACTAGGCCAAACAAGCATGGATGCTACTAGACCTCTCCACCTACATTGTGAGGAATTTTCATGTCTCCTAGTCTCTTAGGATTTACCACAATCCAAACTCAGATCACTAGGCCCTAAACCGAGATCCACTCTCTAGGATTTACCACATATCCCAAACTCGGGATTACTAGGCCCAACAAAGAGAAAACCACCTCTTGGCTTTACTGTATATCCTGCCATTCACCGGCAAGGATTCCTAGGCCATTCAAGGCAACACAAAATGTGGCTTTACAACAACCCACAGTGTAGCTTAGGGGTTACTAGGCCATATGTTTTATCATTTCAGAGATCCACCTCACTTAGCTTTGAATCCATCCAGTAATCCAACTTAACCAAAACATGAGAACCCCATCACACCATGGCTATCCGAAAATGGCAAGGCTAGGCTGAAAACACTGTCACACCTGGAAAAACCAATGACTTGATAGAAAATAACCACATGCAATCCCATGCATGTCAAATCTAGCAAGGAAAATACACATGCAAGTTGATACCTGCAATGAAGCCTGTTGTAGCTGTTTAATCTTGCCTTTCCCTGCTTCATCTTTGCTTTCTCTTACCTTCTTTGCCTTCCTTTCTCTGATGCCAAAATGATCCAAGAAAACTCTAAGTGTCCAAGAGTGAGAGAGAGAGAGAGATTAACGAGATATCTCCAAAACTCAACTGATAAAAGGTTACCAACTAATCCTTAGAATGCTTTTTATGAATGAGGCTTCTATTTTTTTCATTTTCCGTTATTTTCCTTCATTTTTCTCCTCACATGCAACTTGTGACCTTTCACCTTCCTTTTCTCCTAATTTCCATTATTTTCATAATTAAATGTGCCAAAAATTCCATTTTGCCTTTCCAAAGCCTTAGCCATTGCCTTTGCCATTTTCATTAGCCATAAACAATCACAAGTGATCCCCATCACTAAGATTTTTCCCAACATTCAGTTTGGAATAAGTGTCCCATCAACCGTGGTTATTATTTTTTCCTTTAGTAACTTTTATTACATGGAATTTTCACCAAGGCTGTTATAGAACCCTCCCCCTTGGGGAACACCATCCTCTGTGTTAGACCACACCAAGACCTCAACAAAATTGCTGAAAAGCAAACATGCTGCCCATGGAGCTTTATAACATAGCTCGATGTAATATTTACAATGATCACCCTATTGAAAGAAAACAACATAACAACATAATAACATGACATCATAATGACATGAAACCCATACCGCTTATTGGAGCTTTATAACTTAGCTCATGGCAGTATTTACATCCATATACATATTTACATATAGAAAAATCATCAAAACATATACCAAAACATATACCAAGACATATACCAAAACACCAAGCCAAAACCGCTTCGTCTCAACTGACAAACAAGGAAGGATACATAGCCCGCATCCGATCGACATCTCCCATGTAGCTTCATCGGGCACAAAGTGCTTCCACTACACTTTAACTTGCTCAATTGCTCGGTTCTGAAGCATGAGCACCTTTTTCTGCAATATACACTGAGGCTATGGCTGGAATTCTCTATTTGGTTCCACCTGCAATATAGACCAATCAATCACATGATCGACATCTTTAACATACTTCTTAAGAAATGATACATGGAAAACATCATGGAATTTCACTGTTGGAGGGAGTGCAAGTCGATAGGTTACTGGCCCAATCCTCTTAATGATACTGAAGGGTCAACAAACCATGGTGTCATCTTAGCACATGATCCAATACGCAAGGAGTTCTTCTTTGGTTTGATGTGCAAGTACACCTGTTCCCAAACTTGGAACTCCTTAAACAACCTTTTCCGATTTGCATAGCTTTTCTGCCTATCTTGTATTGCCTTTAGATTCTTCTTTATAACCTGCATTTCTTGTTCCATGTCTACCAACATATCCGTTCGAATCAATACCCTGTTAACTATATCACTTCAACTGATAGGAGTGTTACAAATTTTCCCATACAATGCGTCAAAAGGATTCATCCTCAATGACTTCTAATACCTGTTGTTGTAAGTGAACTCTACCAAGGGGAGATACTCTTCCCACTTTTGTTGTTGATGCATCACATACATCCTCAACATGGCCTCCAATATATTTTTGACCCTCTCTGTCTGTCCATTTGTCTGTGGATGATAAGCTATAATGAAGGCCAACTCTGTGCCCAAACATGCAAATAAGTCCTTCCAAAACTTACAAGTGAACTTCGCATCCCTGTCTGACACAATCTTCTTTGGAACACCACACAGTCTAACTACATCTCTGATGAATACCTGTGCCACATTGTTAGCTGAGAATTTCGACTTCAATAAAATGAAGTGTGCAACCTTTGTTAATCTGTCCACAATGACCATAATGGAATCATGTTGTTTCACTATCTTCGACAACCCTGTGATGAAATCCATGTAAATGACCTCCCATTTCCACTCTGGAATCGCAATCTACTGTAGTAGTCCACCTTGATGTTTACACTCTTCTTTCACTCACTAACAATAAAAACATCTAGCCATAAACTCTGCTACATTCCTCTTCAAATTCAGCTAATAATAAAATCTCTTCACTATTGTTAATGTCTTATGATAACCTGGGTGACCTGAATAAGGTTTCGTATGAAACTCTCTCAAGATCACCTTCTTGACCTCGCTGCTATCTATTACATATATGCTTTCTCAGAACGTGACCAATCCATCCATTGTGAGACAATAAACCATACCCTGTGCACCTGCACCTGTACCTATACCTGTGCTTGTACCTGTACTACCACCTATACTTGTACCACTACCCTGCTGCAACCTGTGCACAGTCTCCGAATACCTGACATCCTGTTGACCTACCTACAAGATCCTATCCTGTAGATCTGTCCCATAGGAGGTCATAGTTGCCAAGTGATGTACCTATACCCATCTATTGAGAGCATCTTCCACCATGTTATCTTTACCTTTGATGTACTTGATCTCGAAATCAAACTCGCTAATTGTGGCCAACCATCTAGCCTGCCTAGCATTCAGATTCGGTTGATCAAACAAATACCTCAACCCAATATGATCACTCATCAATACAAATATCCTACCAAGAAGATAGTGCCTCCACATCTTCAATGCATGCATGATCACTGCTAACTCAAGATCATGTGTCGGGTAGTTCTGTTTGTGCTCGCTTAGTTTCTGTAACTCATAGCATACCACCTCTCCATCCTGCATAAGGACTCCACCAAGTCTTATCTTGCAAGAATTTGTGCATAGTACAAACTCTTTGACTGGATTTGTAATCTGTGAGGAGTTCCTGATGAACCTCCTATAATAGCCTGCCAGACCTATGAAATATCTTACCTCATCCATACTCTTAGGAACTACCCACTCCATGATGGCTCTTATCTTCTCCGGATCTACTGCAATGCCTTCCTTGGAGACAACATGCCCCAACTAATGTACCTCACTCTGAAAGAAACTACACTTGTTGAGCTTAGCATACAACTGATGCTCCTTCAACAACCTCAACACTATTGCTAAATGATCAAAATTCTCTTCCTTGTTTTTAGAATATACCAGTATATCATCAATGAACACAATAACAAAATTATCCAAATATGATTGCAACACACTATTCATCAAGCACATGAATGTAGCTAGAGAATTAGTTAAGCCAAATGGAACAACAATAAACTCATAATGCCCATACCTTGTCCTGAACACAGTCTTGTAAATGTCCTCCTCTTTGATGTGTACTTGATGGTATCCGGATCTCAAGTCAATCTTCGATAACACTGCTGCTCCCTTCATCTTATCAAACAAGTCATCAATCCTCGGAAAAGGGTGCTTGTTCTTGATAGTCACTTTGTTCAACTGCCTATAGTCAATGCATAATCTGAGAGTACCATATTTCTTCTTCACAAACAAGACCGGTGTGCCCCAAGGTGATACACTTGGCCTAATGTATCCCTTGTCCAACATTTCCTTTAACTGTAACTTTAACTCAACCAAATCAGGTGTGCTCATCCTGTAAGGTGTTTTTGATGCTAGAGCTACCCCTAGCACTAACTCAATAGAAAATTCTACCTCCTTGTGAGGTGGCAACTCTGTAATGTCTTTAGGAAATACATCCTGAAACTACTGCAAAATTGGGTACCTGTTCAACACATTTGCATCCTCAACTTCCTTACCTTTATCACAAGAAATTTGCATTGTAAATAGCTTGCACCCCTTCTTGCGACTATGCTTGCATAGATGTCACCATCCTAATTGATGTAGCTTTCTTATTTCCCTGTAAGACTCTTGGTTCTCCATTGTCATCAACACACTTAATAGCTTTTTCATAACAGTCTACCTTGGTTCTAATAAGATACAACTAGTCCATTCCCAACAACATATTGTATGATCCCAATGGTAATACATTTACATGTACTATGGTAGGCATACCATTCAAGTCAAATGCGCAAGCTCTTACCCAATGATGAACTCGCTTCTTTATACTTGTATCCAACTACACTAAACTAGATTCTGGATGAAATTCCTTACTCAAACCACACTTATTCACCAAGTCAGGACTAACGTAGCTATAATTAGATCTAGGGTCAATAAAAATAGAAATAACTTGATCACAAAGATTATTGTCCATCTCAATGATAGATGCTTGGTGTTCTACCTGCATGTTGTTCACTATCGCATAGATATGTGGAATAATCTGACCAACATCCCCAACAGTCTGTGCCTCCTGTGCACTGTATATTTGAGGCATGCCACCCTAAGTCTGTGGACAATCTCTCTTAAGGTGCTCCTTGCCACATGTCCAACACTCCCTTTGACTAGTACCAACACCTCTATGATGTTGTTACGACTCATATCCCTGTCTAGTTGCATTAAATCTCTTTGGCAGTGCCACATTCTCTTTCTCATCTGCATACTGAGGCCTTTTCCTCTTAGGTTGTCATTTACCTTTACCTTTGTTGTTTCCCATCCATTCTTGCTGAGATTCATTCTTACGCTTTTATTGTTCATAGCAATTATTCAATTTGCCAATAACTTCCTCAAGTGACTGAGGCTCATCATACTCAATCCGATCTCTAAATGCTAATGGAAAACCACTAACAAACATTTGAACTTTAGCCTTCTCATCAATAATATACGATGCATACCTCAATAGTTCTAGAAACTTGGTCATGTACTCTTCGCCTATTATTTATCCCATCTTTAGCTCATTGAATTCTTTAGCCTTACTGTCTTAGTACCTTTATGACAAGCACTTCTTCCTAAAAATCCTCTTGAACTCTTGCAAACTCAAATCATTTGTCCTGATGTCTCTTTCCCGCTTAACATCTTCCCACCAAATGTCTACTTTACCTTTCAAGCTAGTGATGACTACTCCAGCCTTCATGTTATTTGTGTAATTATGCAACTCAAAGAATTTGTTCATCCGAAGTATCCAAGCCTCTGCATATTATGGCTTCTTCATATCTCCATCAAAAGTAGGTGGCTTCGCTTTCTAAAACTCATCTAGTAAGTATCCCCTATCATTCATCATGTAAGGATGATATTGATGACAATCATGATGTCTATTAGAACCAGAACTAGAATAGTACATGTGCTCATCACCCCTTCTATCTGGAGTGTCCAACAAACTGACATCTCTCACCGTATCATATCTATCATACCTATGTCTACCAAGAGACCTACTACCATATGCCCCATTAGTTCTATCCTCATGTCCATGGCTGATCTAAAGTGGCCCTTGTCGCTGCAATTCTGACAAACTTTGAAGAATTATAGCATTAACCCCTGCTTGTTTCTTGTGTCTGTATGATATGGTCATTATCTACCTTACAACTCCTTATCTCTTCCATCAAACTTCTTAATATGTCTACCAAATCCGAAGAGCACCCCACACCACACTTCTCATCTGATGCATAGGGGAATTCTATGTATTCTACCACCTTGCTAGCCATTTGATCTCTTTTTGTAATGCATAATATGTTAGATAAACCAAATCACAATAAATAAATATGCCTTAGTATAATTTGGGGAGGATACCTCATATGCAAAATCATCAAATCATCATGATACATGTATAACATAATCATAACAACATATAAACATATAACAAGTAAGTGCATCAATTCATACACATCATTCTAGTTAGGGTCCAATCATCAATGCAAGGCCATATCAACAATGCATGCTATGACCTCATGCATGACAACAACTATTACTCCATTGTACACATTGCCACATGCAACCATCTACATGCATAAGAAATGCCTGATCAACTACACATATGCATAAACACATGTAGTTGAGCATAAATGATCAATTCTTTTAATCAACCTACAAGACTAATACATGTAATCAAATCTACAATAATGTAGCCTAACATACAAGGATGTAAGTAGGTGACTTAAAATCAATGTGTAAGTGACATGTAACAATATGTAACCAGTCACATACTCATGACAAATGAATTCCACAAAATCAACATCGAATTCAACATGGAAATCTTACTACAACCATAATCAATCATCCAGCAAATACAACAAGCACATGGAATGCAAGTGTAAAAGAAACACATGCAACTGACATGCATGCATTACCAACACACATCACTCATCCAATCTAAGGGGTGAACCATGCTCTGATACCACTCTATAACACCCTCCTCCCACATCCACCCAAGTAACCATGCCAACTGAGGTAAACATGAGACGAGAGATTACTATGATCAAATTCGACCTCCTATGTGAACTTAAGGAAGTGGAATAAATGTAACATCACACATAGTCATCCAAGATCATCAACAAAACCCTTAAGAGACAAGTTAGCCCCTCATACAACTTGTTCCTTGGTCCCACTGTTGTTCTTGGTCTCTTAGGCCATATTTGCTCTCATGCTATGGGAAAGGGAGTGACCAACGACCCAAAGTCGCTCTCACGGACATGTCCACTAGCGACCAGAGACCAAAATTTCTAGTTTTGTGCCAATGAACCTGCGTTTTAAGCCACTTTTTTTAGGCCCAGAGCCTAGGTCACTACCCGGAATGGAGTGATAGCTTGAAATTAGTAAAAATACAAGGAAACAATGATGCAAAAGAAATAAGTCGAAAAAGACCTTTATCAAACCCCTACAAGCCATGCTAGGAAATTTGTCAAACATATCATCAACATGTAACCTATAAGTGTAAACAACATAATCAAGTGTAGGGATCTCATACTTATCTGAGAATCGCTATGAACCATTGTTCCCTCATGTCATTTGTTGTAGTATCATCTATTAGGCCATGTTACACTATCCATTCATATACAAGTAAAAACATGTTGAGAGCCATACATAGCTACTGTCATAAAACATACCTATAACTAGCATAATAGGAACAAAATTACCCTAAACATATCAACCATCAAAATCCACATATACATCAATACACTTTCACATGGAAATCAAGGGAATTAATTTCTCATTAATGATGCAATAAACCAACCGAAAATGGGACTACCATGTTCCGCCCAACCATAGAATGGTTGAGCCAAATATTTCTTTAGCCATTTACCCCCGTGCCATATTCCAAGCATGGATGTCAGAATCAAACCAAAAGAACTAACCAAGTCATACCGAGGCTAAACCACCTCACCCTCATGAATAGAAACCCGGCTTTACTGTGATCCATCTTGGATCACTAGGCCAACACAATGAAGACATCATAACAGGCTTTACTATGATCTCCACCCGATCGCTAAACCAAACAAGCATGGATGCCACCAGATCTCTCCACCTACACCATGAGGAACTTTCCTATCTCCTAGTCTCTCAGGATTTACCACAATCCAAACCCGGATCACTAGGCCCTAAAACAAGACCCACTCTCCAAGATTTACCGCATATCCAAAACCCGGGATTACTAGGACCAATGGAGAGCAAACCACCTCTTGGCTTTACCGTATATACTACCATTCACCGGCAAGGATTCCTGGGCCATCTTAGGCAACACAAAATCCAGCTTTACCACAACCCACAGTTCAGCTCAAGGGTTACTAGGCCATGTGTTCTATCATTTTGGAGATCCACCTCACTCAGCTTCGAATCCATCCAAGAATCCATCTCAACCAAAACATGAGAACCCCATCACACCATGGCTATCCATAAATGGCAAGGCTAGGCTAAAAGTATTGTCACACCTGGAAAAACCCATGCCATGATAGAAAATAACCACATGCAATCCCATGCATGCAAAATCTAGCAAATAAAATACACATGTAAGTTGATACCTACAGTGAAGCCTATTGTAGCTACTTGATCCTACATTTCCCTTCTTGATCTTTGCTTTCTCTTTCCTTCTTTTCCTTCCTTGCTCCAATGACAAAATGCTCCAAGGAAACTCTAAGTGTCCAAAAGTGTGAGAGAGAGAGAGAGAGAATAACGAGAGAGCCACAAAACTCAACTGACAAAAGGTTACCAACTGATACTCAGAAGCCTTTTTATGAATGAGGCCTCTATTTTCTTCATTTTCCATTATTTTCCTTCATTTTCCTCCTCACATGCAACCTGTGACTTTTCATCTTCCTTTTCTCCTAATTTCCATTATTTTCATAATTAAATGTGCCAAAAATGCCATTTTTCCTTTCCAAATCCTTAGCCATTTCCTTTTCCAATTTCCTTAGCCATAAACAATCACAAGTGATCCCCATCACTAGGATTCTTCCCAACATTCAGCTTGGAATAAGTGTCCCATCAACCATGGTTATTATTTTTTCCTTTATTAACTTTTATTACATGGAATTTTCACCAGGGTTGTTACACCATTATCTATGCTTTACATAATTCTTGAAGAGCGTTCATGGTTTGACTCCATAAGCCCTCCTAAAATATTAGTAGTCACTAGTCAATAGTCAGTTATTAAAATCAAAATCTTACCTTTTATTTTATGTTTTAGGATTATATTAAGTTCTTGTGATAATTATACTTTAATTTTCAGCCATAGCTAGAACAAAAATCAAGGATTCAATTAACATTTATTGACAAGGAAAATGAATATTTAATAATCATTTATTGCATTGCTAGTTGATTTTTCATACTTATAAGCCTTTGACATCTTGAATTGTTAGGACTATTTACATGCTCTTTATATCTTAAAAACTAGTTAGTTGTAAAATCCTAATTTAACTTGTATTTTCATTACTAGCTTTTATTGATCTTTAACTTGTTCAAGCATTGAAATATTATTGTTGCTACAACCTGATATATTGTCGCAGTGGATTACATCTCACACAAGTTTTATATCAATAGTGGTTGTTTCTTTCATTTGCAGTGTTTGGACTGTTTTAACACATTAAATACGTCACACATAAATTGGAATTTGTTTTGAATGCACCAACTTACTCTTATTTTAAATACTTAAGCCTAGTGGTGGTCTATTTGAGTAATTATTATAGGAGGCCATAGACTTGATTCCTTCTTGCTATAGGATTCCTCAAAGTTACTACAGAAACAATTCTTGTATTGGATTTATTCTTCACTAAAATGAGGGAAGTGATTATAAAGGTGGTAGTTGTAATATTTCCACATTACACTTGCCTTAGCCCTTGTAAAAGGATTTGCACTAAAGGGAGATTTAACAAAACCATAAGCCAAATAAAATTCCTCTTGATTTTCATCCACTTAGCCAACTTAGGGAAATCACAAAATCAAAGAAACCTTCCCAATAATGAGATATCTAATTGTGAGGAGGGAATGTTTTATATACTCAATACAAATATTTTAAAAGGGGTGATCTTCCTCCTTTTAGAACAATGTGAAGTTCACATGCTAAGATAATACAATACTCATCCCAAAATTAACAACAATCACCTTAATCATAAACATAACAACATGTTGAGTACTCAACACACCCTATAATATCTCCTCAAATTTTAGGGTACCATCATATTTTGTTGCATTTTGGCATTTCCATGTATGTTTTCCCTAGGATGCATATCCGTTTCAGTAGTTTGTTTTGATGCACTTATTTTTTATTCACTATTGTACTTGAAAATACTATAAACCCCCAAGAAAATTTGATTTTTTACTTGAGCAAAAGAAAAAGAAAAAGAAAAACAAGAAACTTGACTAAAAGAGCTAGATTGTTATCACCTAGCCATTTTCCACTCAGATGATTGAAATACACCATGTAGTATGGATTTTACACATAAAAACCCACTTTCACCTTAAGAAATAATTTAGAGAACCACTTTTCCTAAATTATTTCTGTTTACCCACTTGAAAATAACCCATAAATTCATTTAATTAATTTCATGTTATTTTCATATTTACCCATTTAGTGAAAATAATTAAAAATATTTTCATTCATCCATAGGAATAATTAAATAAATCATTATTTATTTATTATTCCTTAATCATTTAACATTTCTCCCTTGAAATAATTATTTCTAACTTACTTTGACCATATCTCCTTAAGGTAATTAATGCATCATTTTTATTTATTAATTACCTTAACCATTTTCCTAAATTAACTCAATAAATCATTATTTTTTGAGTCAGTTTACTAAATAAAGATGTTTGACCATTTCAAAAATATTTTCCCCTCTCAAATATAATAAAATACTCCTAATGACTAGATCTTAATTTAGTCGAATATTATTTTATTATTTTTCTAGTCCTAGATCTATCCCAGCATTTTATTATAAATAGAGAGGTTTTCCCTTCACTCTACACACATGACCATTTCATCATCATTGCTATCATCTAATGACTTTTGAGATCCCACTATTGAGGTCAACACACATTCTTCATTTTCTCATCATAACCATTGAGAGAGAGATTAGATGTTGGAGCATAGGGAGTGAAAGAACTCATCCCATGGAGGGGGATGTTATAGACCCACATATGTATTCTTCTCCAACAGGTGTATTGCTTCTATTATAATAATAATAATAATTAATTTGCTTCCATTAGGTCCTTGATGTGTATTGCTGTCATATAATTTTCAGTATTTGCATATTATTTTTGCAGGGTTTTAATAATGTTTTTACACATCTGAAGAATACTTGTAGCTTTTCTTTTCTTTTAATTGTTGTGAGGCGGATTGTCATCAACCAAATAAGGAATAATTTTGGTACACTTGCTCAAAAATATTCTCCTAACATAGATCACAATACTTTCTCCAAAGTGCTAATAAATGCATCCACATTGGTGAAATTGAATGGATGTTAAAAGAAAACCACAATGATTCCATCAATCGATGATGAAGCCATTAACATTGGTGAAAGTAATTTGGTTCTAAAATAATTACCATAAAAAATATGTTGATCATTGATGAAGTCATCAAGCATCGAGTCTCCAAAAAAACATTTTACGTATCAAAATTGGAATTTCAACCTTTTATCTTGATGTTGATATATTCCTAGCTATTCATTTCATCAATCAAGATTGAATCTCACCCATTTATTCTAACATATGGAATTTTCCTTTGTCAGCTTAATACAATCCATGCCATCAACCATATAGAAACTTCCTTCATGGAATTTGGCCACATCATCATCCGTGTCATCAATATGTATAGTCCACATCATCATTTGTATGGTCAAATAATTTTGATCGATTTCTCCTAACAATGATGTTCGATGATCATGGTTTTTCATCGAGTTTACATTACCCAAATCTCACAAAATATATTGAATCCCTACGAACTAGATAGAATATGTTATTGGGGGTTAAATTGACCGAATATGTTGAAAACACGATACCTACTTTTTTCCCCAAATTCTAGTAGCATACTAAAGTGCAGCAAAGAAATTTTTTGAAAATGTCAAAATGGTCAAAAGGTGGGATTTTGGTTACTCCCCATACATGAAATCAACCATTAATGGTGGAATGGATGTCTAGGTTTTCATTTAAACTACAATATTTATAAAATATAATCTCCATGATCAAGGTTTGATAATTTTTTTGTTGGGTATGTGTTATATGATTTGTACGACTTCCATGTGTTGTGCATTTCATTTAATGTAATGGGGTTGCATTCCCTCTTGTTTTTTTTTGGGGTGTTGTAACAGTGGGAAAAGCACCCCTTAGGGGTTTTACAAGGGGGAAATTCCATTGGAAAAAAATAAAAAATAAAATTTGGGGTAGTTTTTTTGTGTTTGATTTTGGTGGTTATTGGCACATGGTTTTGGCCTTTAGTAGTTTTGTGGAAGATGGTGGTTTAGCCCATGGTTTTGTAGTTTTAGTCAAGGAACTGCGATTTTGTTCTAATCTAGGGTAAATAGATTGGTGGTTTATGAATGTTGTGGGATACATGTATTGAATTGTAATATTTTTTTTTTGTAAGCTACGGCGTGACCTTTTCTATTATATACAACAACAGTAAAACTATACAAACGTACGAGACCTCAACCTGCCCTGCAGGGAAACCGGGTCTGTTGGTCTCTCATAAAACATTGTCCGAGAATGTTCACTTGTCCACTTTGAGAAACAACATATCAAAAAGCATAACAGTTCCCTATCTACATTTTGTCTCTTAAAGACTAGTCTCAGATACATAACAAAACTACCATACAGACTGGTTCACTACAGCTTATCACAAAATTAAAAAAAATCGCTGGGTAAGACATTCAGTCTACCATGATTTCTCGCTTGATTTCCGCCTCATGCTTCATTTTGGTAAGCTCCTTCAGCATGCTGCGAATTTCATCTATTTTGTTGTCTTGCTTTTGTATCATGAGTTGCAGACTGGTCATCTCTTTCCTCATGTCCGGAAAACCTTGGGCTATCTCTGTTATCTCAACAGCGACCTGCTCCATTGCTCTGGCTAACAAATGTTTCATCACCCAATACATGTGTAATGCCTATTTATATAATGTTAGTCTCCCTCTCGTATTCCCGGGATCTGGAAGCAAGGTGTTCCACTCCTCCATTTCTGGATCGGAGGGTTTGACATCTAGAACTCTGTTTTCCAGTGCGTCTATAATCCTCCTGATGTCTTCGTTGGTCTCTATGCCATAAGCTCTCTCTGCCTCCTGCGCAGCCTGCCCAATGGAGCGACCACCCCTCTTCTGCTGGTTCGAGGCCAGAGTCTTCGGCTCACAGTGGTCTGCCTGCCAAGATCTTCCACGTCCCCTACGCCTCCTTCCTTTTCCTCTTTTTGTCGGTCTGCCCCTGTTATTGCTTCTACTGCTTTGCCCTACTTCAAAGGTCACCCTCGCCCTACATTCCTCCTCCCCTATCTCCATTTCCCTTTCTCCAGAATTATCAGTTTCCTCCGCTGTTTGCTCCTGCTCTCTCCGGTATTCCTCCTTTCTCCCTCCTTCACCTGCCTTTCCCTTCTTCCTCCCTCCCCCATATCACTTTGACGTCATTTAATTCTATGATTCAAGTCTCTCTGCCAAACTCCTCTGTCCTTCGCCACCTTCCCAGGTTTCCAATTATCTATCGTTCTACCTGCTTCGGTTCTTAAATGAATACCGCCACCTAGCCCCTGTTGCAGCAGATGATCGCCGCCGATCCTTTCACCTGCCATTTCCATGATTCGATCTTCTCCTCGTCTTGGTATGCGTACTCCTCTGCAAGCCGCCGCCGTTAACCTGATAATGATAGCCTTGATGTGTGGCGTGTGCTGGCCAAGTCCATATCTCATTACTGCCTTGAACTGGCCGTATTTCTCCACCCCGATCGGGGAAAGAGTGTTATCATGATCACAACTACATTGCTTCATTATTGTCCTGTTTGGTGATTCGGTTTAAGTGTTCCCATCTTGTCATGGCCAGCTGAGGTGTCCATATGGTATCCACTTTTCCTTCCGGTTCGTTGCACCCCCAATTTGCCAGATAATCTGCTGGTCTGTTACCTTCTCTTCTTACATGATGAATGACCTTATACTCGATACGTTTCAATGATTCTTCTAGGTCCTGGATGAGGCCCTCCGTCCTCCAGCTCTTAGCCACCTGTTCCCATGACTTACCATGATTTAGTTTTCTGATTGTCTCTATTACCAAATTTGAGTCCCCTTCTATTTCTAGTTTCATGTATCCGTTTCTTATTGCAATCCTGATTCCTTGATATGCTGCCATGAGTTCGGCTTCGTTGTTACTCATTATACCTCCTCTGTCTGCATAGATCCATCTAGTTTGACCTTGGCTGTCTCTGAAGATCCCTCCATATCCAGCCGGTCCTGGATTTCCTTTCGATGCTCCGTCAAAGTTAAGTTTGATGAAGCCTTCCTGGGGACGAATGAAAACAGCTGGGCTTTGGTTTTTTATTCCCTGAATCTTTTGATGATGAGGGATAACCATCTCGGGTTCCAGGTTTAGCTTTCTTAGGATATGGTTCTCTTCCTCCGTAGTTTTCCAGTCTTCCTGGTCCCACGTTTCCGATAGTATTGTTTCTCTTATTTGGTTCTGAGTTCTTTTCCATAAATCCTCAGGTGTAGATATCTTACCTTGAAAAATCCTTCTATTTCTCTCTTTCCAAATGTTCCATATATTGAACCCCACTACCAGGTTCCATGCTCTCCTGATCACCGGGCTTTGAAATTGTCCCTTCCCCCATTGAAAGAGAGTTTGAATTATATCCATGGGATTTCGGTTTGACTTTCCAAAGAGGCCTCTAGTTTCATCCCATTGAAGCTGAGCTACCATGCAACCATTTAGGATGTGTTCCTGATCTTCTACATTTTGATTACATAAGCTACATCTTGGTGGTCCTGAGAACCCTCTTTTCTGTATTTGATCCCATGTAAGTATGCGTCTTCTGCCTACTAGCCATGCAAACATAGTGACCTTTGGCCACCACTTATTCTTCCATAATTGTTTCCAGTCTTGTGCTCGGGCTTCCTGTGCTTGCTTGGATTTTATGGTGTAAGCTTCTTTGATTGAGAAAGTGCCTTTTGTGTTTCCGCCCCATCTGAGGATATCTGGTCCATCTTTGCTTTTAATCCTTCGCGATTCCAACTCCTTTATTATCTTGGGTTTTAGTTCCTCCTCGATGTTACTGTCCCATTCTTCATGTCCTTTCCATTCTCTTCACACCTCATTTTCTCCTCCTTCCTTCCAGTAGTCTTTGACTAGGGTTAAGCCTTTAGCCCTGGCTTCCCTGTAGATATTTTGCAACTCCTGGATTTCCATCATTCTTCCCCTCTGTTCCCAACTTCCTCCCAGAATTTTGATGTCCTTCCATTTCTTATTTCCCAAAAAGCATGTCCATTTATGATATCTCTGTTCTGACATGCCAGCTCCCATATCACAGATCCTCTTGGCATTTATTCCTTTCTCATAATTTCTTCGGCTGCTATGGGCACGTTATATTTTGATGTCCATATTTCCTTCCAAAGATCTTTGCCTCCTTTCATCCACCTCCACCAAAGTTTTGCCGCTAGGACTTGGTTTAAGGTATAAGGATCTCTTAGCCCTAACCCCCCCTCCTCCTTTGTTTTTGTTAAGCTGTTCCATGAACTTAGGGCCCATTTCTTCTGCTATTTTGGGCCTCCCCATAGGAATTTCCTGTAAATTTCAATCATTTTAGTGCAAACTCCTTTCGGCATTGCCATAACTGATAAGGGATAGATAGGGATTGATTGCAATGTCGATTTAAGAAGCACCACCCTAGTTGCTATATTCAGGGTCCGGAAAGACCAGTTTTCTAGTCTGCTCTTAAGTTTCTCTATAATGGGTTTCCAGTTGGCTATCCTTAGTGAGCTTATATCGAGCATGGTTCCTAGGTATTTGGTGGGCAGTTCTCCCTTTCTGAACCCCAAGATTCTTGTTAGGTGGGTTTTAACTGTTTTCGGTGAATTGAAAATGAAGGCGCTCGATTTATCCTTATTTATTTCAGTTCCTGAAGCTTCCATGAATACCTCCAGGATCTCTTTTACCTTTTTGAGTTCTCTCAGTGATACCTTGCAGAATATCATGATATCATCTATGAACTATTGGTGCGTAACTGGGATGTTGTTTCCCCATAGGCGCAGCCCTTTAATTTTCCTTTCTCTTAGCTCTTTCTTAAAATACCTTCCCAGCCCTTCAATTGCTATTATGAACAAGAAAGGAGACAGAGGGTCTCCTTGGCGTAGACCTCTTGAAGCATTAAAGGTTGTAGTTGGTGTACCGTTTAGAAGTATGGAGAAGTTCGGCATGGATATCATGCTAAGTATCCAATTCACCCATCTATTACAGAACCCATAGGCTTGAAGAATGGCTTCCAGATACTTCCAGTTTAGTCTATCGTATTCTTTTGACAGGTCCAGCTTGATCATCATGCCTGGTTCCTTTTTCTGTTTTAAGGTGTGTACAACTTATTTAGAAACTACCAAGCCATCTAAGATTTTCCTCCCTTCCACGAACCCTGTCTGTTCTGGGGATATTATGTTAGGCAAGATTGGTTTGAGTCTTTTGACCATTAAGGTGGCTATAATCTTATAAATAACGTTACAAAGGGCAATCGGCCGGAAGCCTTCTGCTGATTCTGAATGGGTTGTTTTGGGGATGAGAGTTAATAGAGTGGAGTTTAATCCTGGCCATACCTTTTGATGTATGCACGCTTCCTCCACCACTTCTAGGATTTCTTCTCCTATGAAATGCCAACAAGCTTGGTAAAACTCCGCTGTATATCCATCAGGGCCTGGGGCTTTGTTTCTTTTCAAGCCCTTCACTATTTCCTCCACTTCCTCTATGGTTGCCCTCCTCATCAAGGCTAAATTTTGGTCTCTAGTTACAAGCTTGGGAATTTCCTTACTAATCCTGTCTATGGCCTCTGTTCTATTTCTCTGGGGTTTAGTGAGTAAATCTTTGAAGTGATTTACCAAATCCTGTTCCATTTCCTCATGCTAAATTATGCGTTGGCCTTCCTTATTTTTAATTGAGAAGATCCTATTCCTTTGTCTGTGCTGGATCATAGCCTTATGAAAGAACTTTGTGTTTCTCTCTCCTTCTCTGAGCCACTGAACTCTGGACTTTTGTTTCCATAAGATTTCTTCCTGTTTCCTTCGCTCTTCTAATTGGCTTATTACAATGCCTTCTTCTCTGCTTCTCTCCTCATTTCTGCCCTCCAGTATATCCTGCTGTTGCAGTTCACTCAATTTCTGTTCTAAGCGCTGCTGCTCCTTGAGGATGTCCCCGAATTCCTCTTTGTTCCATTTTTTTATTCTCCCTTTAAGCTCTTTCAATTTGAGTTGAAAGGTTTGCATCTTGCTTCTTCCACTTTGTCTGCTTTTAGTCCACCATTCTTCTATTTTCGCTAGAAACTTCTGGTCTCTGAGCCAAAAGGCTTCAAACCTAAACGGCCTTCTTTTGGGGCTCTGCTTGAGGTCTATCTCCAACTTTATTGGCCAGTGGTCTGAGCCTACTACTGGTAGGATCATGGCTTCTATGAACACATCTTTCATCATGATTTGTTCTGAGATAAGGAATCTATCCAATCTTGAGGTTATTTTATTTGTCCCTCCTCTGCGATTATTCCATGTATGGGTACCATTTATTGTTTGGATATCCACCAGTCTTTGTTCTGTTATCATTTCTCTGAAAGCTTCCATATATGAATCTATCCTTCTCAGTCCTCCCCTCTTTTCTTCTAAGGTCTTAATCATATTAAAATCGCCCCCTATAATCCATGGCTTCTCTGGGATAAGTCTCCTCATTGCTTTTAGATTTTGCAGGAATCCTTTTCGTTCTGTTGGTGTATGTGGTCCATAAACTCCTGTTAAAACTGCGCATTCCAATGATCCTATTATCCTGAATGTTCCTAAGAGGATTCATGGGAGGCTTATCCGATTTTCAAATTGTATTTCCTCCAGGTTCCATATGATTGTGAATCCTCCTGCGTTGCCTGTTGCATCTTGTCCCATTAATTCATATCTGTTATTTCCCCTGCTCATTATTTCTTTCATTCTTTCTATACTAATCTTTGTTTCTTGGACTATCATTATACTTGGTTTATCTCTTTTTAATCTATCTTTCAGGTATCTTTGTTTACCTCTACTGTTGAGGCCTCTGATGTTCCAACTTGTAATAATCATTTTAACAGTTTTGGTGGTAGTTGGAATACCTCTGATAGAGGTATGACCCTTCCGGAGTTCACCATCATCTCTCCTACCTCCTGAATTGTCTCGCTCATTGTTTGTCTACCCCTCTTTCTTCCTCCTTTGCTAGAGTTGCTCATTCCTATGTTCTAGTTTCGTTGTAGTTCTATCGGTTCCATTCTATTTGCTGTTGTTACCCCTACTTTTTCTTTATATTTTTGGAAGGCTTCTTTATATATTTTCTTCTGCTCCTCCGGGATGAATCTTTCATCTAGCAATCTCCATTCATGTAACAGCTTCCTCATTATGCGTTCCTCTTCCCCTCCTTTATCTTTTTGTGAGTCTATCTCCATTTGTATTTGTTCATTTGGTTGTTCCCCTTTTTCCTCTGCCTCCCCATGCTCTGTACCCTTTTGTTCTAATATTTTTTCCCCAGATTATTTTGAGTTTTCCATAGTCTCTTCCTCACTGTCTTATTTTTCCCCCATCTCAATCTCTTCTTCCTAGAGGACTTTGAATTTGTTTTGTGTTTCCAGGGTAATATTCTCCTTTGGCTGTTGTCGTTGTGGTTTACTAAACCCTGCTTTCTTTTTCTGCTGTACTTCTTTAAAACCCTCTTCCCCCTGTTCCAGTTCCTCTGTTATTATTCTCTCCTCTTCTCTCTTCTCCTTAACATCCTTTGTTCTGTTTAATGGACATTGTCTGAAAAGATGCCCATATTCGTGACATCGCCTGCATCGAAAAGGTATGTGTTCGTAATCCACTGGTTGTTGCCAGATCTCGTCATGATATTCCAACTCAATGAAGTCTGGGAGAGGTTCAGTTATATTCATATACGCGCATATTCTGGCGTATGATGTGTATCTTCCTCTTTTTGTGGATTCTGCAACTTTCACAAAAGACCCTATTGTATTCCCTATGCCTTCTAAAATTTCTGGGTCCCAAAACTCCATTGGAAGCTCGAAGAGTCTTATCCAGACCGGAGCTGCTAGCATTTTCTCTTTGTCTGGGTTGTAGCAATCTACCCAGTGCCGCATAAATAGGCCTGCATTGTTCATGAAGTATGGTCCCCCCTCGAAAATCCTTTCCTTATCTTCTATGTTAGAGAATATCACTGTAAAAAAACCTTTCGCTCCTAGTTTTAGTTCCACATGCCCCTTTGGTTTCCATCTCTGTTGTATCCATTTAGATAAGTCTTTCTCTGACGGCCAGAACCCTACAAATTTACATATTAATGCATAGTATTTCATGTAACTCCTATATTCTTCAAGTTTGTTGCTTGGTATTACGAACCTGGGTTTCTTCGAAGCTCTGGGAAGACATTTACCTCGCAGTCCCGTCTGCCAGTTTGCTCCGCCAGCTGAGTTTTCTCCGTTGTTTAGCTTCATTCCATTCCGCATATGCTCCTTACTTGCCTCCCCCGTTGCCATGCTCTTGTAGGAGGGGATCTCTCCCCTCCCCCTGTTTGTTTCCATTAGGCCCCTCAGCGCTTACTCTTCCTTTCGTTTCCTCTTGCTACGTTCTGGGAATCCCTGATTTGAGCTTTCTCAGTTAAAACTGCACTCCCTGCTCGCCTTCCTTGCTTCAGGATCGCATGCAGGACTATTTGTTCAATTCTTCACCGCCTTTGAAACCCTCGCTTCAGTCTCTCGATCTATTTCGTATTGAATTGTAATATTGTAAAGAAGAATCCACTGAAATATTTTTTTTGGCTTTCCTTGTTTGGGTTTCTAGAGTGAAATTTGTGTATTCATGTGTGTTTTTTCCATTTCATATTTTCTATTTTATTAAGAATATGTTTGCAACAATTAATTATATAGGATTAAAACCTATATTTGTTATTAGAATTAATTTTCCTTCAAGGGGATGCTTTTGTGGCTAAAGGGTTTTTCTTTGGCCTTGGTAGACCTTATTACATTGGGAGATTTATGGAATCAATTCTTGTGGTGAAAGGAAATGGTGATTGTTTGTGGAAGCTCAAATTGGAAGATATATTGGTGGAAAATGATAAATGGATCATTATGGATTTAGAAACTGTATCAACAAGGATTTCAAAAGAAGATTGCACCAAGTTGGATCGAAAGGAAAAGATAAAAATATGATTATGTCTCTCATATTTAGAATTACTGAATGCTCCAAGAGAAGTTACACCGAAGGCATTGTGGAACAAGTTAGGGACTTTGTATCAATCTAAGTATCTCATTAACAAATCGTTCCTATGGAAAAAATTGTGTAATTTGAGGATGGAGGATAGAAACTTGATGACAAAACATATATAAACCTTCAATATTGTGGTAAGTCAACTATTATCTATTAATATTAATATTTCAGATGAAGATAAGTGTACTAGTTTGTTGTTTTCTTTACCAAATTTGTTGGATAGTTTGGTTGTTTCCATAGGTAGTAATGTAACTACTTTAACTTTAAACAATATAGTTTTATCCATGTTATTAGAGGTAATACGATGGAAAAATATGGAAAGTTAGAACACAAATTCCTTGTCTATAAGAGGATTCTCCCATAATAGAAATAAAAATGAGTCCTCAAGTGGGAGATATAGATATAGAGGAAGATATAAATCTCCTAGAAAATATATAAAGGTATGTTAGAGATGCGAAAAAGAAAGAGATTACAAGAAAAAATGTAAATCCAAAATTGCTAAGAAAAGGAAGGAATTTGATGATGCTCCTTTAAAAAAAGATATGTTAAATGAAGTAGGTGATGTGTACTTGGCTTCTTCAAGCAAACATGTAGATCATAAGGAATGGCTAGTCAACTTATGGGAATCCTTTCATATGGCTCTTAATAGGGATTGGTTTTACAAGTATGAAATATATGATGGTGGTGATTTTATCCTAGGAGATGGCTACATAGCCAAAATCATAGGATGACGAAAATTCAATCTAAAGCTCCTGGTTGGGAGAATTAGAGCACTCCTTGATTTTCTATACATCCCATGATTAGCCAAAATTTTGATTTTTGTAAGAAATATGAGAGATATAGGTATAAAAATAATTCTTGAAAAGTATATTATATGAATGTTTGAAGAGAAATTGTATTTCTTAGAGGTGTTTAGATTGAGACTCTATATAAGTTGTTAGGAAGCATGGTTAGGGATGGGTGCAACAATTTATTGTTCTTGGAGTGGAGAAGAAGAAGGAAAAAATCCTTTTGCCTCTATAGAAAAGACTATGTTGTGGCATCAAATGTTGGGCCATATTGGAGGGTGTTGGGTGTGAAGCTTGATTACCTTCTTTATTTAGAGGTATCGCCACATTGGAACCTAGTTCCTAATGGGGTGGCAACGCTACTGTTTTTTTCGCTACCAGAGGGGGTGACGATGATTTTTATGATCCTCCCCTGGTGAGGGTTTAGGGGGGGGAGGGGGTGCCCTCGAAGCTAAAAATAGATGTAAAATTGCCTTGTAAAATATTGTAATTTTGTAGTCAATCTAAGCCGTTCATTAGGCAGATGATCTGACGGTAGAAGTTATGTTTAATTTAGGGTTTTTTTCCCTAGAAGGCAACCCCTCGCTATATATGAGGGAATTGTATTGTGGCTATGTAGATGTGTATTTTGAGCAACAAAAGAGAGAGGAGATTGTGTGAGAGTGAAGAGGAAATTACAATGGATTTGTTGTAGGTTGTATCTCTTCATTTTGCTGGATAATATAAAGGAAGGACTGGTTGTTTCTCTGTGGATGTAGCCCAAATTAGGTGAACCATGTATATCTGTGTCTCTCTTGTTTTATGTGTTTTTTGTGTTTATATTTGTGCAATATTTTATGTGTTCCATTGCTTTGTAATATATAATTTTCTAACAGAGAGAAGGGTCTTCAAGTACTACATAGTAATGGTTTGGTAAAAGGTACATCTAATTTGTGTTTAAATTTTGATTTATATGAACAATGTTTATATGGGAAGCAGAACTGGGTAAGATTCTCTTGTCGTGCTATGAGGTTAAAGGGAATATTATAGATGGTGAATAGTGATGTGTTTGGACCTTTATTAGTTCTATCTATTGGTAAACATGTGTATTGTGTCTCATTTATAAATTTCTTATTGGTGAATACATGGATTTATCTCCTCAAGAAGAAATCTAGAGTCTTTGACAAATTCAAAGAGTTTAATGCTCTTTGGGATTGTTAGACACAACAAAAAATTAAGGTGTTGAGGACAAATAATGGTGGAGAATTATGTGGGAATGAATTTGAATAAATATGTAAGAAGTGAGGTATAGCAAGGTAGGAACTACTCCATACACACATTAGCATAATATAGTTGTATAATAGATTAATAGAATGCTAATGAAGAAAGAAAAATGCATTCTTAGTTGTGTCAGGTTAGGACATGAATTCTGGGCAGAGGCAATGGATACTACATGTTACCTAGTAAATATATCACGCTCATTAATGTTGGATGACAAGACTCCACATGAGGTATGGACTAGTAACAAACCTTCTCTTAAACATCTCAAGGTATTTCACTATGATGCTTATGTACATGTTCCAAAGGAGAATAGGACTAATCTCTATAAGAAATTTGAAAAGTGTATCTTTATTGGATATAAAGATAATCTAAATGGTTATAAGCTTTGGAACCTAAAAACTAAGAAGGTAGTGTATAATTTAGATGTAGTATTTAGAGAAGTCAAATATGTTGTCAAATATGAAGTCATACCAAGGGAGAAATAACAAGGAAATATAAACTTAGAATTGAAGGATGATGAATCAGACTCTACAAAACAATAAGAATAAGAAGAAGAAGAACTGCATACTATGGTGTTAAGGAGATTGGTATGGGAAATAAGGAAGCTAGAAAGGTATATTCCACCTTATTTATGTTCAATTTTTTTTTTTTTTTTTTTATTACTAATGATGATCCTGAAACTACTATGGAGGTATTAGATTCAAAGAATGATTTTTTTTTGGAAAAAGGCCATGGTTACAGAAATGGTAGTGTTAGACAAAATGAGGTTTGGGATCTGGTGGAGTTCCCAGCTAGAATAAATCACATCGGCAGCAAATGAGTATTTAAGAAGAAATTGAATGTATAAGTAAAAGTGGAGAAATACAAAGCTCAATTAATAGAAAAAGGTTATCCTAGGTGGAGGAAATTGACATTGGTGAGATATTTTCTGTTGTTCCTTAATAAGCTTTTATTATATTTCTTTTATTTACCGTTGTTTCTTTTGATTTTCAATTAGAACATATGGATGTGAATACAACATTCCTACATGGGGATATTGAAGAATAAATTTGTATGGAGAAACCAAATATTTTGTTTTTAAAAGAAAGAAAGATTTGGTATGCAGGTTGAAAAAGTCAACGTTTGGGTTAAAGCAATCACTAGGGATGCAATATAAAAAATTTGATACTTATATATTAGAATTTAGCTCCACAAGGATAAAATCAAATCATTGTGTGTATTTCAAATTAGTTATTGATCATCATATTTAGTTGGTGTTGTATGTGGAAAACATGTTTCTGATTGGAAATGATAAGTAAATTATCCAAGAAGTGAAAACCTAGTTTTCCTCTAAACTTGACATGAAGGATCTTAGCTCTCCAAGTTTCATATTGGGCATGGAAATTAAAAGAGATCAGGGAAAGAGAGAACTATGGTTAAGTCAAAGGAAATATACTTAAGATTATTGTGTAGAGGTTTAATATGTAGAATGTAAAGCGGTAAAGGTCCCTATTATTGTAGATGTGAGTTTATCTGCAAAATAATGTCCCAAGACATACGAAGAGGAACATGAAATTTCTCATGTTACATGTGTTAGCATTGTTGGAGGTTTGATGTATGCAATGGTATGTAGTAGATCAAACATTGCACATGTAGTGGGAGTGTTGATCAGGCATATGTTAAAACGAAGGAAGGAGCATTGGACAATAATAAAGAGGGTTTCCACGTATTGGTGTGGCACTATTGGTTACAGATTGTGCTACTAAGGAAGAGTAGGGTTGGATAGAGTGTTGGACAAACATGGATTTGTGAATACAAATTGGGCTAGAGATCGATATCATAGAATAGTTATAAGTGGGTATGTATTTGACCTATTTGGATGAGCAAGAGATAATAGGTAATGGCCCTCTCAAGTGGAGAAGCTTAATACATGGCACCCATTCATGCAACAAAGGAAGAAATATGGTTGCAGAAATTATGTTAAGGTATTGGGTTGGTACAACGAGTTGTGAGGGTGATTATTATAGTTAGTGTCCAATATTCCTAATGAAGAACCCAACACATCATTATAAGAAAAAGCATAATTATGCTTAGTATGAATTCTTGAGAGTATGGTTGAAGAAAAGTAGTTGTTGTGGGTGAAGGCTAACAATTTGATTAATGTTGCAAATTCATTAACAAAATATATGAGCATTAAGAATTTATCCTAGTGTAGAGAAAGAATGGGCATTATTAGTCTGGATTGTTGATCATCTACTCCTACAACCCCCTATGTGCGAAGAAAACAATAAGTGGGAGAATATTGGATATGTGTTACAAGGATAGAGTGACTTGTTTGAACCAAGTTCAAGAATTAGGAATAGCCTGAATCCACACCTCACAGTGACCCCGACCTTTGGGTGGAAGAATACCATGTTTTCTAGTACATTAGGGATTCCAAATTACACTCATCCATAGGAGGGGCACACATGTATCCCTATATGAAGATTATCAAGTGGGTTTATGATTTACATCAATTATGAAAATTGTGTGGTTTTCAATGAAAAGTGAGAATACATTGAGAATTTCCTCCCACAGGCGGTCAGAAGATATTGTTACAAATTGTTGAAAGAAAGGATAAATTTGATTTGTTGCTTAGTGAAATTTAGTAATTCAATTTTCCAGATCAACAGGATGACTTGGATGGCAATTGGCTAGAGTGACATGGCCTTGTCTACTAGTTAACTCAGTAAATTCAATTCCTAGGTTAGAAGTAGAGTTGTGCATGTAGTGATTGCTAGAGTTAACTAATCTCAAGTCCCTAGTTGAGTTGGTTAAAGGTCACTTGAGTAGTATAATTGTTGTTAACCCAGTGATCTCTTAGTTAAACTAGTCAATTAGCTAAAAATAGCTCAGACATGTATGGAATTCGAATTGCCTAGCTGGAGTGGAGGAAAAAGAACATTGTAACTATCAATTGTATACTAGCTTAGTGTATATAGTGAATTATTCCTTGGGAATTACGCAAGAAAATAGGAGGAAATTCCTCTCTTTTAGGAGCTATTTTCCTCAAGTATTGTGTAAGGAAATAGGAGGAAGTTGGGGCCTTAAATTAGCTAAGTGTTGGCCAAAGTAGGATAGTCAGTAGGAGGACAAGTTTACAGTCCATGGTGTGCTTCAAATTTGAAGCAAGACATTGTAATAGTTTCTCTCATATGATTAATGAAAATCAGTGGAGGGGTTTTTCCAAGTTGGGTACCCCTATAAAATCATTGTGTTCTTGTCATTTTTATGGTTTCATGTCATTGCATGTGTTTCTAAATTGTGATTTCCTATCCACAAAATAGTAGAGGAAATTTGTAATCTCTCGATTTCAGTTCGATTTCATCAGTAGTAGCAAACTTATATTAATTTCTACATGGTATTAGAGCATAAATCACACTAGAAATCTGTCAATAGAGATTCTCCTTCAAAGACTTCGATTTGCAGATTTAGTGCAGCAATTTTTGTCCCATGCAGGAAAATGTCTTTCAATAGATTAATATTGAAATATGCTCTAGAGGGAACCTCGAATTTCGTAGCTTGGAAGGATAGGATGGAAGTCATACTTGATGATAATGGAGTGTTATAGTACACCAAAAATGACATTCCAAAACTAGTAGTATCGGATGCACAACATTTAGACCCGTGGAAGAAGTGTTGAAAATAGTAACAAGAAATGTTAAAAATAGCACTGCTATAAATAGAAGTTCAACCAGTGTTGAACATAGCTATAAGGAATGAAAAATGGAAGTGCTAAAAATAGCATTCTATAAATAGCATTTCGGGATACCTTCCTATTTTAGTCAGTTCCTAAACTAAACTAGTGAAGTAAAATTCAAATTTGATCTTAGGAGTTTTTTGTAAATTAATTAATTAATTCATCTTGAGTTAATTAGTTAAGGAAAATCAAACATGAAGTCTATGTGGGGACATCCAATAGTTTCTCCATTAATTGAGGAATTTATCCATCAATTAAAGAGATAAGGATGAGTTGTAATTAGTTGGCTTAGTTAACTGAGTCAAGTCCAGTTAGATTAATTCAAACAGTTTGTTGAATTGATGTAAGTTTAGTTTGTTAATGCTTGCATGCATGTAACTATTGCACTTTAGATAATTGAGTATTCTCTCATAAATAACTCATGCATGTCAGTTTAGATAGAGACCCAGTTGAGATCAGATGGAGGGGCAGTGTACTATCGGTTGCTAGAATATTCCTTGCATGCAGAAGGAATTATTTCCTTGAGGATTGTGCAGTTACTTCTTCAGGTTAGTGAGTGTGATGAGGCCAACTCACACATGTGGCTTCACTGGACCCCAAGAAAAACTGCGCAAGGAAATAGGAGGCTTGGAGGGCTTGAAGAGGACATATACTATGTCTATTCAGTTTGTGAGTTGTATTGTTTTATTGCAGAGAGAGAAGGATAGCTTGTGAGCTGATTCTTTTTGTAACTTGAATAAGATTTCCACTTGTATGATAATACAGAGTTGGGGTTTTATGTGTGATTGATTTCTCATTCTCATTTATATGTGTTCTCTTGATCTTGCTCAATTCGATTAAGCTTCCGCAAAGTGTTGTAGAAGTAGATCATGTATTATGTTTTAGTATATTGCATAATCTGTTGATCTACAGTGGGAATTTCTACATGGTATCGGAGCAAAGGTGATCAAGACGAAGAACAATATACAAGAAGGAGGAGTTCGAAGGTTATGGTTCCTGAATATAGAAATCAAGTTCTTATCACATCTCTATTTCACCAATGGCGTTCAACGGTTTAAGACTCGAGTATGCCCTTGATGGCAACTCGAATTATATAGCTTGGAAGGATCACATGGAGGTAGTATTAGAGGATAACAGTCTAAAGGACTTCATTGATCAAGAAGTCCCCAAGCCAACTGATGCTACTCAACTGGTGGAATGGAAGAAATGTGTGGCTATAGTGAGGAGAATCCTCCTGGAGGGAGTTCGAGACCACATTGTCTCGAGCCTCCGTGGGAAGGAGACACCGTTTTCAATGTGGAAAACATTAAAAGATTTATATCAGAACAACAACGATTAGAGGAAGCTAGCGCTGAAAGACAAGCTTCGTAAGATCAAGTGTGAAAAGGGCAACAAGATCTCTACATATCTGAACAAGTGCACCACCTGTAGGGATGAGCTTGGAAGTGTAGGGATCATGACCACTGTTGATGACATGGTGAGTCTTGTAGTCCTCGGTCTTCCTAAGAGCTGGCATAGCTACCAAGACTCGGTTAATGGAAGAGAAAAATTGCCAAATTGGGAACGACTTTGGTTGGATCTGATGCAAGAGGAAATAAGAAGAAGCACCATAGATGGATCCTCATCAAAGCAATAAGATGAGGAAAATCTAGCCTTAGCGAGTAAGATGAAGAAAGGGAAAGGGAAGGCATCCCATCCCAAATCTGATTCTTCCCATGGTGGGAAGAATATTGAAAAATCTAAAGTGTGATGCTTTCATTTTCATGAAGTGGGCCATTATGCTACGAATTGTCCACAGAAGAAATTCAAGAAGGGTTCCTCGAAGGGATTTGATGGTGAGGCATTGGCCTCACAGTTTGAGCTGGATTTCTCGCTTATCGTATCCATGGTTTCATCCATGGTGGGATGTGTGTGGTACCTGGATAGTGGAGCTTCATTCCACATGTTAGGTGACAAGAATCTTTTCAGTACCTTGGAGGAGAAGGATCTCTAGATGCGGATCGAGATGGGCGATGATGGAAAGTACTGTGTTTCAGGTGAAGGTACGGTTGTGTTTCAGAGGGAGCATGGAGCTCCCCTCACCCTGAATGATGTAAAGTATGTACCAGGTTTGAAGAAGAATCTTGTGTCTGTGGCTATGCTAGAAGATAAAGGCTATAATGTAGTCTTTATTAAAAGTATTCCTGAGGCATATCGGTACCGAAAAGACAAAGCAAATAGGGATTCGAGTCAAGAATCTCTACAAGCTGGAGGTAGATGACTATGTTGCTTTGAGTTCCAAAGCTGAGATGGTGCAAAGCCAAGATGTTGGTGAGCTATGGCATAGAAGACTGAGCCACTTTCACCATGTAGCCCTGAAGATCATGCAACAGATTTCTACTGGATTACCCAAGGGAAAACTTGAGCAGACAACTACATGAAAAGGTTGTACCTTGGGTAAGTATGCGAAATATTCCTTTCCGGATCGCGACAGTAGATCTGGAGAAATCCTAGAGCAAGTTCACTAAGATGTTTGTAGAGCTTTCTCTACAGCCTCCACCGCTAAACAAAGGTACTATGTTATTTTCATTGATTATTTTTCTCATAGATGCTGGATCTACTTTATGCAAAAGAAGGATCGTACCTTCTTGAGGTTTTGTGAGTTTAAAGCCTTGGCAGAGAAAGAATCTGGAAAGAAAATAAAAGCCTTGCGTAGTGACAATGGTGGAGAGTATGTCTCCCAACAGTTTAAAGACTTCTGCGTTGTAGAATGCATTAAACAAGAATTGACGGCACCCCATAACCCATAGTAGAATGGGGTGGCCGAAAGGAAGAACAGATCGATTGTGGGAGCAACTCGAGCGATGTTGCATGACCAAAGCCTACCACTACATTTGTGGGCTAAGGCATGTAATACAACATTATACTTGCAGAACAGAAGCCCGCGCCATATATTGGGAATGAAGACACCTATGGAGGCCTATTCTGGGAAGCGACCTAATGTAAGTCACTTCTGAATCTTTGGATCATCAGTTTACTGTCTTGTGATCAAAGATGCCAGGAAGAAGCTAGACCCAACAGTTGAGTCGGGAATACTTGTGGGCTACATGGATACACCCCACAACTATCGAGTGTACCTACCTTCCACTCAAAGGAATATGGTACATAGGGATCTGAAGTTCGACGAGCAGAAAGCCATGCAAGTGTCACTTGAGAGGGAGCTCAAGTTGCATGCATAGGAGAAACTCTCAATTCCTAAGGAGGAGGACCCTCATATTGATGCAAAGCAGCTGCATGCAGAGGATCTGGGAGTGGAGACATCCACTCATGCTGGTTCTTCCAGAGATGGGCGGAAATGCTCAAGGGAAGTTGACAGGTTGTTGTTGAATGTACGGGAGAATGTGGGACAGCCATCTTCTCAGCATAGATAGAGGAGGTTGCCTGAGTGGTACACTGGGTACATGGCCCTGGTTGGAGAGTGTGTAGATACCTAACCTTCTTCATTCGAGGAGGCAGTGCAACAACCAATCTCGGTTGATGCAATGGTAGAGGAGTACGACTCTATTATTCAGAACAGTGTGTGGGATGTTGTCCCAAGGCTTAAGGGCAATTCAGTGGTGAGTTCCAGATGGCTTTACAAGGTAAAGCAGACAGCTGATGGTAGTGTTGAGAAACATAAGGCAAGGTTTTTTGCCCGAGGTTTCTCACAGGTTGAAGGGATCGACTACGATGAGAATTTTTCTCTCGTAGCAAGGTACTCATCAATTAGATCGATGTTAGCATTATCAGCTCAGATGGGGTGGAAGATCCACCAGATGGATGTGAAGACAACATTCCTCAATGGGAATATTGAGAAGGAGGTGTACATTGAGCAGCCAGAGACTTTCAAGACCTTCGATCATGAGTCGCATGTGTGCCGACACAAGAGGGCTTTGTATGACAACTATTTCACTAGTTTGGGCTTCACCAAGAATGAAGCAAATGTGAACCTTTACCTTTATGTCGATGATCTGATTCTAACAGTTGATGATCAGTTGATACGGTCTTGCAAGGATGACCTTGCAAGAGAGTTCGAGATGAAGGACATGGGCCTTATACACTACTTTCTAGGCATGGAGGTGTGGCAAAAAGATGGTGAAGTATTTATGTCTCAAGGCAAGTACGCCACTGAGATACTCAGGCTCTTTCACATGGAGAAGTGCAAGCCCATGCAGACTTCTCTAGCTGGGAATTGGAGGAAGGAGGATGCTACTTTAGGTGAGGTAGTAGTTGCTACTATTTATTGGCAGCTAGTGGGTTCACTTATGTATCTGGTGAACACACGACCCGACTTATGCTTTACGGTGAACCAACTGAGTCAAGCTATGGTTCAGCCTACCAAGTTGTTTTGGAAGGAAGCAAAGCATATGCTGAGATACCTCAAAGGCACATCTCAGTTCGGATTGTGGTACATACAGACAGAGGGAGTGAAGCTTTAGGGCTTCACAGATGCGGATTGGGCAGGGAGTCCATTAGATTGGAAGAGCACTTCTGGAGGAATCTTCAACCTTGGTTCAACTGTAGTTTCCTGGTTCAGTAGGAAATAGAGATCAGTTGCACTTAGCTAAACAGAGGTTGAATACATGGCTGCTAGTGAGGCTTCATGTGAGGCTATTTGGATGCGGAAGATTCTAATGGGATTGTTTGGTTAGAGGATGGATCCTACAGTGACCTATTGCGATAACCAGAGTTGTATCAAACTCTCTGAGAATCCAGTTTTTCATGTCAGGTCCAAGCACATTGATATCTGGTATCACCATCTCTGAGACTGTGTGGTCAAGAGGATCATGTTGTTATTGTATGTTTCAACCAAGGAGCAGGATGTAGATATTTCGACGAAGGCATTGTCAAAATTAAAGTTCGAGTTCCACAGGGACAGGATTGGGGTTACTGATAATCCCTTTCTTGTTGAGAGGGAGTGTTGAAAATAGCAACAAGATGTTAGAGCCTAAATCTGCCTTAGGCTAAAGGAAGGAAAAATTCAGGGCAACTACAAACCACGCTCAGTCTGGTAGCTAGCCCTACCAGAACAGGAGAGGGCTCTCTCCGGATCACGCTCAGTGAAAAATAAACAAATAGGGTTTGAGAATGACTTAAAAATAGATACTGATTTTACGCTAGGTAAATAAATATGAAAGAAGTATTTTGATGAATGACTAAGTTTTCTGGGATGTATGGGACCAAGGAACAGCATGAGCAGAGAAATTAACTCAAAGACGCAGATTATTTCATGAGGCAAGACAGGCAAAAAGTCTAGCAATTAGATTTGAAATAATTTGAAGTGGAGAGATTGTTTAAGAGGGTGAAAAGGGCATAAATACATGAATCCTTTTCAACAGAAGAAAACATAGAACGTGAAAAATTTCCCAAGGCAGAGCAGTAAACTGAATTCTACCTTTTCTTACTTAGAAGCTTTCATTGGAAATGAATATGAATGAACTGTGAAACATAACGAAATACATATGAAACAGAAAGAAAATACATTTTCTAAACTCAGGCCATAGGAATCTCATGAAACAGAGCTGCAACCTTTCATTACTTCTCTGTCAAAATGTACAGTGAGTAACTGAGTTTCTCTCCCACCGTTTCCCAAAAGCTCCAACCAACCCTTTGCAAATGGTTTTTCATACAATAAATAAGCTTCACTATCAGAAATGGATCGACCCAAAGTTGAGGAGTTTTTTTTTTTTTAAATCATTACAAACTGGAAATGAAAAGCCAACGATTAGTGAAAGGTGCAGCGTTGCAAAAAAACAAAAATGTAGCGTAGATTTTTGGGTGACTGCTCGCCTTCCTTTTTCCACTTGGATAGAAGCCAACCTTTAATGAAATTTTTTTTTAAAATTTGTCTTTGATGCCGGGAAAAATGTATTTTTAATGAACGGGCTCACTTGGAGAAAATTGCAAATCGAATTCTTGCGGAGCGGAAGTGATTTTGGCCTTTGGGTCTCTATGTGCCGCGCCGAAAAATGTATGCATCACGCCACTTTGGAGCGGGTTTTGAGGCACTTCCTGAAGTCCATATTGAGCCCAAGTGTGCTTGTTGGAAATCCCTACCAGTCCACTTTCCAACCAAGTGGAATTTCTGAATTTGGATGCCATTTTCCCCTCCAAAACGGCAATCTCCCAAGACTGCTTCCTGTGTGTCAAAATAGGGGCAGAGAGGTCATTTTTTTGGTGTTTTTGACCTCATGAGGACTCAAAATTGGCCCAAACTTCTTGGCCATGCACTAGAAGTCATAATTTTCCATGGAAAATCAAAAAATATAAACTTTTTTTCATTTGGAGCTCCCTAGCAAAAGCGCGCGCCAGGTAGCGCGGCGCACAGGGAGAAAAAACCTGTTTTTTGTGCACAAAATGCAAAAATGTGCTCCAAATTTCTTGAAATTTGGGTTGTACCTTCTCTATCACATGTCATGTTGGACCAAAGAAGCCTCAGCCAAGATTCAGAGCCGATCTTGCTCTTTTTGCCTCTTTTGTCTTTTTGTCACCTTCCTCAATTTCGCCTTTAGGCTCCTGATTCTCGCTTTGGAGCTCATGTTTCGGGCCATGTAATGGTGAGTCATGCGCCTCAGCATTGATTTTTCCCTATTAGCCTTCTCCAATAGCTGCTCCAAGTGAACGTTCACTTTCTCTAAAACATACTCCCGGTCCTCATCTCTTTGCTCCATAGGTCTATCTTGTGCTGCCATGATGTGTTGTCGTTTTCCTTGATCAGTTGCAACTCTATCTCAGCTTGTTGATCCTCAGGTCATTTGTTCCTCTGCTCCAGATATTTAATATTCCATTTGGCTCTCTCTAAGTCAAGGGATAAGGCTTGGTTCTCTGTTCGCTGCTCCTGGATGATCTCTTTAAGCTGTGCACTTTGCGGATCCGTATCTGTATCATCTTCATGAAGGAGAACGAAGTTGGTCTCTCTTTCACCTGATGGCCCCTCATCATGCATTGGCTCCTTACCTCTATCCTATACCTGTAGTGCTGATGTGGGAAGCGAGGCCCCTTCCACCCCGGGTGGAGATAACACTCACTTTGTTGCTGCAAACAAATGTCTAGCGCCCCTCTGATATGTGACGAATACTGGCACACTAGCGGTCATATGGTGCTCATACTGATGAGAAGGTTCCCTTGTCTCAAATCTAGTCTCTGAAGGTCCCTGTGAAGCTCGGAAGAAGTCATGGGAGATGAAATCATCCCAAGTGATACCCTGTAAATCAAGCTGATGCACCACCAAAATCTTGATGAGAGCAAAATGACAAATGTTGTTGAACTACTGCTCAGGGGTCTTGTGTTGCACAAGGGCGGTCATCCTCTCTATGTTTCGGCATATGAAATATGGGATGTTCATCATGCGTACCCGGGTGAAATGCATGAGCAACCTAATGTGATAAGCATATAACCGGGAGAAACAGCCTTCACAACTGAAATACTTCATAATTAACTTCATTAGAGGGGCATATTCATCTTTAAGATATCGGAAGGGAAACACCCTCTTAAGCTGCCTCAAGAAAGCAAGTTTAACATATGGCTCATAATGCTTTCTGTCAACTTTTTGTCTCTTGTTCCATGGCTCTCCAATATTAGGCATGCCGGTAGCTAATGAGATAGAGTCCGGTGTAAGTGTGAAAGTAACCCCTTCCAAAGTAACTTGAGCACCATGTAAATTTAGAACAAATAGGCGAGCCAACTCATGGTGGAATTGAACATTTGCAACCTTTTCACAAAACTCATAGGATGAATGAAACCGAAAACAAGAGATGGAAAAAGGGCAGGCCTGCAATTCTGTGAGGGTAGTCGGTTCTTCTCTAACATGTCTGCCACTTTTGTGAGGCCTCTGGGGTGCACGTTCTTCAGTGGGTGAGTCACTGTGAGTTTCCTCCTCATAGTCGGATGAATGATTAGATGACATAATTGATGTTATGAAAACTGCTTGGAGAAATGAATGCTGGTCGCAAGACAGTGTTGGACTACTGTTGTGATATGTTGAAATCTGGCACGTCCAAGAAATTCAATGGCAATTTGGAGGATTTTCAAGCGTTTTTGGGGTGTTATACTGTATGCACCGCGCCCATTGAAATTAGCACTGGAGGAACGCGCCCAATGCGCCGCGCTAGCCCGGTGCACCGCGCCACCTATTGTATGTGTCGCGCCTGTCAAGACACCTTCAACCTCACACAAAATGTGCGCTGGCTCACCAAATTCCTTTGAAATGATTTCTCTCTGACCTTGGCATGTAAAATGACTTTGATTCTTATGAGAAAATCTATATAAAGGCATGGAGTCATGGGTTTGATTTTTGTTTCTTCAAAACCCACTTTGCAATGTTTCATTTTGGCACTTTTTCCACAACTTAATACAACTCTGTATTTCACATTCTCTTTTTGGATTTTTGACTAAAATGATGAAATTTTTGGCAATTTTTTGCAGGAGTAGCTGTCATGGCATTTGGCAAAGGATGACCAGAACCAGCTTTTCAAGTGCTTCATGTTGGAGAACTTTACATATTTATCATAAACATTAATTTGACGATTTCCTCTTCAAAACAGAGTTTTGAAGAGGAATCACCCTTGAGCATTATGGATGATGAAAATCTGGAGATGAAACTTGTTGAACCTCCCTCTGGCCTGCTGGCGTGTTTGGGTACTCTGAAAACACGACTTATGAAACCCTAGACCTATGACTGATATGATTTTTTTCCCATTAAAATACCAAATATTGACTGTCATTTAATGAACTTTGATGAACAGACCTGAGCCAGCAGGTACAAAGCATGAGGGGTAATGACTGGCAAGACCCTTCCATCAGATTATGGCATGCCCCTAGCAGAATGCAGTTGAGCGAATGGAGCGAGACACCTAAAAATGAAATGCAGAAAGAGTTTTGATCTCCAACGGAGGACTGACAAGACCGACTCTAACATTGGCTCCAATGGGGGATGGTAGCTCCTCAGAGGTGCCAAGAACAGCAGATCTCTGGAGGAGTTAGACAGTGCCTTCATCCATTGGGCTATGGAGTCATTATTTCGACAAACAACACGAAACTCTCGACTCATTTATTAACATGAAACTTGACTCAAACTAACTCAAATTTGAACTTAAAATGACTCAAAGACTGACTAGACAAACTCAAACTAAAACTGAAATAAAATGGTATTTATAGTGACAATGGAAACAACAGAAAACTTTTCAGAAATGGTACCACTTGAGCAACCGACCATTGATCGGCCCTCCTGGACAATATTCTCCATTCATTTCCTTCAGAAGAAAGGCATTCTGACCCCGATATGCTGCAATCTTGAAGGGACCCTTCTAGAGATTCTTGAATTTACAGTGCTTACCCTTCTCCTCATTCCTTGCATCCCACTTCAGCACCACATCGTCCAACTGAAATTTGTCCGCGTTTTCTTTTCTGTAATAAATTTTCTTAATCTTCTCCTGCAACTTGGATGTGTTTTGGAAAATTTATTCTCTGGTCTGTTGCAAATGAATCATTTGATTCAATCTTCTCTGCATAGGATCATCTTCACTGCCGGCTTCCTGAAGAAGTTTGACTACCGGGGCTGCGAGAGAGGTAGGAAACAATGTATCAACTCCATACACAAGCTCAAAGGGGGACATACCAATGGATTTCTTTTGACTGACCCGATCTGCCCAAAGTGCATTGACCAACTTCTTATGCTAGCTCTTCTTGTTGATTTCCAGCAGCTTCTTAATGATGTTGACCAAATATTTGTTAGAAGACTCCGCCAATCCATTGCCTTGCGGATGATAAGTAGTTGAGTGACCCAAAATGATGTGATATTTATGACAAAACTCTACCATCCTTTTTTATTTGAAAGCTACTGCGTTATCAGTGATTAACTTATTCGGGCAACCAAAGCGAGACAAGATGTTATTTTCAAGGAATGAAATAATTACCACATCTGTAGCTTGTCTAGTGGGAATTGTTTCGATCCATTTCATGAAGTAATCTGTTGCCGTGAGAATCCACCGATGCTGACCAGAAGAAGCGGGATGAATTTCACCAATGAAATCCAACCCCCATTGCTGAAAAGGGGCACTCACCTCAATGGGCTTAAGCGGCAAAGGCTGTAATTTCTACCTTCCTTCAAAAATCTGGCATTTATGACAGCTCTTGACAACCTTATATACATCAGCAAACAATGTCGGCCAATAGTATCCCACTCTCAGAACTTTATTTGCTGTTGTTTTCCAAAAAAGGTGACCACCACAATCTCCTTCATGGAAATCCTCCATGACCTGCTTTGCTTCTTCTTCCACCAAACAATTCAAAAGAACGCCACCGGGATCTTTCCAATAAAGTGCAGAATTTAGAATGCAATACTTGGCAGCCTTTAATTTGAGAGTTCTTGCTTTGTTTCTAGTAATGTCGGGTGTTGGTGACAAATTTTGAAGCACATATATGATATCTGAATACCACGAAGAAAGAGCAAACATTTCAAATATCTGAATTGACGAACCTTCCTCATTCTCATCAGACATAGCAGCGATCAGATTTATGTCTAAAGCGTGCAAGTTTGATTCGGCCATTAAATTTGCCAATCCATGTCCTTTAACAAGCTTTGTGGGCTTTATTTCCACATCATACTCCAACAAAGCTGCAATCCACTTGCCTCATCTTCCTTCCGGATCTGTCTGCACTAAAACATCTTTGACAACAGCGTTAGGAACATAAGCCAAAATATGAGAATGCAGAATGTATACCCGAAAATATTTCAATGCTTTCACAAGTGCGAGGGCTTGCTTCTCAATGATGTTGTACTTTAAGGCTGCATCTCTTATAGTTCGGCTGAAGAAAGCAATTGGTCTCTCGTGATCATCTCTCTTCTGCATCAACATGGCTGCCATAGTATGCTCCGAAGCGAATGAAAACAATATAAAATCCTGAGTGTATTCCGGGCTGATTAGGACTGGAGCTGAAGAAAGAACCAATTTGACTAAATTGAATGATTTTACAGCCTCTTCTGTCCACTTCACTTGGCTATCTTTCTTAAGCATGTTTGTAATCTCTCTTAGGTGTTCAACAAGATTAGGTACAAAGCGGCATAAGAAATTCATTTTACCATTGAAATATTGAATCTCCTTCTTATTCCGGGGCAGATCGATTTCCTGAATAGCTTGTACACATGCTGGATCAATATGAATGCCATATTTTGAGATAATGTGCCCAAATAGTTTTCCCTCCTCCGTGGCAAACAAGCTCTTTTTCGGATTCAGCGATAGACCATATTTTCTGCACTTTTGAAAGACAGTTTTCAAATGATACATGTGTTCTTCATCAGATTTGGAAAACACCGTCAGGTCATCAAGGTATACAACCAGAAAGACATCCTTCTCATTTGCAAAAGCCAAGTCCATTTCCCCCCGAAAGGTGGCACCCGCGTTCTTCAAACCAAAAGGCATTTTAGTGTAATGAAAAGTTCCCCACGGAGTGGTGAACGTTGTTTTGTCTCGGTCATCTTCATGGATAGAAATTTGGTTATATCCAGAATAACCATCGAGTAGTGACATACGAGATGCTCCAACTACTCGCTGAAGTATATGATCCATTTTGGGCAGTGGATAGTTACCTTTCAATGAAACTTTATTGAGATTCCTAAAATCAATGCACAAGCGAATCTCACCTGTCTTCTTCCGTACAGGCACCAAATTAGAGATCCAATCCGAAAATCTGATGGGAACGATGATTCCTGATTTGTACAACCTGTTTATCTCCTTTTCAATTGATGGCAGCAGTTTTGGATTTAGCCTTCTCAACTTCTGTCTGAAAGGTTTTTGATTAGGCTTAATGGGTATAGTGTGCTGAATTATATTGGTATCATATGTCTTCAAGTCAGAATAGTCCCAAGAAAACACATCAGCAAATGAAGATAGCAAACTGATATATTTTGCTTTCATCTTTTGTGGCAATGCTTTAGACAGTTTTACCATTTTAGGATTAGCAGTTGTTCTGATATTGACCTCTTCAACACCCTTCTCTGTTGGCTGCAATGTTGGTTTGTGGGCTACATCATCTTGATCAAAGAGTTCTTCTAAAGGTATCAAGCCTTTAGGAATAATTTTATCCTTTAGCTGCAACACATCCATTTGATTGATCTGCACCTCATCTTTACCATCATCATTTCCTGCATCAATTGAGGTCTCTTTGAACTTACCTTTGTTTTGCAGAAAATCATCAATCTCCTCATCATCTTGGAAAACTTGCCAATATCTCTAATTGTCGAGGACATTCGGACAATGCTTGACATGGATTTCGAATTTATTACTGGAGTTCATTGGAATCTTCAAACTATTGGTTGCCTTAGCAAGAGCATCAGCGATGTTGTTTTGAACACGAGGCACACATGTTAAGGTATATTCTGAAAATAATTTCAGGATGTCTAGGACTGCATTTCGGTAAGCTCGCATCCGAGGATGCTTTGCTTGATATTCAACTCTGACCTGCTTAATCACCAATTCAGAGTCGCCATATACTACAATCCTCTTAGCATTCATCTTTCTTAGAATTTTTAGGCCAGCAATCAGAGCTTCATACTCAGCCTCATTGTTCGAACAATCAAAAGCTAATTTGTAGGAGCATACCTGCACATTACTAGGCACCTTGTTCGGGGCGGAGAAAGGACTGCGTACCCAAATACCAATTCTAGCACCATCATTTCCCACTACATCGTCGAAATCCATGGTCCACAAACCTTCTTCCTCTTCTTCCAAGTGCTGAAATTCTGCTGGCTCTATTTTTCCTGTTTGCTGTCCATTACCTTCAGCTGATTTCTCAACGGTGTTTTGCTGTTCTCGTCCTTCTTTCTTCAAAACTTCTCTGAAATTTTCTACTATTTCTGGAATACTTTCTGCTTCTACTAACTGACTATCAATATCATTAAAACTATCTGAATACAAAACAAAAGACTCTAGATTTGTATGTACATAATTAATTGGATGATTAATGGGTTTCTCCTTGCTTGTAATCATGTATTTCATTTTTTGTTCCCGATACAGTTTCCTCATTTGGCCAAACACAGGAATCGTTGCATAGGAGAAATCTAGTTGTAGTGTCCCTTTCAATTTTGCTGCCCAAGACCTGGAAAGAAGCATGCCAAACCTGGGAGGAATATCCGCTACAACAATATCCATCAAAACATTCTTCATTGGGATTTGATCCAGACTCACAACCAAGTCTTTGATGAGCCCGATACATCTTACTCTACTGGAATCAAACGAATAGAGATCATGGTATTTCCAGGTGACGTCCAAACCCAGCTTATCCATGATAGCCTTGGGCATGAGATTGTGAGAAGCTCCGGAATTGAACATGGCATTATGTAACACAAAATCATGCAATCTTAAATTGATATAAAAAGGTGGCACATCACTATCTGGAGACTCACCATTCAACGCTCGCCCAAAAATCATTTCAGGTTTTGTCATCTTCGACATTCACCATATCAGACATTGGATCACAATTCAAAATTTTAGAAACTTGCCCTCTATAACTGCTCTTCTTCATAATTTCAGTCAAGGGGATGGATACCTTCAATTTAGAAATTTCATTCTCTAAACTAAAAGCGGAAGTCTTTTCTACCTCTTTAACTGGGACTTATTTCTTTTCCCTTTCTCTCGATACAATTTGCTGATTTGATTTTTCTGTTGACGGTGATTTGCTGCTATCAGGATCGAGTGCCTCTTTGCCTTTCTTTTGTGTAACTGATGAATCATTCTGTGATGCCGAAACTTCCTTCCTCTTCTGAATTGGGTTAACTGGCACATCTCTGTTTCTAAGTGAATATTTTCGTTGCTGAGCAGACAGAGCATTCATATAGCCTCTTTGATACTCATCTGATTCTTCTTCCAAAACTGTTTCATTTGCTAGGATGAAATCTGCATCTTTGTGTGTAGCCGGACTTTCTGCATACTCCTCCTCTTCAGTAATGTAAATAGGCAAATCATTAGGAGTAAAGAAGTGGTTCTCTTCCCCTATTACCTTCCCTTCCTCATCAGACTCCGGTCCATGCACAAAATTTTGCTGCAGAGGTGGCTGTACTGGCTGTTGTGCTGTCTGATCTTGGGCTCGCTGATCTCTCTGCCTTATTCTATATTGTGGCTGCTGCTGGCCACGGAAGTTAGGATTTCTAACTTGTGGCTCAGGTTTGTCGAGTTTCACCCTTTCAAGCATCTGCTCTACCTTCCTGAGTAATTGATCCATCGAGGAAGACTCTTCTTTTACTGTGACCTTCTTTTCTACTTTTTCTCTAGCCCTCTTGGTCAGCAGATTTGCTTCAATGCTGACCGCGATTTTCTGCATGTCTTCCATTGTGGCCGGCTCTCTCTCTCTTAGTTGATAAGCCATGTCAGCATCAAAACCATCCGGAAACTTCATCATGGCTAGTCCCATAGGTGGCCTTAGATGATTGGGAATTTCATTATAAATAGAATTGAATCTAATGCAGTAGTCTTGGACCGACTCACCAGTGTTTCATTTGATTTGTTCATATTCAGCCAGAATTTGAAGAGGATTCTTTTTCACTTCCCAGCAGTCTAAAAATTGTCTTTGCAGGTCAGCCAAAGTAGCGATATGTTTAGCCAGCAAACCTCTGAACCATTTCCTAATTTCACCTGCAAATGTCCATACAAAGAGTCTCATTGTCACATTCTCTGCATCGATCTCATGAAGGTCACAGAAATCTGCCATTCTATCCACATGTTGCTGAGTGGTAATGCTGTTGGGAGTGCCATCAAACAAAGGGATTTTTCTTTGATAATCTGCGGGCATATCATCTAAAACTTGAGGCAGCACAAGAGGTGCAAAATGGGCATCCATCACTCTTGGTGGGTTTTGTCTTGGAGGTGTTTAAGGAGTGTGTGCAGTTTGTAGTGAATTAACAATTGGAGTTTGAAGCTGTGTCGCAATATAATTATCAATTGACCGGTTAGCCCTTTCAGTTTCTAGGTCTACAAGAAACTATGGATTGTGGATAGTAGAGTCAACAACCCTTTCAGATTTGGTCACGAACAACGATATTTCAAACCGCTCATCAAAATCAAGCTCTTCAAGATACTAAAAAATGTCAGGACATGAATGGGACTTGTACACGGGAGTTATAGAGCTTTATTGACGAAGAAGTCTTGGAATCAAATTGGGGTTTTCGTAGATATGAGGAGGATCTGGATCTGGATTAGCTCTGGTATATCTTCTTAAAGCCAGCGTGCTATTTTCAAAAAATCAAAAGGACATGAACAACTTACTCAACCTATCAAACCCTAAACTTATCATCCGGAAGCTTAGAATTATCAGAAATATGGGGTGTTTGTAGGTTAAGCCTGCCGTTTACACAACGAAGAAGAATAACAAAGAAATAATTTCATCCCCAGTGGAGTCGCCACTATGTTAGAGCCTAAATCTGCCTTAGGTTGAAGGAAGGCAAAATTCAGGGCAACCACAAACAATGCTCAGTTTGGTAGCTAGCCCTACCAGAACAGGAGAGGGCTCTCTCCGGATCACGCTCAGTGAAAAATAAACGAATAGGGTCTGAGAATGACTTAAAAATAGATACTGATTTTAGGCTAGGTAAATAAATATGAAAGAGGTATTTTGATGAATGACTGAGTTTTCTGGGATGTATGGGACCAAGGAACAACATGAGCAGATAATTTAACTCAAAGACGCAGATTATTTCGTGAGGCAAGACAGGCAGAAAGTCTAGCAATTAGATTTGAAATAATGTGAAGTGGAGAGATTGTTTAAGAGGGTGAAAAGGGCATAAATACATGAATCCTTTTCAATAGAAGAAAACATAGAACATGTAAACTTTCCTAAGGCAGAACAGTAAACTGAATTCTACCTTTTCTTACTTAGAAGCTTTCATTGGAAATGAATATGAATGAACTGTGAAACATAATGAAATACATATGAAACAGAAAGAAAATACATTTGCTAAACTCACGCCACAGGAATCTCATGAAACAGAGCTGCAACCTTTCATTAATTCTCTGTCAAAATGTACAGTGAGTAACTGAGTTTCTCTCCCACCGTTTCCCAGAAACTCCAACCAACCCTTTGCAAATGGTTTTTCATACAATAAATAAGCTTCACTATCAGAAATGGATCGACCCAAAGTTGAGGAGTTTTTTTTTTTTAAATCATTACAAACTGGAAATGAAAAGCCAACCATTAGTGACAGGTGCAGCGTTACAAAAAAACAAAAATGTAGCGTAGATTTTTGGGTGACTGCTCGCCTTCCTTTTGCCACTTGGATAGAAGCCAACCTTTAATGAAAATGTTTTTTAAACTTTGCCTTTGATGCCGGGAAAAATGTATTTTTAATGAATGGGCTCACTTGGAGAAAATTGCAAATCGAATTCTTGCGGAGCGGAAGTGATTTTGGCCTTTGGGTCTCTGTGCGCCACACAGAAAAATGTATGTGTCACGCCACTTTGGAGCGGGTTTTGAGGAACTTCCTAAAGTCCAAATTGAGCCCAAGTGTGCTTGTTGGAAAGACCTGCCTGTCCACTTTCCAACCAAGTGGAATTTTTGAATTTGGATGCCATTTTCCCCTCCAAAACTACAATCTCCCAAGACTGCTTCCTGTGTGTCAAAATAGGGGCAGAGAGGTCATTTTTTGGGTGTTTTTGACCTCCTGACGACTCAAAATTGACCCAAACTTCTTGGCAATGCACCAGCAGTCATAATTTTCCATGGCAAATCCAAAAATATAATTTTTTTTTCATTTGGAGCTCCCTAGCGAAAGCGCGCGCCAGGTGGCGCAGTGCACAGGGAGAAAAAACCTGTTTTTTGTGCACAAAATTTCAAAATGCAAAAATGTGCTCCAAATTTCTTGAAATTTGGGTTGTACCTTCTCTATCACATGTCATGTTGGACCAAAGAAGCCTCAGCCAAGATTTAGAGCCTATCTTGCTCTTTTTGCCTCTTTTGTCTTTTTGTCACCTTCCTCAATTTCGCCTTTAGGCTCTTGATTCTCGCTTTGGAGCTCATGTTTCGGGCCATGTAATGGTGAGTCATGGGCCTCAACATTGATTTTTCCCTATTAGCCGTCTCCAATGGCTGCTCCAAGTGAACGTTCACTTTCTCTAAAACATACTCCCAGTCCTCATCTCTTTGCTCCATAGGTCTACCTTGTGCTGCCATGATGTGTTGCCAGTTTTCCTTGATCAGTTGCAACTCTATCTTAGCTTGCCAATCCTCAAGTTGTTTGTTCCTCTGCTCCAGATATTTCATATTCCATTTGGCTCTCTCTAATTCAAGGGATAAGGCTTGGATCTTTGTTTGCTGCTCCTGGATGATCTCTTTACGCTGTGCACTTTGCGGATCCGTATCTGTATCATCATCATGAAGGAGAACAAAGTCGGTCTCTCTTTCACTTGATGGCCCCTCATCATGCATTGGATCCTTACCTCTGTCCTGTACCTGTAGTGCTGATGTCGTAAGCGAGGCCCCTTCCACCCCGGGTGGAGATAACACTCGCTTTGTTGTTGCAAACAAATGTCTAGCATCCCTCTGATATGTGACAAATACCGACACACTAGCAGTCTCATGGTGCTCATACTGATGAGAAGGTTCCCCTGTCCCAAATCTAGTCTCTGAAGGTCCCTGTGAAGCTCGGAAGAAGTCACGGGAGATGAAATCATCCCAAGTAATACCCTGTAAATCAAGCTAATGCACCACCAAAATCTTGATGAGAGCAAAATGACAAATGCTGTTGAACTACTACTTAGGGGTCTTGTGTTGCACAAGGGCGGTCATTCTCTCTATGTTTCGGCATATGAAATATGGGATGTTCATCATGCATACCCAGGTGAAATGCATGAGCAACCTGATGTGAGAAGCATATAACTGGGAGAAACAGCCTTCACAACTGAAATACTTCATAATTAACTTCATTAGAGGGTTATATTCATATTTAATATATCGGAAGGGAAAAATCCTCAAGAAAGCAGGTTTAACATATGGCTCATAATGCTGTTGGTCAAATTTTTGTCTCTTGTTCCATGGCTCTCCAATATTAGGCATGCCGGTAGCTAATGAGATAGAGTCCAGTGTAAGTGTGAAAGTAACCCCTGCCAAAGTAACTTGAGCACCATGTAAATGTAGAACAAATAGGCGAGCCAACTCATGGTGGAATTGAACATTTGCAACCTTTTCACAAAACTCATAGCATGACTGAAACCGAAAACAAGAGACGGAAAAAGGGTAGGCCTGCAATTCTGTGAGGGTAGTTGGTTCTTCTCTAACATGTCTGCCACTTTTGTGAGGCCTCCGGGGTGCACGTTCTTCCGTGGGTGAGTCACTGTGAGTTTCCTCCTCATAGTCGGATGAATGATCAGATGACATAATTGATGTTATGAAAACTGCTTGGAGAAATGAATGCTGGTCGCAAGACTGTGTTGGACTGCTGTTGTGATATGTTGAAATTTGACACGTCCAAGCAATTCAATGGCGATTTGGAGGATTTTCGGGCATTTTTGGGGTGTTATACTGTATGCGCCGCGCCGCTCTTTCTATGCGCCGCGCCCATTGAAATTAGCACTGGAGGAACACGCCCAATGTGCCGCGCTGGCCCGGTGCGCTGCGCCACCTTCTGTATATGCCGGGCCTGTCAAGACACCTTCAACCTCACCCAAAATGCGCGCTGGCTCACCAAATTCCTTTGAAATGATTTCTCTCTGACCTTGGGATGTAAAATGACTTTGATTCTTATGAGAAAATCTATATAAAGGCATGAAGTCATGGGTTTGATTTTTGTTTCTTCAAAACCCACATTGCAATGTTTCATTTTGGCACTTTTCCACAACTTAATACAACTCTGTCTTTCACATTCTCTTTTTGGATTTTTGACTAAAATGATGAAATTTTTGGCAATTTTTTGCAAGAGTAGCTATCATGGCATTTGGCAAAGGATGACGAGAACCAGCTTTTCAAGTGCTTCATGTTGGAGAACTTTACATATTTATCATAAACATTAATTTGACAATTTCCTCTTCAAAATAGAGTTTTGACGAGGAATCACACTTGAGCATTATGGATGATGAAAATCTGGAGATGAAACTTGTTGAACCTCCCTCTGGCCTGCTGGCGTGTTTGGGTACTCTGAAAACATGACTTATGAAACCCTAGACCTATGACTGATATGATTTTTTTCCCATTAAAATACCAAATATTGACTGTCATTTAATGAACTTTGATGAATAGACCTGAGCCAGCAGGTACAAAGCATGAGGGGTAATGACTGGCAAGACTCTTTCGTCAGATTATGGCATGCCCCTAGTGGAATGCAGTTGAGCGAATGGAGCAAGACACCTAAAAATGAAATGCAGAAAGAGTTTTGATCTCTGACGGAGGACTGACAAGACAGACTCTAACACAAGAAATGCTAAAACCAGCACTGCTATAAATAACAGTTTAACCAGTGTTGAATATAGATATAAGGAATGAAAAATGGAAGTGCTAAAAATAACATTTTTGGGATACCTTCCTATTTTAGTCAGTCCCTAAACTAAAATAGTGAAGTAAAATTCAAATTTGATCTTAGCAGTTGTTTGTAAATTAATTAATTAATTAATTCATCTTGAGTTAATTATTTAAGGAAAATCAAACATGAAGTCTATGTGGGGACATGCAATAGTTTCTCCATTAATTGAGGAATTTATCCATCGGTTAAAGAGATAAGGATGAGTTGTAATTAGTTGACTTAGTTAACCGAGTCAAGTCTAGTTAGATTAATTCAAGTAGTTTGTTGAATTAATGTAAGTCCAGTTAGTTAATTCTTGCATGCATGTAACTACTACACTTCAGATAATTGAGTATTCTCTCATAAATAACTCATGCATGTTAGTTCAGACAGGGACCCAGTTGAGATCAGATGCAGGGGTAGTGTACTATCAGTTGCTAGAATATTCCATTGTTAATATTCCTTACATGTAGAAGGAATTCTTTCCTTGAGGATTGCGCAGTTACTTCTTCAGGTTTAGTGAGTGTGATGAGGCCAACTCACACATGTGGCTTCAATGGACCCTATGAAAAAATACGCAAGGAAATAGGAGGCTTGGAGGGCTTGACGAGGACATATACCATATCTATTCAGTCTGTGAGCTGTATTGTTTTATTGCAGAGAGAGCAGGATAGCTTGTGAGCTGATTTTTTTGTAACTTGAACAAGATTTCCACTTGTATGATAATATAGAGTTGGGGTTTTAGGCTGAGGCTTTCCCCGGGTTATTTCTTCTGTGTTATGTGTGAATGATTTCTTATTCTCATTTATATGTGTTCTCTTGATCTTTCTCAATTTGATTAAGTTTCTGCAAAGTGTTGTAGAAGTAAATCGTGTATTATGTTTTAGTATATTGCATAATCTATTGATCTACAGTGGGAATTTTTACAAGAAGGATATCACAAAAGCCAGGAGGATCATCTTGGAGGGTGTCAGAGACCATATAGTCTTGAATTTACATGGAAATGAGGCTCCACTTTCTATGTGGAAGAATCTCACTGAACTATTCAAAAATGGTAGTGATGTTAGGAAATTAGCATAGGGAGACAAGATCATAAACATCCGCATGCTGAAATAGGAAACCATTCCACATTATCTCTCTAGATTCACTCAATTTCAAGATGAGATTGAAGGAGTTGGAGAAAATATACCCTCTTCATAGCTAGTGAGCCTAGCCCTCCTAGGCCTTCCAAAATCCTGGCATAGCTACGAGGACTCTGTAAATGGAAGGGCCAAATTTCCAAACTGGGAGAGACTTTGGTCCGATTTCGTATAGGAAGAAATCCAAAGGAACAATAGAGATGGAGTAACATCCAAATATGAGGAGGAAAATAATTTTTTCTTGTTTGGGAAGGGAAAGAAAGGAAAGTGCAATAAGGCCCAAAACATGCCAGCGTCCAACCAGAAAAATGGGAAGAAGGACTTAAGCAAGAAAAAATGTTTTCACTACCATTAATTTGGCCACTATGCAACAAAGTGTTTGCACAATAAATCTAAAAAGAAGCCTTCAAGAGGAGCAGGAGGTGAAGAACTTGCCTCACAATTATAATTAGAGTTCACCATGATTGCATTCATGGGAAGCATTATAATGGGGAGTGTGTGGTATCTAGATTCAGGTGCCTCGTTCCATATGACAAGATGTAAAGAATTCTTCAGTAGCGTAGAGGAGAAGGGTCTCCAGATGCACATAGAACTTGGCAATGATGGGTAGTTGTTAGGTCTCGATAATACTAGTGATTCCCCCATTACTATTGTCATTGTATCCGTTATTGTTATTGTTGTGCCCTTATTGTTCCCATATTGTTATTATTGTTCCCCATAGAAGCCCACTATTTTTATTTGTATGCCCTTATATTATTATTGTTAGGTCAGCTTTGGTTATATTGTGACCCCTTAGACTCCTATATATAGAAAGGATGTTTTGTCATTTGTATCATCTAAGAATTGTTCATTTGTGTAATGTAAAGGAGGTTTTCCCTGCGAAGAGGCTGATTTCTAAGTTGTTGATCTATCTTTTCTATCTTTTTGTGAGCTGGTTTCATAACATTTGGTATCAGAGCTTTGGATTCTAGGGTTTCGCTGCTCCAAACAGGTCTTCGTGGAATTTTCGCTATAACTTTTTTTCTCCAACGTTTCAAAAGATAAAAAAACCCATTTGAGACGAAATTTTTCTGAACCGTGGGTCCAAATTTAAGATCTTGTCTCACTATATTTTCGAATATATGACCTAAGAAAGTTAGGGTTTTTGCAAGCTTTGGAATTCCATCTAAAACAGGTCATCGTGGTATTTTCGCTATAATTGTTTTTCTACGAAGTTTTGGATTATGAAATTATAAGCCATTTGAGCCAAAATCTTGGTGAATATTGGGCGCTAATTTCAGATTTTGGGTCACTATATTTTCAGAGATACAATCTAAGAAATTTAGGGTTCTTGCAGACCCCTGAATTACATCCCAAATAGATGACCTTGGAAACATCATCATAAATCTCTCTCAGAGCATCTGATGCAAATTTCGTAAGAAGTGATAGAAAGAATACAAACTGTATTTTTTTGGGTATCAATTTCAGAACCTAAGGTTGAAACAATGAGACGTGGCACGTCGTACATGTTCGCTCTACTGAACGAGTATATAATCAGGTCATAGTGGAGATTTGGCATAACTCTTCATTGGAAAATCCAATATTGAATAGACTTGCGAGGTTAGAAAGAGGACTCAGAGGGTTACAGCAGGAAGGAATCTTAGACCTTGGAGATCCAAAATCATAGAGATACATCAGATTCAATATCGAGCTCCTACAAACTGAAAAAAGGTGTGTAGTTTTTTAAAATTTTTGCATAAGTTTGGTTTGAAAAATTAGTTTGAAGGAATTCAAAGGGCATAGTGAAGAATTATTATCATTAATTGATGCCTCGAAGAAAGAAAATGGAAACACCTAGTAAGCAATCTAAAATCTCTAGCATGACTCATGAAGAAGAGGAAGAAATGCAACATGATATATCAAAATTACGAGACCAAGTGCAACAAAATTCACTCGCACAAAAAGTAATAGAAGCTAAGATGGATGGTTTAAATAAAGGTGTAGAAGCTAATATGAATGACGTGGAAGCTAAGATGGATGGCGTGGAAGCTAAGATGGATGATTTAAAGAAAGGTGTGGAAGCTGAGATGGAAGATTTGAAGACAGATTTGACAAAGTTTCTACAAGAAATGCTTACTAATGGCGAAAGGGTAGTAAAGGAAACTCATGATGAGAACAAAATAAATGTTAATCATTATTTCATATACTCTAACATTGGATCAAATACCTACCATGTTCTAAAGTTTGATACGAGGAAGTTTGATGGTAAGGATATCGTAACATGGATACTACAAATGGAGCAATTTTTTGATCTCCATAATATGCAAAACACACAAAAGGTACACATTGCAGCTTTATATTTGGAACCAAATCAGTTTGTATGGTATCGATGGCTTTTCTCTCATAAGCAAATTTTCACTTGGGCTATTTTTACGGATGAAATGATAGCACATTATGAGGATACAAAAAACAACAATGTTTTTAAAAAATTGATAAATCTCAAACAAAAGGGTTCAATGATGGAGCACATTGAGGAATTCCAAAAATTGAATATAAGTAAAAGATATTCGATAGCAGCATAGGATTGATGTGTTCATAGGGGCTTTAAAGGATAAAATCCAACAAGACGTTCACCTTTGGGAACCTGATTCATTGGAGAAGGCATTTAGGTTGGAAAGAAAAATGGAAAGCAAAAGTATGGCAATAAGGAAGCCTACCACTCACAATCATAAAGATGGAAGTGTTGTTACCCCTAGCCGTCCACAACCTACAAGGTTGACACCACAACAATTGGAAGAAAAAAGAGCAAAAGGACTTTGTTACAGTTGTGATAGAAAATACACTAAAGGTCATAATTGTGCTGAGAAGAAATTATTTTACATGGATTGTGAAGAGGAGGGAGAAAAGGAACAAGAAACATCAAAAGAAGAGGATATGCACCAGGAAAAAACCCTAGAGAAAGAATAAATGAATCCGAACATATCTTGTAATGCATTGGCTGGAATTACCACTCAAACTATCAAGATAGAAGAGCATATCAAGAAGAAAAATGTAATAGTGTTGATTAATTCAGACAATACCCATAATTTTATTCATTGTAAGATAGCCAAGGAATTGAATTGCTTCCTATATCCAGCACCAGAGTGTCAAGTGATGGTTGCAAGTAGAGGAACCATAAATTGCTCAGGAAAGTGCCATAATATCAAGCTATCCATGGGTGAATATGTATTGAATAGCCCAATGATTTCCATTCCAATGGGTGGTTCTGATGTTGTACTAAGAGTCCAATGGCTACAATCCTTGGGTACAATAGCTCTTAATTTTCAAGAACTTTTCATGAAATTTTCTTCAGAAAGAAATAAATATGAATTAAGGGGTATCTCAAGGAAACTAGGAAAGATAATCAGCTCTAATGGAATGACAAATCTTCTAAAGAAAGAACAACGAGGCATAATTTCATAATTATGTTCACTAGAGGTTCCCACATTGAAATCATCTATTTCTCCAGAGCTCCAAAAAGTCATGGGCAATCATTCCAAGGTATTGGAGACTCCCAAAGGCCTCACACCTATTCGTGATCATGATCATGCTATTCATTTGATTCTAGGAAGTTTTCCTCCAAACATCAGGCCTTACAGATATCCCTATGCCCAAAAGAGTGAAATTGAACGTATGGTCGCAAAAATGCTAGAGGATGGTATAATTCAACCTAGTCAAAGTTCTTTCTCCACTCGAGTAGTATTGGTCCATAAGAAGGATGGATCATGGCGCACATGTCCAAATTATAGTGAGCTCAACAAGCTCACTATTAAAGATAAATTTCTCATTCCTATCATTGATGAATTATTGGATGAATTGCATGGATCAATTTACTTCACCAACTTGGATCTTCATTCAGGATATCATCAAATTAGAATGAAGACTGAAGACATTCTGAAAGCAACATTGGTCATTATGAATTTTTGGTCATGCCTTTCGGCCTTACCAATGCACCTTCTACATTTCAAGGTTTCATGAATTCCATTTTCAAATCCTTCCTTAGAAAATGTGTGTTAGTATTTTTTGATGATATACGAATATAAAAGAAGTCTTGGAAGGATCACGTTCAACATGTTGATAGGGTGCTTAAACTATTGGAGGAGAAACAGTTATATGCAAAACCCTCCAAATTTTTCTTTTGAGTACAAGAGGTGGAATATCTAAATCATATTGTTTCTCATGAAGGTGGTAAGGTAGACCCTAGAAAAATTAAAACCATGAAGCAATGGAAAATCCCCACATCCATAAATCATTTGCAAGGATTTCTTGGGTTGACAGGGTATTATCGCAAGTTTGTTAAGAATTATGGGAGAATAGCAACACCTCTAACAACATTATTGAAGAAAGATTCATTTTCATGGGCTCCAAGAGCAACGAAGGCCTTTGAACATCTTAAAGAGGCAATGTGCTAAGCACTGGTCTTAGCTACACCGGACTTCACAAAAACCTTTATTGTGGAATGTGATGCCTCAAGAAATGGAATTGGTGTTGTTTTAAAGCAAGAAGAAAGACCTATTGCTTTCGAAAGTCGTCCAATCAAAGGAAAGTATTTACAGAAAGTTATTTATGAGAAGGAAATGTTGGCAATGCTACATGCATTTAAGAAATGGCAACCCTACCTAATGGGAAGACACTTCAAGGTAAAAATAGATCACGATAGTCTTAAATACTTTTTAGAACAAATATTATCTTCAAAAGAGAAGCAAAAATGGGTCACAAAGATGTTGGGTTATGACTTTGAAATCATCTACAAAAAATGGAAGCAAAATGTTGTGGCAAATGCACTCTTAAGAAAGGATGAGGATGTGGAAGCATTTATTTGTGCCATTTCTATTATCCAACTAGATTGGATAAATGAAGCAAGGGATGAATGGAAGAATGATGAAGAAGTGTGGGAACTCATTCAAAAGTTACAACAAGATCCCATTACATCTAATACATTTAGCTGGAAAAATGTTTTGTTATGGTACAAAGATTGGTTATACCTATGTAAGAATTCCAAACTCAAACAACAGATTCTTATGGAATTGCACACCTCTCCCTTAGTAGGTCACTCAGGATTTCGAAAAACTTACCACAACGTTAAGAAGGAATTTTTTTGGGATGGCCTAAAATCAGATATTCAAAAGTTTGTGGTGGAATGTTTGGTTTTCCAACAAAATAAAGTTGAAACAATTAAGACCTTAGGTCATTACAACCTTTATCCATTCCAAGCCACGTTGGGAGGAGGTTTCAATGGATTTTATCACAAGTTTACCCAAGTCTAAAGGAAAGAGTGTTATCATGGGGGTACTTAACATACTTACCAAGTATGCACACTTTTGTGCATTATCTCATCCATTTAAAGCGAGTATAGTTTCTACTGCATTTATGGAAACAATTCAAAATATACGTGGAAACCCAAAGATTATTATAAGCGATAGAGATCCCATTTTGACTGGAAATTTTTGGACATAATTATTTTCTTGTCTTAGTACTCCGTTAGCTCATAGCTCATCTTATCATCCTCAATCTGATGGGAAAACTGAGATAGTAAACAAATTTTTGGAAGGATATCTTCATTGCTTTGTATCTAGTAAACAGAAACAATGGGTCAAATCGTTGCCTCTGGCTGAATGGTGATATACCACTTCCTTCCATATTGCAACAAAAATGACCACATTTACGGTACTTTATGGATATCATCCATCATCCATCACATCATATTTAAGATAAAATTGTAAGGTTCAAGCAGTGGAATATCACATTGAGCATTAACAACAAGTTCTCCAACTCTTAAAGGACAACCTCATGATGGCGCAGAATAGAATGAAACAGTAGGTAGATCAACATCACAACGAAAGAATTTTTGATGTGGGTGATTAGTATTCCTACAGCTAAAACCATATAAACAAATGTCCCTTAAGCAAGCTAAGAAGGATAATAAATTATCATCAAAGTATTATGGTTTGTACAAGGTGTTCCAAAAGATAGGTACTATGGCATACAAATTGGAGCTTCCAGCAATTTCCCGAGTGCACCCAGTTTTCCATGTTTCATGCTTAAAGAAGGTTATAGGTGACAAGCTCCCAGTTCAAACAATATTGCTAGAACTTGATGAGGAAGGAAAAATCGTATTCGAACCTGAAGCAGTCAAAGAAACAAGAACTCGACAGCTATGAAATCGATCAATTTCAGAGTATCTCATCAAGTGGAAGAACTTATCCATTGAAGATTCCACATGGGAGGATGAGAATTTTATACAGAAGCATCCAGAACTACTCAAGCATTGAGGACAACACTTTTGAAGGAGAGGTGCATGTTAGGTCCCTAGAATACTAGTTATTCCCCATTACTATTGTCATTGTATCCGTTATTGTTATTGTTGTGCCCCTATTTTTCCCATATTGTTATTATTGTGCCCCATAGAAGCCCACTATTGTTATTTGTATTCCCTTATATTATTATTGTTAGCTCGGTTTTAGTTATATTGTGACCCCTTAGACTCCTATATATAGAAAGGAGGTTTTTTCATTTGTATCATCCAAGAATTGTTCATTTGTGTGATGTAAAGGAGGTTGGCCCCTCGAAGAGGCTGATTTCTAAGTCATTGATCTATCTTTTCTATCATTTTGTGAGCTAGTTTCATAACAGCAGTACAATACAAAAGGAATTGGAATTGTAAAATTTAAGAGGGATTCACGCTCCCACCTTCATCTAAAATATGTCATGTATGTACCTGGGCTGAAGAAGAACTTGATATTTGTAGCTGTATTAGAGGATAGAGGCTATGATGTTGTTTTCAATAAGGGGAAAGCCTTTCTGAGACATGTAGCTACTGGGCAGGTGAAACAAATTGCAGTTAGAGTGAAAAATATATACAAACTTGAGGTGGAAGCTTGAAATGCACTAAGTAGCAAGGAAGGAAATGTGCAGAGTCGATATGTTGGAGAACTCTAACATAGGTACATGGGACACTGATGAGCCCCAATTTTTGGTAACAAATTGGGCTCATTTGGCCTACTTACCTTGCTCAACCTTTCATATTTTATCACTTATGCATTCATTTCTTGGTATATTCGTGTTATTTGTAGGAAGAAGGGCATGTATTATATCTATGTGGCTAATACATGATGATTTCAGGTTTTTTGGCATTAAAGGGAGCAAACACCACGTAGAAGGAGACAAGGAGATAGCAAAGGTGGCATTGCAGGTTTATAGGGAGGTTGTCTACAGCCTTAATGACCTCACTCGTGATCTCCACCCTAACTCCGAGCTCCAACAGCTCTCCCCACCGAGCTTAAAGGCAGCCAACAGGTTCTACAGGAATAGCAGTTTACAGCAGTTTAACTTTTAGTTGGACAACCGAGCTCCATTAATTGAGGAAGCCAGCTTGATCCTCATCATGTATAAATATTAAGGCCGTGGCCTTTGATAGGAGCTTTTTTGAACTTTTGAACTACTGTTGCAATTTCTAAGCACGAGCTACAGCTCGGTTTTTGCTCTTTGTAAGCCAGTTTTGGCATGTCATTAGACTCATGATTATTCAATAAAGACAGGCAGCTTTTAATTCAATTCTGAGTTTCTAAGGGAGCTATAGCTCTCAGGTTAGGGCCCAACCTGAGAGCAATAGACCTCCTCTTCCTTGTATTGTTACTTGTCTTTCTTTTCAGCATTTTATTCCTCTGTTTTGACATGCATTTAGAAATTACAGTTTGCTGATTTGATTTCTTTTATGTGATTGAGTAGGATTAGTTTATGGTTCAAGTGCTTTTAGTTGCTTAGATTAGAGTAGAAGGATCAGCATTCATTAGAGCTCCAAGAAAAGGCTGATAGTGCACTCACTGCCATCTCTGTTTAGAGATTGGGGGTGTAGACCGTACCAGCCACCAAAAATGCAGTCATACACTTTCATTCAAGCTGCAACACAGTCATTTCAATTATAGATCCATCCATGCATTCTGATCTTGAGCAGTATTTCCTCATTCCAACTCCATGCATGATTTTTCTCTGAAGTATACATTGATGTTCGTTGATTTAATAACACAGTTAGGATAAATTGATGAATTCTCGGTTTTGTGCAGATTTGTTTCCTTTACACTGCGTTGCATCACTCTGTTATCTTCTTCTTCTTCTCAACCGCGTCTAAAGCCACCTACCCAACCTCTGTTCAGATCGTTTGCCTTCCAACACTTCCACTGTTCACGTAGCTCCATCTTTTCGAACTTGTCATTGCTTCCACCCTTCCATTCACTAACTAGCTGCAAGCACTCTTTCATCATCTCATATCTCTATCCCTGAGCCATCATAAGCCCCTTTCCATCCTACCTATCCACCTGTACCACTCCTCCACTCCTCCAACACCCAAAAATCCAACCACAAAACATCCTGTAGAAGTTAGCAGACTTCCTGTAGAAATCCCAAGCTTCCTGTAGGATCCCCTGCAGACATCCTGTAGAAACCTGTAACCTCGGTTGCCGAGCACCTGAACGTTGTGGAATTCTATGGAATGATGTTTTGGATCCTCTGGAACCTCTCCTAGCCCTCCTGACCTTTCCCAAGCTTTCTTTCCCTTCGAACTACCCCTGCGCAGTCAAACCCTAATAAGAAACAAAATCATAATAACTCCAAACCACTTAAGCAAAAATACAAAATCAATGTTATTTTCAGTAGAAGTAGCTTAGTTTCATGCATCTCATATCACTAGAAGTAATGGCATCATTTCTAGAAGTTTGCACACCCACCATTGCATCATAGAGATTAGACTAGTCAGATTAGGGTTTACTAGGGTTTCCCTGTTTTGTAGGCTTTCAGTTCATTATTGCAAAGTAGGTTAATTTCCTTTGAGGTAGTCTTCGTCCATCATTTAGAAAGCTTCTTCTGAGAGCATATAGAAGTTGGCTTGAGCCCTAGCGGACTTGTGCCAGCTGACCAAGTGACAGCTGCGACAAGAGCTAGTACTTGTGCATACAGCACCGTCGCTTCCAAGTTTGTTACGAACTACCGGGTTGATAAATTTAGAGATAGGAAGCTCCAGGAGTTGTAGCATTATTGCTACAATACTGGAGCCCACCATCTTTTTGGCGCCATTACCGGGGAAGCGTCAGAGTATTAGTAATTGTTGCTTTTCTTCTATTTTCTTACTCTTGCCTTCTGCTAAGTAGTTTATTTCATTTCCATTCTGCAAAAGTAGCATAGACATTTCCTGCTTTCATAGATTAGCATTTCCTGCTTTCATAGATTAACATTTCCTGCTTTCATAGGTTAGCATTTCCTGCTTTAATAGATTAGCATTTCCTGCTTTCATAGGTTAGCATTTCAATTCTGCAATTTCCTTTCTGCAAGCGTAGATTAGCATTTCATTTCTGCAAGCGTAGATTAGTATTTCATTTCTGCAATTTCATTTGAGCAAAGTAGATTAGTTCTTTCCTGCTTTCAATTTAATTTTGCATCTTTATAGTTAGTTGTAGATCAATCTGTTTCAGTTTTGCAGGTACCACAGAAAAAGCAAAAGCAATCAAAAAAAGTCTTTCCATTTCATGCCTCGTAGGAATCGAGATAAAACAGGCAAATTCTTACCCAACACCCCCACCACATCACTGAGTCACCCTTCTCTCTTCTTCGGTGCCAGTGATCCAGAAGAACCTATAGGTGAACCTCCTAGAAGCTATGGCTGACAATAGAAGAGAAGATGAGAGAATAGAAGGTGCCTTCCCCATCCCAGAGACCAATGGAGAGATGAAAATGAAGAACATTAGCCCCTCCGCTTTACCTCACTTCCATGGACTGACTACTGAAGGTCCTGATACCTTCATGTTTGAGTTTGCTGTCCTTTGTAGAACCTATGACTATACTGAAGATGAGCAGAAGCTGAAACTCTTCCCTTCAACTCTTAAGGATGCAGCATTACGCTGGTTCATGGGCTTACCTGGGAATAGTATCACCACTTGGGCTCAGATGCAGCAAGCTTTCAATACCAAGTACCGGGATTACTGTAGGTCCAAGGAAACCAAGGGAGAAATCTTTCAGATGACCATGGGAAATGATGAGTCCTTAGAGGATTATGAGGAGAGGTTCCAACTTAGCTATAAGCGGGCCAGGTGCACACTTGACCTTGAATCCCTCAAGTTGGTCCTGCTCCGAGGAGTCCCTGAAGACCTCTTAGATACCCTTCACATGTTAGCTGGGGGGGACATTTACCAACTGCCTTATGAGGATATCAAGACTGTGTTTAGAAACCACTCCAGGGCAGCTTGGAAACGAGGTAGAGGAAACCTCCTCTCAACTGGTGTCCCTTTATCCAAACATGAGTTTGCAAATCAATTGGAAGATCTTAAGAGTGAGGTGAGACAGACCATTGCCATGCAGCTGGACACATTCAGGATCCAGCAGAAGAAGGAAGAAGCTGAGAGAGCCTTGGCTATCTTCTGTCCTAGATGTACCAGGAGGCACCCTAAGAACGAATGTCCATTGCATTCGGTTGAAGTGTGCTTCGTTTGTGAGGAGGACCATCCCACAAACCAATGTCCAACCTTACCTGGATTTAAAGCCATGTACCAAGGGACAGAAGCTCCCACTGAACCTCTCTATTACCTCAACCAAAGGAGGCCACAAGGACCTAGGCCTTACCAGCAGGGGATGCAAGGGGCACCTCAAGCTTATTACAGCCCCAAGCAATCGACTCCTATGCCTTCCTAGGGTCCCCCTGCTCATCCTTCCTGGTCTATGCCTCCTCCATGGTCTTATCCACCTCAGTACCCTACTCAACCCACTACTCATTCTTATCACTCACAGGCCCAGCCACAGCCTCAGTGGAATGCACCTCATTCGGGGTGGAGGCCCCAATACAACACTCCTCCTGCCATTTTGCCTCCACCACCAGTTCAACCTCAACCATTACCTCCTGCTCCTCCAAGGCAACCTCAAATACCTGCCCAACCGAACCCGAACCCCAACAATAGACAGGCCCAGCAGGTATACACTGGGGAAACATCATGCCCTACTTATGCTGTGGAGATCTAGGAGATCAATCTTCGATCTGGCAAGACTCTTCCAGATCGCCAACCTCCTCCCCCAGAGGATGAAGAAGATAAACAGGAAAGTGAACCAAAGGCTATTCCACCCTTTCCTGAGAGACTAACAGCCACCACACAACCCAACCCAGAGGAAGATGAGCTTCTGGGTGAGCTCAAGCAGTTGTGTGTAAAAATACCACTTCTCCAAGCCATCAAGGATGTGCCAATATACAACAAACTGGTTAAGGAAAAGTGTTTCAAACACCCAGGCAGGCGAAAGAGAGATGCTTCAACCATCAATGTCTTAGGACAACTGTCTGACCTTATGTTAGGACAAGTCATCTGCCCAAAGTATCTAGATCCTGGGAGTCCTGTAGTAGATGTCCACATCAATGGCATCATCATACCTCACACTTTGATTGATTTGGGGGCCGCCATTAATGTGATGACCAGGGATACCATGCTCAAACTCAATCTTCAGGGTTCCTTGAGGAATACCTCGACAGTTCTGCAACTTGCAGATCGCTCCACTGTGACTCCCGAAGGGATTGTGGAGGATGTCTTGGTCTCTGTCGACTCTTGGGAATACCCTGCAGATTTCTTGGTTCTGCAACCCAAGGCAAAGCTTATTGGATATCCTCTTATTTTGGGAAGGCCTTGGTGTCAGGCAGAAAGAGTTGATTGTGCGGACACAACCAACCTCCCTAGGAGCCTAAGACTCTCTAGTGACAAACAAGACAAACAAATCTATCCTTCTCTAAACATGCATTATAATATGAAATATCAAGTGTTTTGTTCTTACCTTTGTCCAAACGCTGTTGTAGAAGTCCAAGATTTGTTGATCCGGATGAGCTCCTCCTTTTCTCCAAAACCTGCAATCACCAACAGTCAAACAATTAAATAGCACCTGATTATAACATAAAACAAAGCATATTCAACATGTAGACCAAGGAGCACATGAAATAACTCATAAACAACAAGTTATTGAGAAGAATGGACTCATTTGCATTAATAGGTAACAAAAGAACAAATACAACCTGAGCCTTGGTGTTGTGCAAGTCCTTCCCAGGGTCCTTCAAGAGTTCTCCTTTACTTTGACAAAGCACACCCACTTCCAAATAGAACAAGTAAAGATGGCAATCTCTCCTCACAAGCTTCTAAATGGGAGTCCTAATTCCTGCAGCATTTACCCTTAGAAAATGTATAGCTCTAACCTCCCCTCCTTCTGGCCCAATGCCTTTATTTATAGTGCTCAAGAGGAGGTTAATCAGGTCCACCATCAATGGGATAATCCCCTCTTTGGGTGGGATAGCTCCCTTATTGATGGGATAAGTTCCTCTTTGATAGGAGTGCATGAACCATCTGGAGGCGCCCAATACACGTCGAACAACCTTCTAGAATGCTCTAGAAATCACCACAAGTAACTTTTTAAAGATGAAACTTGCGCATTCTAACTTTTACAGGGGGACGCACCTGTCCCTTTACATACAGAGCGTCCAAAGACGCAGTTTTTGTGAACATAGAGAGCGTCCCCGCAGGTAAGTTTGAGAGAACCTGCGTCCCCAGAGATAAATACATTTATACAAGACTTTCTCTCTTTTTGGAGTTTGACATGGAGAGGAGAGGCATAAGACTTGCCTAAGAGGGTAGCATGACTGTTGATTGAGCCATACTAACTGTAAATAGTCATGCTGACATTTTTTAGTGTAACAGATTGCCCCCTAAAGTGCGAAGCCTGGAATAGATTAGGGTTTGTAAAATCTAGGAAGGGTGAAGTGCTTTATCATTTCAAGGATTATCCCGTGGAGAGCCTGGTCAGAACCTGCAATTTTCAACACAAAATACATGTATAAGATTATATCATCACTGAGGTAGGCATTCCCATACTCAGATTAAAACTTTAACTAACAGACTAACTACTCTGATACAGGAATGATCTTGCAGTACATCACAATCATAGACTTTTGTAGACGCAGTATGGATGCAGCCATCTGTTTATGATTAGTCTACTTAGATAATGAATACAAAACTCCTCGCAGCCTGGATGGTGGAAACTAGATCCAGGGTCTTCATTTCTACTTCCCGAATTGGTATGATTCTAGCCATGCGAATAAATGAGTTGATGTCGAACATGGTAGAAACCACGTGATTACCAGTCGATGATGTAAACTGTTAACAAGCGTGAGAGAGACCACCAGTAATGTCAATGGTTCTCAAAGTACCCAGTACAATCCATGAGATGTGAATGAATGAGTTGATGTCGAACATTTCATGGAATCCTTCGATCGAAAGTCAATGATGTAAACTGACGTCAAAGGCGAGAAACCTGCCATTGATGCATGCAGACTTCAAGGTACTGACGATTTCTAAGTCATCTCTCTAGATAATGTGCTGATGTCGATAGAAAGCGACCCGTTGCAGGCAAGCCCGCAACACGAAATCATTGTTCAAGTTGAAGAAATGTTGCTGTAAGGACTGACTCAGGGATGGTCAAATGGATGACAAGTATTTTGCAGATGAAAGTTTTTCTTGCAGACCTCTTGAACACATAACGACACGAAAGATGGCTTGGTGACGAATAACTCAAAGTTAATTCCCGGAACCCGGTTAAAGACTTTCAAAGTGGTTTGATCAACTGTGAGGTAAAAGATTTCCCAACCCAGGTGAATGAAAAGTGTCGTGTTCAAGAGTGGTAATAAAGTTTCTTTTGAGACAAAAGGTAACAAACAGGTTCATTCTTCTCTCTTTTCCCCCACCATTTCTGGCAAGTACCTCTTTATTTTTAACAAGCTTGAGGAGGATAACATATGCTTGATTATAAGCTCATTCTTCGGATGAGTCCAACCTAGTTTTGATTCGAACCCTAGGAAGGAGTGGTTCGTTCCTGTTTGTAATTGAACAGGTCCTTTACTGTGAAATGTTTAACGAGCCCAGTATAGGAGAAACTCGGTGTTTTTCAATTTTAGAGAGTCTGAAAAACTTAAGAAGACTCCAAGTTGAACTTTTTCGTAGATTTGTGTCCCTCAAGCCCGAAAAAGTATAAAATAATACCTGGGGGAACCGCTTGATCTTGCGACCAAGGAGTACTTTCATAATTAGTGCCACTAACCTGAAAAGTAAAAAGCGATCAAGGACACGTCGTTTTATTTCCGTATCGAGTTTGAAACGACAAAAACCCGGCAATCTTTTCCTGATTTTACGGTCAGAAAAGAGCTATAAGGGGACCGTCTTTTAATTCCGTTTTAACGAGTGTAAAAGAAACGCTCGGCAATCTTTTCATATTTTAGGAGTCAGAAAAGGGCTTAAAAGATGACTCTGATATTTTGGTTCGTGAAAAATGACAATTTTCCCTCTAAATCCCTTTGTCCTGCACAAAAACAACACATTACTCATACCTGTTTAAGATAGGCAAAAATACATCGAAAAACATCTTTTCATGGTGAAAAATGAACAAATTCATCCAAAAAACCTATAAAAAGACCTTTTACCATGTCATTTTTACCGTTTGACTGTTGAGGTTGAAAAAGGAGCTTTTGACAAGAAACTTCCCGTGGTTGCTGCGGAAAATCCGACCGTCGGAATCGAACGCCGTCTTATCCAGGTATTTTACACATCCTACTCTGCATTTCTATCCGTTTAGAATTAATTTTTAGGTCTTAGTTTCATTTTTTGGGGGGGTTTTGGTTTTGGAATGCGCCTCTCGGCGGACGCGGGTGCCCTTCGGGTGACCCGCGTCCCCCGACTTTTTCCTATACAGGAAAACGGTCGGAAGACGCAGCCCGCCTTCAAACCAGCCGCGTCCGAGCGCCCTGTGCTATAAAGGCGGGGTGCGTCTTCTGTGAAACGCGCATTTCAAAACCCCAACCCCCTCAAATAACTATCTAAAAATTCCCAAATCAATTTCTAATGACTATTTCTGGTGTGCAGGGCATTAACCATGTTAGATTGGAGAGAAAGAGAGCATGTAGAGGATGATGAAGCTGCAATAGAACACCAACCTTCCCTGGATGCCCTAAAAGCATGCGGGTTATACAAATACTGGGCCATACCGGGCATGAGGGCTCAGGTAAGATTCTTAGAATGGCTGGTTGAGAGATGGAACGTTTAAGAACAATGCTTTTACATCGGAGGGCACCAGCTCGAGATAGAGCCCTCTGATGTATACTTTCTCACTGGCTTGCCGAATAGAGGTGAGCAACTCAATCTAGCCGGGACTAGGCCGGGTGGCCAATCCCTTGATAGTCTCCGGGAAGAGTGGTGCACACCTGGGGCACACCATTCGAAAGGCGTGGAGATCAAACACATCTCTCTACGTGAACTCAAAGTGATTGCTTTCACGGTTACCAGGATTTGCGGCACGGCCGCCTTGCACATTGCTTCTGGGTCCCAAATGCGGATGGCAATTGACTGTTACCAAGGCACCATTTTCAACTGGTGTGATGCTGTGTCGGCTAATATGAAGAGCCAACTGACTAAGGCAAAGAACAGACGACTGAAAACTTTTGGATATGGGCCTTTAGTCGTGAGCTTTGCCTTAGAGAGAGTTCCGATGCTGATCCCTCAACAACTCACTGTTGATATCTTGGGTCCTCGGGAGCCAAAGATGGTACGATGGGTTACGGTGATGGCCCGGCATCCTGACGAGGGCGCGACAGTTGTTCGATTCACAGATAGCTATTTTCACTGGTTAGAGGACCAGGTTTTTTCGATCCAGGACTTTCCGTATGCCGGAGTAGACTTTCGACATGATCTGGACATGGTTCTTCCACAGGGAGAACAATGGGATGACAGAGGTACTTTATTTTTCACAAGTTTTCAAACTATGTATTTTTTTTGTTTTTTATATATATCGTCTCAAAACTGACAGTAAAATTTTCAAAATGCAGATGTTGGTCCACAGCGTCCAGCCAACCTCCGGCCTTTTGAGAGGAGACATCCAGTTGCACCGGTACCGGCCCCACAGGACGCAGCCGCAGAAGTACTAACTGAGTTGGAGCATGATCTAGAGCGTCTGACGGCATATATGCCTGAGACTACTATGGATGACATTCCTATCAGGCTACAATGCTTTGTAGTCGCAGTCCCTGGACCGTTTAGGAGATTTTTGCGTAAGGTAGCCCGTGCAGTGGTGTCGTATAGGGAGCACCACCAGTGATTGACTAGTCACTTTTGTAGACACATATGACATTTTGGCTTTTTGTACTTATCATTTTTGCCGATCATAAGGTGTTTTTCAACCTATGATCGAAGACGATGTATATTTTTTGACACACTCCTATCTATATATATATCACTATTACTGGCTTATCTTGTTTAACATATGTGATGAAATGTTTTTAAATTTACTTGCATGATTATTGTAAATGTCTGTCCAACATTCGAGAAGCAATTGCATCTGCTAATGTATTTAAAGACCTTGGAATATGCTGATATTCAATGTAATCAAATTCACGTTCCAAGAGACGCACTCTCAAAAACAACCTTAATAACACAGGATTTCTAATGGCATAAACTCTATTAAGCTGTAATACAACAAGTTCAGAATCTAACCTCACTATCAAACGTCGAATTCCAAATGAAATAGATTCGGATAATAATTCAACCACTGCACTGTATTCTGCAATGTTGTTCGTTGTTTGACCGAGGCTTACCCCATGCATAGAAACTAACTCGTCAGAGGGCGAATAGATAACCCAAGCTGCGGAAGAGATATTCCGTGTACTACGACAAGCACCATCAGCAAATCCAATGTATGTTTGGAGAGGCGTCGACATCTGCAATATCAAGAGTAAAACCAAGATAAGCCAGAATAACGACGAAAAACACACTCTCTAAGCTAAGCACACTGACTAAACTAACAAACACGCTAGCTAGAAAGAAAATCTAACCTATCTAAAAATTTCTCCATACCCACCATTTAAGCATAATACCTCTTTAGGTAAAGTCCATTTCTGGGTTTACCCAAAGAGTCCCCATCAAAATCAACCAGCTCATAAGCCCCTTTTGCTAGCTTTCGCTTTACAATGTAGGGTCCATGCCACATAGGAACGAATTTTCCAGCACCTAGCTTATCGTTAGCTTGATCATATAATAGCACTAGGTCTCCTTCCGAAAAACTTCGAGGTGTTACATTTCTATCATACTGAGCTTTCATTCGTTTCGCGTGAGTCTCGATTGCCAATGTAGCGTCACGTCGAGTCTCATCTAATTTAGCCAAGTACAATAAACGTTTCTCCTCTTCGGAAGTAGCTGGAAGTAATTCGACAGCCATTTGAAGTGATGGGATTTCACATTCAATGGGTAACACAGCTTCCAAACCATAAACTAGCTGGAAAGGAGTGAACCCTGTTGAATTTTTCACTGAGGTTCGGTATGCCCATAGCGCTGAAAATAACATGTTGTGCCAATTCGACCGATGAACACCAATGGTTCGTCGGATCATGATAGCTAGAACTTTGTTGATAGACTCAACCAAACCGTTGGCTTGCGGATAATAAGGAGTAGAGCTATCGTGGCGCAAACCAAGCTGGCTTGTAAGCTCAGTCATCATGATGTTTCGAAAATGGCTCCCATGGTCAGTAATGATTGCTTGTGGGACACCAAACCTAGTTATGATATGATTGAATACGAAAACTGCAGCTGTTTTGCCGCTTGCGTCGAATGTAGGCATCGCCTCGGCCCACTTAGTAAAATAATCAACCGCAAGGATGATATACGCATGCCCCCCGGCCGAGTGAGGGTTACAAGTAATAAAGTCGATACCCCATTTGGCGAATGGACCAGCGGAAATTATAGGGTGGAGAGGAGCAGGTGGAGCGCGCATCTTGCGATCAAACACTTGACAGTTGTGGCATTTCCTGACCGCAATGATACAATCCTTAAACATAGACGGCCAGAAATAGCCAGCGCGCAACACCTTCTGAGCTGTGGCATACCCAGACATATGACCGCCACATGCTCCAGAGTGACAATCATTCAAAACTCTCTCAGCCTCTTCGTGAGTTAAACAACGTCGAAAAACTAAGTCTGCCCCCCGGCGATAAAGTGTATCTCCAATAATTTTAAATTACTGGGATTGAAACCGAATTTTTCGACGTTCTTCTTTGGAAGCTTCAGGCCGAAAGGTTTGGGTTTGGAGATAGATGATTATATCCCCGTACCACGGATCTAAAGTACTGATAAGAAACAAAGATTCGTCCGCAATGGACTCCTCTGCCACAGTCTTTGTGTCAGTACTCGGGAAATCACACATCAATTCCGCAAAAACTAAGGATTTCTTAGACTTGGACTTCTCGAACTCCAAGTCGAACTCTTGCAGGATAACTATCCATTTAGAGTACTTGCCCCCTAGCAGTTGTTTTGTCAAAATATAAATCATAGGGTTGCAATCCGAAATAACTGTAGTTTTACGGAGAAGAATGTAGTGACGGAAACGCTGGACAGCTTGAACGGCTGCCAGGGCCAATTTCTCCACATGCGAATATTTTAACTCAGTGGGATTTAAAGTCCTACTAAGATAATATATCACATGTTCCGCTCCGAATTCATCTTCTTGAACTAACACCATTCCAATGGTGGAATGCGAAGCTGCGAGGTATAAGAAGTAGTCCTGGTTGTAGTTGGGAGGATGCAACAACGGTGCATGGGTCAACGCGTGTTTAAGTGCATCAAAAGATTGTTGAGCAATCTCGTCCCAAAAGAATTGTGCGTTCTGTTTCAACAACCGTGTAAAACCTTTAGTGACCTCGGCGTAGTTTGGGATGAATCGGCGTAAAAAGTTCGCTTTCCCTTGCAAACTTTGGAGTTGGCGCAAACTCGAAGGAGGAGGCAATTTGATGATAGCTTCGACCTTCGAGGGATCGACGCGAATGCCGGTTTTTGAAACAACAAATCCCAGCAATCGACCTGTTTCTATACAGAAAACACACTTGTGGGGATTCAACCGAATTCGATAATGCCTACACCTCATAAAGATTGCTCGTAGGTGGACAAGGTGATCAGCTCGATGTAAAGAATGAGCAGGCAAATCATCGAGATACGGTTGCACAATGTGCTTGATGACATTGCCCGTTGAAAAGTGGCCCCGGCATTCTTAAGCCCAAAAGGTAACTTGCAATAAGCAAATGTCCCCCATGGACAAATGAATGCCGTTTTTGGTTGGTCGGCAGGTAGAATATTGATTTGATTATAGCCCGAAAAACCATCCATAAAGGAAAACATTTCACTTCCGGCACAATCATCAATAATTTGATCGATATAAGGCGTAGGATAGTTGTCTTTTGGACAAGCTCGATTTATATCCCTATAGTCGATACAGATTCTTATTGTTCCTTGTTTCTTGTTAACCGGAACAATATTCGATACCCAATCCGTTAACGGGATTGGATAAATGAAACCTGCTTTCAACAACTTTTCGACTTCTGCTTTAATCGCAGCCGCTTTTTGAGGGTGAATCTGACGCAACCGTTGCCGGACGGGTTTAGCATCCGGGTAGGTTTTTATTTCATGAACAACAATGGCAGGATCAATTCCCGGCATTTCCTCGTAAGACCAGGCAAACACGTCGCGGAATTCTTGGAATAGGGCCTTGTAAGTTTGGATTTCATCTTCTGTACAAGCGGCACCTATATGAATGTTTTCCTCGATTCCGGGCTTCACTGAAATATCAATGGGAATAGTACGAGAAATATTCCCTAAATTCAACTCTGAATCAGAATGTTTCGTTGGATCCTGAGCGTCTTTGACATATTCAGCGGTAAAGATAGATGAAAAATCATTTTCAAATACATCATCCTTAGGTAAAAACGAAGATCTGTGATGGAGATCCTCCCATGGTAGATCGTCTACACTTAGGATTTCGCGAAGTTGTTCGTCAGATGACACGACTTCGGGAAACGCTATCCGTTCTAAGGTTGAGGTGAAAAGTGATTCTTCACTGACCACATTCATTTGGTCGATTTCGGTTGAATGCGAGTCGGTAAAAGACATGACGGCTTCATAAGCAATTTCATATGGACTCAAAGGCATAGCATCACCGAATGAGTCTATCTCAGAGTCAGATGGGACAATCCAAGGATCGTCATAAATAATGTTTTCTGATGTAATCATATGAATTGTTGCAAATGAAGGGTCTACGTTGAGTGGAGGGAGAGGAAAAGTTCCCAGTAAACCGGAATCCTTAACTAAACCTACACCAACATCCCTATAAGGGATTGTCGTCTTACCGACATGCTGGATACTCTCTGAAGAGGCTGGGTCGGATGAAAAGTATGTCAGCTGATCAATAGTCACGATCTTACCGTTATATGGAAACTTAATTACTCTGAAGACCGATGAAACGACCGCTGTCATAGCATATGACCAACTTCGACCCAAAAGAAGGTTGTAGTCTAGAGGGGCATCAACCACTTCCACATCCAGACTAACGGTTTTACCTTCTACCCCTATAGGCAATTCTTGTAGAATACCAAACGGACGGAACCCACGGCCATCAAAGGCCTTAAGGATGGTGGGGGATTGGTTCAACGAAGGAGAACCAAGCGATCTCCAACATTGAATCGACATAATACACGTAGAAGCTCCCTCATCAATCACAGTCCGATGAATAGGCCTGTTTTTGACTATCACTGGAATTTGGAAAGCCATTTGATGGGGGAGACGTGGCGTACTATTTTCTAGATCAAAGATTATCAGGTTCGGGTCCTGAACATCAACAGCTCCGATAGCCGACAAAAGTAATTTTCGTTGTGCTGGGCATGATTGCAGCACTTCTAACGCCGACATTGCTGAGGGTGAAACAGCTAAGTCCTCAACAATGTTGTAATTCTGGGCAGCTCTCGCATGTGGATTGAAAGCAGACCTTCGAAGTACACCCTTGGCGGGCGGTTTAATTACTAAGTCCGGGTTAGGTTTTTCGATCTGTAGTGGATCGGAACCGGGAGCTGAGGTTGATGGGTTAGAATGAGAAGATTCTGCTTCCTTACCATCAACAGGAGCCTTACTACCATAATCTTGCGATCGAGTCGCAATCCTCACATGAGACATCATCAAAATGGGTTCTTCACTGGCATTCGAAGAAGAACCTATCATCTTATTCTCCTGCTCCGGAAATGGATTTTTTAACACAGCAGGAGTGGGAGAACCTTTGACTATTTTCACAACCTCGGCCCGATGGGGGCAATCTCTCGTAAAATGATCCTCTTCACAAATAAGACAAGGATATCGAGGTTTGCGCTTTTCGTCATTGGTTTCCGACTTTTCAGTTTTCTCCTTTGGAGCCTTGTCTGCTTTAGCCTTCTTCTTTCCTTTCTTCTTCCCACCGTTTTTTGATTTGGCCGTAGATGACTCTACAGCGTGAATGTCGGCGGTAAGTTTAGGAGAAGACTCTCCTGTCGGAGAATCAGGCAAAGTGATAATTGGAGTAGTTGAAGCCTTGGAAGACTTCTTCTTGCTCTTCATAGTCACGATACCAATCATACCATCAGCGGCATGAGATCCCAAAGGAGCAGCAGCGATTTGATTCGACTTTGGAAGATCCGGAATCTTCTCGTGTAACGTACCCGACTGAGTGTAAACTAAGTCAAGGTATTGTGCCTGAGCAATGACTTGCTCCTCAGTAACTACTCCGGCCTTAGCTACATCTTCAGTAATCTTCGGTAATAATGATTTGACAAACCATTCAGCTAAGATTTGGTCCGGGATAAAAACTTTCACTAATCTCCTTCGACGTCTCCACTCATGAATATGATCAGAAATATACGTGGACGTCGATTGTTTTAGTGAAGTTAATAACTCCGTGCCGTTATCGTATCTGACCGGCAACTGAAAGTGAGTTAAGAACGAGGTAGCTAACTGGCTAAAGTTGTAAAAAGAGGCCCGTGGTAACTCAATGTACCACTTGGCCGCGAGACCAATGAGTGTACGCTGGAAAAGACGTAAGCGGATCAAATCATCCGAGATAGAATTTGAAGCACACCAGAGGTGGTAAGTCATCACGTGATTGGACGGATCCTCTCCAGACTTACCTTCAAACTTGGGTATATCACTGGGCAACTTATTTGGCATTGGCGGCCAGAACTGAAGATATTGAATTGGATCGTTCGTTAGGCGCGTCAAGTCTGGTAAATCCAAAGTTGCGATAAACGGTAACTGCCGGTTAGGATCTCTAAAACTCTGGGTCACAATACCAGCCCCAGGAGGAGGATATCCAGGATAACTAGGAACAGGAGTCGCATTTGGGATATTATATCCTCCTGGAAAACCAGGATTAACCGGACCGTACTGGGGTTGTTGAGGTTGTTGATAAGTGTACCCAGGATACGGTTGATACTGGTAAACCGGTTGTTGGACAGCTTGCCCATGTTGGTACTGTCCCTGGTACGGAGGTTGAACAAATTGAGGTTGAGTAGTAACAACCGTACTTATACCAGGCTGACCTACAGGCATCTGGACCGTGGTTTGAATCGTAGATCCAGACAACGGTAAAGATGTCTGAGGTGTGGTAACAGGGACAGTAGAAACTGGAGCCGTCGATACTCCAGACGTAAGTATGGTAGATGTAGCGGTAGTTGCAGCAGCCGTTTGAGATGGAGTACTAGGTGCAATTGACGGCTGAGTAACTACCGAAGTTACAGAAGTTTGAACATTTGGCTGGACAGGTTGCGGTTGCTGGGTTGGACCAGAAACTACGGGTTGTCCAGCTTGAGGAACCATCTGTACACTTGGCTGCAACACCTGTTGACCCTGTGATGGATCCCACACTAACATTCCAGGGTATTGACCCGTAACAGGTTGAGGATACTGAGATCCATAACCAGATTGAGGGTAGGATTGATAATTGTAAGGTGCATTTCCAATACTTGGAACATATGACTGACCTTGAGGCGGTTGATAACCTTGACTCGAGTATTGACCTTGAGGTTGATAACCTTGAGGTAAATACTGATACTGGGGTTGACCTTGACCTTGAGGTTGGTACCCTTGAGGTTGATAACCTTGGGGTTGATACCCTTGAGGTTGCCATCCTTGGGGTTGCCATCCTTGAGGTTGATATTGATACTGAGGTTGACCTTGGGGTACATATTGAGGCTGGGGTTGACCTTGAGGCACGTATTGCACCATAGGTACATACTGACTTTGAGGTTGCCCCCCAGACACAATTTTTGTACCTTGAGGTTGCCCCCCAGGCGTTAATTGCGGTTGCCCCCCAGGCAGTAATTGGCCACCTTGAGGTTGGGAAACGGGAACTGAACCTGACATCATGTAAATGTCTCCTACACCCAATGGTATATTACCACTGTTTCCAGCAAATAACCCATGATCAACGGGTTGAGGAGATGCCCCTGCAAAGGTACCAGAAAGTGACTGATACCCAGTGGGAACAGAAGGACCGCCGTGTAAAAAAGATTCAGGACTTTGAGTAAACACAGACGACTGACCAGACATATTTACAGGAGTATAAATACCTCCAGGTGGAAAAGGAGTACGAGGTGTAGAAAAACCTACTGAGTTGTCTAAAAAATTGGTTAACGCAAGGTACCAAGAAGTACTTCTATGAGGACTGTAAAAGATGGATTCACGCTCCCTTAGATCAATAGTAAGTTGACCTTCAAGGTGAGAGACACCTATATCCTCTTCTGGAGCAAGTTCTTCTATAGCAATCAAACCAGAAGGTAGATTTTCGGTGATAATTCTTTCTATTCTCGGTGAATCTGGAACACTAGAAGTTGGAGTAACAGGTTCAGATATTTCTGGTTCTTCGCCTGTATCACTAGCAGACGAAAAACTATCAACAAGTTCAAAAACTGAAACAGCTTCGGGATTATAACCTGTCTCTAAACTTTGGTAATCTGGATGGACTACCAAGGAAGACTCTCCTTCTTCAGGTGAACCTACTCTACTGTCACTAGGAGGAGTTACAAGGACCTTTAACCCTTCGTACTGACCCGGAATGTCTTCAGGAGATTCACCCCGCGATTTACGGAGTTTTCTTAACAAATCTATTCCGGTAACAATCTCAGGAGACTTGCCCCGAAGTCTACGGGACTGTCTCGGTAATTCCGCCACAGCTAAAGACTTTTAACTACTACACACGAAAACAAAGTAAAAATTTCAAATCAAACCACCTAAAGCCGCTAAAGAACCAAACAAATTTTGATGCACACGCCTAAAGAATCTAGGGCGTCAAACCACACACAAACAGTAGCCTTCCGGACCGAAAACACTAGTTGGAGATGAAACCCAACATCGCCGAATTCAGTACAGAAGTGGAGGGTGGAACAGTTACCCCGGCAACCTGCTTAATGAATAGACCGGCACAAGTTCCTCCACTTTAACCGTCTCGAAGTGAAGCGAACCCCCCGGAAAATCCAAGTGAGTATAACCGACGTCTGCTCCAGGTACAGTGGGATCTTCCCTCCACCGTCACCTTGGGTAGAATCCTAGAGATTATGGTCACTAAGGTTACCAACGGCCACAAGTACACCTGGGGGAACAGTCTAAACTCCGACAGCACGCAAGGGCAGAGTAACAAGCTCAATCCCCTTACCGGCTCCTTGACAATAATCCAAGGTTTACCGATAAGTGACCCCTGGCTCCTCGACAATGGTTAATCCGAGGTTTACCGTTTGTAATACGTACTGTCTGGCGTCGTTCCCAACGAGGGAGGATTGATCCCCTCACTGGTTCGGACACGAGCTCGTGCTTCTCCTTTAAGAGGAGCTTTCCCAGAGTGTAAATGTAACAATTGGATTTGATTCTAACTCAAGATCAGCTACTTGTTTGGTTTTACTGTCTTGGAGAGTTAAGTACTCACCTACTCCAAGACACTAGCCTAAGCTAAGTTGGTGCTTCAGAGCCCTAGTAAAAGAAAAGTTACTATGTAAATTTTACTTTAAGCGTGAATTTTATGGTTTTTCTTTAACTCAAAAGGTGGCGGAGATGAAACCAGTGGTGTGTAGACTCGACTCAAACCACTACAAAAATGCACCTAAGATGATTTACTCTACTTTCTCTTTTTCAATGAAATTCTTAGCTAAGAAAGTTTAGAGAATGCAAATTTATAAAAAACAACTCTCTTTTGCAATGAAAATCAAAGAAATAAAGCTCTTAATCTTTCCAAGCATACAAACATGACCACTCTTTACGTGCACGAAAAACTCTTTTTCTCTTTCAAAAACAAAAAGCTACTTGAAACAAGACTTTTAAAGAAGATGTTTTTGTATTTTTCTTTTAATAAATCAAACAAGTCTAATGTAACAAAAATCAATCTTAACAACTATTAAAATCTACGAAAATGCACTCACAAGCAAACTAAAAGGTAAATTTACTCTAAGCAATCTTAACGAGGCCAAAACCTACAAAGATGTTTCTAGGTTGTTTTACTTGACCAAAATCAAATCAAGGACCAGCTATTGCAGAATCAAGAGCTGATCAAAACAAAACTCAAATCTTTTTGTTCTTTTTGTAAAATGGAAATCAAGACTTAATCAACAAGCACTTTGAAATTTGACCAAAGAGACAACTCAACAGGTTGGTTGCTCACACGGGTAGACTTACGACAGATCCGACTCTTAAGAAGGTTGACCAAACCAGAAAGATCTAAGGCTTGACAACTTCCACCATTAAAGTCACTACAGGATCTACTCAAAAATCAAACCCTAGGCTTAAATTTCAATGAAATCCACTAAAACACTTAATGCTACGAAAACCAATTCAGGTGAAGGATCTTTGACAGGATACTAATGGATCTGGGCAGCAAAATCTATAAAAAAGCAAAATTTAAGAGGAAAAAATAAGAAAAATGGAATTTTCTCAAATTTTGGCAGAGGACGCAGGCGACCCGTTAGAACAGGTGCGTGCCCGCTCTGTGCGCACAGCAACAGTGCGTCCAGGGACGCACTGTGCAATACTAAGAGGGTGCGTCCGACTGTAAAACTCAAGAAAAACTAAATCTATTTTACTGCTAAGCTAATCCACCCAAACACAAATTCACACAGTCAAAAACCAGAAAAAGAAATCAATTTTCTCAGAGCAAAGTTCATTCAAAGGAAAAATCTTTTTCATTCATGGATTCCCCAGCGGAGTCGCCAATTTGTCAGGCGGAAAGAGTCGATTGTGCGGACACAACCAACCTCCCTAGGAGCCTAAGACTCTCTAGTGACAAACAAGACAAACAAGATCTATCCTTCTCTAAACATGCATTATAATATGAGATATCAAGTGTTTTGTTCTTACCTTTGTCCAAACGCTGTTGTAGAAGTCCAAGCTTTGTTGATCCGGATGAGCTCCTCCTTTTCTCCAAAACCTGCAATCACCAACAGTCAAACAATTAAATAGCACCTGATTATAACATAAAACAAAGCATATTCAACATGTAGACCAAGGAGCACATGAAATAACTCATAAACAACAAGTTATTGAGAAGAATGGACTCATTTGCATTAATAGGTAACAAAAGAACAAATACAACCTGAGCCTTGGTGTTGTGCAAGTCCTTCCCAGGGTCCTTCAAGAGTTATCCTTTACTTTGACAAAGCACACCCACTTCCAAATAGAACAAGTAAAGATGGCAATCTCTCCTCACAAGCTTCTAAATGGGAGTCCTAATTCCTGCAGCATTTACCCTTAGAAAATGTATAGCTCTAACCTCCCCTCCTTCTGGCCCAATGCCTTTATTTATAGTGCTCAAGAGGAGGTTAATCAGGTCCACCATCAATGGGATAATCCCCTCTTTGGGTGGGATAGCTCCCTTATTGATGGGATAAGTTCCTCTTTGATAGGAGTGCATGAACCATCTGGAGGCGCCCAATACACGTCGAACAACCTTCTAGAATGCTCTAGAAATAACCACAAGTAACTTTTTAAAGATGAAACTTGCGCATTCTAACTTTTACAGGGGGACGCACCTGTCCCTTTACATACAGAGCATCCAAAGACGCAGTTTTTGTGAACATAGAGAGCGTCCCCGCAGGTAAGTTTGAGAGAACCTGCGTCCCCAGAGATAAATACATTTATACAAGACTTTCTCTCTTTTTGGAGTTTGACATGGAGAGGAGAGGCATAAGACTTGCCTAAGAGGGTAGCATGACTGTTGATTGAGCCATACTAACTGTAAATAGTCATGGTGACATTTTTTAGTGTAACACTTGGTTAGCCACTGCAGATGCTTACATAAGTTGTCATGCAGGAAATATGACCATCAAAAATGGTCCTATGTCCAAGTAGCTAGTCCTATATCCTCCTGCCCAACCTTCCTTAGAGCATGACTTACCACTTTGGTTGGAGGAGGGAGAAGAGGATGAAGTATACTCAGCACCTTTGTGCACCCTAGATACCACCAGAAGAGACCCCCCAACCGAGGATGACTTGATTGAGACCTTGATCCAGAATCCACCTTCCAGTGCACTCTCCTTAGAGAAATTAGTGGAGGATGCCCAAGCCAGCACCTTAGTGGATCTTTGTACGACCAACCCTGTCACTCCCAGAGTCAAGAATGTGGAGTTCGGCCCTGAGAGAACGTTAAAGATCAGCTCCTCCCTATCTCTTTCCCAGGAAAGGGAGCTGTGTAGCCTGTTGGCCAGTCACCTAGATGCTTTTTCTTGGAGTTATAAGGAGATGAAAGGAGTCCATCCCTCGGTCTGTACCCATCACATATACATCAATTTGGCCTACTTACCTTGCTCAACCTTTCATCTTTTATCACTTATGCATTCATTTCTTGGTATATTCGTGTTATTTGTAGGAAGAAGGGCAGGCATTATATCTATGTGGCTAATACATGATGATTTTAGGTTTTTTGGCATTAAAGGGAGCAAAGACCACGCAGAAGGAGACAAGGAGACAACAAAGGTGGCATTGCAGGTTTATAGGGAGGTTGTCTACAGCCTTAATGACCTCCCTCGTGATCTCCACCCTAACTCCGAGCTCCAACAGCTCTCCCCACCGAGCTTAAAGGCAGCCAACAGGTTCTACAGGAACAACAGTTTACAGCAGTTTAACTTTTAGTTGGACAGCCGAGCTCCATTAATTGAGGAAGCCAGCTTGATCCTCATCATGTATAAATATTAAGGCCGTGGCCTTTGATAGGAGCTTTTTTTAACTTTTGAACTATTGTTGCAATTTCTAAGCACGAGCTACAGCTCGGTTTTTGCTCTTTGTAAGCCAGTTTTGGCATGTCATTAGACTCATGATTATTCAATAAAGATAGGCAGCTTTTGATTCAATTCTGAGTTTCTAAGGGAGCTATAGCTCTCAGGTTAGGGCCCAACCTGAGAGCAATAGACCTCCTCTTCCTTGTATTGTTACTTGTCTTTCTTTTCAGCATTTTATTCCTCTGTTTTGACATGCATTTAGAAATTATAGTTTGCTGATTTGATTTCTTTTATGTGATTGAGTAGGATTAGTTTATGGTTCAAGTGCTTTTAGTTGCTTAGATTAGAGTAGAAGGATCAGCATTCATTAGAGCTCCAAGAAAAGGCTGATAGTGCACTCACTGCCATCTCTGTTTAGAGATTGGGGGTGTAGACCGTACCAGCCACCAAAAACGTAGTCATACACTTTCATTCAAGCTGCAACACAGTCATTTCAATTATAGATCCATCCATGCATTCTGATCTTGAGCAGTATTTCCTCATTCCAACTCCATGCACGATTTTTCTCTGAAGTATACATTGCTGTTCGTTGATTTAATAACACAGTCAGGATAAATTGATGAATTCTTGGTTTTGTGCAGATTTGTTTCCTTTACACTGCGTTGCATCACTCTGTTATCTTCTTCTTCTTCTCAACCGCGTCTAAAGCCACCTACCCAACCTCTCTTCAGATCGTTTTCCTTCCAACACTTCCACTGTTCACGTAGCTCCATCTTTTCGGACTTGTCATTGCTTCCACCCTTCCATTCACTAACTAGCTGCAATCACTCTTTCCTCATCTCATATCTCTATCCCTGAGCCATCATAAGCCCCTTTCCATCCTACCTATCCACCTGTACCACTCCTCCACTCCTCCAACACCCAAAACTCCAACCACAGAACATCCTGTAGAAGTTAGCAGACTTCCTGTAGAAATCCCAAGCTTCCTGTAGGATCCCCTGCAGACATCCTGTAGAAACCTGTAACCTCGGTTGCCGAGCACCTGAACGTTGTGGACTTCTATGGAATGATGTTTTGGATCCTCTGGAACCTCTCCTAGCCCTCCTGACCTTTCCCAAGCTTTCTTTCCCTTCGAACTACCCCTGCGCAGTCAAACCCTAATAAGAAACAAAATCATAATAACTCCAAACCACTTAAGCAAAAATACAAAAACAATGTTCTTTTCAGTAGAAGTAGCTTAGTTTCATGCATCTCATATCACTAGAAGTAATGGCATCATTTCTAGAAGTTTGCACACCCACCATTGCATCATAGAGATTAGACTAGTCAGATTAGGGTTTACTAGGGTTTCCCTGTTTTGTTGGCTTTCAGTTCATTATTGCAAAGTAGGTTAATTTCCTTTGAGGTAGTCTTCGTCCATCATTTAGAAAGCTTCTTCTGAGAGCATATAGAAGTTGGCTTGAGCCCTAGCGGACTTGTGCCAGCTGACCAAGTGACAGCTGCGACAAGAGCTAGTACTTGTGCATACAGCACCGTCGCTTCCAAGTTTGTTACGAACTATCGGGTTGATAAAATTAGAGATAGGAAGCTCCAGGAGTTGTAGCATTATTGCTACAATACTGGAGCCCACCAAACACTTACACCATGGGGCCTTAAAAATCATGCAACATATTACCACCGGTCTCCTGAAACGCACCCTTAATTAACATGATGTTTGCAAGGGATGCACATTGGGGAAATATGTCAAATCCACCTTCCAAGGATGAGATAGAAAAGTGAGAGAAATATTGGAGTGAGTCAACTTTGATTTATATGTACCATTTTCTACAACCTTTACAACAAAACACATGTATTCAGTATTTTTGTTGACGACTTTTCTTGAAAATGTTGTGTCTTATTCATGCAGAAGAAGGATGAAGTTTTCTCAAAATTTGTTGAATTCAAAGAATTGGTTGAAAAGGAGACTAGTAAAATATTGAAAGCCTAGAGAAGTGATAATGGAGGAGAACTTGATTCTAGCACCTTCAAGGACTTTTGTGCCAAAGTTGGTATTAGAAGATAATTGATAGCACCCCATAACCCACAAAAAAAATGGGGTGACTGAAAGGAAAAACAGAATTATCGTGGGAGCAGAAAGAGCCATGTTTCATTATCAAGGGATGCCATTACATCTGTGCGTAGAAGCATGCAACATCAAAATTTATTTGTAGAACATGAGCCCTCATAGAATACTTGGCATGATCACACCCAAAGAATCTTTCTCTAGGAGGAAGTCAGATGTATCTCATTTTTGAATTTTTGGAGCTACTATGTATTATCATGTCTCTAAGGATAGCAGGAAGAAAATTGAGCCTACAACTGAGATGGGAGTCTTTGTAGGATACAAAAATACACCACATAATTATTGGGTCTATTTTCCATCACTTGGGGTGATAGTGGTGAGGAGAGATGTCACATTTGATGAGGAGAAGGCTATGAGATTTTCTCTAGAGTGAGAGTTGAGTATCCCACCAAAGGAGGAGCTTCTAGATCCAAATGAGGAGCCTCATGCAAAGGTTCATGATGTTGTGGAGCAGCCACATGTGGAGGAGTAGACATGAGGCCGAGTGGAGGCACCCACTCAACCAGAATCTTCCAGAGAGGGGAGGAAGAGAACCAGAGAAACTGAAAAATTGGTATATAACTCACGGGAGCATGTGAGAGCTCCTACATGTCAACACAGGAAGAGGAGGTAACTAGATAGATACACTGCGTATATGGCTATCTTGATAGAACTCATTGAGTCAGAGCCTTCTTCATTTGAGGAAGCAGTTTCTCAACTAGTGTGGATTGATGCCATGGTGGAGGAGTATCATTCCATTATGAAGAACACTATATGGGAGGTGGTGCTGATACTAGAGAAAAATTTAGTGGTTAGATCCAGATGGATCTACAAAGTGAAGCATGCAGCTTATGGGAGCATCGAGAAGTACAAGGTCAGATTTGTGGCCAAAGGCTTCTCACATGTAGAGGGAGTGGACTATGAGGAATTTTTTTCCTGTGTGGAAAGATATTCCTTGATCAGAACCATTCTAGAATTAGTTGCACAGATGGGGTGGAAGATCCACCAGATGGATGTGATGACCGCCTTTCTCAATGGTATTTTTGAGGAGGAAATTTACATAGAGATACTAGAGGGATTTAAGACATATGGCAGGGAGACACATGTGTGCAGACTCATGAGAGCCATGTATGGTCTCAATCAGGCACCCCAAGCATGGTACACTTGGATCGACACATATCTTAGTGGATTAGGATTCAACAAAAGTGAAGTAGTTGCTAATATCTATCACATTATCGTAGACAACAAGTTGCTTATCTTGGTATTGGATGTTGATGACTTGATACTTACAAAAGATGTGCAGTTGATCCACTCTTGCAAAGAGGACCTTGCAAGAGAATTTGAGATGAAAGACATGGGATTAATGTATTACTTCCTTGGGCTAGAAGTATGGTTGGGTGATGGTGAGTTTTTTGTGAGTCATGGGAAGTATTCCTCTAAAATACTTCAAAGATGTCACAAGGAGAATTGCAAGCCTATGGATACACCTCTAGATATAAACTGGAGGAAGGAGAGTGCTTCTTCAAGAGAAGCATTAGATGCTACCTTATACAGACAACTTGTGGGATCCTTGATGTATATGGTGAACACAATGTCTAACATATGGTATGCAGTTAACAAACTTAGCCAAGTGATCCGAGTGGATATTGGTGGCCATTCACCTATTGCACTTGGACCCCCATTATTGTTTCTTTCAGTTTTTCAGTTTCCTGAATTGTAGCACAACTTACTATTTTTTGGAAATTTTTCAGGTCCTAAACGTCCAGATCCATTTTGAGGCCCTAAACAATGTTTTTTGGGAAAAATGGGACTGACAAGGGACACAAACAAGTTTTGGTTAGTTGGAAGTTATAGTCCTCAAATAGATATTTATAACGAGGAATTGTGCACGCAAAACGAAGATTGTATGCCAAATTTACGACCCTAGGAAATTGATGTACCAATTTACCCAAATGGGGCCCATAGTTTTGGCACTTCATCTCCTAGGGTTAGTGTTTTGGCCTTCGAGCCTCATTGTAACACAGTTCAAAGGTAGGCTACCATTGATTTGGACTTAAACAAGAATGTAATAAATTACATATATAACCATAAATACAGAGATGCAACATAAATAATGCTTCATTTCATTAATATCGAATACTGAAATATGCTTACAAACAACAATGGAAATAAACTAGCGTGGACGATGATAGCTTATCTCTGAGAAGAGATGTCGCGGCTACCTACCTCTGAACTGTGTTACAATGAGGCTCGAAGGCCTATTTATTATTGAGAAACAAGGGAAAACCATAAACATTGAAAACCCTAACACTAGGAGATGAAGTGAAAAAATTATGGGCTCCATTTGGGTAAATTGGTGCATCAATTTCCCGGGGTCGTAACTTTGGCATACAATCTCCATTTGACGCACAAAATACCTCGTTAGAAAGATCTATCCAAGGAATACAACTTACGACTATACAACACTTATTTAATGTCCTTGTTGGCCCTAGTTTTCCCAAAAAAAACTTCGTTTAGGGCCCAAAATGACTCCAGAAGTTCAGGACCCAAACACTGCTAAAAATAGTAAACTGTGCTACAATTTAGGAAACTAAAAAATTGAAAGAAATAATGGTGGGGATTTAAGTGGAATAGGAGGGTGGCCACCAATATCCACCTGGATCACTCCTCCCCCCTTAGGAAGCAATGGTTTGCATTGCGTTGAGTTTGTCCATGAGATGAGGAAACTTCTGCTGAACTTGGTCCCTCGTGAGCCACTTGCCTTCGTGCAGGAGTTGCCCAGATTTGACAACCCAATATAGTTGGATCTTTAGCTGGCGTTTGTTCTTGAATTGTGTGTCCACAATCTGATCAGTTGTGGCTTGTTCCATGCAGTCTGGGTTTAACTGTGTTGGTGTGAGTTGTTCTGCAATGTCTGATGTGTCAAGTAATGGTGGGAAGTATGGTCGAAGGTGGTCCACATTGAACGCTAGGTGCAGACCAAGGAATGGGAAAATGCTAATCTCAAAATAATTGTCTCCCACAACCTTGGTAATGGTGTAAGGAACATATCAGAGTAGTATGGGCTTCTAATGGGGTCCAGTAAGGCGTTTTTTCCACAAATACAAAAAAACTTTATCGCCCACATGAAACTTGTGTGGCACCCGATGTTGATCATGTCACTACTTGTACTTTGCATTTTCCACAATGGAGCGGTGATATATCAACCCGTTGGGGAGAGGTGCCCCAAGAGTCAGATCGAACGAATGCTTGACATGACGATGCAACAGTACCCCTGTGGGTGAGGAGAAGATGTCCTAGTATTCTTTCATGATCGTATCCACCTACTTCTGTTGCGTGGAGGAACCCTTCCTGGTGGCCATGGATGTGGCTACGATCTTCCCCTTACTTTGAGAGTGAATGAGAAATAAAATAGATTTCCTAGTCTCGCAGATGATCTTACTGCATTTCTTTGCAAAGATCAAAGAAGTGGTGGTAGGTGGGGCTACCTCTCATATCGTGTATAATGTATTACTGAAATAAATAATAACAGAGCGAGGTTGAGACTCATACACAACATGTCGATTCCACAAGTATGGTTTTCCTAATAATAAATTGCAAATTTCAAGAGGAGCAACATCACACAATACCTCATCTGTGAAGGGCTTGATGTTGTAGGGAAGGTGGCACTGTTGGCTAACTTGAAAATCTTGTCCTTGGTGAAGCCACCCGATACTATACGGCTACGGGTGTGGTGTAGTCAGTAGGTCCAACCGCTTCACGACATCTACTAAAATGAGGTTCTTTCGGCTCCCATTGTTGAAAATGAATTGCAATGGCGAACCCTTCACCCACATTTGTGAGTGGAAGAGACTCTCCCCCTCCTCTAGACCTTAGGGCTCATTCTTCTGGATCTTGCCAGTGGCAATAGTGGCACTAGGCTTCGCATAGAAAATATACTTCCATTTTTCATTCCTCTTGTTGGGTTCTAACTCAAAGTCAGAACATGCATTTGATTCTAAAGCCTTCAACTCAGCCACCAACGACTGCTTGGTCCGACACTCACTTGTGTTGTGAGTGGGGCTCTTAAGGAATTCACACCACTTTCCTGTGTCCTTCTTTGACTTCATGGTGTTGTTCTTTTCTTTCAGCTTCGATGGGTTGTCTTGGGTCATCCTGCCTTAGCTTTGTCCTTTATTCTTTAGTTTCGGGATGCCTTTCCCTTACTTCGGATTCACAAATCCAAAGTCTCGCTTCTTCTGTTTAAAATTTTGCTCGATTTTGATAGCGTATTGGCACGCCGTGCCAAGCGGGAGATTTCTAGGAACTCCATCTCGTCCTAGATGTACCTGTGTAGGAAACATTGGTATTTGAGTACCAAATTTCACTCAGAATCCTTGATACCCAACTTTGTGCGAAAGGTATGAAAAATATTGGTAAACTTCAGCATGTATTGGTCCATTCCCTACCACAGCGTGGTCCACTTTATGTATTTATCTTCATAGGTTTCGACAGAGTAGTACTTCTTCTTGATGGCATCTTGAAATGAATTCCAAGTGGGTGCGGCTGAAAACAGTAAGGGTTACCTCTCATCCTTATGCTCACAATAGGTTTTGCATGAGTCCTTGATGTGGGGGGCGACTTTGAGAAGTGAAAATGTAATCTTTTCCTGGCGTGAAAAATCATGAACGGAGAAATATCCTTCTAGCATTATTAACCATTTATCTATGACATCGAAATTTATCCGACCCTCAAATATGGGAAGGTAAAAGTTAACTTGTACCTTAAAGCATGTGGCGCTTCCAAAGTAGCTGCTAGAAGTAGATGCATCGCCCCTGCGTGGCCGCTGAAGGATCTGGGAAAAGTTGTCCATCATCGTGTTCCTCTGTCACTCGAGGGCTTCTTCATGCAATATTTGGAAAGGATCTCCTACCCCCTCGTATTTCTTTTCTTCCCCAATGGGAGGCCATCAGGATTTGTGAGGCTGGTCTTGTAAATGTTCGACAAGTTTCAGCCCTAACTCCTTATATCCCAACCTTGTTGGAGACATGCAAAGGAAAAAAGAGAAAGAGAAGACCACTTTGATACCACTAATCCAAATTTAAACAGGAATGTAATAAATTACAGATATACCCATAAATACAGAGATGCAACAGAAATAATGCTTCATTTCATTAATATCGAATACTGAAATATGCTTACAAACAACAATGGAAATAAACTAGCTAGGGCGATGGTACCTTACCTCTGAGAAGAGATGTGGTGGCTACCTGCCTTTGAAATGTGTTACAATAAGGCTCAAAGGCCTATTTATTATTGAGAAAGAAGGGAAAACCCTAAACATCCAAAACGATAACCCTAGGAGATGAAGTGCCAAAACTATGGGCCCTGTTTGGGTAAATTGGTACATCAATTTCTCGGGGTCGTAAATTTGCCATACGATCTCCGTTTGACGTGCACAATACCTTGTTAGAAATATTTATCTGAGGAATACAACTTCTAACCAACCAACACTAGTCTATAAGATTTTTTGGCCCAAGTTTTTCCAAAAAATGTCGTTTAGGGCCTCAAAACGACTTCGGAAGTTGAGGACCCGAAAAACTGCCAAAAATAGTAAATTGTGCTACAATTTTGGCAAACTAAAAAACTAAAATAAACAATGGTGGGGTTCCAAGTAGAATAGGTAGGTGGCCACCAATATCCACCTGGATCATTCACCCCCCCTTAGGAAGCAATGGTCCCAATTGTATTGAGTTCCTCCATGAGATGAGGAAACTTCTGGTGAACTTGGTCCCTGGTGAGTCACCTTCCTTGCTGCAGGAGTTGGCCAACTTTGAAAAACCAATATAGCTGGATATTCTACTAGCAAGTGTTCTTGACCTGTGTGTCCATAATCCAATCAGTTGTAGCTTGTTCCATGTAGTCTAGGTTTAACTCTATTGGTGTGAGTTGTTGTGCAATGTCTGATGTTTCCATTAATGGTGGGAAGTATGGTTGAAGGCATTCCACATTGAACACTAGGTGCAGTCCAAGGAATGGGGGAATGATGATCTCAAAAGAATTGTCTTCCACAACCTTGGTAATGGTGTAAGGACCATATCGGAGTGGTCTGAGCTTCCGATGGGGTCCAATAAGGCATTCTTTATGCAAATTCAACCGAACTTTGTCGCCCACTTGAAACGTGTGTGGCACCCGATGTTGATCATGTAGATGCTTGTACTTTTTATTTTCCACAATGGAGTGGAAATATATCATCTTGTTGGATAGAGGTGCCCTAGGAGTCAGATCGCATGAATGCTTGACCTGATAATGCAACAGTACCCCAATGGGTGAGGAGAAGATGTCCCTGTATTCCTTCATGACTGTATCCACCTACTTCAGTTGCATGGAGGAACCCTTCTTAGGGGCCATGGATGTGGCTACGATCTTCCCCTTACTTTGAGAGAAAACAAGAAAGAAAATAAATTTCCTAGTCTGGGAGATGATCTTACTGCATTGCTTCACAGAGATCAAAGAGGTGGCGATAGGTGGGGCTACCTCTGGTATCCTATATAACGTATTACCAAAAGAAATAATAATAGAGCGAGGTCTAGACTCATATATAGCATGTTTCTTCCACAAGTATGGTTTTCCTAATAATACATCACAAATGTCAAGAGGAGAAACATCACATAATACCTCATGTGTGAAGGGCTTGATGTTGTAGGGAAGGCGACACTGTTGGCTAACTCGGAGATCTCATCCTTGGTGAAGCCACCCAATACTGCACGATTGTGAGTGTGGTGTATTTTGTAGGCCCAAAATTTTTGTGACATCACTGAAAAGAGGTTCTTTTGGCTCCCACTATCGACAATGAATTGCAGCGGTGAACCCTTCACCCAAATCTGTGAGTGGAAGAGACGCTCACTCTCCTCTAGATCTTCGGGCTCATTCTCCTAGATCTTGGTAATGGAAACAATGGCACTATGCTTTGTATCAATAATAAGCTTCCCTTTTTCATTCCTCTTGTTGGTTTCTAACTCAGAGTAAGAACATGCATCTGATTTTGAAGCTTTCAATTTGGCCACCAGCGACTGCTTGGCCCGACACTCACTTGTGTTGTGAGTGGGGCTCTTCTGGAACTCACACCACTTTCTTGTGTCCTTCTTTGACTTCATGGTGTTGTTATTTTCTTGTGGCTTTGACGGGTTGTCTTGGGTCACCCGGCCTTGGCTTTGCCCTTTGTTCTCTGGTTTAGGGATGCCTTTCCCTTTCTTTGAATCGTGGATCCAAAGCCTCGCTTCTTTTGTTTAAAATTTTGCTCGATCTTGACAACGTATCAGTACGTCGTGCCGGGCGAGGAGATGTCTAGGAACTCCATCTCATCTTGGATGCACATATGTAGGAAACCACGGTATTTGAGTACCAAATGCTGCTCGGAATCCTTGATACCCAACTTTGTGTGAAGGGTATGAAAAATATTGGTAAACTTCGACACATCTTGGTCCCTTCCCTGTTGTGACATGGTCCACTTTATGTATTTATCCTCATAGCTTTCGATAGGGTAGTACTGCTCCTAGATGGCATCCCGGAACAAATTCCAAGTGGGTGCAGTTGACAATAGCGAGGGTTCCCTCTCATCCTTCTGTTCATAGTAGGTTTCCCACGAGTCCTTGACGTGGGGGGCGACTTTGAGAAGTGAAAAAGTAATATTTTTCCGGCTGGAAAAATCATGAACAGAAAATTATACTTCTAGCAGATTTAACCATTTATCTACGACATCTTCATCTATCTGACCCTCAAATATGGAAATTTCAAAGTTAACTTTAACCTTAAAGGGTGTGGTGCTTCTAGAGTAGTAGCTGGAAGTAGATGCGTCACGCCTGTGTAGCCGCTGAAGGATTGAGGCAAAGTTGTCCATCATCGCATTCTTCTGTTGCTTGAGGGCTTCCTCGAGCAAGATTTTGAAAGGATCTCCTTCCCCCTCATCTTTCTTTTCTTCCCCCATGGGAGGCCATTAGGCTTTGCTAGGCTGTTCTTGCAAAGGTTAGACCAGTTTGAGCCCTAACTCCTTATATCTCGACCTCATTGGGGACGTGCATACAAAAACAGAGAAAGAGAAGATCGTTCTAATACCACTGATCTAGATTTAAACAGGAACACAATAAATTATAGATATAACCATAAATACAAATATGCAGTAGAAATGATGCTTCATTTCATTGATGTTGTAGTGTTTTCTTCTCAATGATGTACGAAAAGAACCCACTTAAGTTTGTGGATGACAAACAATCTCAACAATAGAGATGATTGCTAAACGTTGTAGATCTGCAACTATTGATAGAAAGAAAACCTGCCAAAATTCTGATCTATGCTACAATCATAGTTAAACAATGAAAGAAAGAGTAATAACCCCAAACATCCAATGGAAACTAGATATGTAAATAATAATTTAATAATAACACCTGTGAAGAGAACAGATAAATGTTATCGGTCCCCCTCTATGGGATGGGTTCTTGGCTATCTTAAAACATCTTTAGCTAATGTAGAGTCTCTCTCCTCTATAATGCATAAACCCAACAAAAATATGGTGTGCGACAATGAAAATAATCAGAGTTACAACAATGAATGCAACAAGGAAAATAATCAAAAGTGAATAATGAATGGAAAACCCTTCTATTTATAACAAATATTGAGTTATCCTCGAATAATGAACAATAATAAAATATTATTGATCCCATTCTTGGAATAACCACTTGGAATATTTTATTATATTTGTTTAGGAGGGAAAAAATATTTAAACTTTTATTTAGAAATAATAAATAAATAAATGATTTATTTATCATCTCAAGGAATTAGTTAAGGAATAATAAACAAATAATGATTTATTTAATTATTCCTAAGGGATTTAGTCAAATTTGACAAAGTATAATAATTAATTAGTGATTAGTTAATTACTCTTAGAGAAAAATAAGAAAAATAATGATCTATCTGTTTATTTTTCATGAATGGGTCAAATTTAACAAGGAATAATAATAAAACAATGGTTTAATTAATTATTCCTAGAAGAAAATCAAACAAATAGTCATTTATTTAATTATTCTTCATGGGTTTGACTATAAATTATTTTAAAAAGGTGGCTTATTAAGTAATTTCTCACAGTGAAAGCAATTTTACTACGGTAAAATTGGCTTTACATGGTGTACTTCGATCCATCTATTAAATTAGGCTAGATGATCATTTTTTTGGTGATAATAGATTGTCCTCCAATGTACAAGTGTTAGGAGAAAAACATATGACCGAAGTATTTTGTGAAGACATAATCACTAGCTAACACAAGGGTATCAAGGGGAGAGAGAGAGACCAATGAAGCTGAATTGAAAGAGGATAGGGACAGAGGGGGCGAGACTAATGCAAGTCTCCTTTTATGTTTTGGTACCGGACCTCAATGAGGCGGGGAAGGCATACCCATACCCGCTGGATAACATAGTACAAAAATAATGGTTCGCCCAGACATATAAAACAAAGTACTAAAGTACATGTTGAATGGTACATGACATGCTGGCCTAACAGGGCCAAAAAATAATACAATGTGTCCCATATACATAATGCACCTGGTAAAAACATGAGCCAGGAGTGAATACAATAATATCTGAGTACATGAGATACAAAGCCCCTTCCCTCAAGAAATAGGTGGGCGAGGTTAGAACAATCGGAGAAGCCCTCCTAAACAGGGAAGGGATCTGCAAAAATGAACGGATCATCTTAAGGAGATGTGCATGCTATGGACACTGTGATCGATAGGAATCAAATCCATCAACTCTGCGGAACTACATCTAAGGCTATAGCATAATAGGTATGCATCTGGGCATGTGGGGGGCTACCTAAAGGGCCACCCCCTCATGAGGTCTGAAACATCTCACACACACCCGGGAATCACTAGTACAATCTGCTGCATCACTAGACCATCAAGTGTATGGATCACGAACATGAAACGACCAAGTCAAAGGGCAATAATGATACCCTTTTCTCGATACAAGGCACCGAATAAGAATGGAAGTTGGAACCAAGATACACCTCCCGCTAGGCCATTCTTCTAGAATAAATGAGCTGATGTCGACAAAATAGGGCCCATGATAGATGAGGCAATGAGGATCCTCAACTAAAGCACGAGAGAAAATAGTAATGTGACTAATGGACTGACACCAGGGATAATGGGGAAATGGGACTAAGGGACAAACAAATGACTATCCTTGTCAGAGGATAAAGTGCATGGTTTACTTGGCAGTGACTGACTCAACTTCGGAGGGGATGGGGACAGTATGACTGGAGGCCAAAATGGGCAACACAGGATAAATAATATGCAATATGGATGGAATACTATGACATGATATGATGGGACATGAAATAGAATCCAAGAATGCAAGTGTGACTCATCACGGGTTCTCTGAACAAGGGTGACTCGATGACGCTGCCACACAGACTAGCCCCGGTGGGGACCATGAAAACATGAGTAAATGATGGTTACTCATGATGAAAATTGGCATATGGTATGACAAGTCTTAAGAGGAGTTGGACCTCAAAGTACAAGTGTTTCTTATGAAGAAATTCGATTTTGAGAGACGACGAAGTGACCTTCTTGGAAAAATGGTTTCCGGGAGAAGTGTTAAATCATAAAAAGTTGAGGAAGAACCATTTTAGATCTCAGTAAAATCTTTCCAATATTGCTAATGGTTCATCAAACTAAGCTATGGTCTAGTCACAATGGACGATAGAAAACTTGGGGATTTTTCTATGAAGGGACGTTTTCCCTCCAATTTGAGAGGAGAAGGCCCTAAATCTTGTGGAGATCGAAGTGGAAAAACTGACCATCGAAATCAGGATCTACGAATTTTAGGCAAGTGATCTTACTTGTCTAAGGATGGCCTTAATGCTTCTTGGAACGATGGTCCCTGGTGAAGAATTAAGAGAAGAGGAAAACAAGAATGAACTACTAGAGGAGGTCTAGAATCATCCTCATCCACGAAGTCAGACATGGGGACTATGTGGACATAGAGTAGAATATTTGAAGATGTGGTATCAAATGTCCATGATATGCGATATGCATATGGCTCACCGAGGAGGCCGGTAGGAAAAACTATCCAAGGAATGGGAGAATAATCAACCATATCTAAATTCGTGGGATCTAGGCCGAGACTTAATTGAGAATATGGTTAGGGGAAAATCATCATGCCCCCAAGCATGGGATACTGCCTGCAAGCATATGTGATGGAGGGGACTGATCTGGTATGCAAAGGTGGGAATTGAAATTAAAAAAATATTAACACTAAGAAATAGTAGAAGCCCACCGACACCACCCCATCCATCCGCGGAATGGCGAGCTATTCCAAGAATCGCGCAACCTCCATGGGCGGACGGGCGGGCCGCCATGGTGGCGCAGGATGGGGTTTTGGCAGCTCCTCACCGCACCACCCAGGCGGCCCCATCCTATAATCAGTTGGCCACTCGCCCCCTCTGCACACCCTATCAGCCCCCTCCCCAAACTCCCCCACCTTGTCCCCCTGCCCACTCCACCCCCCTGCCCCCTAACCCCCCCACCGCCTACCCCACCCCGTAATCGGACGACCACCCCAACCCACCCCTATCCCCCTTCCCCCCCTACCTGCCTCCCACCCCACCCTTACCCGCCTTCCCCCCACTACCCGCCTCCCACCCCACCCCTACCCGCCTTCACCCACTACCCCCCACGCCGCCCCCCAACTCCCTACCCCCTCACCCTCGCCCACCCCTACCCACCCGCCTCCCCCCTCATCCCACCCCACCCACTCCCCTCCCCCTCCCTCTTCCACCCCTCCCCACTCGCCCCCACCACCCCCCCCATCCCACCGCACCCACCCGCCCCCCGCCCTCGCCCACCCCACCCCACTTGCCCCTCGCCCTCGCCCACCCCTACTGGTGGTGCAGGGTGGGGTGGGGTAGAGGGGAGGGCATGGGTAGGGGTGCGTGGGGGTAGGGGTGGGTGAGGGACGGGAGGGGCGGATGGGGTGGGTGGGGTGGAATGAGGGGTGAGGCGGGTGAAGTGGGGTGGACGGGGGTAAGGGTGGAGGGGGAGGGAGGGGGGGGGGTGGGGTGGGATGAGGGGGGAGGCGGGTGGGGTGGGCGGGGGTAGGGGTGGGGCAGGTGGGGTGGGGTGGGCGGGGGTAGAGGTTGCGAGGGGTGGGCAAGGGAGGGGGGAGGCCGGTGGGTGGGATGAGGGGGGACGTGGGTGGGATTGGGTCAGCGGGGGTAGGGGTGGGAGGGGTGGACAAGGGAGGGTGGGACGGGTGGGCAAGGGAGGGGGGGTAGGGGTGGAGTGGGGGGGGGGGGGCGGGGGTAAGGGGTGGGGAGGGGTGGGCGAGGGAGGGGGGGTAGGGGTGGGGTGGGAGGTAAGTAGCGAGGGAAGGGGGGTAGGGGTGGGGTGGGGTAGGGTGGTCGTTCGATTGCGGGGTGCGGTAGGGGCGGTGTGGGGTTGGGTGGGGTGTAGGGGGTAAGGTGGAGTGGGCGGGCGAGTTTGGGGAGGGGGCTAGTAGGATGTGCGGAGGGGGCGAGTGGCCAGTCGATTGCGGGATGGGGGTGCCCAGCTTTGTTGGGCCCACCATGCTCACGACGGAAGTATTGGTTAATTTGGCTGACAAAAATTATTAATCTTAAAAAAAAATCTACTTCATTAAACTAATTTAATATGAAAATTTTCAAGGAAAAAAATTTAACTGACCTTTCAATTGCAAGAATTCTTTGTTGAATATGTTGTTGATAGCAATGTAGCTGCTCCACAAATTCGCTCCAAGTCTTTCAACAAACCTCAGAAAACCTTGATGTAATGTGAGTAATAGTGATAATGGAATTTAGTATATAGGTGAAATTACGGATTTGTTTTACCATATGGTGAATGCGGGATTAATTAGTTTTAAAAAAATTTAACATGTTAATTTTTTTATGGCGATGAAGGAAAATATGATAAAGCAAATATTATGGAATTGTTTTACAATGGGGTGAATGTGGGATTAATTTGTTTCAGAATGTATTATAAAAATTAAAAAAAACATTCAATTGTTTAGTAAGTATTATATACTTTGACTATTAAAATAATTTAGGTCGAAGTTATAGTTTACAATTTTAACTTTAATGATTTATTTCATAAAAAAATTTAGTTTACATTTTTCATTAAATTGTAGAATAAAATAATGAAGAGAAATAAATCTCACAAACTTTTTGGAGGGAAATATTTTCGTGAAACTTTTTGGGGGGGGGAATTTTTGGAGGGAAAATTTCTTTCTCTAAGCTATATAATATCTTTAGGAGACTCTCCATTTGTATCATTCAATATCTTCTATTTGAAAGGGATAGATTGTCCTGATAGTGAAGTTTCGATTTATGCAACATCAACATCTTCATCGCGTAACAACACTATTCATATGGATGAATATAACAGGAATTCTTCCACTATGAATAGAAAGTCAATTCTTCCACTTAGTCCTGATCCTAAGGACTATGAGAGCAACACAGATGAAAGAGGGGATGGAGAATTTCAAATAAATAAAGAGTCACAGATTCCACTTATTCCAAATTCGAAGGACTATGAAAACAACAGTGAGGATGAGCTTGATGAAAAATTTCAAAAGAATGGAGTGTCACGGTGTCCACTTAGTCCTAATTCTAAGGACTATGAGAGCAACAGTGATGAAGAGCATGATGGTGAAGTTCAAAAGAATGGAGTGTCGCGGTGTCCACTTAGTCCTAATTCTAAGGACTATGAGAGCAACAGTGTTGAAGAGCATGATGATGAATTTCAAAAGAATGGAGTGTCACGGTGTCCACTTAGTCCTAATTCTAAGGACTATGAGAGCAGTAGTGATGAAGAGCGTGATAACGAATTTCAAAAGAATGGAGTGTGAAAGTGTCCACTTAGTCCTAATTCTAAGGACTATGAGAGCAATAGTGATGAAGAGCATGATGACAAATTTCAAAAGTATGGAGTGTCACGGTGTCCAGTTAGTCCTAATTCTAAGGACTATGAGAGCAGCTTTGATGAAGAGCGGGATGATGAGTTTCAAAATTATGGAGTGTCACGATGTCTAGTTAGTCCTAATTCTAAGGACTATGATAGTAGCAGTTATGAAGAGTGGGATGATGAATTTCAAAAGAATGGAGTGTCACAGTGTCCAGTTAGTCCTAATTCTAAGGACTATGAGAGCAACTTTGATGAAGAGTGGGATGATGAATTTCAAAAGTATGGAGTGTCACGGTGTCCAGTTAGTCCTAATTCTAAGGACTATGACAACAACAGTAATGAAGAGCGGGATGATGAATTTCAAAAGAATGGAGTGTCATTGTGACCACTTAGTCCTAATTCTAAGGACTATTAGAGCAGCTTTGATGAAGAGCGAGATGATGAATTTCAAAAGTATGGAGTATCATGGTGTCCAGTTAGTCCTAATTCTAAGGACTATGACAGCAGCAGTGATGAAGGACAGGATGATGCACTTATTCCTAATTCTAATGAGTATAAAGGTAGTAGTGATGAAGGATAGGATGATGCACTTAGTCCTAATTCTATGGACTATGAGAGAAGCACTGAAAATGCACATGAGGAAGAATATCCACTAAACATCGAGTCAAATTTTCCATTGAGTCCGAATTCTAAGGAATATGACAGTAGCATTGAGGAAGGGGAAGATGAAGAATATCCTCCAAGTCAGTATTTGAAAAGCACAGCTGATCATAGTGTGGATAACATTCCTCTTAATGATGATGAAAATCCTTATACAAATGATGATCCAATGACGGAGATGTTGCCAAGAAACATTGTATCAAGGAGTAGGAGCAGAACTTTTTGTATCAATGCAAGATGTTCTAGTTATACAAGGGGTAGAGCAGAATATCTGATGAGAAGAAGTTCTATCAACGCACTCATTTCAAGTGAATGTTGCCAAAAAGATTGCTTGAAACATATGGATTTCAAATTTGCATTAGAGAGTAGGAAGAGATATTTGTCAATAAATAAAAGCATGTAAAATTCATATTTAGTTGGGTGCATGCAATCTACATTGTCAGGGTATGATTATCATATGGGGAATTTATTTATCTATAGAAAATATTTCAAAAAGTTTCATTCAATTGGGAATTTTCGTCTCTCGAGAATTCAAGAAATTTTGGAAAAGGATCCCACATTTTATTCTGAAGTACGTCATAAAAGAGAGTTTGGGCCATTATCAAATACTGCAATGTCATGGATGAAATATTTCTTTTCAAAGCATGCAGAGTGTATGCCAAATAGAGAGACAATACATATTCCAGATAATTTTTCAAGACGAGAAATCTACAACTTATACAAAGAATATGCAGAAGGTGCTGAGGGACATGGCCGGTTTATTACATATCAATATTTTGTGAAGGTATGGAAGAAAGAATTCAACAATGTCTGTATTCCTAAGAAGACAAGGATGGGGATTTGCAGTACATGTGCTTCTCTTAAATAAAAAAGGGACAAATGTGAAGGGTCAAAAAGAGGTAAGCATTCATAACTTTAACTTTTAAAATTGTATATTCATCAAGTATGAAAACATATTTCTTAATGGCTTTCTTTTATGTTGTGTAGATTCAATTGTCAAAGAACTTCAGGAGCATCGCGAACAACAAACAAATGAAATGAAAAAGTTGTACAAGCATCGAAAGAAGTGTTATGATAATCCGAATAAATATTTGGGTTTGATAATTGATGGTATGGACCAGAAGAAAACACTTTTACCACATTTTGTTCGCACACCCAAAAATTTACAGGAGGAAAATTTTATTTAGTATCACTTGGTCGGTTGTATGGTCTTCAATTGGAAAATGTTGTCAAAGGTGTACGTCACAGCTCCAAATTTTCATAATGATGCAAATCTGACCATAACCATAATTCATGATGTGCTTTCTCATTGGTCTGGTAATCTTCCTGAAGTTTTGTATCTACAATTGGACAACACTTGCCGTGAAAACAAAAATCAGGTTGTTTTTGGATATCTAAACATGCTTGTTGAATTGAGAATTTTTCAGAAGGTAAAGGTTGTTTTCTTTCTTGTTGGGCACACTCATGACCATATTGATCAGATGTTCAGTCGTTTTTCAGTCACATTGAGGAGGAAGGAAGTTGGGAGCTTGCCATCATTAATTGAATGTATTAAGAAATCATACATGCTAGAGCCTACTTTTGATGTGTTGGAAGAAACTATTGACATGCGAAGGTTTATTATGGGATCATATGGTGAGGGAAAATTCATTGAACAACTTAATGACATTAGCTTCCAACATCAATTTCGTATCAAAAAAATTGATGAGAAAACACTAATATGGGGCAAGAGGTATTCAACTACTGCAGAATGGGCACCGTCATCAGGTTTGCAATTTTTGAAGTTCATTCCAGATCATCCAATATTTGCATCAAAAATATTGTTATTACAATTAGTTGGTGAAGTTCATAACGCACGCAGATAAAATAGAGATATAAATTATTCTGATTGCCTAGAAGAAATTAAAAAATGCATTAGATATACATATGAGTACTTTGACATTGCTGATTCAGTTTGGTGGGAGTCATTTTTCAATAATCAAAGTGATATCATTTCAACAAAAACAAATGAATATATACCTTTGAAAAATCCATTTATTTGGCCACAAAATGTGTCAAATGCACATGAGGAAATAAACATTGTTGAACAACAACAATCTCAAGGTATTATTAATTCTTCACAGGCAGAGGAAAGAGAGATGTATATTGGTTCCAGAAGATCTCGTGCACAACGTGAAGCCATGGAAGACCTTTATAGGGGTTCAGTACAGGATATTAAGGAGGGTTGCATGATCGCAGTGCTAGCAGATGGAGATCCCAATGGCTATCCATTTTGGGTTGCTAAAGTTATAAATGTATTTACAGAAAATAGGATGTTACAAGTGTTGAAGTACATTGGTATGCCACAAATACACACCCATTCAATGATGTGTATAAGCCAGAGATGGTAGTTAACAAAAGAAATGGCGGAAGAGAAAAAGAAAGGGTACGAATATAAATCATCATTGCACAGACATATTAAAATTGGAGGTTGTTGACATACTTGTTTATGACTTCAATTTAACAAAGAGAGGAACTCTTCGCTTCAAGACAATAGAGATTATGAAAAGGTTGTTACCAGAAGGAACAATGTTGAGATGGGAGTCTGCTGAAACCAGTCGTAGATCTAGAAGCATTTTGAAAGTTGAACTGATGGGCATGCATGTGGACTCAGATGGGGCACTAGTTGATGAAAGAGAAGAATATGGAACATCTTCGTTTGCATCCAGTCACTCATCTGAAGATGTGAATTCTGATGGTGTGCAAGAAAATATGAGTGATTTTGAATAATTGTTTAAGAAATTTTATCTAACTGATGTATGCATCGTATCTTGAAATAAAATTTTTGATTTCCATATGGTGTTAAATGAGAAGTTATGTGCCATTTTTATGTTGTTGGATCATTTTACTAGCATTTTTTTTAAATTTTGAAGATTGACCCTAAAAAAAATCAAATTTCCAGGATAATCACTTTTTCGTTTTCAAGCTGTATTTTGCACGAAAATTTTGTTTTCACTGCCATTTTGAAAACATGTTCAAAATTGTCCCTAAAAAAGAAAAACCATTGTTCCAGTATACACACTTTTCATTTTTAGCACTATTTTTGATGTTTTTTTGGCCAGAGTTCCCGTTTTTAGTTTATAGTTCCCGTTTCAAAGTTTACATTGTTCTTCTTTTGGGAAGGGTACGATTGGAGGACTTCCAACGTCGACATGGTGACAGGTGATTACGCCCAGTCATCTACTATATTGTATGTATGGGAAGCTTTGTTAGAAGACGCATTACAACATAATAGCCCATTTGGGATCTTGGGAATGGCCTCAGCTTTGTATTGAGGGATTTGTAAAGGGTCATTTGGTGCTGTAAGAGGCTCAGTGGACACTTTGGTTTTGGAATCGGTAGCTAAAGAAGTGGAAGGCTTGTCATATTGACACGACTGAGTTTGTAGGTTGATATTGGGGGGGCTAACCTCATCAGAGTTCAACATCAGGATCTGGTAGTCACCAGGACCAGAAGGTTGGCGAAGGTGGATTGCTTAACCTAGCTGGGGTTGAGAAGCAAAAAATCCTTGCTAAGGGAAAGGATTTTTTAGCACGACCGGTTGAGGTGGCGCAGTGTTCTGAGGCGATTTTTGACCTTGAGAATTTGCTTAAGCTTCCAACATTTGGCACATCTGGGGTAAAAGAGGACACTCATGTGTATAGTGGCCATGTACACCCAAACATGCACAAGTCTTGTTCGTATGAATAACGTTGTTATGCTTGGGCTGGTCGCCCTGTTGCTGTTTGTTGGTGTTAGGTTGGTTCCCCTGGGGTTCACTAGGTTGGTTACCTCGGTTACCCTGATTACCCTTCCCCTTATTATTTTTCCTCGAATTCTAGGGATTGGTATCACTCTCTTGTGCAAACACCTGTCTTTAGGGGGTGGTGACTACCGGGGCTGTGGATGTATGGGATGCTACGACGCTAATGCTTGAGGGGCTGGAGCGCCAAGCTGTGCATAAGAATGAGCAATAGTTTGGTAGACGGTTTGGGGCCCTAGAAACATGTTGCTAGTAGGAGGGGCATAAATGTTGAGGGAATTGGTGCCCCCTTGTGGATAGCCATAAATCTACTAAGAATATGGTGAAGAGTGTGAAATGGATCCAACGATACTGTCAGTTGCGTGAGATGCCCCTGGTGCATTGGCACTTCTAGGACAAGGGAGGTTGGGAATGATGGTAAAGACATAACCGGATTGAGCATAAATCAGATCATATCTCAAAGCGGTCTTGAGACCTTCCTCAGTCTGAGGAAAATGGGACGTGACATCTTTTCCGATGAGGGATAAAAGGCTCTTAAGAAACTAATCTAGATAGACAAGGTCTTCGAAAGGCGGGGCACGACATGTCCTCCTCCTTCGACGCCACTCTTGAACATGGTCAGAAAGGCAAGTGGAGGAGGACTGACAGAATGTGGTTAATAGCTCTATATCAATGTTGTACTAGAGAGTTAATTGGAAATATGATAAGAACTCTTTAGCAAGTGTCGCGAAAATGGAATGAGAAGCGGAGGGCAAGTCTACATACCATTTTGCAACGTCTCTAGTGAGCATGCATTGGAAGAGCCGAAGATGAATGGAGTCAGCGGTTATGGAGTTGGACGAACACGACATGTGGAAGGATTGACCATGGTTGGTAGGATCCTCTCCAACAACACCCTTAAACTTTGGGATGTCTGAAGGAAGCTTAGTCGGCATAGAGGGCCAACATGCATCATGGTGTATGGGGTCATTTATCAACTGGTTAAGATCCGGTAGACTTAACCCAACCATAAAGGGGAGCATGGGGGCTAATGGAATGGTTCATGAGATTGTTCCGCCTGACGTGACCACCGGTATAGCACCAGAGTCACCACCAGTTTGGGTTCCTGCACCAGCTGTGGGTACAGACATGGTGACAATATGCAGTGAAGGAGGCTCGGAATCATATGAGAAATCAAAAGGACTAGGAGAAGAGTTGGTATGGGGACTCTGAGGGCTATGAACTTGAACCTGATAGGGAGGGGTAATATGCCCAAGAAGAAATTGGGGGTGAAGGCCTAATAGTCTCTGCGACACACGCTATGGTGGCACAGTGATGGAAGGACACACAGAACATGGAAATGGTGAAGGGAGATCAATAATATCTTCACTCTTTGATGTGGTGAGATAAATTTATTATGTTAAGTCTTGGCTTGGCAGTGTAAACCAATATACCTTCACTTAAGCTGTGCTTGTGTGTGCAAGTGTATTAATTGATTAAGCCCAGATCAATTTTGTAAAAAAGAAAAAAATATTGCTGCAAATAAAATGAAATAAATAACAAAAAATAAACATAGAAATGATTAACTAAATCCCACCCAAACTAGGTTTGCAAACACTGTATTGCTTGGTGGCTAAATGGATGGAAAATACACTGAAATGGTCAAGAGATATGAATGTCGGTGTGACTGGGATCAAGTGACGCTAAGATGCTGGAAAGTGGTGCAAGAGCAACAAAAAACTAGACGGGAAGATCGTTGCAAAAACATATGGAGATGGGTGAAACACCTAGGGCAACCGATGGGACCCTAAGGGAATGACCAAACAAGATTAAATGTGAAACTATGGATGGTAGCAACCTATCTTATTAGATTTGAAACAAAAGGTTACAAATCTAGAAAATGTGGTTGAAGGCGCTCCAGAAAATCAGACTTATCACTCAGCTAAACTCCTCCTAGAAAGGTGGAAGTGTATTAGAAGCCCTAAGGGAGGCTAAATTTGACTTCGACAAGTAAATCATAATGGATCAAGGCCTAAGCGGGATGAGATAGAGGTCAGACACCCAACAAACAACTCTCAGCAAAACCTAGAAACAGATCTGAGAAAAACCCTAAAACCCAGAAATCGCAGGTTCTGACCTGTTTTTTGATGAAATCACACTTTTTGGGATGAAAGTTGCGTTTTGAAGCCCAGATCGCACCTTTTGGGCTGAAAACTATGATTTCTATTCCAAGACTCGTAGTCTACAAATTTCGGAAAAAAGTGTCGCCTTTGTTGTGCCTGGTTCCTGTGACCTGTGGAAACTGCCAGAAAGCTTGCGGAAGTTAGAAATTTATCAGAGCTAGGGTTATAACACTAGGAAACATTAAGAGAATTGAAAAAAGAACAAACCCTAAGCTGAAAACCAAAGGTCACCCAGGTTTTTGGATCTAAAGTATAAAACCCAGCGGAGTCGCCAATTTTGTTGTAGTGTTTTCTTCTCAATGATGTATGAAAAGAACCCACTTAAGATTGTGGATGACAACAATCTCAACAATAGAAATGACTGCAAAACGTTGTAGATCTGTAGCTATTGATAGAAACAAAACCTTCCAAAATTCTTATCTATGCTACGATCATAGTTAAATAGTGAAAGAAAGAGTAATAACCCCAAACATCCAATGGAAACCAGATATGTAAAGAATAATCTAATAATAACGCCTGTGAAGAGAACATATAAATGTTACTAGTCCTCCTCTATGGGATGGGTTCTTGGCTATCCTCAAACATCTTCAGCTTTTGTAGAGTCTCTCTCATCTATAATGCATAAACCCAACAAAAATATGCCATGCGATAATGAAAATAATCAGAGTTACAACAGTGAGTGTAACAATGAAAATAATCAAAAGTGAATAATTAATGGAAAACCATTCTATTTATAACAAAATATTGAGTTATCCTTGAATAATGATCAATAATAAAAATATTATTGATCCCATTCTTGGAATAACCACTTGGAATATTTTATTATATTTGTTTAGGAGGGAAAAAGTATTTAAACTTTTATTTAGAAATAATAAAAAAAAAAATGATTTATTTAATTATTCATAAGGGATTTAGTCAAATTTGACAAAGAATAATAATTAATTAGTGATTAATTAATTATTCTTAGTAAAAAATAAGATAAATAATGATTTATCTGTTTATTTTTTACGATTGGGTCAAATTTAACAAGGAATAATAATAAAACAATGGTTTAATTAATTATTCCTAGGAGAAAATCAAATAAATAGTGATTTATCTAATTATTCTTCATGGGTTTGACTATAAATTACTTAAAAAGGTGGTTTGTTAAGAAATTTCTCACAGTGAAAGCAATTTTACTATGGTAAAATTGACTTTACATGGTGTACTTCGATCCATCTAGTAAATTAGGCTGGATGATCAATTTTTTGGTGATAACAATTAATATCGAATACTAAAATATGCTTACAAACAACAATGTAAATAAGCTAGCTCAGGCGATGGTAGCTTATCTTTGAGAAGAGATCTGTCAACTACCTGCCTTTGAAATTTGTTACAATGAGACTCGAAGGCCTATTTATTATTGAGAAACAAGGGAAAACCCTAAACATCCAAAACCCTAACCCTAGGAGATGAACTGCCAAAACTATGGGCCCCATTTGGGTAAATTGGTACATCAATTTCCTGGGGTCGTAACTTTGGCATATGATCTTTGTTTGACAAACACAATACCTCATTAGAAATATCTATATGAGGACTACAACTTCCAATTGGCCAACACTAGTTTATGACCTTTGTTGGAGCCTTCTTTTCCCAAAAAATGTCGTTTAGGGCTCTAAGATGACTCTGGAAGTTTAGGACCCAAAAAATTGCCAAAAATAGTAAATTGTGCTACAATTTAGGAAACTAAAAAACTGAAAGAAACAATGGTGGGGGTCTAAGTTGAATACGCGGGTGGCCACCAATATCCAACTAGATAATTCATCCCCCCTTACGAAGAAATGGTCCCCATTGTGTTGAGTTCCTCCATGAGATGAGGAAACTACTAAACTTGGTCCCTAGTGTGCCACTTGCCTTGGTGCAAGAGTTGGTCAGCTTTGACAGCCTGATATAGTTGGATCTTCTTCTAGCGAGTGTTCTTGACCTGCATGTCCATAATATGATTAGTTGTGGCATGTTCTATGTAGTCTGCATTTAACTCTGTTGGTGTGAGTTGTTATGCAATGTCTGATGTGTCAAGTAATGGTGGTAAGTATTGTCGAAGGCGGTCCACATTGAACACTAGGCGCAGGCCAAGGAATGGGGGAATGCTCATCTCAAAAGAATTGTCTCCCACAACCTTGGTAATGGTGTAAGGACCATATCAGAGTGGTCTGAGCTTCCGATGGGGTCCGATAAGGCATCCTTTTTGCAAATCCAACCAAACTTGGGCGCCCACCTAAAACTTGTGTGGCACTTGATGTTGATCATGTCGCTGCTTGTACTTTTCATTTTCCACAATGGTGCAGTGATATATCATCCCGTTGGGTAGAGGTACCTCGGGAGTTAGATCAAATGAATGGTTTACCTTATAGTGAAATGGTACCGCTATGGGTGAGGAGAAGATGTCCCTGTATTCTTTGATGACCATATCCACCTACTTTTTTTGCATGGAGGAACCCTTCCTGGGGACCATGGATGTGGCTATGATCTTCCCCTTACTTTGAGATAGAACCAAAAAGAAAATAAATTTCCTAGTCTGGGAGATGATCTTGCTGCATTTCTTCACACAGATGAAAGAGGTGGCAGTAGGTGGGGCTACCTCTCGTATCCTGTATAACGTATTACCCAAATAAATAATAACAGAGTGAGGTCTAGACTTGTATACATCATGTCTCTTCCACAAGTATGGTTTTCCTAATAATACATCACAAACTTCAAGAGGAGAAACATCACGGAATACCTCATCAGTGAAGGGCTTGATATTGTAGGGAAGGCGACACTGTTGGCTGACTCAGAGATCTTGTCCTTGGTGAAGCCACCTAATATTGTAGTGTAGTCGGTAGGTCCAACCGCTTCACAAACTCTACTAAAATGAGGTTCTTTTGGCTCCCATTGTCGAAAATGAATTGCAATAGTGAACCCTTCACCCACATCTGTGAGTGGAAGAGACTCTACCCCTCCTCTAGATCTTAGGTCTCATTATTCTGGATCTTGGCAGTGGAAATAGTGGCACTGGACTTCGCATCAATAAAATACTTCCCTTTGTCATTCCTCTTGTTGGGTTCTAACTTAGAGTTAGAACATGCATCTGATTCTGAAGCCTTCAACTTGGCCACGAGTGAGTGCTTGGCTCGACACTCACTTGTGTTGTGAGTGGGGCTCTTTGTTGGGTTGTGTTATATTCTTTCCACGTAGTTAACAGGGGGTTTGAGGGGCACCCATAACCCCACTTTATGGGGTCTGGGGCAGCGCCCCAGAAAATTTTGGTTTTGGACCCTATGTTAGGTTGGGCGGACCCACCTATGGTTTTGTGCATGGTTTTCGCACATGTTTTTTGGATGTGATGGTTTTCAGTCCATGGTATTGGACGCGATGGTTTTCGGTCCATGGTATTGGACATGATGGTTTTCGGCCCATGTTATTGGATGCTTCGGCATGTATAAATATGTTTTGTAACATTGAAAGGAACATAATGAAAAATCAAGTTGGTAGTCCCGGTTTTGGGATCCAAGGGAAAATCTCTGTGTATATGTGTTTTATGTGTTATAATCTTGCATTGTTTATTTTCTGTGTTTCAGAATTCGTATGCAGGTAATTTCTATACGGGGTTAAAACCTACACTATTATGATACTCACACCACTTTCCTGTGTCCTTCTTTGACTTCATGGTGTTCTTCTTTTCTTGCGGCTTGGATGGGTTGTCTTGGGTCGCCCCGCCTTGGCTTTGTCCTTTGTTCTCTGATTTAGGGATGCATTTACCTTGCTTCAAATTTGCAAATCCAAAGTCTCGCTTCTTCTGTTTCAACTTTTTCTCGATCTTGATAGTGTATCGGTACGTCGTGCCGAGCGAGGAGATGTCCAGGAACTCCATGTCATCCTGGATGTACCTGTGTAGGAAACCATGGTATTTTAGTACCAAATTATGCTCATAATCCTTGATACCCAACGTTGTGCAAAGGGTATGAAAAATATTGGTAAAGTTCGGAACATCTTGACCCTTCCCTGTCGCAGCTGGTCCACTTTATGTATTTATCCTTATAGCTTACAACAAGGTAGTACTACTCCTTGATGGCATCTGAGAATGGATTCCAAGTGGGTGCGGTTGAAAACAGTTATGCTTCCCTCTCGTCCTTATGCTCACAATAGGTTTCCCACCAGTCGTTGACTTGGGGGGCGACTTGGAGAAGTGCAAAAGTAATCTTTTCCCGGCTGGAAAAATTATGAACGAAGAAATATCCTTCTAGCAGAGTTAACCATTTATCTATGATGTCTGCATCTATTTGACTCTCAAATATGGTAATGTCAAAGTTAACTTATACCTTAAAAGGTGTGGCACTTCAAGAGTAGCTGCTATAAGTAGGTGCGTCACCCCTAGGTAGCCGCTAAAGGATCTAGGAAAAATTGTCTATCATCGCATTCCTTTGTCGCTCAAGGGCTTCTTTGAGCAAGATTTTGAAAGGATATCCTAACCCCTATTCTTTCTTTTCTTCCTGCATGGGAGGCCGTTAGGATTTGTGAGACTGGACTTGTAAAGGTTCGACCAGTTTGAGTCCTAACTCCTTATATCCCGACCTCATTGGGGACATGTAAAGAAAAACAGAGAAAGAGCAGACTACTCTTTTACCACTCATTTAGATTTAAACAGGAATGCAATAAACTACAAATATAACCATAAATATAGAGATGCAACAGAAATAATACTTCATTTCATTAATATCGACTACTAAAATATGCTTACAAACAATAATGGAAATAAACTAGTTTGGGCGATGGTAGCTTATCTCTGAGAAGAGATGTGGTGGATACTTGCCTCTGAACTGTGTTACAAGAGACTCGAAGGCCTATTTATTATTGAGAAACATGGGAAAACCCTAAACATCCAAAATCCTAACCCTAGGAGATGAAGCACCAAAACTATGGGCCCCATTTGGGTAAATCGATACATCAATTTCTGGGGTCATAACGTTTTCATACGATCTCTGTTTGACGCGCACTATTGGGTTGTGTTATATTCTTTCCACATAGTTAATAGGGGGTTTGAGGGGCACCTGTAACCCCACTTTATGGGGTCCGAGGCAGTGCCCCGGAAAATTTTGGTTTTGGACCCTATGTTAGGTTGGGCGGACCCACCTATGGTTTTCTGCATAATTTTTGCACATGTTTTTTGGACGCGATGGTTTTCGGTCCATGGTATTGGATGCTTTGGCATGTATAAATATGTATTATAACATTGAAAGGACATTAATGCAAAATCAAGCTGGTAGTCCCAATTTTGGAATCCAGGGGAAAATCTCTGTGTATATGTGTTTTATGTGTTCTTCTCTCGCATTATTTACTTTCTATGTTTTAGAATTCGTATGCAAGTAATTTTTGTACAGGGTTAAAACCTACATTTGGTATCAAATCAGATTTGGCATCAAGGGGATGCCTTTGTTACTGAGGGGTTTTGCTCGGGCCTATGATAGACCTTGTTCAATGTGAGATCTGCGAGATCGATTCTGGTGGTGAAAGAAGATGGCGAGAAGTGGAAAGATAGAGATCGAGAAATTTAATGGTCAGAGTTTTGAGTTGTTGAAACTCAAGATGAGGATCTGTTGGTGGATAAAGATCAATGGATCGCGATAGATCCGAGTACTAAACCAACGGGAGTGTGCGATGAAGAATGGAAGAAGTTGGATCGGAAGGCAAAGAGCACAATACGATTCTGTGTCTTAGATTCAGTATGTTGAATGTATCAGGGGAAGCTACAGCGAAGGCTTTGTGGGACAAGTTAGGGACTTTGTACCAATCTAAGTCTCTGGTGAATAAACTGTTCCTGCGGAAAAAGCTGTATAACCGAAGGATGAAAGATGGAGACTCGGTGATAGAACATCTGAACGCATTTAATATTGTGTTAAGTCAATTAGCATCTGTTGATATTAAAATTTCAGATGAAGATAAGTGCATCAGTTTGTTGTGTTCTCTACCAGATTCATGGGATAGTCTGGTTATTGCAATAGGTAGCAATGTAACTGCCTTGCAGTTTGATGAAATAGTCTCAGCCTTGCTGACGGAGGAGATGAGACGGAAAAATATGGAGAGCCAAAATGGTGATGCCTTGTCTATACAAGGACGGTCCTAGAACAGAAACAAAAATAAGTCATCGAGTGGGAGATCTAAATCTAGAGGGAGATCTAAATCTCTAGGAAAATCTGTAAAGGTGGTGTGTTGGAAGTGCAGAAGGGAAGGCCACTTCAAAAGGGATTGTAAATATAAAGCTCCCGACAAAGGAAAGGGATCTGATGAGGCTCCTTCTACAGAGGCGAAAACCACCTCAGATGAAGGTGGGGATGTGTACTTGGCTTCTTCAAGTACACATGTAGATCATGAGGCATGGTTGATTGACATAGGTGCATCCTTTCACTTCACTCCCCATAGAGAGTGGTTCTGTGAGTATGAGAAATATGATGGTGGTGATGTCTTCTTGGGGGATGACAGGAAGGCTAGAATCATTGGTCGTGGAAAAGTAAAGTTGAAGCTGCAAGGTGGAAGGGTTAGAACACTTTCGAGTGTTTTGCATATTCCTGCATTAGCCAGAAATCTGATTTCTATTAGTAAGCTGGATGATGCAAGTGTAAAAACAGTGTTCGAGAAGGAAATCTGCAAGATGGTTCGGGGAGCACTGGTATTGATGCGGTGAGTTCAGATTGGAACTCTATACAAGCTGCAAGGTAGCACTGTTGTTGATGGGTGCAACAGTTCCATGGTTCCTGAAAGTGGAGCAGAAAATCTAGTGGCCTCTGGAGAAAAGACCATGTTGTGGCATCAAAGGCTTGGACATATTGGAGAGAAGGGCCTTCGAATACTTCATGGTAAAGGTATGGTAGAAGGTATGAGTAATAGCTCTCTGGATTTTTATTTATGTGAAAATTATGTATACGGGAAGCAGAATCGGGTGAGTTTCCCCTCTGGTGGTAAGAGGGCGAAACATATATTAAAGCTTGTGCATAGTGATGTGTTTGGACCTGTGAAGGTTCCATCACTAGGTAAGTCTGTGTACTATGTATCATTTATAGATGACTTCTCAAGGAATACATGGATATATTTCCTTAAGAAGAAATCTGAAGTCTTTGATAGGTTTAAAGAATTTAAGGCTCTAGTGGAAAACCAGACAGAGAAGAAGATAAAGGTGCTGAGGACAGATAATAGTGGAGATTTTTGCAGTAAGGAATTTGAAGAATTCTGCAAGAAGTGTGGTATAGCACGAAAGAAGACTACTCCATATACATCTCAGCAAAATGGAGTTGCAGAAAGAATGAACAAGATGTTGATGGAAAGGGCAAGAAGCATGCTTAGTGGTGCTGGGTTAGGACAAGAATTATGGGTAGAGGCGGTGGATACTACATGTTACCTGGTCAACAGGTCACCTTCATCAGCGTTGGAGGATAAGACTCCTGAAGAGGTATGGATTGGTAAGAAGCCCACTCTTTCACATCTGAGGGTATTTGGATGTGATGCATATGTACATGTTCCAAAGTAGAAAAGAACAAAGTTGGATAGTAAATCTGAAAAGTTCATATTTATTGGGTATAAGGATGGTTTAAAGGGTTATAAGCTTTGGAACCCAGTAACAAGGAAGGTTATGTACAACCGAGATGTGGTGTTCAGAGAGGTGAAAGATGTTATTATCCATGAAGTCCAACCAAAGGAACCTGAGAAGATAGAGTTTGAGCTAAAGGAGGAAGAGTCAGACTCTACAGCAGAGGAGGAATCAAAAGATGAAGAGCCACAAACTCCGGCTGTGAGATGATCAGTTCGAGAAAGAAGGCAGCCAGAAAGGTATAATCCATTTGCTTTCTGTTCAAATTTTTCTTTGTCTCTTACTAATGATGATCCCAGAACTGTGAAGGAAGCAGTGGATTCAGAGGATGGAAAACTCTGGAAAGAGGCCATGGTTGATGAAATGGCATCTTTGCACAAAAATGAGGCTTGGGATCTGGTGGAGTTGCCGGCTGGAAGGAAACCCATTGACAACAAATGGGTGTTCAAAAAGAAGACAAATGTAGAAGGAAAAGTGGAGAAACACAAAGCTTGGTTGGTAGCAAAATGTTATTCCCAGGTGCTGGGAATTAATTTTGGTGATATTTTTTTTCATGTTTCCAAGGTAACTTCTATTAGATTACTTTTATCTATTGCCGCTGCTTTTGATTTTGAGTTAGAACAAATGGATGTGAAGATAACATTTCTTCACGGGGATCTGGAAGAGGAGATCTACATGAAGCAACCTGAAGGCTTTGCGGTGAAGGGTAAGAAAGAACTGGTATGTAAGTTAAAGAAGTCTCTATATGGGTTAAAACAATCACCAAGGATGTGGTATCAGAAATTTGATACATTTATACAGGGACTTGGCTTCACCAGAAGCAAAGCAGATCACTGTGTGTATTTTAAATTAATTGGTGACCGTGTTACTTATCTGGTCTTATATGTGGATCATATGTTTTTGGTTGGAAATGACAAAGAAGTTATCCAGGATTTGAAGACCCAATTGTCCTCCAAATTTGACATGAAATAGCTTGGTGCTGCAAACTATATTTTGGGCATGGAAATTAAAAGAGATCAGGCAAAGAGGAAGCTCTGGTTAAACTAAAGGAAGTATGTCGAGACAATACTGCAGAGGTTTAATATGCAGGATAGTAAACCGTTAAAGGTTACTATTCTTGTAGGTGTGAGGTTATCTACTGAACAGTGTCCCAAGACACAAGAAGAGGAAGAGGACATGTCCCGTGTTCCATATGCAAGTGCAGTCGGTAGCCTGATGTATGCAATGGTCTATACTAGACTAGACATTGCACATGCAGTGGGAGTATTGAGCAGGTTTATGTCAAAACTAGGGAAGGAGCACTGGACAGTAGTGAAGCGGGTTTTCAGGTATTTGCATGGCACTAGTGATTATGGTTTGTGGTACCAAGGAAGACCAGGATTGGATAGAGTGTTGGATATTCATGGCTTTGTTGTTGTAGACTGGGATGGAGATCTGGATTAGAGAAGATCTACAAGTGGGCATGTGTTTAACCTATTTGGAGGTGCAGTCAGTTGGATGAGTAAGAAACAATCTGTAGTGGCATTGTCAACTACAGAGGAAGAATACATGGCAGCCACTCATGCAAGCAAGGAAGTAGTTTGGTTGTAGAGATTGTGTTCAAATATGGGGTTAGTACAGGAAGTTATAAGGATAGATTGTGGCAGCCAAAGTGCAAATTTTTTGGAAAAGAACCCCGCATATCATTCAAAGACAAAGCACATTGATGTTTAGTATCACTTTGTGAGGGATATGATAGAAGAAAAAAAGGTGTTGCTAGTAAGAATGCTGCAGATGCATTGACAAAATCTGTGAGCTCTGAGAAGTTCTCTTGGTGTAGAGAGACAATGGGAATTTTAGGGTTGGAAAAATGACTAAGCTCTCTTGTGGCCCCCTGTGGAAAGAAAGCAACAAGTGGGAGAATGTTGGGTTGTGTTATATTCTTTCCACATAGTTAACAAGGGGTTTGAGGGGCACCCGTAACCCCACTTTATGGGGTCCGGGGCAGCGCCCCGGAAAATTTTGGTTTTGGACCCTATGTTAGGTTGGGTGGACCCACCTATGGTTTTGTGCATGATTTTCGCACATGTTTTTTGGACGCGATGGTTTTCGGTCCATGGTATTGGACACGATGGTTTTCGGTCCATGGTATTCGATGCTTTGACATGTATAAATATGTATTATAACATTGAAAGGACAATAATGAAAAATCAAGCTGCTAGACCCGGTTTTGGGATCCAGGAGAAAATATCTGTGTATATGTGTTTTATGTGTTCTTCTCTCGCATTATTTATTTTCTTTGTTTTAGAATTCGTATGTAGGTAATTTCTGTACGGGGTTAAAACATACGTGCACAATACCTTGATAGAAAAATCTATCCGAGGACTACAACTTCCGACCAACTCTTGTTCGTTCTGGTTTTCGCAAAAAGCATCATTTGGGGCCTCAAAATGGCTCCAAAATTTCAGGACCCGAAAAATGCCAAAAATAGTAAACTGTGCTACAATTTGGGAAACTGAACAACTGAAGGAAATAATGTTGGGCATCCAAGTGGAATAGGTAGGTGGCCACCAATATCCACTTGGATCACCAATCCATGGTGAGGCCCAAGTTGTATTGGAAGGCAACGAAGAATGTGTTAAGATACCTCGAGGCACAACTAAGTATGGGAACTTATTGTACAAGGGGATAGAGGGAGTGAAGATCCAAGGCTTCACTAATGCAGATTGGATATGGAGTCCATCAAATAGGAAAGGTACTTCAAGTGCTATCTTTAGTGTTGGGTCTATAGATATTTCCTAGTATAGCAGGAAACAAAGGTCTGTGGCACTCAACTCACAGAGGTTGAATACATGGATGCAAGTCAAGCAGCATGTGAGGCCATATGGATGAGGAAAATAATTGTGGGTATTTTCAGTCAGGAGATGGATCCAACAATGATTTATTGTGATAATTAGAGTTGTATTAAACTCTCTAAGAATCCAGTATTTCATGACAGGTCCAAGCACATTGATATCATGTACCATCACTTGTAGGATTGTGTGTAGAGGAGAATTATGATGCTATAATACATTGCAACTGAGGAGCAAGATGCAGATATCTTGACAAGGGAATTGTCAAGGGGAAAATTTGAATTCCACATGTGTAGGATAGGGGTGGTGAAAAATCCCTTCCTTACTAAGAGGGAGTGTTAGAAATTGTAGCAATAAAGGCTAAATTTAACTTGTGCCTTAGTCAAATTTAGTAATTCAATTTTTCACATCAGCAAGATGACTTGGATGGAAGTTGACCTTGTCTACTGGTTAACTCAATAAATTTGAGTTATAGGCTATAAGTAGAGTTGTACATTTAGTGATTGCTAAAATTTAGCAATCTAGTTCAATTATTTTTAGTTTGATTCAGTTAACTGAGCTCAAGTCCCTAACTGAGTTAGTTGAAGGTCATATGAGTAGTAGAATTGTTATTAACTTATTGATTTCTCAGTTAAAATAGTCAATCAACTAAAAATAGCCCAGACATGCATGGATTTTGAATTTCCTAGCTGGAGTGGAAGGAAAATGCACATTGTAATTATCACTTAAATACTAGTTGACTGTACAAGCTTGGTAGCTAAGCAGGTGAATAATTCCTTGGGAATTGCACAAGAAAATAGGAGGAAATTCCTACCTTTTGGGAGTTAATTTCCTCAAGGATTGCACAAGGAAATAGGAGGAAGTTGGGGTCTTGAATTAGCTAAGTCTTAGCTAGTGCAGGACAGTTAGCAGGAGAATAGGTTTATAGTGCAGGGTGTGCTTCAAATTCGAATCAAGACATTGTAATAGTTTTTCATTATCATATGATTAATGAAAAGCAACAAAGGGGTTTTCCCCAGTTGGGTTCCCTTATAAAACGATTGTGTTCTTGTGGTTTTGATGGTTGCATGTCATTGCATGTGTTTCTAAATTGTGGTTTCCTTTCCGTAGAATAGTAAAGGAAATTTGTAATATCTTGATTTCAATTCAGTTTCATCAGTAGTAGCAAATTTCTATTAATTTCTACATATATTATAAATTCCTTGATACTAAAGAATTGTTGGATAAATATTTTTTAGTTTTCTTCTAGCAAACTATGATATCAACAAAATTCTAGCCAACTAGTGGAAGAAGGAAACAATTATTCTTCAATGGGTATGGGGGTTAATACCTTAAAACAAGTTTGAGGGAGCCTTGCATGTACCTCATGGTTATATTGTGTAGATTTTATGGAAATGACAACTTCCAATTCTTGGAATCATGGATACAAATGGCCTACACAATAGCCATGTAAGGAAATAAGTTCAATTGGATAGCAATAATTTCCAAGCAACTCAACATTAAAATTGAACAAGCTCAGAACCATGAACGAGTTCGAGTACCTTCTTTCTATTTGGATTCTTATTTATTCTATGTTATATGCACAAGGATTGTTTGTACTATATTGTCACTTAGTTGATAAGTCTTAGACCCTTTTGTTCATGTTTTCTTCAAGATCTTGTGGGAAAAAGCAAATATAAGAGGTCACATTCTTTAAGTTGTGATTTATTTCTAGCACCTTTATATAATCTTATTTTTGGACATTAATTCCCTAGGTTGTAAAAATAGGCGAATAAAACTTTAGGTACGTAAGTAATTGGTACCTTGAAGAAGATCATGTACATCTCATAAAATATGGAGCAATTAGCCCACCCCACCTCCTACTTTTCTATGTCATAGATAGATTGATCATCATGAAATAATGGGGGCTTCAATGGGTGAGAAATACCATACCACGTGTGTTCATAACGGGGGATATATATTGAGGAAAGAAAGACATATTATATTGATCATATAATAGGGGGTAAATGGTTTTTATATTGGTAAGTATAAAAAATGGAGCTCAAAGTTAATGAAAAAATATTACAAGGTATAAAAAATGTTAATGAAAAATGGATACCTATAATATCTAGTGAAAGTAGGGGTTTTTTAAATAGGGAAAGTGTATTGGGTTCGTATTGGTAGGGGGTTAGATAATGTGATTTTTAGAGGTATTTTCCACTATGTAGTCAAATTAAGGGTTTTGTCTAGTATGCCACGAACACATGTGATATGTCAGAGGTTCATTGAGTGAATCCCTTGTGAGCGAAATATTCTATTATACCATTATAAAAGGGTTCAACACCCCATTAGCAAAGCATAAAAATATGATGTTCATACCATATAACTTATAGATTAGGTATTATTATGTCAAAGGCATTAAGCAATACAAACATGGAGGGAAAGTGTAGCTTGAGTGTACATTCAAAATTGGTAGATTCAAGAGGTGTGATCCCAAGAGACTAGTTTGCGAACATGTCAAACAAGTGTCACTTATTTAGGAGCCTTACATGAAAAAATCCATGAATAACTTTTCACATAGAATGCACAAGATCAAAAAGAGGTTGAAAGAAGAAGAACTAATTCAAATATTAATTTTTTGGATATTTATCACTAGATGAGTAGATTGAACTAATAATCCAAGGGTTGTTGCAAGCAAAGAAAAATAAGTGAGATGTGTAGAGGAAGGAAAACTAAGAGAATAAGTTGAGAAAAGGCCATTCAAGATGAGTTTGATAAAACTCTTTAGGAACTAGAATTATAGTTCAATTCCAAAGAAGATGGTGCAACGGAAATAATGGTTTAATAAAACCCACAATGGATCTATAAAATCCAACAATCACCCTGTCGAACACCCCTTTGGCTTGGACACTTCGCTTGTTCCTATCAGAACCAAAAACCTTTGAAAACAATGACTTTCCCTTTTGAGGATCCAAAAGACCCTTAAAAACCTTAAAATTGCGCTTGAACGCCTTTCCCAACAATTATATGTGCATTGTCGCAGACCTAGATCTGATCGATCAGACGGTCAAGATCCAATCGTAGTATCGACGATCGGTCAACACAAGGCTTTTTATATCGAAGCTTTTCCTTTGGTTCGATGCGATGTCGCTATCGCTATCAGCGATTTACAATGGCCGCTTTAATATATATATAACCCCACCCTGGTATGCCGATGCGATTGGGTTCTACAGACCCGATAGCAATAAAACTCCACTCTATAACTGCTTGAGGTCCAAATTCTCTGTTTAAACGTGTTTGAGCTGATACTTAGTATATTTTGGGTGTTTTCTGCTTGCAGAACCAGAATGAATCAATGCACCGTCGATTGTCTCTTTAGCACAACAATCTCATTAAAAAACATGAAATACACAGACCAGATCAATACTGTATGGATTTTAAAAGAAAAACCAAGCACTCAAGGCCTCCATGGGCCGATTAAAGAATGTTGCACAAAATACTGATTTTATTCACAATAATAACACAGGGTCTCGGCCTTGGCTAGATTACACAGGAAAAGGACCTTTGTTTACACAAAATACAATCCACACACACTCTCTGAGCTCTCGCTCCACTCCAAGCCTCTCCAATTCTCCAATCCTCGCTCATTACATTTTTTCTCTCTTTTATCACTCATTTATTTCCCTAATAATATCTAACAACAATCTTCTATTCTTAATAGATCTAACAACAAATCCTCTATTTCTTAGCTCTCTGTCACACCTATGCAAATAAATCTATCTCTAAATATAAAATAATATAGCCTCAAACTTATTACAATAATGAATTATAACAAATTGTTGAGAGATCCAACGCTCTCAGTAAAAACTAGTTTTGACCCCTCAGTTAATGAATTTCAAACTATTTAGCCACAACATGTGAACAAGTTTTCACATTGTTTGCTAATCCCAATGCTCCTGAATCAGACTCCCGGGGAAGAAAATACTTGTCCTTGAAAATTTCAGGACTTACTCCATACTTCTGTAGTTCTGCTGCTGTCAACCAACTGGAATCTTCCACTAGCTGCTGCTTCCACTTGACTAGATACTGGAAATATGTCTTCCCTCTAGTTTTCTTGGATATTCTTTGATCCAAGATAGCTTCAACTTCTTTCTTGACTGCTTTTGGTACCTGTTCCTCCCAGTTCACGGTTTGAACTTCATCACCTGTATCTTCTTTCTGCAGCTCTGTCTCTGCCTCTCTGAATGGATATACGTCTACAACATTAAAAATGGGGTATGTTCTAATCCCCTCTGGCAACTCAATCTCATATGCATTGGCTAAAAATTTCCTTATGATTTTCCAAGGTCTTATCTTTTTCATTTTCAGTTTGTTGTAAGTTTTTGTAGGAAATCTCTCTTTCCTCAAATGCACCATCACTAAGTCTCCCACTTGGAACTCTTTCTCTCTTCTTTTCAGGTCTGCTCTTTGCTTGTATTTGTTGTTGTTCTCCTGCAATTTATCTTTGACTTCTTCCTATAATATTTGCATCTGTTCTACAAAATCTTCAGCACTTACACTCCTGGCTTCCTATTTTCCCAAGTCTCTAAGCTCATACACTCCTCTTTGATGCATTCCAAAGACAATCTGAAATGGACTCATTCCAGTGCTTTGGTTTGGTGTATCACTGTAAGCGAAGTTAGCTTGAGCTAATTCCAAATCCCACTATTTGGGATTCTGATATACTAAACTCCTTAGTATATTCCCCAAGCTCTGGTTCACTACTTTAGTTTGTCCATCTGTCTGAGGATGGTATGCTAAACTAAAACTGATGTTAGTTCCCAGTTTCTTCCAAAGTGTCCTCTAGAAATTCCCTACAAACTTGGTATCTCGATCTGATACAATACTTACAGGTAAACCATGCAATCTTACAATCTCTGAAAAGAATAAATTAGCTATGTGTGTTGCATCACTAGTTTTTCTACAAGCAATAAAATGTGCCATTTTAGAAAACCTATCTACTACAACATAAATAGAATCATTTCCTCTCTGAGTTTTTGGCAATCCTAGAACAAAGTCCATGCTAACTACATCCCACGGTTGATCTGGTATGGGCAATGACTGATATAGTCCTATATTTTGACTCCTTCCTTTGGCACGCTAACATATCCTGCATTTCTCAACAAACTTTTTAACATTAGTTTGCATTTTCGGCCAATAATAAAAAGCATTCACCTGGACGAAGGTTTTGTCTTGTCCAAAATGACTAGATAACCCTCCACTATGTTTTTCCTTGATTATGTTCTCCCTCATGGAACATTTGGGAATACACAACTTATTGCTTTTAAATAATAGGCCTCCTTGAATGAGGTAGTCCATACACTGACTTTTGTTATGGCTCATCAGATTTTGAATTGTTGTGTAGATACCTTTAAAATATTCATCATCCTTGTACATTTCTATCATTTCCTCAAATCCTACAATACCCACTTTAAACTCTTGCAAAATAAAACTTACCCTACTCAATGCATCTGCTACTTTATTAGACTTACCACTCTTATGCTTTATTACAAAAGTAAAACTTTGCAGAAATTCCACCCATTTAGCATGCTTCTGATTTAGCTTCGGCTGGTTATTAATAAACTGTAAAGCGTGATTGTTTGAATATAAGATGAATTCCTTAGGCAGTAAGTAATGCCTCCACTTTTTCAGTGCCTACACAATAGCATAAAACTCCTTGTCATAAGAAGAATATTTCTTCTTTGCATCATTCAGTTTCTCGCTGAAATATGCCATTGGCCTTTGCTCCTAGCTTAGAACTGCACTAATTGCTACCCACTTGCATTTGTTTCTACTTTAAAGACTTTCTAAAAATTAGGCAATGCTAGAATTGGCTCTTCTATTATATTCTTCTTCAACAAATTAAAGTTTCTGTCTTCGGCTTCTGTCCATCGAAATGGCTAATTGACCTCCTTGATTGTCTCAAGGATTGGTGCACAAACTTGACTAAACCCTCTTATAAACTTTCTGTAAAAACTAGCAAGTCCATGGAAGCTTCTTACCTCAAATATGCTTCTGGGAGTAGCCCAGTTCTGGATTGCTTGTACCTTCTACGGATCCATCTTCAAGCCCTGTTTGGAAACCACAAATCCCAAATACACCAGCTCCTCCTTCATGAAACTACACTTCTTCAAATTTATTAGTAGTTTCTCCTTCTGTAGATTTCTCAGGACCAACTTAAGATGTTCTAAATGCTCCTCTTTACTTTTGCTAAAAACCAGAATATCATCAAGGTAAACAATGACAAATTTACCTACATACTCCTTCAAGACCTCATTCATTAGTCTCATGAACGTGCTGGGTGCATTAGTGAGCCCAAAAGGCATCACTAACCACTCATACAGTCCACTATTTGTTTTGAAGGTAGTTTTCCATTCATCGCCTTCCCGAATCCTTATCTGATGATACCTGCTCTTCAAATATATCTTAGTAAAGTATCTGGATCCACTTAAATAGAAAATTAAATCATCCATTTTGGGTAAAGGAAATCTGTACCTGATTGTTATCTTGTTGATAGCTCTGGAATCTATGCACATGCACCATTCTCCTCCCTTCTTTAGACTAAGTACTGTTGGCACAACACATAGGCTCAGACTCTCTCTAATCAGCCCCTTATCCATCAGTTCTTGTACTTGCCTTCCCACTTTAGCATTTTCTTGAGGAGTTAGTCTATATGCAGCTTTATTGGGTAGACTTGCCCCTGGTATTAAGTTAATATGGTGGCTGACACTTCTAATTGGTAAGACTTCTTCAGGAAATTCATTTAAATTCGTAGAATTTAAGATTACCTTGGGCCTCCCTACAATAGCGAAGTGAAACTCCTTGCTTTTGTCAACCTCCTGTGGCAATTATTTACCACTTATCAACATGATACTGTTTTCAGGCAATCCTTTATCAACATCATTCTTTAATGGAAATAACATGTGCTTGTTTCCATCCTTCTCTATGGTATAGGTATTCCTTCTCCCATCATGAATTGCTTTCCAGCCAAATTGCCATGGTCTCTCCTATAATATATGACATACATCCATGGGCATTGTGTCACATAGGATTATGTCTTTGTATGTACCGATCTGCATTTCAACATTACATTGCTCTGTCACAATGAGTTGCTACCCCTTCTGTAACCAAGACACTTTGTAGGGTGTAGGATGTACCATCCTTGCTAACCCAAGCTTATCCACCATCTCTATGGACACAAGATTGTCAGTACTCCCACTGTCAATTATGACCTTACAAAACTTACCCTTTGATTTACATGTGGTCCTGAACAAGTTCTTTCTTTGCGTAGGTTCTCTAGCCTCCTTTTCTACTCTAAGAAAAGTTCTTCTAAAGAGCAGTGATTCACCTTCTTCAGGGGGTTCTTCTTTCTCCACAAGTCGAGGTGGTTCTGGCTTTATCTCAACCACATTTGCACCCCTCTGGCTTGCTGATTTGTTATGAGGGTAATGCCACAACATGTGTCCCCACTCTCCATTGGTATAACACCTAACATCCCTTCCTCACCCTCTTCCTCTGGGCACGAATCTTCCTCTGCTAGATTCACCCCTCTGTGGTGATCTGCCACTTGAGCTTCCTGCTTCATGCTGATACTGTGTTCCTCTGGATCTGGCAGCTCCTCTTCCTCTCACTGAGCTCTTTCCTCTGTTTCTCTGACTCTATTTCCTCAATATTTTCTCCTCTTCCTTCAGACTGGCTTGATAGGCATCCTCAACAGTTTTCAGACTTAACAAGCTAATCTCATCTTGTATCTCATACCTTAACCCATTTATATATCTAGCTATCTTTTCCACATCATCTTCTACATGCCCTACTCTAATACTTAATCTATAGAATTCTTCTGTATACTCCTTAACAGACATTCCTTTCTGTTTTAAATTTTGCAATTGCTTAAAAAGATTCAAATGATAGTCTTTAGGCAAAAACTTGGCTTTTAGTTTACTCACCATTTGTCCCACTGCTTGATCTTAGATTTTCCTTTCCCTGTTTTTGAAGTCTGTACCTCATCCCACCATATGGCTGCATGAACCTTCAATCTGGTGACTGCAAACTTCACCATCTTATTCTCCTCAACCTCTTCATGGTCAAAGTACTGGTCTATGGATCTGATCCAATCCATAAGTTCCTCTACGTTCAGACTCCCTTCATACATAGGGATATCCATCTTGGGTTTGCTTCCTACTTTTGCCAGCATCTTGAGAACTTTGGCAGTTTCATTGTCTTCCTCTACTTCTCCCACATCTGCAGCAGATTCTTTTGAAGAGCTCTCAACTCCATCATCAGGCGCTCTTCTTTGGGCTGTCTCCATTGTCTCCATTCGTGCATGCAAACTCCGCACCTCTTCCAATAGAATTGCATTTGGTTTTGGTCTTCCTCGACCAATTCCTCTCCTTGGTGGCATCTTCACTGCAAACAGCTCTTTCTTCTACTCTGATACCAAAAATGGTGTAGCGGAAACAATGGTTTAATAAAACTCACAATGGATCTATAAAATCCAACAATCACCCCGTCGAACACCCCTTTGGCTTGGACACTCTGCTTGTTCCTATCGGAACCCAAAACCTTTGAAAACAATGGCTTTCCCTTTTTGGGATCCAAAATACCCTTTAAAACCTTAAAACTATGCTTGAACACCTTTTCCAACAATTATATGTGTATTGTCGCAGATCCAGATTTGACTGATCGGACAGTCAGGATCCAATCGCATTATTGGCGATCGGTCAACACAAGGCTTCTTATATCGGCGCTTTTCCTCTGGTTTGATGTGATGTCGCTATCGCTATCGGTGATTTACAATGGCCGATTTAATATATATATAACCCCGCCTCGATATGACAATGCGATTGGGTTCTACGGACCCGATAGCAATAAAACTCCACTCTATAACACTTGAGGTCTGGATTCTCCATTTAAACATGTTTGAGCCGATACTTAGTGTATTTTGGGTGTTTTCTGCCTGCAGAACCAGAATGAAACAATGCGCTGTTGATTGTCCCTTTAGCACAACAATCTCATTAAAAAACATGAAATACATAGACTAGCTCAATACTGTATGGATTTTAAAAGAAAAACCAAGCACTCGAGGCCTCCATGGGCCGATTAAAGGATTGTGCATAGAATACTGATTTTATTCACAATAATAACACAGGGTCTTGGCCTTGGCCAGATTACACAGGAAAAGGACCTCTGTTTACACAAAATACAATCCACACACACTCTCTGAGCTCTCGCTCCACTCCAAGCCTCTCCAATCCTCCAATCCTTGCTCATTACATTTTTTCTCCCTTTTATCACTCAAATATTTCCCTAACAATATCTAACAGCAATCTTCTATTCTTAATAGATCTAACAACAAATCCTCTATTTCTTAGCTCTCCCTCACACCTATGCAAACAACTCTATCTCTGAATCTAAAATAAGATAGCCTCTAACTTATTACAATAATGAATTATAACAAATTGTTGAGAGATCCAACCCTCTCAGTAAAAACTGGTTTTGACCCCTCAGTCAATGAATTTCAAACTGTTTAGCCACAACATGTGAACAAGTTTTCACATTGTTGGCTAATCCTGATTCCCCTGCATCAGAAGATAAGAGGAAGAGGCAAGAGGTAGAGGTTTCTCAAGAACTACTCACCAAGCAAAGGTTAGTAGCAGTAGTAGAAAAGAGGAAGAGAAACACACACTAGAACAACATACAAAAGAGAATGAGGAAAACATTAGACAAAATTTATAAGAACAATTAAGGGTAGCAAAGGCACTAGCAAAGCAACAAATGAAAGCTCAAGTAGAGAAAATTCAAAAATAACAACTAGAAAAACTGAAAATATAGGAATATGAAAAGAAAATGGATGAGTAGGGAAAATATCATAAAAAACCTAAGCCTAACATACATGGAATATGTCATTGAATTAACTCAAGAGGAAGTAGTATAGACCAACACTCCTATAGATAATTCCCAATGTTGATGAAATTATTTGTCAAGGATCAATTAAGACCAACACCATAGCAAAAATTGGAAAAGATACTATAATGGAGGTTCTTGACCCAAAAGGGGATATCACAAAAGCCATTGATGTTAAGGTAGGGAATACTACTCAAGCCCTTATTAATTATACCACCAATATGTAGGATACTCAAGAGGCTCCATGCCTTGAAGAAACTCAAGCGGAAATTCAAGATCATTAGAAGAAAGAAGAGATGAATTCTACCCAAGAAGAAGCCTCTCAAGAACCCAAGTAGCCGATAAAAATCAAGATCTTATCATGGAGCATTTTCATACTAATAGTAGCTTGAAGAATATTTTGTCCTAGGGAGAAAATTTGATTCTCTAGTTAGTCTATAAAGTCACATATCTGAAATATATTATTTATGACAGCTAGAGGCAATCCATCATTCAAAGGAATGTATAAGAAATGAAATATTACTATAGATAGTGGCATTCCCTACACCTCCGAAGAAATCATATTCAATGTAGAGAAGTCTTGACAGGTGAGTGAAATAGTATCAACAAGTAGTTAAGTCTCACATGCCACATTAGATTAAGCCAAGGAAGGAGGGAAAAAGTTATAGGATATGAGAAAAGAGATGGCATCACTCAAGCATCAAGTTCAATACTGTAAGGAAGTTAGAGGAACTATGAATTTTCTTCAAGATATGTTCTAGAAGAACTCCAAAAGTATTAGAAATCTAAAACACACTTTTGTAGTAGATAGTGGATTTACATGAATAAAACTTCCATCTATCTACGTCAGATAAAGAGGTACACTAGTGGAAAGAGAAGGGCATTAGGCCCTTGATCCAAACTGAATTCGTTATGGAAATTCAAAAAGACAAGGATCAAGAATGTAGAAAATCCTTGTAGATTCAAAATGCTAATTGTAATATGCTAAAACAATTGACTTGAGTCTACTCTACTCATTAGTGGAAACAATAAACGATCGATGAAATCACAAAGCATAAAAGAGAAAGAATTCAATCACACATAACACAATAATTTTATGGGGAAAGCCACAACTAAAAACCCCTGCTATCTATATATTGCATTAATAAAAAAATATGAGAATATTACAATGCTTTGCTCAAGCCCGAGCAACCTCTGCACTATCTCTATCTATCTCACTACCAACCTGTGCACAAGCTTCTCTTGGCACACCTTTCTCTCACAAGCTCCACGCACAAACTTGTGCTTCCTATTGCTTGGTCTCACCAACTCGTGCTCACCAAAACAATGATTAAACTTGTGCCTTCATTCCTCCTTTTAAAGGCAATTCGAATGGTTAAAATTAGTGAGTTTTCTAATTAAGGAATGATTTATTTTAGGTCTTCTTCTGATTGCATGCACCATCTATTTAATTTAGATGATTTTACAACTAATAGTACATTGTCCCTGAACTCCAATATCAAATGGGTATTTCTTTGATATGACATGCATGAGTTAATTATGAGTGAATATTCAGTTTACTAGTTGAGTAATGCTAGTTACACCCCACTATTATATCTCCCACTAATTCCTCCATCAATTGAAACTAGTTTAACTAAATTTAACAATTCCCAATTTAATTCAAAGACAAATTAAATTAGGACTTTTCTTGATGTTATTTTTAACATTTATTGTTATTTTCAACAAAAAAAGATCACAACATCAATATCTTAATATCTTAATAAATAATAGCTTGAATGAAATGTGTGTGGTCTTGTGATGGTAAGTATACTTCACTAAAGAATGAAAATGTAGATGAAGGAAGAATGGTCAACTTGTCATGAGGTGTTGGAGAAAGTAAACAAAATGATGATTGATCTCCACCATTTTGGACACCTAATGATTTTTGACCGATTGAGAAGGTATTGGCATAATTTAGACAAGCCATCGATAAGTGCGAGGAAGACATCAAACATATAACTTTGGTTGATTGTGAACACGTCCAAAAGTTTGTGGTTTTCGAAATTAAAGAAGTTGATACATTGGAGTAGTTAGCACTAAAGATAAAAAGTTGCACTCCATGCTATAGAGAAAGTAAAGAAAAAGTGAGTGTATTGATTGATCAACACAAGTTCCCCCATAGTTGAAATTTTGAAGACTTGTCAAGTTTGATGGTGGGCACGGAAACCTTGTAACGCCAAAATGACTTGAGTCATCTCAGCTCACATGGTTGTTAGAATTTTCACATTTTTGTACTTTTGTGGAATATATTGTTTTTAGCTAATGTAATAGTAATAAATAGAGAATTCATTCTCTAAAAAAGGGCTTTTAGACAATGCATAAAAGTTTTGGAATGTATCTAAAGAATTATTTCGAAATCTAATTTAGAAATGCATAATTTGATAGGTCTCACATTTATAGTGAGAATTTCCCTTGCAATTTAGATTATTCTTTCATTTTATGTATGAACTATTTAAACAAATCAATGAATATTTATGTGTTTGATGAATGACAATATCATATAATTATTTTCTTTTGTATCATGTATGGCTATTTCATTTTTATTTTTGTTAGTTGTTTCTATAGTTTATCTAGTTAATTAACTCTTAGTTGAACAATCTCTAAGATTCTTTTATGGCTATTTCATTTCTATGTTTGTTAGTTGTTTCTATACTTTATCTAGTTAATTAACTCCCAGCTAAACAATCTCTAAGATTCTTTCATCATTGTCAAATAACTTTCAGTTAGTATGTGTTGCTATAATGAGTTACCCTTGAATGCAGTGTTATGTTAAGGTAGATTGTTCTCCCCATTTTGTATGTTAAAAAACATAGATTATAACTAAACAACTAAAAAATATGACAAATCAATAAAGCTAAGAAAAGTTTAATTGGATAGTTTAATTAGACTTCTTCTTTAGGTTGGGCTTCTTCCTTTGTGTTTGATTCCTTCCACTGTGATGCAGGAGCATGAGGCTTGAAGACAAAAGGCTTCGAATTTATTCAAAAAATACAAAAAAAGTTTACAAGCAAAGGAGTGGGATCCTTTAGCGGTTAATTTACAAAGTTTTCTAGATAGGATTTGAGCTAGGATTTAGGGATTGAGTGATTTTATAATTAATTCAAGAAGTTTTGATTCAGTTGATAAGATTAGGCAGATTTGATCCATTGATTAAGGATCTGATTGTTAGAATGAAATGGCATTTATGTAAGTTCTGAATGATTGTAAAGGGATTTTGACTGATTTGGCTTGATTAAGCTGTATAAGATTAAGTTACAGAAATTGTATCTCTATGTATTTGTGTATAATTGGTCAATCCCAGAGGCATATTATTCCTTCAAAATATTTTTGAGTTCTGTTCATTTCCAGTTTGGCTTTTGAATTAGAATATGTTAAATCTATGTTATATCGCCAATCTTGTGTGTTCTGCATTTTGAAATAATTTGGTTATGTTCTAAAACATTGGATAATATGGGTTGAGACAAGTTAAATGTAGCGGAGATGTTAAATTTGGCATAATAGAGTAAAGAAAACCTGACAAAATCATGTTAACCAAAGGAGTCTAGAACCATCCGATCTACAGAGCTAATTGATCTAACGGTCATCGCGCACCAGTAAGCTCGTGCGTTAGTTAAGGAAGAAAAGTGGTTTTATTAGTGAAGTTGTTTATCAGGTGAAGAAAAAGTGGTAAGCTGTCTTTTTAAATTCTAAGCGTTTCCATTTATCGACCGACACGTAGCACTCGGGTGGAGAGAGAAAACCACTTTATTGGGTGGAAAAACATCGTGCAAGGTCTCCATCCGATATCACTATTATCCGTTAAATTGAGTGTGTTTTGATCAACGGTACAAGATCGACAATTAGTTTTGTTGATCAAGTGAACCAACAACCGATGGATTGAAAGGTAAGATCAACGACAGAGAGTTAGCGCGATAATGTTTGTGAGAAAGGGGACGTGACAAGAAATTACCCAAAAGTTTGAATTCCTTTTGATTTTGTAGCAATTGAAAGGTTATCATATTGCGGGTAAAATTAAGAAGTTCTGCTAATTTAGTAGAATAGCCAAGATTAGAGGTAGATGATTGATTCTCCAAAAGAAATCCAAGAAGAAGTTCCACTTGAACTAGAAGAAATTGTTTCTGGATTTGAACGACTCCCCATTACACCTGCACTCATGCCACCATTTGTGGTATCAGAGTAGCTTACTAACACTGAACAGGATCTCAAGGATCAGAAAAATAAATCCAATATGGTTTTCAGAGTTGGAGGAAGAGGTGGTGGTTGAAGAAGAGGAAGACCAGTTGCAAATGCTAAAGTGTTGGAAGCTATGCAATAGATGCAAGCTATATTTGAAGCAATGGAAATGGGAAGAGATGTAGATGCTGGAGATGTCAGTGAACCTAAAGTTGGAGCTGCAAAAGATGAGGAACCTGTAGATGTAACTCCTGAAATGAGATTCTTTAAGTCAGTATTGAGATCCACATCCAAGCCTAGACTTGAAGTTTCAATCTACACATGAAGCTTAAGCCCTGAAGAATTGATAGACTGGATAAATGACATGGAAAAATTCTTTGATTATGAAGAAACAAAAGAGGGAAAGAAGGTGAAGTTTGTTGTCACAAAACTGAAAGGACATGTAGCACTTTGGTGGGATGGAGTGTAGGCAGAAAGAAGAAGACTTGGAAAACAACCAATTAATAATTGGAATAAGATGGTGGCAAAACTGAAAAGTAAGTTTTTTCCAAGTGATTATCAACAAACATTATTTAAACAAATGCAGAATCTTAGACAGAGGTCTATGACAATAAAGGAATACATAGAGGAATTCTACAAAGTGAGTATAAGAGTGGGACAAATCCAAGATACAGATGAGAAGGTTGCAAGATATGTGAATGGTCTCAGAATGGAGATCCTAGGTGAGATAAGTGTATTGTCTCCTAAAATAGTAGAAGAGGCTTATCGGATGGTATTGAAGGCTAAAGAAAAACTCATGAGGAAACAATCTGCTAGAAATAGAGGTACTTTCCAAGGAAGGGGAAGTCAAGGTGGTAGAGGAAGGTCTACAACACCTAGAGATGGAGCTAGCAATAGCTCAAGTCAGCATGCACCCACAGGAGGTGATGAAAGTGGCAGAGGGAGTTTTTCCAGAGGAAGAGGAGGCAAAGGTAGAGGAAGAGAAATCAGATGTTACAGATGTAACAAGCTAGGACAGAGAGCTTATGAGTGCCCAGAAAATATAGAAATGAATCAAAGGAATACAATTGTTGCAAAAACTAAAGAGGAAACAACAAAGGTAATAGAAGAAGAGAATGTACCAGAGAAAGGGGAATCTTTTATAGTCAACAAAATTTTGTTAAAGCCAGCTAAGGAAATTGTTGAACGAACACAGATAAAAACCTTGTTCAAGACTATGTGTAAGGTTCAAGGGAAGTGTTGTCATATGATAATAGATAGTGGTAGTACAGATAATTTGGTCTCCACAGAAGTGGTGGAGAAGTTGAAGTTGAAAACTAAGAAACATCCAACGCCTTACAAGGTGTCATGGCTTCAAAAGGGATATTAGCTGGTAGTAAATGAGCAATGTGAAGTGGAGTTGCAGTTGGGTAAATACAAAGACAAAATTCCGTGTGATGTGATGCCTATGGATGTGTGTCACACGTTGTTGGGTAGACCTTGGTAGTATGAAAGAGGAGCTATGCATGATGGAAGGAAGAACACATACAAATTTAGCAAAGATGGTGTCAATCATACATTGCTGCTAATGAAAGAAGAGGATACATCAAAGAAACCTGATCCAAAGACCCTTTTGCTGAGTGGAAAGGAGTACTTGCAACAGATGGAAGAAGATGAGGTAAGTTTTGCATTGGTTTGCAAATCCAAGGTAATAATTACCTCCACAAAAGTTTTTGATTTGCCAATTGAAATTCAAGAGATGTTGGACAGTTATTGTGATATCATTGTAGATGATTTGCCTGATGAATTACCACCCATTAGAAAAATTAGTCATCACATAGATTTGATTCCAGGAGCAAATCTACCTAATAAAGCAGCTTACAGGATGACTCCCATGGAGAATGAAGAGATCAGGAAATAGGTTCATGAACTGTTAGACAAGAGACTTATTAGAGAGAGTTTGAGTCCTTATGCAGTGCCAACAGTGTTGAGCCCAAAGAAAGATGGAGGCTGGAGAATGTGCACGGATTCAAGAGCAATCAATAAGATAACAGTCAGGTATAGATTTCCTTTACCTAGAATTGAAGATTTGATGGATTGTTTGAGTGGAGCTAGATATTTTACAAAGTTAGATTTAAAAGGTGGTTATCATCAAATCAAAATTAGAGAGAGAGATGAGTGGAAAACTGCTTTTAAGACCAATGAAGGATTGCATGAATGGATGGTAATGCCTTTTGGATTATCAAATGCCCCTAGTACATTTACGAGGCTCATGAATGAAGTTTGGAGAGAATTTATTGGTAAAGTCGTAATAGTATATCTGGATGATATATTATTTTATAGCAGATCAAGAGAGGAACATGTGAGACATCTGAATTATGTCTTACAGAGGCTACAACAAGAGAAGTTACTTTTAAATTTAAAGAAATTTTCATTCATGAAGGAGGAGTTGGTGTATTTGGGATTTGTCATTTCTACTGAGGGTTTAAAGATGGATATAGAGAAGATCAAGGCTATCATGTAGTGGCCTGCACCAAAAGGTGTCTTTGAGGTAAGAAGTTTTCACAGTCTTGCTAGTTTTTACTGGAAATTCATAAGGAGTTTTAGTAAGGTCAATGCTTCAATTATTGACACAATAAAGAAGGACAGACAACCAGTTAAATGGATTGCTGAAGTAGAAAAGAACTTCTAGCTGTTGAAGAGAAAGATTACTAAGAAGCCTATTTTGATTTTTCCTGATTTTAATAAACCTTTTCAAGTGAAGTGTGATGCCAGTGGAGAAGCCATTGGAGTTGTTTTGAGTCAGGAGGACAGGCTTGTAGCTTATTTTAGTGAAAAGCTGAATGAGTCAAAGAAGAAATATTCTTCTTATGGCAAGGCGTTTTATGCAGTGGTGTAGTCTTTGAAGAAGTGGAGACATTACTTGATGTCGAGGAGTTCATACTATATTCAGATAACCATGCATTACAATACATTATGAAACACCCAATGCTTAACCAGAAGCATGCAAAATGAGTAGAATACCTTCAAAGTTTTAATTTTGTGTTAAAACATATAACTGGTCAATCAAACAAAGTAGCAGATGCCTTAAGCAGAAAAACAATTTTAGTTCAAGAAAGTCAAATTCAAGTATTGGGTTTTCATTTTCTTAAAGAGTTATATGAGAAAGATCTAGTAAAGAGGCATTTGAAGCGTGTAGAAATCCTGTTTTGTTAGATAGAAGTAAGTGGTTGGATTATTTCCTGCAAGAGGGACTACTTTTTAAAGGAAATCAGCTCTGCATACCAAATTTTTCTATGAAAGCAAATTTGATCAAGGAGAAACATAGTGGAGGACTAGGAGTACATTTTGGTGCAGACAAGACTTATGAGCAGTTGAACCGGTTTTATTTTTGGCCAAATATGAGAGCTGAAGTGGAAAAGTATGTGAAAAATTGTAAAGTCTGTCAGTATGTAAAGGGAAGGAGCCAAAATATAGGTTTGTATGTTACATTACCTATTCCAGATAGGCCTTGGGATATGGTAAGTATGGACTTTATTTTGGGTTTACCAAAAACTCAAAGTGGACATGATTCAATTTATGTAGTAGTAGACAGATTTTCAAACATGGCACATTTTATTCAATGTTATAAAACCAGTGACGCTACTCATGTTGCTAACTTGTTTTTTAAAGAAATTGTAAAGTTGCATGGGTTACCTAAGAGCATTGTTTTAGACAGAGATACCAGATTTGTTGGTCATTTCTGGAGGACCTTGTGGAAAAAACGTGGTACTAAACTGAGTTTCAGTTCTGCTTATCATCCACAAACTGATGGGTAGACTGAAGTTGTGAAGAGAAGCTTGGATAATCTTCTGAGAAGTCTTGCAAGTGAACATCCAAAATAGTGGGATCAAGTATTGGCACGAGAAAAATATGCTTATAATGATTCTCTTAATAGGAGTATAGGGCAGAGTCCATTCCGTATAGTTTATGGAATGCACCCAAGAGGAGTGTTTGAATTGAGAGACTTGGGAAAAGATGAAATGAGAAGTGCTAAAGGAGAAGATTTTGCTATAGAAGTCCAAGCAATACATGAACAAGTAAAACATCAATTATAGGACAAGAACATAAAATACAAGAGTAGAGCAGATTTGAAGAAAAGAGAAGTAAATTTTGAGGTTGGAGATTTGGTTTTGGCACACCTAAGGAAGGAAATATTTCCAAAAAGTGAGTATAACAAGCAAAAGTTTAAGAATATTGACCATGTAGAGTCTTGAGGAAATTTTCTGCAAATGCATGTGAAATTGAATTACCCCCTAATATTGGAATATCTCCAATTTTCAATGTTGCTGACTTATACAGGTATGAAAAGGGACAGTCAGATGACACAACAGAAGACAAGGAAGAACAAGAGGTGAATTGGGTAAAACAATTACCTATAGCAAAGGCATTGCAACCAAAGAAGATATTGGATAAAAGAGTGTTTAAGAAAACAAGGGGATAGGAGTATTTTCAGTACTTGGTCAAGTGGAAAGATCAACCAACTGCTGATGCTACCTGGGTAACAGAAACCATGCTACAGAAGTTGGGTCATTCTGTAGAAGAGCTCATGGACAGGAGCCCATGAAGAATTTTGTCCTTAGGAGTCTGATGTAGGAGCATGAGGCTTGAAGACAAAAGGCTTCGAATTTATTCCAAAAATACAAAAAAAGTTTACAAGCAAAGGAGTGGGATCCTTTAGCTGTCAATTTACAAAGTTTTCTAGATAGGGTTTGAGCTAGGATTTAGGGATTGAGTGATTTTATAATTAATTCTAGCTGTTTTGATTGAGTTGAGATTATCGAGGAGAATATAAACTAGATTAGATATTGTATAAGATTAGGCAGATTTGATCCATTGATTAAGGATCTGATTGTTAGAATGAAATGGTATTTATGTAAGTTCTGAATGATTGTAAAGGGATTTTGAATGATTTGGCTTGATTAAGCCGTATAAGATTAAGTTACAGAAACTATATCTCTCTGTATTTGTGTATAATTTGTCAATCCTAGAGGCATATTATTCCTTCGAAATATCTCTGAGTTCTGTTCATTTCTAGTTTGGATTTTGAATTAGAATATGTAAAATCTGTATTATATCGCCAATCTTGTGTGTTCTGCATTTTGAAATAATTTGGTTATGTTCTAAAACATTGAAGAATATGGGTTGAGACAAGTTAAATGTAGCGAAGGTGTTAAATTTGGCATAATAGAGAAAAGAAAACTTGACAAAATCGTGTTAACCAAAGGAGTCTAGAACCATCCGATCTATAGAGCTAATTGATCTAACGATCATCGCGCACCAGTAAGCTTGTGTGTTAGTCAAGCAAGAAAAGTGGTTTTATTAGTGAAGTTATTTATCGGGTGAAGAAAAAGTGGTAAGCTGTCTTTTGAAATTCTAAGCGATTCCATTAATCGACTGACACGTAGCACTCGGGTGGAGAGAGAAAACCACTTTATCGGGTGGAAAAACATCATGCAAGATCTGCGTCCAATATCACTATTATCCAATCGATTGAGTGTGTTTTGATCAATGGTACAGGATTGACAATTAGTTTTGTTGATTAGGAACCAACAACCGATGGATTGAAAGGTAAGATCAACGGTGGAGAGTTAGCGCGATAATGTTTGTGAAAAAGCAGACGCAACAAGAAACTAACCAAAAGTTTAAATTCCTTTTGATTCCGTAGCAATTGAAAGGTTATCATATTGCGGGTAAAATTAAGCAGTTCTACTAATTTAGTAGAGTAGCCAAGATTGGAGGTAGATGACTAATTCTCCAAAAAAAATCCAAGAAGAAGTTCCACCTGAGTTAGAAGAAATCGTTTCTGGATTTGAACGAATCTCCATTACACCTACACTCAGGCTACCACACTGAATATTAAAAATCTATCATTCTTAATACAACACCACCCTTTAAAAATCGAATAATAACAACTTTTTCATAAATCTCTTTTAAAATTCTAATTAAAAAAGTTAAACCTTTGAAAAATAAAAATCTGTATATTTAATTAAAAATAATAATAAAAATCTCTACATTTATGAAAATAAAATTTTATTATATATTAAAAAATTATTATGTAGAAATTTAACACAACATAAATTATAACTTATATCGTTTTTATGAAATAAAATAATAATATAAAATTAAAAACTCAAAAGAGCCTTAATTTCTTATTAAGATATCTAAAAATTAATTAAAATATATCGAATGGTGCTCTCATTTAAAATTTTAATTGTGATTTAAGCAACGAAAACTAGTACGATCCTCTTCATTGTGATATCTCTATATATTTTCAAGTATAGTTATTATTATTTTTTATGGGGCCAAGAGGTTATGGGGAGGCATTAAGTGTAATATAAAAGGATTGTATGAAAAATATTGGGAAAAATATTTTTATAAAAATAAAAATGACAAAACAACCAAAATTAGTACGAATCTTTTCATTGTGATATTTTATAGGTCAATAGTTTATGTGTAGGCATTAAGTGTAATATAAAAGGATTGTATATCAATATTTTTTAAATATGGGAAAAATATTAAAAAAAATAAAACGACAATTAAATATTTTAATTGCACTGAATGGTCAATAGGAAAATCCAATTCTATAGTCTTGCTTTAGAGAGAGCTAATAAATTGAGATTTGAAGTGGATAAAATAATTTATTGTTGACATAACATAAATTTTGGTGGGTAGTAACCATTAGTGAACCTACACATCTATAGTTTTACTCGTGAGAAGTGTCTATGAAAACATAAACAACTGCTACATAGTAGCTATTACCTGCCGATTAGTTTAAATATAGCTAAATTAAAGTAAAAATATTGAATTCAAGTTAGTGTTAAGGTCTATAATCTAGTGAATTTATGTTTTAGTGGTTGGTATATTGATGTATTTTATTAATTGTAATTCTGCATTATTTTCATAAAAAATGCAAATTGATTAATGAAACTAAAAAATTAATTTCCTACTAAGTGACAAATACTAGCACAAATTTTGGTGGATAGTAACCACTAAAAAAGACTGCAATTATAGTCATTATAGAATAAGACTTGAACCAATCATATTCTAGATAGACAATTTTAAGTATTCATAAAAAATAATAAAATTCAATCCATAATGTTAAACTATGGAGAAAATGCAAAATGTTTTGGTCAAAAGCAAAGTAATACGTGGTCAAAAAATTGAATGTGTAATACCATGTGCGACACAAGTATAATAATGATGGGAAGTGACCCTCATAAGTATATTTATTTACATCTTATGTTATTTACATGAGTATGAACTACTTTCAAGCATTTTATTTTTAGATTAAAAAATAAATACACAAATATCTGAAAATAATGCATCAATATTATAAACATATCAATAAATTACGGCATAAAATATGATGCAGTTCTCTACATGGCATATTATGCGAAGACTAAAATAAGGCCTTCAATATATGGTCCAGACAAATGTTTGAAAAATAGTTTTTATATTAAAAATAAAAAATTTTTTTTCAAACTTAAACATTATAAGTTGAATTGGTCATTGCTAAACTAATAATGATTAACAAGAAAATTGCTAGATTTCTACCTTGACAAGGACTAATCATATTTAAATTTAATTAATACTTACAATAAACTTTTACCCTGTATATTATTAACTTGTAAATAAGATTTGCCACAATACCATGGCCTACCAATACCACATTCCCAAAAACCATAACCCATTTCACAATCAAAATGTTTTTCAAATATTCTATTTCAATTTATTTTTATAACATTTTTTAGTTAAATATAAAAAAAAAAAAAGTATTGATAATGAACACTTGATGGGATGAATATGGAAAAAACATCTTTAATGTTATACTTTTGAGATATATCTAAACCTTCTATCCTCATTAATACTAATACTACCCTATGGATATTCCATAGAGATTAAATGAAGGTTTTAATAAAATTAAAAATGAGAATACTTTTATATATAGAGATGTGAAATTCAATTGATTTTAACTCCAAATATACCAAGCTCTGAGAGGGATCAATCTCAAATCCTTTTTCACTCCAAAAAAAATGTTTATACCTTAAGAGATTTGATCCCTCTTTAAGCTTGTTAAGATGGATCTAGGCTTGTTAGAATGAAGCAAAAGCTTTTCTTGGCTCAATCAAGTTTATTAGTCCTTAAGCAAGACATTTGATTGTACAAGGATTGTCACGAAATGTTATATCACATTCAAAATGGAATTTTGATTTTGGTGACTTTTTTCTTCAGCCATGGTTTCACATTTAGAGTTAAAATGAAATTTAAATTAGTTGTATTTTGGAATTATATATTGGTTAGATACATTTGAGTTATAATTTTTTTTTATTTTTAAAGTTAGTTAATATTTATTATTTGTATTGTAATTGATGATGATAATGATTAACATCCACTAAGACTAATATGGTTTATTGGACCTTAAGAAAGTAGGAGTTTAATTATAATTCTTTAATATTTTATTTCTATGATAAAAAAGAAGGGAGAGAACCATTCCAAAGTCACCATAGTTTTTATTACTTAACAAGTCAAGAAGGTTGATAGTGTGGCGAAGATTTTGAAAATTAGAAAGTAAGAGTTTAATTATGATTCTTTAATATTTTATTTCTATGATAAAAAAGAAGGGAGAGAAGCATTCCAAAGTCAACATAGTTTTTATCACTTAGCAAGTCGAGAAGGTTGATAGTGTGACAAAGATTTTGAAAATTAGAAAGGATGTGAGTAAGCATAAGACAATCCAAGAGAAAGTGGTTTTGATCTTCAACCCTCTTAGTATAGCAAATGTGACAAACTCTTTCGTTCCAAGGAGTTCTAGGAATTGACCAATAACTGATTTGACTTTGAAGCTCATGAAAATTAGTTAATATCTTGGCAATGATCATTTTCTTGTCAAGAGATAATTTTGGTTAGGGGTTGCTGACCTCTTTATAACACCTTACCTTGTTTTTTCCCTCTAACTTCTTATCATCTCACAACTTATTCTTAAATTTGAAATTAATAATATTTTTAATATTATAATTATTCTCAAAGATGATCTCCTCCTTTAGCCCTCAATAATCAAGCTAAGACTAATCATCCTTATGCCAAGTTATAAACAATTTTGAAGAACCTCTTAACTTCCATGTTGTATAATTTCTTCTTGTATATAATATAAACAACCATAAACATATTTTTAATTAATATTTAATTAAGAAAATAAATTTTAAATGGAAATTTCACCCTAATATCAGATAAATGATTTTCTATAAAAATTTATAGTGATTTAAAATATAATATTCGTGTAAAGATTAATATATAATGAAATAATTAAAATATGCTAACTAAAAGTCATGACATTAATGTTTGTGTTAAAAATTAGTATGTTCATACACATAGTACATATAACATATATATTTTCATAGTAATAATAAAATGTAATTAGTTATTGTAAATAACAATATAAAGTTTATAATTTTATAGGAGATAGTTTGTAATAAAGGATATCATAACTAAAAGTCATGGCATCCATGTTTATGTTCAAAATTAAGTACATTCATAAACATATATATTTTTATAATAATAATGAAATTCAATTGTGTATTTATAAAATAAGATAATAAAAAAACTTATATATTTTTATAATAATAATGTATTTTTTATAATAATAATGAAATTCAATTGTGTATTTATAAAATAAGATAATAAAAAAACTTATATATTTTTATAATAATAATGTATTTTTTACAATAATAATGAAATTCAATTGTTTATTTATAAAATAAGTTAAAAAATATTTTTTTTGGGAAACATAGTGCAAGAAATTAAATGTATATAAGTAAATTTTCATCCTAAACCACTTGTGACCAATGTAGATGCTACCCCTTGTGACCAATGTAGATGCTACCCCATGCAGAGGTATGAGCCCAAAGGGATGAAGGAATCAAGCTACATGTTTATAGCTCACTAAACTAAAAAATAATTCTCTAATCATTTTTGAATCTACCAATTACAAGGCATTCCATGTGTCTCATCCAACAAACATGATGGGACTAGCCCTAATCACTTACGGCTTATAATTAAATGTTGATTGTATGGATGATTGTTTTGTGGTTGGTTGATTTTATGGCGTAGTACGGGAAGTTAATGTCATGAGGACAACTGTCCTCTCCTCGGGTTCGCTTCTCCTACCTCTTCACTATCCTGATGAAACCCTAACCCTGACCATTCTATTGTTGCTCCGATGCTCTGCTGCTCCGTTGAGGTCTCGGCTTCTGGTCTCAGGTTGCTGCTCCACAAGGGCTTCGCTTGTCCAGCTCTGGGGATGGTTCTCCGTGAGGGTTTCTACTTGCACGCGCTGGTGATGTTCCCTGTTCTGAGAATGATTTTGAAGTTTCGGGTCTGGGACCCCTGGTCTCAGTCTTTGGTCTCTGTCTGTTCGGCTCTGGTTATGATTTTGGGTCCTGCACTTGGGGGTCTTTGCTGTACGCTGGTTTCGATTATGTTATTGATTTCAGAGTGTTTGCCCCACTGTTTGACTGTATGCTTGGCTCTTTGTTGCAGGTCATGGTCGTGGGGTGGCTCGACTCTCGGCTTTCATCCGGCATTCAAACAGAGGTAAGCTCTCCCTCCATGTCTTAAGCTTTTGCCTCGTTTTCTACTGTTATTGACTGTTCTTGCTCCTTGTGAGCAGTGGGCACTCTGCAACTGTGACCTTGGTCTGCGGCTTCCTTCCTCCGTTATCAAGGCTCGACTCCACTGGTAAGTGAGCTTTCTGGAAATCCCTCGCACTGTCTTCAATTTCTTTACATGGCTTTGTTATTTGGATTCCGATGGCCTTTTCTGGTGGCCACACAGGTAAATGGTTGGGCTCACCGATTAATGGTCTCATGCCCTAACACCTATGCTTGTATCAGGTAGGGTCGCGCCTTGTTGTTTCTCTATCTGTCTATTCGAAGCGTTTGTTGTTTGCAGTCTTCTCTGGGTCTATTGTCAAGGGTTGTGGCTTCGGCCTCACTATGTCATGGTCTGTGTATTTATGCCTCCAGGCTGTTAACTTATGAAACTATAGTTATGTCGGTTCTATGGTGAACTCGTGGCTGTATTTGGCATTGTTACGGAGGACCTCTGTTTCATAGCTTGTCTGTGTTCTTTTAACTGTACCTTGGACTGTAAATTTTTTATATCTATATATATACATAGAAATTTTTGGAAGGAAAATGATAAATGTGATACTTGTTTATTAGTACCTGTAGATGTTGTTTTCTTCCTTCGATGGTAAGTATGCTCAATTATTCTATAAACCCTCTCCGTTGTTTTGTTGAACTCGTCCACATATTCTTCTTGTCTCTGTGTTAATTATTCACTCTCTGTCACCGTTATGAAATGGATACATGAATTTAATTAAGTTTGGAAGAAAATAACTTTAGGCTGCAATATATGGATTCAGACTTTCTTGTTTTTCAAAATGATTGCATGCTTGCTTCTATTCAATACTATGATGATGATTACAGTGGATTTTTCCTCTTTCCCTTAAAGATCACTGTACAGTTATTTAAACTGTTAGTAGTTACATTTTAGTTATTCATCGATAATTGTTCATCCTTGTCTGTATTTCTTAAGTTAATTTGAAACAAAATAAAAGAATGGTAAATAAAAATAAATAGTGGGCTGAGACAGCCTTAAACTTAACATAAGGTCCTAAATGTTGTTAACTAGAAATTTAAATGGAATTAAAAAAAAAACTAACTGAAACTCCTTCTGTTTGCAAAGACAAATACTCCAGCCATGACCTCCCTTAGCTGGATGCTCCTGCATCAAAACAACTCTCTATGTTTCTCATCTCCAATTATCCACAAAAAATTAGTTAAGTTATTTCATTCACTTCTTTAAAAATCCATCAAGAATCTCATTCCCTTTCCAATGCTCTTCAATGTAAGTATAAAAAGTCTAATATGTTGATTTCCTTTTAGGAACAATCTAGGAGAATAGCACTAGGGATCTCACATAACAAATCTGTAGTAATAAATAGGGTGGAGTGAAGGATGCTTAACTTACGTGATCTCTATGATCAGATACACCCCATTTATCTCTTATTTAAGGTATGATTCATCGTTCAAGTTTACTGATTTTGGTCATTTTCATATTCAGATAATGAATAACTATCAAGAAATATAACATGTAGAACCAACCATGTGGAAATAATTCACATGAGAATGATCAAATGATGTCCCATGAAGTAACAAATTAAATAACTCTTCATGCTTCACCATATTGATTGCACTTTTCCATTCTTTAATAACTGCATGAGGTAGACTTTTTTCTTAACATCCAAAACCACTCTTAACTAACCTTTCTAAGCCAAGGAGTTGGTTGAGCTTAATTTAAGGTAAATTATGAAAAAGATATGGGTTCCTAGGTTGCAACTTGGCGTTAGAGGATTAATTTCCCTTATCCCCTTTTGATATTCCATTCTTGTAGAATCATATCCCCTCTCGCAGTCTCTACAACCATATTGGATCTTTATATAATATATAAATCTAGTACATGTTTCATAGAAAATATATTTATAGCGTCTACATGCCTAGGAATTCTCTTGTTGAATCTTGGCCTTGAGGTTTTCACTAAGAATATTTACAAGACATATACATCAATTATAACACATTGTCATTTATTTAAGCTTGCATGACTTGACTCTTAGCATTTACAAATTATACTTAGTTTGATATAATACATTCCAAAGGTCAGAAACGAGGTGTTACATGCCACTGCTTTGTAGAAGTTTTCCCTTTTAAGTGATAACCTCCCATGGGTCCTTGAGTTCCACGTAACATGAACATTATTTAGAGTTAACATCTTATTTCTCATAGAAGAAATGAATGTTTATGTAGAAATGGTCAAGATTGCAACAATTTAATCTAGCATGATGGTGCTTTAATGTGTACCAACTTTAATTTGTAAATAGAGGGATAGTTTGATAAGGTGAAGTTAGAACAAGCGCATGTGTGTTAACTGTTTGATTGATTAGTTTCTTATCTTATATTATTTTATTTAGGTGGGGTGGGTTTGGGGGTGGGGGAACCCTTTAAACACCATGATCCAGATTCCATCTAAAATACATTATCCTTCTTGCTTGGTCTATTCCTACAAGTTGCAAGGTGTCCTCAACAATTGACTTGTTACATTTTGTGTGAAGACATAGAGCACTACAATTACCCTTCTCCTTCTTGGACAATTATAAGATTTCTAACCTAGCTCTTGTTATCTAAAAAGGAGAGAAACTCCCTAATGACAAAATGATGGATGGGATCCTAATCCATTGAATTAGGAGCTTGATATTTAAAAGTTTTTCTTTTGAACTGGTAAAATCGACAACTAGACTCGGCTTGTACTTACGAGATACAAGGTCAAGTCGAGTCGCTACCACTATAACCTCCAAGCATACCAATGTGACCCCTTGCATGTCACACAAGGTTCATCAAGGGATTGAACCAATGACATCACAAGGAGTGCGTTAACAATACACTAGCACTAATTGGTCAACATCGTGGGGGTAGCTTGATATTTAAGGTTGGGCTTAAATCTTAAACTTGTAGTTTTCTATGATGTGTGTGTGTTTTACCAAAAACACATACACATGCTATGACGTCTACCATTGACAACATGCTTTTGATGAATAATTGAACTAATTAAGTTAATCCTTAGAATTAACTTATATATCTCAACAATATTGATAACAATAAATTAAGCTAACCCATTAAAAAAGTACTATTTCACACACATAGATGTACATTCATCCTAAACTGCAATAAAAGTTAAAAACTAAAATCATATACTCATAAAGTAATGTATGACATGTTTATATATTATCACTTTTAATTATTTTAAAATATATATTTTATAATACCATTTAAAGATTATAGGTGATAAGTAAATAAAAATTGAGATATTAATTTTTTATTTAAAAAATTAATTAATATTTAATTTAAATTTTATGTTAATTTCAAATTTTCTCAAAAAAAAATTCAAATCTTTTAAAAACTAAACAGGAAGAGAAAATCGTCTCACTATCATTAACATATATATTAAAAAAATCCAAGAAATCATCTCCCTACGGGTGCAAGTTTTGGGAAAAAAACAATAAAAAACAATTAAATTTAAAATTCAACGATCCCTAAAATATCCTATTTTGTTCACGTCGTGGGTGTGTAGAAAAGCTGACATACGGGAAGATTGTCAGCCACAGTTGCTGATAAAAATACAGACGAAACCAGTTGCTTCACTTTAATGGGCGACTGTTCAGTACTTTAATGGCCGCTCATCTCAAAGCCACAGCATAGACAGTCACACACGCCTTTCTAGTTTCTTCAATAACAAAATTCAACCATCACTGCTTCGAAGGAATATTGGAATATGTGGAAATGGAGCCCTGTTTTGGAAAAGAATAAGAACAACTAATTCAAAGGAAGACTGAGCAGTTCAGTATCTGATAATTCAATACAGTCCATATATATGCACTGCATGATACAGTTTTATCTTTCAAATTGTCAACATGTGTTTTAGTAGTCAAAGCAAAAGTTTGTTGGATTTTCACACTTACCTTTTTGGTGGTAATGATCATCTGGGTGGAATGATCATCGGGGTGGATTACACTCTGAAATCTACCCTGGGACCATTCAAGAAAGGTAATGATAATATTTGGAAGTATATTAAAGCTCGCAGGTTTTGGTGTAATTGAAAACCTTAATATGGTATCAGATCTTTGGTCTAAGTTGGATTCTCCATGTGCTTTTGAGGAGGTGTAATGGAAAACCTAACAAAGCTATATCAGGTAGAGTGATGAAGTTGTCAATTGTGTATGTTGGTTGATTAGAAGAATGATTGTTTTTTTTCAACAAAAAGAAATTTATTATAATTCAGTTATCAAACTAGTAGTGAGGACAGCCATCTCTGGTTGTTATTCACTAATGCAATCTAGAATGACCAGTTAATGGTCAGTGAGGAGCAAGCTTAGGAAATTAACCTATTTCCTTAAATCCAAAAAAACTCTAGCTTAATATAAATTTACATAATATAAATTTACATAATATAAATTTACTATAATAATTTATATTTTCAATAATCTACCTGACCTAAGATAATTAGATTCTGGAGTATTTAGGAAAACACAGTTAAACAGTTTACTTGTCATATTGACTGTGAAGTGTGAACGTTAGGTTAGATGAGAAAGTTAGATGAAGCTCGTGCTTCATGCACCCCTGACCTTGTCAGGGTCGTATAATGCAACTTTGTGACTGTTCAAGATTCTTTGGCTATTATTTCTTTGCTATGAGGTCACTCATGTATTATTAATGATTCTAACCAAGGAGGATTTTACCCTATAACCTGTCACCCTGCAACACTCATCGCAGAATCACATGATCGACTATGCAATCTTCATTGTCAAAGTAGTTCTGTATCAGGACAGAGTCTGTGTCAGCGCTCAGTCTCGTTTCTCAGGTTTTGCATTATTTCAGGCAGCATTGATCCTGGTACATTGTGAACATTTATTAATTCACATTTAATAGGCTGTAAACAACATTTACAAATGTGCTATTATACATTATTTTAAACTATATAAAGTAGGATGCTGTTAGAATTCTTAACAATCATTAATAAAAAATTAAAATTAATAAATTGTAATTTGATAGTGTGTATAACTATGCTGATAATGATGGCATGAAGTATTTATTGAGTTCAATGTAAATATATCTCTGTAGTCTAAAGATGTATCTCTATAGTTTAAAGATTAGTTTTGGTTGTAATTTTAATTGTAATGTGTTATTTTTTAAGTAATAAAATATTATACATGCTTTAAAGGTAGTTTAATTGGTAATCAAAATAAAGGAATTAAAAATTTAAGGTTGAAATCCCTGTTATGGAAACTGTAACCGTTATTTAAATCTCTAGAGGTTAGAGTTGGCCTTGCAGAGGGTTGAATGGTTTTTGTGTAGTTCTACCTGACTTGGTGGAGTCCGTAGAGTTTGAATGTAAAGTGTGTAAAACAAGTTCAGAGTTATTTTTGAGTGAATATATATATATATATATATATATATAATATTTAATTTGGTGAATATGTAATTTTATTTTTAAGAGATTGTGTGGTTTTTTATAGTTTTTTAATTGTTTTTTTAACGAAAGTGTGTATATGATGATGATTAACGTTTCACTAAAACTAAAAAAAAAAAAAAAAAAAAAAAATGTTACCAAATCACTATAATTGTGTTGATTTAACAAGTTAGAAAAGTTGGAGATGTGCTAAAAAACTATTATTACTATTATCATCATCAATATTTTAAAATTAAATATTTAACTCAGAAGTATGTAAATATAAAATAAATAAAATAAAGAAATTGTGTTAAAATTAGTTAAGGATAATAAATGTGAATATAATAATGTTGGGGAAAATTATGTAAAATGTAATAAAGGATGAAGATAAGGACTATGACAAAGAAAGTTTGAAATTGAATATTTAACTAAAAAGGATGTGAATATAATAATTTTATAAAGAAATAACTAAGTTATAACTAAGTTATAAGTTTTTATTAACTAGAACAAGAGTTTTGCATTAAGTAAAAATCTGCAACCAAAATACACGGCTAAGGTACATCAAACTCCCAAAAAAAGAAGGGGAGATCCAATACTAATCCTTATGAGACTTGAGCCTACTGTTTATTCATAACATGAGTAGATTCTTACAAATTGCTTCCACAAAATTGTAAAAAAACAAAACATTTCTAATATTTTATTGAAACTGAACCTCCACTATAACCACGGGAGGCTAAAGAATGATAGGCACTAGATTTAGAGGATTTCTTACTTCGATCTTTTCTAGTTGTTCATGGAGGAGAAGATTGTTGTTTTCTCTTTAGAACATCTAAATAAGAAGAAGTATAGGAAGGATTTACCTCCTCTTTCTCCAAACATGCCTCTTATTCCTTCTTATCCAAAGGAGGGGTTTTGTCAATTTCCTTAGAAGTAGTCGTAATATCCCTTTTTGTAATGTACAATGGTGTGCTTCTAGTGTAAGAGTCATGGTTGGCTAAAGTAGTTGAATTATAAACTCAAGAATTAATGTAACTTGAAATGAATGGATGAGGAGAGGATGACATGGATCCATAAATTTTGAGGGAACAAGGAGCTCGCGTGTTGGAGAAGCCATGTAATTTCAATGGAGTAATGACTGGAGTCATTTCTAATCCAATCGGGCTACCACCACTTAAAAACATTTATGATATTGGACAAAGGCGGTGAGGGGCACACGATGGGGCCCATCTTCACTTGAAGATCGAGGAACAATTAGGCAACGGATGACTCTACAGGAAAAGAAAGAAGTGTTGAGGAGATCAGAGGATGTAGATATGTTGTAGTATTTAACAACCCCCCATTTATTTGTACTTAGTTACTAATAAATAATGGGGGCCCTTCTTTTCTTTTACTAAAATTCTTCAAATTTCAACAAAAGTTGGGACATTTTTGGATTTGTTATAAAATTCGATAGGCTTGAAGGTTTCCCTTTATTGGAACCCATATATCGGAGCTGCACCCTTTAAAAATTATGATAAACATAAACCCCGATAGGTCCCACTCACAAAGTCAAAGTCATATCGGAAGACTTTCATCAAATTTCTATTATATCGTAACTTCCTTTCAAAGAATGTTACGATAAAACTCATCCATGATGTCTTTTTCCCGATGTTGGCTTTATTAATAGAATCACATTAAAGGGATTTTACCAAGGATTATTACAAGTCTTGCGCGCCTTTATATAAATGAATATAATAATTTGTTGGACTCATGACTGTCATTTATTATATCAGTGTTTTCATTATCGCAAGTTTTATCATGTGACACATATGATATTTCACACTTCCGATATCTCTCACCACCGATACTTCTGATATTGCCATTAAATCTCTTTATTAGAAATTTTATATCGGAAGCTTGTTCCTAAAACCCCCGATATGATTCCTCCAATATGCCACCTCCGATATGACTTCCCCGATATCGCTTCACGCCTCTTTTCATCAGAGCATTTTGTCTGACATCTATCATGATCATTATTTTATTGGAATCTTCATATATCAAAAGTTCGAATTATCGTAACTTTCCAATGCAGCCCCCCAATTTATTTATCCAATATTAAACCTCTGATATGCCGATTTGGAAAGGCCACGTGATTTCACGTTCGTGCACTTAATGTTTGAGTGTGGAGAAATTATTGTTTTCAAAATCATAAATGATTTCATTCATTTTAGTTCGATTTTATCAAGATTTTCTTTAATGAAGAGATTGTTGTTGTAAATTATCATTATTTGTGCTAAGTCTTCTTTGAGTAAAAAAATTTCGTTCATCCCAGTTTCTTTTCTATAGGCTAGCCCCGACCGCCGTAACATTGAAAAAACATCAAAAGTAGGGAAAGGCAAGAAGAAAATAACAACATAGTAGCAATTTGCAACTCCTCTAATTGAAAGCATTGAAGACAAGAATGCTACACCAGGGTTGTTCTCTGATACAACTTGTTCTAAAGACTCTGGACAATCCTCATGGGAATCGATGTATAAACTCTTTGAAGATGACGGATCCAGGGTCACACAAAGGACATCGACTGCCAAAAATTCTACTCGTGTCTCAAACACAACCTACAATGATGTGGTTAATTCCTTCTTGCATAGGATTGCAGCCAGACCTAAAATTCTCCCCTATACTGATATTATTCAGTGGATAGTATATAACTTGAGAATTTCTAATAGGAATATTGTTACAAGTAAGAAAATAGCCATCAGATCTTTTTCTGGTGAAGACTTAAGGAGGATGTACCATCTGCCTAAGGCACAGTGTAAATATGACAAGAAATACGTTGAAGCATTTATGAAATAACATGAACATGAATTTGAGCCAATTAAAGGATGGTGAAGGAATCCAAACAAGCATAAGTGGTAGGAAAGCGGTAAGTATTCTATAGATTCCCTTGTTGTTCCTTATTTTGAGGTAGTTGCTATGATGTGTAGGCTTTATGCACAAACTAATGCACATAATTTCCTTGACCAATGGGTACCTCTTATAGATGGGGCTTCAGAGGGATTTATTTTTGACTGGGCTACCATACTCTCAAATAACCTAGCCACCCATATCCTGTCTTTTAGAAGCAAACGAAAAGTTTCTAAGAACATAATTCCCCCCTTCTACATGAGTCCTTGTATCATTGATGCCTTGTGCTTTTCCATGGATTTTTCATCTATGGGTTGGAAGTGGACTTTAGAAGACCCAACCCCTATTCATACCTATGATGATATTCTTTAGGATTCCAAATACCTACCACATTTCTATAAAATATCTCATGGAGTCATGTTACCAACTTACTAGATTATTTTTGATAAAAGAGCTCCATGGGTATCTCCAGAAGCTAAAACCAACTTTCTCCGAGTAGGAAACTGGTTCAGTGAAGAATTTTTCACCTATGTCCGAAACTATGGGAGTCTATCCAACCCTCATGTGTTACCTTTTTTCATTCCCGATGAACTTTTTACTAGAGAGATAGCCTATCAGACTGTGGGAAATGACATTTCTAAATTTTGAAGGAATCCAATAAAAAGATGTGGTCTATTTTTCCTACCTATTTTGGTATATATCCCTTAGATAACTACACGCATGCAATGATTGAAATAAAATACATTCAAGATATTGGTTTCCCCACTATACCCAACAAACAATATCATGTTGTTGTTGCAGCTACAACCACCCTCCAAAATTTTTCCTTAGCTTCGTTTTGGAGCCTCCCTACCGACCATCCTCAGTAGCATGTCTTGCACTTTCAAGCACATCAGCTTCAGTTGTTTCATAGAGTCTTATCAGCCTGTGCATGCATGTTTGTTCCACCCCCTTCACAGGCTACTTTCTGGACTTAGTGTGAGTGGCTGGTTGAGATACTCGCTTTGGGAATTGTGCAATTCTTGAGGGGAACCAATCTTCCCTCCAGAAATTGTGCAAACCCAGCTGGGCTCCAGAATTGTGCAAATCCTCCTGATAGTCTTCCTCTAAAAAATTGTGCAATTCATCCCAAGACAGCTGCTTAGCCAAAAAATTATGCAATTCTAGGCGGCAATCACTTGCTACATCTAGAAATTGCGCAATCCCTCTGGGACAGCTAGCCCAGCAGCTAGCAGAAATTGCACAAATCCAGCTATGTAGCCTGCTGGGCTCAAAAATTGTGCAATACAGTGAGATATGATTCCTTGAGAAAATTGCGAGGTATGACCTAGGACAGCTGCTCAGCCCAGAAATTGTGTAATATTGGGAGACAGTCACTTGTTCCTCCCAGAAATTGCACAATCCCTCTGGGACATCCATCTCTTCTCAACCCAGAAACTACACAGATTTTCATCCCAGGCTCATAGACTGTTGCATGTGCCTTCAGGTTGACTAGTTCCCTCCGGGAACAAGAAAAATTGATTTGCATGCATGGACTGCTTCTCCCAAGGCAGCATGCAAAGGCATCCCTTGATTCAGGGATCTATTTTTAGCAGCTAGAGTTTACATGCAAGGATCATTTTAGAAACCTCCCACCAAGTGTCGCTTTTCCTAGATTTGTGGCATACCCATCACAACCTTGATTTTATCAAAACTCATCAACTGGATGCTGCAAATCTCATTCCTCAAATCGACCTTATAGCTCTGACATACCACATTACATCTAGGAGTCGTCGGCACATTTATCTCAACTATTTCGAGGTAAGCCTGCTTTTCATGTCTTACGCTGTGTTTCTATCGCTTTTTGTGTTTCTCCTCATGTGAGTGTTGTTTGCTTGATTTTAGTGAGAAATTGTTGTCATTTTGATGTATGTTATCTCGTATAAGAATCGTTTCATTTTCCATTCGCATCTCACTGGTTTCACATGCATGACACTATTTTTGCAGGAACGGTCACTGTTGCGGCGACTTGCTTCACACACATGTATGTTTTCCCATTTTCTAAATCATGCACTTGTTGTTTGCGTGAATGAACATTCACTCTTGTTTGTACTCATCTCACCATGCATCCAGACTTCTCATGTTTTCAGTCGCCTGTCAGCCTGTCTGGGCTGCCTTGGCCTGGACCATGCCCTGCTCAGCTAGCACTGCACATTTCCAGAAGCAATGGCTCTGACTTCCCTCCAGAAATTATGCAAGTCTAGCTCAAGATTGAACTCCATACTTTCATTGCACAATTCTTGGAGGTAGTGTCTTTCTGGTCCCTAAAACTCTGTAATGCAGTTTGCTGGTTATAGGTCACTGCTGACTGAAATTGCGCATTGCACAGTTTTAGTCCTCAACAGTCCAGGCTGGACTGTGCATTGCGTAGTTCGAATAGTTAGTTAGCCTCCTAATAGCATAGACTATGCCTTGCGCATTTTTGGAAGTCAGTCTCTAGACCTCCTGGCGAAAATCACATAACCTTCATGATCAATCACACAGGTATGTTGCAAGTCAGCTCTCAAGTTCATTTTTGTTTTTGACTAGGAGATTTCTTTCCATGAGTGTTTTTATGTCTCTAAGAATCACAACTTTTCTTCTGTCTCTTAGCAGCACAAGAACAATGGCCGTCAAGAGAACCGAGTCAAAGGACACCGTTGAGAGCACAATTGGGTTGCAACCAAGCAAGTGTCTATGAGCCTTCCTACCTATGAAGACATCAAGTTGGTCATAGACATGGACATCAAGATAAGATGGAAGTAGCATCACAGTGAGTAGCACCATCATCAATAGTAGAATGCAGCACACCCACATTTGGCGAGTGCAAGAGGAAGGTCGTTGATAGCATAGAGGAGAAGCAAAGCTACAAGTTCAAAACATATCCACTCATGATGAGAAAAAACTTTGGAGATTGAGACTATGAGGCGATGACGCGACATGAGCATCACGTGAAGGCAGAGAAAGGAAAAGAGAAGTAGTTGTACTTGCTGAAGCAGAAATTCAGGGAAGAACAGAAGCTGCATAGATGAGAGAATGAGTTGCAGAAGGAATAGGTACAACAAGGGGCACAACATGCACAAACGGATGAAATTGCGCTCGTACAAGTTATAGATCCATCCCAACAACTTGTATGAAGCAGATAAGGTGAGAAGGTTTGTTGATTTCAAGCAAGGGAATTCAAAAACATGCATGTCATTGTGCGCATGCATGCGATCCCACCCATTTTGCACACTCACCGAGGCAAAGACAAGAAGCAAGTCCAACTGAAGCTGAACATGTATTTTGACAAGTTGATGTGCACGGCCACCAACACATGCTTGGAGATCTGCGCAACCACTATGCATCAATAGGTTATTGGTTCAGTCGCACCCAGGATGACCATGTGCATGCTATTAGATGAGTTGGACAGAGGGGCGATATCATTGTACTCGAATGCAATAAAGGCAAGAGTTCGCTTTCATCAAGATGTCACCATTGAGCACATGGACACCATCACAGACAACCAAGCTTGGCATGAGTTCACCACCATCGACCATTACAAGGATATCAAAGAGTTGGTCTCACCACAATGGTTCGAGTGTTAGTGATGTCTTGCATGGATTTCTCAAGCCACTTTGTCGCACATGGGCACATGTGCATTACAATGTAACATCTTGTCAAGTGGAAGTTCAAGCATCGATAGTTGAATGTAACAATCATAGAGTAGTTGAAGAGTCATGAGGATAGATGAACAATCACAAAGGGGAATGTCAAGGGTCACCCTACCCTTTGCTATAAATAGTCCCTCATAACTCATTGTAGAGGCTTTTGGTCAACCAAGCTTCTAATAGGAGTATCTTAGAGAAAGCTTGGACAATATTGTAACAAGCCTTGGCTTCTCCACTGTGTAGAGCTAGTATATCTCTTTGGAGGAGTAGGCGACAGTGACTGTAACATTCCATTGTCAGAACTAGTGGTTGGACATGGATGTATTGTATGACTGGAACTTACACTTCTTAATATAATAGATCCAACATGTTTCATGCATATGTCATATTGTATTTCAGCTATATTGTTTACTCTAAATGATATATGTATCTGTTTGCTTACGCATGCGTGTGTAGCTATTTTCTGTATATGTGTGTATGAATCTTACTGAAATGTGTTGTTGGTTTAACCATCACTTTGGATTGCTAGCTTAATTGCCTTCCATGTTGTGATGCATCTGTTCTCATGTTTTCCCTTCTTAACTACGTGCTTTCACAGGTTTCTAAGGGGCACACTCACTTCACCCTCTGTGTGTTAGAACCTCTCATGCACCTTCCTTGACTTACTGCATATGTCACACCCTTGCTACCAACAAGGACATTTTACTTGCCTCTATGTGAAAGTGCGGTCAAGGTGATACTGTACGACCCACTATTGGGACTCCTACACTAAACCATCTGAGGTCTAATTGGGACTTCTTACTCGGGAGATCCCCTGACATGTTGGTGGGTCCAGCACAGTCAAAATTTTGGCGCTAGAAGGAGGGCCAGATGACAAGCTGAGTCCTCACATATGTTTTGAATCTCTACATATATATCATGACTAACTACAGAGTTTCTCTTTCGGAGTGTATGTCTTATGGAAACAACTTCTACTCTTATACCTTTGTCGCACCTGGTTAAAAACTATGACAAAGGGACCACCTTGTATTCATTCTTTACGATCTTTTCAGACTCTTGAAATATGAAAATACCACTGACTTGTCTTGTTTGGACTCATTAAATTACATAGATGAGGAATAGAGTCACACTTTTTACGATCCTTTTCAGACTCTTAAAACATGAAAAGATTGATGAGTTTGTCTGTCTAGACTCATTAAACTAATCAGATGGGGCATAGAGTCGCTCTTTTTATGGTCCTTTTTAGACTCTTAAAACATGAAAAGATCGATGAGTTTACCCGTCTGGACTCTCTAAGCTAATCAGATGGGGAAAGTGGACAATACAATTACATTATGTTCTGTATTATGAACAAAGTTTTTTGGTAGCAGTCACTCCCTTGAACATGGAACTCCCTTAGATAAACCTTCCTTGTGATGGCCTCTCAATATGAATCTTACCATCCTATGAGTTTAGCCTATATACCCCGATGTTCTTGCATCTCTGTATCCTAACACTCTTTGGTGTTCATGAGTCTAGTGTTGCATGGTTAAAACCATTGTCGTGCCTTCTATTGTTCAAGGGAAAACCTTTATCTTTTGTTTCCTCCATCAAACCATCAAGCATATCCTATCATCATGCCCTTTGTCACTTTGACCCAATGCTCAAAAGATTCCTCAAAAAACAATCATTCTTGTCCCGTTTTGTGTTGACTGATGTAGGACACCTTATTTCCTACCTTTTGACAGGTCTCTTCCTATCGACTTCAACACTCTATCTAGGAAGAAGACCCAAAAACACTTCAGTGCCTTGGTACTTGTAGACATCAATGGCAAGTCATATTTTGTGTGGTCAAGGGTTTTCATTATTACCTCCTAGTTAAACAATTCTACAAGTGTTCGACGACAAAAACATTATTTGCACTCGCTAGATTGTACTGTGCATCTTGGAGACCATCAACATTATCGGTGGCCATCCTCGTGTCTATTAACGGTCTCCATTATTGACTGGTAATTAGACAATTTCATGCATGTTCAACCTCAACACCTATATTCACATGTATCGATCTATACTGTTGCAATGAAGCAAAAATCAAGACTTTTGGTAGAGGCTTGCATCACTCAACCTTGTTTCTTGTCCTAAGTTGTGTTTATTATTTTTTGGAGACAACACATCAGAATGATCCTATTATGACACAGGTTCTGCATTATGCTTATCAGCAGCCATTATCGTCATATCTCTTTTCTGAGAAAATCACTCTCACGTAACTACTAAGCATGGGAATGCCCGACTCAGGAAATGATTTTAGTTGTTATATATATATATATATATATATATATATATATATATATATATATATATATATATATATATATATATATATATATATATATATATATATATATATATATATGCGTGTGTGTGTGTGTGTTGTATCATTTTTCTCGTACTGCTCGAAGCTCCAATCCTCTCTCTCTTTTTTCCAAAGAAAAGGACAGTTAAATATAAAGTATTTCAGTCATCATCATAGCCTCTGATCTCACACTTTAGGGGGCTTCTATTACATAAGAAAATGATCTCCTCATCAGCTCAAAAGGAGAAATACATAATGACTGAAGGACTGACCAAGTTCACAGGCCCAGTTGTCAAGCTAATCTTGTCTAAACACTAGTAACCTTCTTTATAAAGCTTCCTATCAAGACTAAGGGTGCGTTAGTTCCCAAAGTAACTCTATTTGTTACCTTGGGAAGAGCGTTAGTGAACCCTAATGAGTTTTTATAGGTCAAAGGAACGAGTTGACTGAGAAAGTATCCCTAGATTCTCTCCTATTTTAGCTCATAAAAGTAGGGAAACATCAGAACTCGAATTGTTTGGGGGAATTACTAATTCCTAATGTATGCAAACAAGAAAGAGCACAAATGCATAGAAACATCACTTCTTTTGCCTAATGGAACTCATGAAGGACTTGACAACCCTATCCTCACATGTTATATATGCAAGGCTAGGGCCATTGTGAAAGAGGTCAAACCATTTGAAAGGATTGCCTATTTGACTATCGAGCAGAGTCTCAAACTAAGGCATCAGAAGAGGTTAAGAAGGGAGAGAGAGAGAGGAGTTAGAGGGGTAAGGAAAGGCTGATGCAACTAATGGTTGTAATAACTCTTTCTACATCAATATAGAACTACAATTGTGCTGTCCACTCCGAGATGTTGATAGTATGACTTGTTTGTATGTTTATTCAATATCATTAGCATGAGTGGCTTAGATATATGCAACTATATATCTTTATATATTCATGCATTGTTTATCAAGGTTTTATGTTGTGATATTACACTTATCTTTGCTATGTGCAGGTTTCGATCTAAAGTTGGCTCAGGGGTATTTCACCTAGCTACATTGCGCTCTCCAACAACACCACACTAAGACTCGAGGTAATAATTCCTTCTCACTTTGATATTAATTTGTTAAGCATAGATATGCATGCATCTTTGTGACAACTATAGCTAATATAACTGTCTGCCAAGGATCTCGGGAAGATCCTTGAGGGTTTCTACATCACCAAACACCTCTACATTAATCCCTATAATAGTAGTCATTTCCATGCTTAGTAGAAGGAAGGCCCAACATGTAATCCATGGAGATGGATTCCAAAGGTTGAATAGGAGTAGGCAGAATGGTATATAGGCCTTGATCCTTAATGGTCAGTTTGGAAATGGCGCAAGCAGTGTATAACACACTCCTCCCACATCCACCCAAGTAACCATGCCAACCAGGGAATACATGAGATGAGAGGCTACTATGATCAGATTCAACCTCCTAGGTGACCTTAAGGAAGTGGAATTGATGAAACATCACACACACTCATCCAACATCATCAACATTACCCTCAGAAGACAAGTCAACCCCTCAGACAACTTGCCCCCTGGGTCCCACTAATGTTCTGGACCTCTTAGGTCATAGTCTCTCTCATGCTATGGGAAAGGGAGTGTCCAGAGACCTAAATTCTCTCTCATAGGCTTGCTTGCCAGTGAATGTGGACTAAATTTTCCATTTTTGTGTCAACAACCCCAAGATTTATGCCACGTTTTCAAGCCCAAAATGGAATGAAATCTCAGAATCAAGTAAAGTATAGGGAAACAATGATGCAAAAGTAATAAGTTGATCAAGACCTTAAGAAGACCCCTACTAGCCATGATAGGCATTTCATCAAAAATATTGTCAACATGTAGCCTACATGTGTAAACAACAAAATTAAGTGTAGGGATCTCATACTTGTCTGAGAATCATTATGAACCCTTGTTCCCTCATTCCATTTGCTACCTTTTCAATTATTAGGTCATAGATACCATATCCATTCAATTACAAGTAAAAAAATGCTGAGATACATACATAGTTGTTGTCACAAAATGTACATATAACTAACATAATAGGAACGGAAATACCATAAACATATCAGCCATCAAAATCCATATATACATCAGTAAATTTTCACACGAAAGTCAAGGGAATAAATTTCTCATTAACCAATGAAATGAACCAATGGGATATGGGACTACCACGTTCCACCTAACCATAGAATGGCTAAGCCAAATCTCTCTTCATCCATTCACCCCCGTGCCATATTCCAAGCATGAATGTGGGACTCAATTCAAAAGAACTCAACCAGGGCATATTAAACCACCTCACCCTCATCAATAGAAACTAGGATTTACCATAATCCTTCCCATATCACTAGGCCAACACAATGAACACATCATAACCGACTTTACCATGATCTCCACCCGATCACTAGGCCAAAAAAGCATGGATGCCACTCGATTTCTCCACCTAAACCGTGAGGAATTTTCCAATCTCCTAGTCTCTCAGGCTTTACCACAATCCAAACCTAAATCACTAGGCCCTGAACCGAGACCCACTCTCCAGACTTTACCACATATCCCAAACCTAGGATTACTAGGCCCAACGAAGAGCAAACCACCTCTTCACTTTACTGTATATCTTGTCATTCACTAGCAAGGATTCCTTGGCCCACCGAGGCAACACAATCCTGGATTTAGCGCAACCCACATTCTGGCTCAGGGGTCACTAGGCTAATGGCTTTACCATGATCCACAGTCTAGTTCAGGGACCATTAGGCCATGTTCTCTATCATTCGGAGATCCGCCCCACTCATCTTCGAATCCATTCGACAATCTAGCTTAACCAAAACATGAGAACCCCATCACACCATGGTTATCCATAAATGGCAAGGTTAGGCCGAAAAACATTGTTACACCTAGCAAAACCCATGCCAAATCTAGCAAGGAAAATACACATGCAAGTTGATACATATAATGAAGCCCATTGTAGTTGCTTGATCCTGCCTTTCCCTGCTTGATCCTTGCTTCCTCTTGCCTTCTTTTCCTTTGTTGCGCCAATGCAAAAGTGCTCCAAGAAAAATTTTAAGTGCCCAAGAGTATGAGAGAGAGAGAATAATGAAAGAGTTCTAAAGCTAAACTCACAAAAGGTTACCAACTAATCCTCAAAAGCCTTTTTACGAATGAGGCCTCTATTTTCTTCATTTTCCATTTTTTTCCTTCATTTTCCTCCTCACATGCAACCTGTGACCTTTCACCTCCCTTTTCTCCTAATTTCCATTATTTCATAAATAATTGTGCCAAAAATACCATTTTGCCTTTCCAAAGCCTTAGTGATTGTCTTTGCCAATTTCCTTAGCCATAAACAACCAAATGAACACCCGCTAGGATGTCTTACACAACATTCCGCTTGGAATAAGTGTCTGATTCATCCGTGGTTATTGTTTTTAACTTTTATTACATGTAATTTTCACCAGGGTTGTTACACAGTGCAGGATCCGATGTACTTCCGAACATCACGTCAAAGGTTCATCTAATAAAAATACTTCTAATACACTACCAATATTTTCCCTACCCTGATATGTCCAGTGACACAACTGTAGTGTGCCTTCCAAATCATATTGGCATTCTCACTTGAAGGAACACAAAGGTATCCTAGGAAACATAACAGTGCATCTTGGAGGCGAAAAGTTGGAACTTTCTTTCCTTCCACGAGCGTCTAGTATGTGTTGACGAATTCTAGATCGCTCTTGTAAAGCTACAGCCACCCTGCATTCTCGTTCCCACAAGATTCAAGCATAGCGGTTAGCGCCATGACTGATGGTCAGTTGAGGCAGATTGCAACATTTTTGGTGCTACCCTTCTTGTACTTAATGTTCAAATGGAACTTTTGTAGGTATGTGGACCATTTCTGATGGCAATAATTTTACAAATTCCCTTATGTCTAGATGAACTGCAAGGGTCAGTGGTCTTTTTGGATGACCATTTTCTTCCCCAGAATGTAATTCTTCCATTGTCGACAGGCCTGCACAATGGAATGCATCTCTTTGTCATAGGTGGGATACTTTCAGACTATGTCTGAAAGTGTCTCAATGTGATATGCCATTGGATGCCCCTTCTAGGTAAGAATTGCACCAATAGTATAGTCAGAGACATATGTATCAATCTCAAATGGTTGTTGCAAGTCTAGTAATGTGAGCACTGGTGCAGAGCAGAGGTGATGCCTCAACTCGGAAAACCCAGAAAGTTGTGGAGCTCTGTTAGAGTGGTTGGGGATGGCCAATCCTGAATGACTTGTATCTTGGATTCATCCACATGAAAACCCTACTCATTAATGATGTACCCTAGATATTGAACCTCGGTCATGCCAAAAGTGCATTTCTCCAAATTTGCACACAGTTAGTGTTGTCATAAGGTTTGTAGGACCTATCAAATATGGTGGAGGGGCTCTTCCCAAATGTGGTTGAAGATCAAGATGTCATCTAATTATACCACCACGAATGCATTGGTGAAGGGTTGCAAGATGTCATCCATCAATCTCATGAATGTTGCGGGGGCATTCGTCAACCCGAAAGGCATGACCAACCACTTGAAAAGGTCCTCCGTAGATTTTAAGGAAATCTTCCACACATCAGAGGGTTAGATAGGCACCTGGTGATAGTTGGACTTCAATTCAATCTTGCTGAAATATTTGGCCCCCTTGAGCTGGTCCAAAAGGTCAACAATTCGTGGGATTGGGTACATATTTCAAACAATGATCTTGTTTAGTGCTTGATATTCAATACAAAGTCTCCAGGTCCTGTCCTTCTTCTGCACCAACACGATCGGGTTCCCACAAGGTGATGAACTTGGTATGATGTGCCCTTTCTGCAACAAATCCTGAATCTTCCACTTGATTTCATCATTCTCCATAACAAAGCATCAATATATTGGTCCATTCGGTAGCGGCAAGCTCCTGGTCATATCGATGGAGTGCTTGACCTGACAGTTTAGAGGTACCCCTACGAGGGAGGTGAAGATGTCCCTATACTCCTCTACAACCTTGTCCATCTATTGCTACCATGTGGAGGAGTCGTGGCCACAATCGTCTTCTTGCCCTAAGGGCGAATCATAAGGAAAATAAATTTCCTGGTCTGTGAAATGATCTTACTGTATTATTCTGCAGAGATCAAAGAGATGGTGGCAGGCAGGGAAACCTCCGGTCTCCTATACAACTTATTTCCCAAAGTAATAATCACAGAGCGAGGTCTAGATTCATATACAACATGTCGCTTCCACAAGTATGGTTATACTAATAATACATCCCAAACTTCAACAGGAACAACATCACACAATACCTCATCTGTGAAGGGCTTGATGTTGTAGGGAAGGTGACACTGCTGGCTGAAGCAAAGATCTTGTCCTTGGTGAAGACACTCGATGGTGTACGGTTGTGGATGTGCTTTAGTCATTAGGACCAACCGCTTCATGACCTCTATTGAAATGAGTTTCTTTTGTCTCCTATTGTCGACAATAAATTGCAGTGGAGAACCCTTTACTCACATATGTGAGTGGAAGAGGTGTTCCCCCTCCTCTAGATCTTCAGGCTCATTGTTCTGAATGTTGGTGGTCGCCATAGTGAAACTAGGCTCCGCTTAAATGATCTTCTTCCCTTTATCATTCCCCTTGTCAGTTTTTGACTCAGGGATGGAACATGCATCTAATTTGGAAGCCTTCAACTTGGCCACTAGTGACTAGTTGGCCTGACACTTACTTGTGTTGTGGGTGGAGCTCTTATGGAACTCACACCACTTTCCCTTGTACTTCTTTGTCTTTGTGGTGTTTTTATTTGCTTGTGGCTTCATCGGATGTCCTAAGTCGCTCTGCCTTAGCTTTGTCCTTTGTTCTGAATTTTGGGGGTGCCTTTCCCTTGCTTCAGATTCGCGGATACAAAGTCTCACTTCTTCTGTTTAAACTTCTGCTCAATCTTGGCAGTGTATCAGTACACCATGCTAAGCAAGGAGAATTCTAGGAACTCCATCTCATCCTATTTGTATCTGTGTAGACAACCACAGTACTTGAGTACCAAATGTCGCTCAAAATCCTTCAGCATGTCTTGATCCCTTCCATGCCACAGAGTGGTCCAGTTTATGTATTTATCCTCATAGCTCTCGATTGGGTAGTACTACTCCTTGATGGCATCGTGAAACAAATCCCAAATGGTTGTGGCTAAAAATAGTGATAGTGAAATTTTGTCCTTCTTCTCACAGTAGGTTTCCTATAGTCCTTAACATGGGCAGTGGCTTTGAGAAGTGTGAAAGTAATATTTTCTCAGATGGAAAAATCACAAATAGAAAAATATCCTTCTAATAGATTTAACCATTTATCTACGACATCTACATCTAACTGACCTTCAAATGTGGGGATGTCAAAGTTAACTTGTACCTTACAAGGTGTGGTGCTTCCAGAGTGGTTCGTGGAAGAAGATGTGTCTCCTTTGGGTAGTCGTTGAAGGATCTAGGAAAATTTTGTAGGTTTTAACCTCATACAGAAATTACCTGCATACGAATTTTAAAACACAGAAAATAAACAATGCGAGAGCATAACACATAAAACACATATACACATAGATTTTCCCCTGGTTCCCAAAACTGGGACTACCAGCTTGATTTTTCATTACGTTCCTTTCAATGTTAGAATACATATTTATACATGTCGAACCATCCAATACCATGGACCAAAAACCATCGCATCCAAAACCATGGACAGAAAACCATTGCGTCCAAAACGATGTGTGAAAATCATGCACAAAACCATAGGTGGGTCTGCCCAACCTAACATGGAGTCCAAAACCAAAATTTTCTAGGACGCTGCCCCGGACCCCATAGAGTGGGGTTACCTACACCCCTCAAACCCCCTGTGACCCCCCCCCGCTATGCAATCGGCGCAATGAAGGGGGGGCTCCGCTGCCCCTCTAACCCCCCGGTTAACTATGTGGGCTAGTGGTGGAAAGAATATAACACAACCCAACATTCTACCACTTGTTGTTTTCTTTCCACAGGGGGCCACAAGAGAGCTTAGTCATTTATACAACCCTGCAATGCCCATTGTTTCTCTGCACCAAGAGAAATTCTCAAAGGTCACATATTTTGTCAATGCATCTACAATATTCTTCAAAGTATCCACCTTTAGCAGCAACACCTTTTTGTCTTCTATCATATCCCTCACAAAGTGATAGTGAACATCAATGTGCTTTGTCTTTGAATGATATGAAGGGTTCTTTGCCAAGAAAATTGCACTTTGGCTATCATAGTATATCCTTATAGCTCCCTGTACTAACCCCATACTTGAACACAATCTCTGCAACCAAACTTCTTCCTTGCTTACATGAATGGCTGCCATGTATTCTGCCTTTGTAGTTGATAGTGCCACTACATATTGTTTCTTACTCATCCAACTAACTGCACCTCCAAATAGGTTAAACACATACCCACTTGTAGATCTTCTCTGATCCAGATCTCCAGCCCAGTCTACATCAACAAAGCCACGAATATCCAACACTTTATCCAATCCTAGTCTTCCTTGGTATCACAAACCATAATCACTAGTGCCACGCAAATACCTGAAAACCCGCTTCACTATTGTCCAATGCTCCTTTCCCGGTTTTGACATAAACCTGCTCAATACTCCCACTGCATGTGCAATGTTTGGTATAGTACAGACCATTGCATACATCAAGCTACCGACTGCACTTGCATATGGAACACGGGACATGTCCTCTTCCTCTTCTTGTGTCTTGGGACACTGTTCAGTAGATAACTTTACACCTACAAGAATAGGAACCTTCACCGGTTTACTATCCTACATATTAAACCTCTGCAGTATTGTCTCGACATACTTTCTCTGGTTTAACCAAAGCTTCCTCTTTTCCTGGTCTCTTTTAATTTCCATGCCCAAAATATAGTTTGCAGCACCAAGATCTTTCATGTCAAATTTGGAGGACAATTGGGTCTTCAAATCCTGGATAATTTCTTTGTCATTTCCAACTAGCAACATATCATCAACATACAAGAAAAAATAAATAACACAATCACCAATTAATTTAAAATACACACAGTGATATTTTTTGCTTCTGGTGAAGCCAAGTCCCCGTATAAATGTATCAAATTTCTGATACCACATCCTTGGTGACTATTTTAACCCATACAGAGACTTCTTTAACTTGCATACCAGTTCTTTCTTACCCTTCACCGCAAAACCTTCTGGTTTCTTCATGTAGATATCCTCTTCCAGATCCCCATGAAGAAATGTTGTCTTCACATCCATCTGTTCTATGTCAAAATCAAAAGCAGCAACAACAGATAATAGTAATCTAATAGAAGTTACCTTGGCAACAAGAGAAAAAATATCACCAAAATCAATACCCAACACCTGGGAATAACCTTTTGCTACCAACCAAGCCTTTTATTTCTCCACATGTCCTTCTACATTTGTCTTCTTCTTGAACACCCATTTGCTGCCAACGCGTTTCCTGCCAGCCGACAACTCCACCAGATCCCAAGACTCATTTTTGTGCAAAGATGCCATTTCATCAACCAAGGCCTCTTTCTAGAGTTTTCCATCCTCTGAATCTACTGCTTCCTTCACATTTCTAGGAACATCATCATTAATAGATAAAGCAAAATTTGAACAGAAAGTAGATGGACTATACCTTTCTGCTGCCTTCTTTCTCGAACTGATCTTCTCACACCCAAAGTCTGTGGCTCTTCATCTTCTGATTCCTCCTCTGTTGTAGAGTCTGATTCTTCCTCCTTTAGCTCAAACTCTATCTTCTCAGGTTCCTTTGGTTGGACTTCATGTTTAATAACATATTTCACCTCTCTGAACACCACATCTCGGTTGTACACAACCTTCCTTGTTACTGGGTTCCAAAGCTTATAACCCTTTAAACCATCCTTATACCCAATAAAGATGTAATTTTCAGATTTACTATCCAACTTTGTTCTTTTTGGATTTGGAACATATACATATGCATCACATCCAAATACCCTCAGATGTGAAAGAGAGGGTTTCTTACCAGTCCATACCTCTTGTGGAGTCTTCTCCTCCAATCCTGATGAAGGTGACCTGTTGACTAGGTAACATGTAGTCTCCACCACCTCTGCACAGAATTCCTGTCCTAACCCGACACCACTGAGCATGCTTCTTACCCTTTCCATCAATGTCTTGTTCATTCTTTCTGTAACTCCATTTTGCTGAGGTGTATATGGAGTAGTCTTTTGTCATGCTATACCACACTTCTTACAGAATTCTTTGAATTCCTTACTGCAAAACTCTCCACCTTTATCTATCCTCAACACCTTTATCTTCTTCTCTGTCTGGTTTTCCACCAGAGCCTTAAATTCTTTAAACCTGTCAAATACTTCAGATTTATTCTTAAGGAAATATATCCATGTATTCCTTGAGAATTCATCTATAAATGATACATAGTACACAGACTTACCCTGTGATGGAACCTTCACAGGTCCAAACACGTCAATGTGCACAAGCTCTAATATTTGTTTCGCCCTCTTACCACCAGAGGAGAAACTCACCCGATTCTACTTCCCATATACACAATTTTCACAGAAATCAAAATCCAGAGAGCTATTACTCATACCTTCTACCATACCTTTACCATGAAGTATTCGAAGGCCCTTCTCTCCAATATGTCCAAGCCTTTGATGCCACAGCATGGTCTTCTCTCCAGAGACCACTATATTTTCTGCTCCACTTTCAGGAACCATAGAACTATTGCACCCATAAACAATCGTGATAACTTGCAACTTGTACAAAGTTCCAATCCGAACTCCCTGCATCAATACAAGTTCTCCCCAAACCATCTTGCATGTATCCTTCTCGGACACTGTTTTTTACACCTGCATCATTCAACTTGCTTATAGAAATCAGATTTCTGCCCAATGCAGGAATATGCAGAGCACCCAAAAGTGTTCTAACCCTTCTACCTTTCAACCTCAACTTTACTTTTCCACAACCAATGATTCTAGCCTTCATATCATCCCCTAAGAAGACATCAACACCATCGTATTTCTCATACTCACAGAACCACTCTCTATGGGGAGTGAACTGAAAGGATGCACCTGAGTCAATCAACCATGCCTCATGATCTACATGTGTACTTGAAGAAGTGAAGTACACATCCCCATCTTCATCTAAGGTGGTTTTTGCCTCTGCAGAAGGAGCATAATCAAATCCCTTTCCTTTATCATGAGCTTTAGATTTACATTCCCTTTTGTAGTGCCATTCCTTTCCACATTTCCAGCACACCACCTTTACAGGTTTTCTTGGAGATTTAGATCTCCCTCTAGATTTAGATCTCCCACTCGATGATTTATTTTTGTTTATGTTCTAGGCCCATCCTCGTACAGACAAGGCATCACCATTATGGCTCTCCATATTTTTCTGTCTCATCTCCTCTATCAGCAAGGATGAGACTATTTCATCAAACTACAAGGTAGTTTCATTGCTACCTATTGCAATAACTAGACTATCCCACAAATCTGGTAGAGAACACAACAAACTGATGCACTTATCTTCATCTGAAATTTTGATATCAGCAGATGCTAACTGACTTACCACAGTATTAAATGTGTTCAGATGCTCTGTCACTGAGTATCCATATTTCATCCTCAGGTTATACAGCTTTTTTCGCAGGAGCAGTTTATTCACCAGAGACTTAGATTGATACAAACCTAACTTGTCCCACAAAGCCTTCGTCGTAGCTTCCCCTGATACATTTAGCAATACTTAATCTGAGACACACAATCGTATTGTGCTCTTTGCCTTCCGATCCAACTTCTTCCATTCTTCATCGAACACTCCCGTTGGTTTAGTACTCGGATCTACAGCGATCCAGTGATCTTTATCCACCAACAGATCCTCCATCTTGAGTTTCCACAACTCAAAACTCTGACCATTAAATTTCTCGATCTCTATCTTTCCACTGCTCGCCATCTTCTTTCACCACCAGAATCAATCTCACAGATCTCCCACTGAACAGGGTCTACCATAGGCCCGAGAAAAACCCCTTAGCAATGAAGGTGTCCCCTTGAAGCCAAAACAACTCTAATATCAAATGTACGTTTTAACCCCGTACAGAAATTACCTGCATATGAATTCTAAAACACAAAAAATAAACAATGCGAGAGCATAACACATAAAACACATATACATAGAGGTTTTCCCCTGGATCCCAAAACTGGAACTACCAGCTTGATTTTTTATTATGTTCCTTTCAATGTTACAATACAGATTTATACATGCCGAAGCATCCAATACCATGGACCGAAAACCATCACGTCCAAAACCAAGTGTGAAAATCATGCACAAAACCATAGGTGGGTCCGCCCAACCTAACATAGGGTCCAAAACCAAAATTTTCTAGGGCGCTGCCCTGGAGCCCATAGAGTGGGGTTACCTACACCCCTCAAACCCCCCGTGACCCCCCCCCCCCTCCACTGTGCAATCGGCGCAACAAAGTGTGGGCTCAGTCCCCCTTCTAACCCCGTGGTTAACTACGTGGGCTAGTCGTGGAAAGAATATAACACAACCCAACAAAGTTGTCCATCATCACATTCCTTTGTTGCTCGAGGGATTCTTCGAGCAAGATTTTGAAAGCATCTCCTACCCCCTCATCTTTCTTCTCTTCTGCCATGGGAGGCGATCGAGATTTGCGAGGTTGGTCTTGCAAAGGTTTGATTAGTTTGATCCCTAACTCCTTATATCCTGACCTCATTGGGGACATGAAAAGAAAAATAGAGAAAGATCATACCGCTCTGAAACCACTCTTCTAAGCTTAAAAGGAATGCAACAAATTACATATATAACCATAAATATAGAGATGCAATAGAAATAACTCTTCATTTCATTAATATCAAATATTGAAATATGCTTACAAACAAAATGGAAATAAACTAACTCGGGCGATGGTAACTTATCTCTGAGAAGAGATGTGGTGGCTACATGCCTCTGAACTATGTTACAATGAGGCTCAAAGGCCTATTTGTTATTTAGAAACAATGGAAAACCATAAACATAAAAAAAACATAACTGTAGGAGATGAAGCACCAAAACAGTGGGCTTTATTTGGGTAAATTGGTAAATCAACTTCCTGGGGTCGTAACTTTGGCATACGATCTCCGTTTGGCTATCATAATACCTCGTTTTGAAGATATCAAAGAGGGGATCGAAAAGAAATAGGAAAACTACTTCTAGTCTCTCTGTTTTCCCTAAATATGTCTTTTATTACCTCCAAACAACTTCAGAAGTTTAGGACCCGAATAACTACCAAAAATAGTAAGTTGTGCCACAATTAAGGAAACTGAAAAGAAACAACATTGGGGGTTGAAGTGGAATAGGTGGTTGGCCACCAATATCCACCTGGATCAATAGTCCAAGACTCTTTTGACCTAGAAATAAACTTCCCCTAATCACCAATTCATCCCTTCGTTCTTCTTCAAGTGGTGTTCTTCCAGAAGCAAATTCGACCTAGAATTTCAACCCAACAGTAGTAGAATTTCAGTCTCCCCAATAGTAGAACTTTGCCCCTAGAAATAGAACCTCGACCTATAGTAGAATTCAAAATCTCAACCCCAACAATAGCCCATTAATTTCGCACATGTGAGAGAAATATGGCCCAAAAACTTCAACTTTGTCTTCACCTTCAATCTTCTGCCTTCTCTTGGAATTTTGCACCTTTTTCTACCTCTCTTTCTTGTGTATCAAACTTGTTGAGTGAGTAAGAAAATGGATCAAACTGTCTATCTATACATAGCCTCTTATGGGGGTCAAATTTCCCTAATGTAGGCTGAATTCATCTTCATAGGGTCGACTTGGTGTGGAGGTGTTAAATGACCTATTTGACTCAAAAATAATTCCTTTTACATGATATAAAATCTGAAGAAGGGTCTAATAAAATTTACAATGACCCTATTGACTCAACATAAAACCTATAAGCCTAAAATGGAGGCTTTGACCCACATGATGTCCCAAGCATGAAACCCATTCTTTAATAAGTCATTATAAAAATTCTTTTGACAAATAAATTACATTATACAATTATGAAGACCAAACCTAGTAACATTCTTCAATGCTCCCTCTCAACTAGGGAGGTATATATCTATATATATCTATATATATATATATATATATATAGATGTATATATATAAGTACATGGAAGATCTCAAAACACATGAACTACGAAGAGTTCAAGAACACCTAGTGCCATGGACTAGATACCTGACCAGGGTTATCTATACAGGTGGGACTAAGATGGACTAAAGTTTCCAACCACTCTAGGTACCATCAGGCTTATTAACTAACCATCAACCCAGGGATTCAGGTGTGTATCCAAGGTTAGAGCTCTAAGACCAATGCCACCCTCCCTCTTCAGGATCAGGACATCAAACATACATAGGCCAGCCAGATGTCCTCCCAAGAATCCACCATTAGATGATTCATCTATCTTCATCAACCAAATCTGCAATGTCAACCAAACCAAGAATACTTCTAAAATAGTCAAAATTTTGATTCAAAAGAGACTTTTTCATCACATCAACTACACATTCATCTGTTGGAATATACTATAGACTTACGACCCCATCTCGTACAAAACTTCTAATATAGTGGTACTTGTTTTTTATATGCTTCATCCTTGCATGGAATACAATGTCTTCATACATCTTAACACTGCTTTGATTATCACAATTTATTATATAGGATCAAGGGGCTTTCCAAACAAATATTTGAAGCATTTTCTTAACCAAACAACTTCCTTTCCTACTTCACACACAACAACCTATTCAACTTTGACACTACTTAATGCAATAGGATCTTGTTTTCTACTCATCCATGAGATCATTGCAACTCCCAAACTAAAACATCCACATGTAGTGCTTCTTCCATCAGTCTCACTTCCACCCCAATCTGAATTTGTGAAACCTACCAACTTAACTTCCTTTACATCATATCTTAGGCAGTGATGTATAGCGCCACAGAGATATCTAAGAATATGCTTAGCAACTATCCAATGTTCATGACGAGGCTCCGACTGAAATTAACTAAGAATAATTACAGCAAAACATATATCATGTCTTGTATTTACTAGATACATTAGAGATCCCACCAAATTATGATAGCTAGTAGGATCGTCGAGACTAGAATCAAAGCTTCTCAACCTCTTAATATTAGTGATCATGGGAGTAGTCATAGGCTTGGAATCCATCATACCAAATTTCTATAAAATCTTAATTATGTATTTACCTTGACCTAGATATATTTCTCTAGGTTTCTGCCAAACTTCCAAACCCAAGTAATAGTGCATAAGTCCCAAATATTTCATTTTGAATTCAAATGTCAGCATCTTCTTGCATTCTTTTATTCTATGCTCCACACCTGTAATAAGAAAATCATCTACATAGAGTGTTATAATCTTTGGTTCATTGTTTACTATTTAATGTAGGTGTTTGGATCTACAAAACTTTTGAAAAACCCAATTCTAAAGAGATATGCATCCATCCTTGAATACCATGCCCCAAGAGCTTGCTTTAGACCATATAGGGATTTTTTTAGTCTGCAAACATGTGTGTCCTTGCTATTTATTTCAAATTCTTCTGGTTTTTCAATGTATACTTCTTCAACAATGGTACCATTCAGAAAGTTGTTTTTATATCCATTTGATGAATATACCATCCCATTGTAGTAGCTAGAAAAACCAAAGATCTTATAGCAATGGGTGAAAATGTTTATTCAGAGTCTATACCTTCCTTTTGAGAGAAACCCCTTGCAACAAATATAGCTTTGTATTTATCTATACTTCCATCAATCACATGTTTGATTTTGTAAATCCATTTTGAAATTACAATTGATTTGTCCTTTGGCATAAGAATGATTTCCCAGACTCCATTCTTTATGATGGGTTGATATTCTTCTTGCATTGTCTTGTTCCATTCTTCTTGATGAGAAAATTCTTCAAAAGTAGTTGGTTCAACTTCTATCATTTTTGATGTGTATGCTGCATATGCTGAATATATTTCTGGTCTCTTGCTTTCTCTAAAAGTTCCTTTAGTAACTCCATGTCCTCCAGCATCTCAAGAGTAGCTTTGAACCAATTTGGCCTCTTCCTTCTTTTGGGTATGATCATAGGTTGAATCGGTTCACTTGGTCCTTCATCTGCTTCTTCTTGGTTAGGATTTGTTTCATCATGATGTTTTTCTTCTTCAAATAGTGGTGTATCTTCCTCATCGGAATCAATTAGAATATCCTTATATCTCTTGTAGGCACGATTCTCATTGAATATAACATCCTTTCTAACTTCAATTTGTCTTCCTTTCTTTATGTAGATTCTATATGCCTTTGAAAAAAGACTATAGCCAACAAATATCCCTTTGATTCTTGTAGAATCTAGTTTCTTTCGCTTGTCCTTTGGAACATGGATGTAGGTGGGACACCCAATGTATCAAAGATGCTCCACAAATGGCTTCTTCCTTGAAAATGCTTCTTCGATATCAAGAATTATATGAGGACTTCTATTTTGTATATATATTGTTGTCATAGTTGCTTCACCCCATAGAAACTTTGGAAGATCTTGATCAAATATCATAGTTTTTATGCATTCTTCAATTGTTCTATTTTTCCTTTTTGCAACTCCATTTTGTTAGGGATTGTAGGGAACAATTAGGTCCCTCTTAATACCTACTTATTTACAATATGAAACCAATTCTTTTGAAGTGTATTCCCTACCATTTTCGGATCTCAAGGTTTTTATATTTCTTTCTTTATATCTAAACTCCTTGAATTTATCAAATACTTCATCCTTTTTCTTGAGAAGTTATAGCCATGTCTTTTTAGAGTAATCATCAATGAAGGTCACATAATAAAGATGGCCTCCAACTAATTTCTTAGAAATAGGCCTATACACATCAGAATGAATGAGGTCTAATATTTATTTAGACCTTGTAGCACTTCTTTTGAAAGGCTTCCTTGTATTATTTCCCGAAGCACATCCCTTACATACTCCTTCACGATTTTCTTTGATGTTAGGGATGCCATTTACCATTTTATTGAGAGAAGGAATGATCTTGTAGTGTATATGCCCATATATTCTATGCCATAGTTTGATGGGATTGATTTGCATGTGAACTATAACTTGAGGAGATGATGTTATAAATCTATAGAGTCTTCCTTCACGAACTCCAATAACTTTTTCCTTTTCAATGCTTGAATCCTTTCCCCAAACCAAGATTTTACCATCTACAAAAGAAACCCTACCTCTTTTATCTTCTAAATAAGAAATTGAAAGTAAGTTATTTTTCAAACCTAGAACATAGAGTATATTGTTGAGGTATAATTTTGCTCCATTCTCTAGCTTCAAAGATGTAGATCCAAGGCCCTTGACTGCATAGTTGTTATTGTCTCCTAGATCCACTGCATGAGATGATTGTTCCTTTGATAGAGTATGAAGTTGTCTACTTTCTCCTAGCATATGTCTTGATGCTCCAGTATCAATGATCCATGCATTATCATCATCAAGAGTACTTGTAGGTGTAGCCAAGAATCCTTCTCTTTTGACCTTCTTAGATAGGTTGTAGAAGATCCTTCCAATCCAACTTCGTGAATTTCTTATGATATTGAATCCCATATTCAAGTAACTTTCCTTAGAGGGAGTATCCTTTCTTCTTAAGCCACAAATTGATCTCTAACCCTCTTTGACCTTAGCTCTAAAACCATGTCAAGAAATCAATGCTAGTAGTAATTAGGGTTTGATTCCTCTTCTTTGATAATTACTTGTGAATTATGTTGGCTTATTTTACCTACTTATTATATTATTTTTCATCAAGAAATTACCAATATATGTGTATATGAATATCACAATAAAAAGAGATGGAAAATGTCAGTGGACAACCAGGGAAAACCTAGTTAGAACTCTTCCTTCAGCAGATTCAAAGACATGATGAGATAGTCCAAGGCTCTTTTCACCTAGACACAGACTTCCCCCAATCACCAAGTCATCCCTTCCTTCTTCTTCAAGTGATTTTCTTCCAGCAACAACGTCGACCTAAAATTTCAATCTGACAATAGTAGAATTTTGGTCTCCCCAGCAATAGAACTTTAACTTGTAGTAGAATTCAAAATTTTGGCCCTAGAAATAGTCTAGTAACTTTGCATGCGTGAGAGAAATATGGAAAAAATATTTTGAATTTATCCTCCTTCAATCATCTTAATTCTCATGGAATTTTACACTTTTTTCTACCTCTCTTTCTTGTGTATCAAACTTGTTGAGTGAGTGAGAAAATTGATCAAACTCCCTGTCTATATATAGCCTCTTTTGGGGGTCAAATTTCCCTAATGTATGTCAACTTCAAATTCATAGGGTTGACTTGGTGTGGAGGTGTCACATTTCCTATTTGACTAAAAAATAATTCTTTTTACATGATACAAAAGCCCAAGAAGGGTTTAATCAAATTTACAATGACTCTATTGAGTACACATAAAACCTAGAACCTTGCAATGGAGGCTTTGAACTATATGATGACCCAAGCATGAAACCAATGCTTTAATAAGTCATTATAAAATTTGTTTTGACAAATAAATTACATTATAAAATTATGAAGACTGAACCTAGTTACATTCTTCAACAAGAAAGTCAATGTAGAATGCAGGCACCTAGTAGGATTATTACAAGCAATTCCAATTCTTGAATGTAAATGGGAAGTCATATCCATGGATTTCATCACAATATTTCCAAACACATTCAAACAACATGATGTGATAACTGTGGTAGTGAGAAATTTGAGAAAGGAAATCACTTTATAGCAATCAAATCCACCCACAAATTCATTGATATAGCTCAAATTTTCATCAGAGAAATATTCAGATCAGCGTGCCAAGTTTATCTCAAGCTTTTGGAAAGTATTATTTGTTAGTTTTGGAACCCAACTAGCTTTTCGTATCGCATGTCATCCTCAAATGGATGGTAAAATAGAAAGAGTGAATAGAATTTCAGAGGACATGAGGAGGATGTATGTCATGCATCAACCAAGGAGGTGGGAAGAGTCTCTATCATTAGTTGAATTTGCATATAACAATGTGTACTAGGAGTCACTAAGGATGATCCTTTATGATGCATTGTATGGTAGAAAATGAAACACTCCCATTATGATCAAGGTGGATATTGGTTTCCACCCACCTATTCCACTTGGACCCACCATTATTTCTTTTAGTTTCCTTAATTACAACACAATTTACTATTTTTTCCAAATTTTCAAGTCCTAAACTTTCGTAACTGTTTTAAGGCCCTAAAGCGTTTTTTTTGAAAATAGGAAAACATCACACTTTAACTCATATATTAAGTTGAAATTTGTAGTACTCAAATATATCTTTATAAACATGTATCGTGTGCATCAAACAGAGATCGTATGCCAAAGTTACGACCCCGGGAAGTTGATGTACCAATTTACCCCAGCAGGGCTCATAGTTTTGGTGCTTCATCTCCTAGGGTTAGGTTTTTGGATGTTTAGGGTTTCCCATTGTTTCTCAATAATAAATAGGCCTTCAAGCCTCATTGTAACAAAGTTGAGAGGCATGCACCCGCCACATCTCTTCTCAGAGAAAAGATACCATTGCCCGAGGTAGTTTATTTCCATTCTATATGTAAGCATATTTCAATTCTTTGATGTTAATGAATGAAGTTTTATTTATGTTGCATCTCTATGTTTATGTTTATATTTGTGTTCTATTTCATTCTTTCATAAGTCTGGATCAATGGTATCAGAGTAGTCTTCTCTTTCTCTATTTTTCTTTGAATGTCCCCAACGCAGTCCGGGTATAAGGAGTTAGGGCTCGAACTAGTTGAACCTTTACAAGACTAGCCTCGGAAACTTGATGATCTCCCATGGAAAAAGAAAAGAAGGCAAGGGGGTAGGAGATCCTTTCAAAATATTTCTTGAAGAAGCCCTCGAGAAACAAAGGAATGTGATGATGGACAACTTTTCCCATATCCTTCGGTGACTACCAACATGTGATGCCCCTTCATCCAAAAACCACTCTGTAGGCGCCACTCCCTTTAAGTTACAATTCAACTTTGACATTACCATATTTGAAGTCCAGATAGATGTAGATGTCATAGATAGATGGTTAAATATGTTGGAAGGATATTTTTCGATTCATGACTTTTCCGATTAGGAAAATATTACTTTTTCACTCCTCAAAGTCACCCCTCATGTCAAGGACTAGTGGGAAAACTACTGTGAATAGAAGGACGAGAGGGAACCCTCACTCTTTTCAACCACACCTACTTGGAATTATTTCTAAGACACCATCAAGGAACAATATTACCTTATAGAGAGCTATGAATATAAATACATAAAGTGAACCATGTTGCGGAAGGGAAGTGACCAAGATGTGCCAAAGTTCACAAATACTTTTCATACCCTTCACAAGAAGTTGGGTATCGAGGATTCTAAGTGGAATATTTGGTACTTAAGTACTGTGGTTGTCCACACAGGTACATCTAGGACAAGATGGAGTTCCTGGACATCTCCTCTCCTGGCGTCGCTTATCGATACAATTTCAATATTGAAATTTAAACAGAAGAAGCGAGACTTTGGATTTGTGAATATGAAGCAAGGGAAAGGTGCCCAAAAAAAATATAACAAAGGAAAAATCCAAGGTGGGGCAACCCAAGACAACGCGTTGAAGCTGCAAGCAAAGAGAAACACCATGAAGACAAAGAAGGACATGGAAAGTGGTGTGAGTACCATAAGAGCCCCACTCACAACAAAAGTGAGTGTCAAGCCAAGCAGTCATTGTTGGCCAAACTAAAGGCTTCCAAATCTAATCCATGTTCTGACTTTGAGTCAACACCTGAAAAGGGGAATAAAATTATTGATGTGGATCCTAGTGCCATAGTTTCCACCACCAATATCTAGAAGATTAAGCCCGAATATCCATAGGAGGGGGAGCGGCTCTTCCACTTACATATGTGGGTGAAGGGTTCTCTTCTACAATTCATTTTCAACAGTGAAAGGCAAAAGAACCTCATTTCAATAGAGTTCATGAAGTTGTTAGGCCTATCGAATCCACCATACCCATAGTCATACACCATCGAGTGGCTTCACCAAGGGCGAGATCTCAACGTCCGCTAGCAATGTCAGCTTCCCTACAACATAAATCCCTTCATAGATGAGGTACTATGTGATGTTGCTCCTCTTGAAGTTTGTGATGTATTATTATGTTAACCATACTTGTGGAAGCATCATATTGTGTATCAGTCTAGGCCTTGCACTGTTATTATGACTTTGGGCAATATGTTATACAGGATAACGGAGGTAGCATCACCCATCAACATCTCTTTAATCTTTGCAAAGAAATGCAGTAAGATCATTTCCCATACCAGGAAATTTGACTTCCTTATGACTCACCCTCGGGGCAAGAAGAAGATTATGGCCACATCCACGGTTACTAGATAGGGCTTCTCCGTACAAAAGCAACAGATGGACAAAGTCATGGAGGAGTACAAGGACATCTTCACCTCACTCACAAGGGTACCCCTACACTTCCAGGTCAAGGAATCCATCGATCTAAACCTGGCCATGCCAACCCAACAGACTGATCTATCAACACTATGTTATGGAGAACGATGAAATCAAGAGGCAGATTTAGGATTTGTTACAAAAACGACACATCAATCCAAGTTCATGACCCTGTGGTAGCTTGATCGTGTTGGTATAGAATACAGATGGGACCTGGAGACTATGTATTGACTATCTGGTGCTGAATAAGATCACTATATGGAATAGGTATCCAACCCCACGAATTGATGACCTTCTGGACTAGCTCAAGGGGAGCAAATATTTCAGCAATATTTACTTGAAGTCTGGTTATAAATAGGTACCAATTGAACCCTCTGATGTATGGAAGACTACCCTCAAATCCAAGGAGTTCCTTTTTGAATGGTTGGTCATGCCTTTTGGGTTGACGAATTCCCCCACAACCTTCATGAGTTTAATGGACGACATCTTGTGGCCCTTCACCAAGTAATTTGTGGTAGTTTATTTAGAAAACATCTCGATCTTCAGCCAGAGTTGGGAAGAGAACCATCACCATATTCTATGGTCCTCCAAACCCTACATCAACAAAAATTGTGTGAAATTGAGAGAAATTCACTTTTGGTATGACCTAGGTTCAATATATGGGGTACATCATTGATGAGAAGGGTGTGCATGTGGACCTAGACAAGATACAAGTTATTTGGGATTGGCTAGCCCCAACAACTCTAGCATAGCTCCACAGCTTTTTGGATCTTTCCAATTTCTACCATATGTTCATGTTGGGTTTCTCTAATATCACTTGGCATTTGATTCAAGTCACCAGGGGCAAAGCGAAAGAAAAAATTATTTTGGTTTGAATCCCAATAGAAGGTGTTTTCCAAGTTTAAGCAGCGCCTCTTCTCTACATCGGTGCTCATATTACCATATCTACAACAACCATTTGAGATTGAGACAGATGCCTCCGACTATGCTATTGGTGCAGTTCTTACTCAGTAGGGCATCTAGTGACATATCAAAGTGAGACAGTTTCAGACACAGTCCGAAATTATCCCACCTATTACAAACAAATGTATTGCATTGGAGACCTTCTAACAATGGAAGCATTACATTCTAAGGAAGGAAAAGTTCATCTACATAGACCATCGACCCCTGCAGCTCATACAAACACAAGGAAAGTTGTAGAACGATCACCACCTTAAGTGGCCCACATACCTGCAACAATTCCATTTGAACATTAAGTACAAGAAGGGTAGCACCAATAATGTTGTAGACTACCTCACCCGACTACCAGTCATGGTGCTTACCATTGTGCTCGATTCTTATGGATAGGAGACTTCAAAATGGCAACATCTTTAAAAGAGTGATCTAGAAATCATCACCACATACGAGATGTTCCTGGAAGGTAACAAGGTTCCATACATTCACCTCCAAGATGCGTTATTATGTCACTTGGGACAAAAAAATTTTACCTTCAAGAAAGCGTGCCAAGATGATTTTTGAAGCACACTACAATCAAGTTGCTGGACATTTTGGGTTAGAAACAACAGTGGCAGTAATACAAAAATATTTTTATTGGCCAAACCTTTTACAAAATGTTGGGAAATAAATTAGATCATTAGATCATGTACTTCCTATGCCATTACGAAACCTACAATCAAGAAGCAAGGCATGTATACTCCTTTGCCTACTCCTAGCCGACCCTGGGAATCCATCTCCATGGATTACATGTCAGGCCTTCCTTCTACCAATCATGGCAACAATTGTGTTTTCCTAGTCATCGACACATTCCCTAGGATGGCCATTCTAGCAGCCTATAAGAAGAGTATCTCAACAGAAGCCATTACCAAACTCTTCTCTAAACAAGTATGGGTACACTTTGGGATCCCATAGTCCATTATCTCAAATCGGGATAGTTGGTTCCCAAATGAATTTTAGTCAAGCCTCTGGTTGTTTTTGGATACCAAGCTCACTAATTCCATGGCCTCTCACCCCTAAACTGATGGCCAAATAGAGGTTGTCAATAGGAAGATCTTACACATCCTGTGCATGTACAAATTGAAGCACCCATGCACATGGGATGAGAGCCTCCCCTATGTAAAACATAGCTACAACAGGGCTCTATAGCTCAACTAGCCACAACACCTTTCAGGTGGGACTTGGATTCCAACCACTATGTCCCATTGATGTTTCCATACCATTTGCAGCGACTTAGGTAGGTTCGATTCATGTCTAGTCTGAAGCTGACAAGGCTAACAACTTCATTGAGCACATTTAGCACATCCTCCAGCAAGTCCATGACATATTGGATAGAGAAAATGAAAAGCACAAACAACATCATGATCAACATTGAGTGCCACACAAGCTCTAGGTGGGTCACAAAATTTGGTTATATTTGCAGAAGGAGTGCCTCGTTGGGGCCCACCACAAGCTTCACCCACTCTGATATGGTCCTTACACCATAAATAAGGTTGTAGAAGAAAATTCTTTCAAGTTCAACATTCCACCATTCCTTGGCCTGCACCCAATATTCAATGCTGACCGCCTTCAGTCATACTTTCCACTATTACTAGACACATCAAACATTATAGAACAACTCACATCAACATAGTTAAACCCAGACTGCATGGAACAAGCCACAATTGATCAGATCATGGACACGCAGATCAATATCACTCGCCAAAATAATATCCAACTATATCAGGTTGTCAAAGTTATCCAACTCCTACACGAAGGCAAGCGACTCACCAGGGACTAAGTTCAGCAAAAGTTTCCCCATTTCATGGAGGCACTCAATGCAATCGGGACAATTGCATCCTAAGGGGGGAGGAATAATAAAGGTGGATATTGGTGGCCACCAACCTATTCCACTTGGAGCCCCACCATTGTTTCTTTCATTTTCCTTAATTACAACACAATTTACTATTTTTGGAATTTTTTCGTGTCTTGAACTTCCAAAGCCATTTTGTGGCCCTAAACGATGTTTTTTATAAAATGGGTAAACATGAATCTTTGTTTTGTTTGTAGTCGAAAGTTGTGTTCCTTAGCGATATATTTCTAATGAGGTATTTTGCACGTAAAACAGAGATCGTATGCCAAAGTTACAACCCCTATAAGCTAATGTACCAATTTAACCCAATGGTTCCCATAGTTTTGGCGCTTCATCTCCTAGGGTTAGGTTTTTGGATGTTTAGAGTTTCCCGTTGTTTCTAAATAATAAATAGGCCTTCGAGCCTCATTATAACGCAATTGAGATGCATGTAGCCACCACATCTCTTCTCATAGATAAGCTACCATTACCCGAGCTATTTTATTTCCATTCTGTATGTAAGCATATTTCAGTTCTTTGATATTAATAAAATGAAGTTTTATTTCTGCTCCGTCTCTGTTTTTATGTGTATATCTATGTTCTATTGCATTTATGCATATGCTTGGATCAATGGTATCAGATCAGTATTATATTTCTCGTTTTTTCTTTTCATCTCCCCAACGCGGTCAGGGTATAAGCAGTTAGGGCTCGAACTGGTTGAACCTTTGCAAGACTAGCCTCGCAAGCCCTAATGGCCTCCCATGGAGAAAGAAAAGAAAGATGAGGGAGCAGGAGATCCTTTCAAAATATTTCTCGAAGAAGCCCTCGAGTGACAAAGGAACGCGATGATGGACAACTTTGCCTGGATCCTTTGATGGCTACCAACATGCGACGCATCCTCATCCAGCAACTGCTTTGCAGGTGCCACTCCCTTTAAGGTACAAGTCAACTTTGACATTCTTATATTTTAAGACAATATACATTCTGATGTCATAGATATAATGTTAAATATGTTGGAAGGATATCTTTTCTTCATGCTTTTTCCAATCATAAAATTATTACCTTTGCACTCCTCAAAGTCACCCCCCATGCCAAGGATTGGTGGGAAACCTATTATGAATAGAAGGACAAGAAGAAACCCTGAATACTTTCAGTTACACCTACTTGGAATTATTTCTAAGATTCCATCAAGGAACAATATTACCTTGTCAGGAGATATGAAGATAAATACATAAAGTGGACCATGTTGTGGTAGGGAAGGGACCAAGACATCTCGGAGTTCATAAATATTTTTCATACCCTTCGTACCAAGTTGGGTATCAAGGATCCTGAGTAGAATTTTGTAATCAAGTACCATAGTTGTCTGCACAAGTACATCTAGGACAAGATGGAGTTCCTGGACATCTCCTCTCTTGGTGTCGTCTATTGATACGTTGTTAAGATCGAGAAAAAATATAAAATAGAAGAAGTGAGACTTTGGATCTGTGAATCTGAAGAAAGGGAAAGGTGCCTCTAAACCGCAGAAAAAATGACAAAGGCAAGGCAAGGTGACCTAGGAAAACCTTTCAAAGACACAAACAAAGAACAACAACACAAAGACAAATAAGGACATAAGAAAATGGTGTGAGTTCCATAAGAGCCCCACTCACAACACGAGTGTCAATCCAAGCAATCATTGGTGGCCGAGTTGAAGGCTTCTGAATATGATGCATGTTCTGAATCTGAATTAGAACCCAACAAGGGGAATGAAAAAGGTAAGAAAATTATTGATGTGGAACCTAGTGCCACCGTTTCCACCACCAAAATCCAAAATATTGAGCCCAAAGATCCAAAGGAGGGGGAGCGTCTCTTCTACTCAAAGATGTGGGTGAAGGGTTATTCATTGTAGTTCATTGTCAATGGAAAAAGACAAGAAAACCTCATTTCAATAAAGGTTGTGAAGCAGTTGGGTCTACCAACCACACCACACCCATAGTTGTACATCATCAGGTGGCTTCACTGAGGACAAGATCTCTACGTCAGTTAGTAGTGTCACCTTCCCCACAACATCAAGCCCTTCACAAATGAGGTACTGTGTGATGTTGATCCTATTGAAGTTTGTGATGTATTATTAGGCCAACCATACTTGTGGAAGCGTCATGTTGTGTATGAGTCTAGGCATCACACTATTATTATTAATTTGGTAAATAAGTTATACAAGCTACTGAAGCTAACACCGCCAACTGCCATCTCTTTTATCTCTATGAAGCAATGCAGTAAGATCATTTCCGAGACTTGGAAATTTGTCTTCCTTATGATTTTTCCTCAAGGTAAGAAGAAGATTGCGGCCACATCCACAGCCACCAAACAAGGCTCCTCCACATGGCAATAGCAGATGGACAAGGTCATGTTGGAGTACAGGAACATCTTCACCTCACCCACTAGGGTACTCCTACACTGTCAGGTCAAACACTCCATCAACCTAAACCTAGGCACGCTACTACCCAACAGACTGATCTATTGATGCTATATTATGGATAACGATGAAATCAAGAGGCATATTCAGGAGTTGTTGCATTAAGGGCACATTAGGCCAATTTCATCACACTGTGGAGTCTAATCGTGTTGTTAGAGAAGAAGGACGGGACCTAAATACTTTGTATTGACTATCGAGTGCTGAATAAGATCATTGTACATAATAGGTATCTATTCCCATGAATTGATGACCTTTTGTACAAGCTTAAAGGGGGGAAATATTTTTGAAAAATTGACTTGAAGACTGGTTATCACCAGGTACAAATTGAATCCTCCAATGTATGGAAGACTACCTTCATATCCAAGGAGGGCCTTTTTCAATGGTTGGTCACGACTTTCGGGTTGACGAATTTCCCCCAAACCTTCATAAGACTGATGGATCACATCTTTTGGCCATTTGCCAACTCATTCATGGTAGTCTATTTAGACAACATCCTGATCTTCAGTCAGAGTTGGGAAGAGCACCTTCACCATATTCAACAGATCCTCCAAACCTTGCATCGACACAAATTTTATGCAATTTGGAGAAATACACTTTTGGTATGAAAAAGGTTCAATATCTAAGGTACATCATTGATTGTTAGGATATTCCGACACATAGGAAATAGTTAAGTATAACTTGGTCCAGTATAGAGTTAGGTAAAGTGTGTTTCTTTACTATGTACATTTTGTAACTTACAATCCGACGATCACGATATGTAGTGATCCGACAGTTCATTCTCTCCACGGTATTACCAACACTTGATCCATGGCTTAACACCCGATTGGTCCATGATCTCTATTTAAAGAGCATGGAGGGTCATTTGTAGGTTAACCCATCCATGAGAGAAGCTTATGTAAATTTTCATTCTTTTATTAATAAATTGCCTGAAGTGGCCGCGTTGGCTCAGGCCATGGACTGTTTCCCTCTTTGAGGGTTTTAACCACGTCAAAAGTACTGGTGTATTGATCTGCGATCTATTTGTGAGTGGTGTCCTTTGGTGTTCTGTCTGAGGAACTTACCCTGTAAATTCCTACATGGTATCAGAGCTATTTGAGGTCCGTGTCCGTTGGTGATCCAAATCTGAAGCCGGTAGAACTGCATCCGACTACCGTTTCCTAGATCTACTATTTTGACTGCTTTCGGGTCGCGAGGACTGCTCTGTTGTGTTGGGAGTATCTGTTCCAGTGAGGAACCCCTTTCGTTTCACGCGAAAAGGTTTCCGGTAGCCCTAGCTGCGTCATTTTTAAGATCTGGAGGTATACAGTGTTTATTTGCAGTTTACAGTTATTTTTTCTCTATTTATTTCGGTTTCGATTTATTTAGCTTTTTTTTATTACCGGATCTATACCTTTCATTTCTGCGTATGCTCTTTGCCCCGCGACTTTGTGCGATCTGGGCAAATCAGAAACAGAAAGGAAGGATTTTTCTCATGCGTATGCTCTTTTCTGCTACGCCTTAGTGTGATCTCGGAAAATCAGAAACATTGAGGAAAATATTTAGTTTCTGGTTAGCCGCAAGGTTCGTTTTTGAAAATATTTAGTTTCCAACTAAAGCTAACTTCGAGAAGTGACGCTCCCCAAGCAAGCAACCCAAAGCTTCTCTCTCTCTCTCTCTCTCTCTCTCTCTCTCTCTCTCACACACACACACACACAGACAAAATTTTTGTATAGCTCACTTGGTCCAAAACTAATTTATGAGAGTAGAGGTCCAAAACTAATTTATGAGAGTAGAGGTCCAAAACTAATTTATGAAAGTAGAGGTCTTGAGTTCAAGTCTCCTTTTTGTGGGGGCGGATTTTTCATTTCCGCACATTCCCGCACTTCGTCGGCATCTTCATCAAATTTTTTTCAAAAAGCCATAACTTCTTCATCCGGAAGCCGTTTTCAGAACTGTTTTTTTTTAAACAGCCTAATTTTTCAAGATCTTTCCATTGCAACACTTTGTTTCATCATCTATAGCTTCAGTTTCTTTTAAAATGGAAATTCCATGCCAAGTTACTCTTGACAGCACCAACTACTTCCAATGGTGGTCCTATATTGTGGATTTACTAAGTAAAGGTCTCTACAGAATAGCCACAGGCCAAGAAACCAAACTGAAAGATGAAGATAAGGCAACTAAATGGGAAAATATGCAAGATCAAGCACGTGGGTTGATAGGGATGTCTATTTCTCCAGATCTTAGATTCCATATTGCAAAACTTGATACTCCTGATGAAGCATTGAAACAGATTACTAAAGTTTTTGGAATAAAAAATGAACTTAGAGCCCATCAACTTGAAAATGAGCTGCTTACATTGGACCCCAATAATTTTTCTTGCATTGAAGATTTTTTGTCCAAATTCAAGACCCTTAGACTTCTCTTGGAAGGTGTTAAGGTTAAGAAAGAAGATAGTAACCTTATCTATTCCATTCTTACTAAGTTGGGACCAGCCTACTCTGTGTTTGTTTCCACCTTCCATTCTACAAGAGAAGCCTTCATTTCTCAAGGACAAGACTACAAGTCCCCTTCCTTTGATTCTTTTTGTGATTCTTTAATAAGAGAACAAGAAAAATTCTTACACCTTGGTCTTCTTAATCTTGGAAACTATTCTAAGAAAGCGTTAGCCACCCAGTAGCAACCAAATCCGAAGAATCCTAAGAAGTTGTATTCTAAAAGGAATGGTCCTAAACCAAACAAGGGTCCTAAGCAATCTCAGCCTCAAAATGAAAAATCATTTCAACAAAATGATAAGACAAATAAAAACAAAGGGAAGAAGACTGATAGACGTTGCAACTTTTGTAATCGAGATGGCCACTTAGAATCCAAATGCTTTAAGAAGATGGAAGCCTTGAAAGCAACAATGAAGAAGCATAACATCCATTTGGAGCACTCTTCAACTTCAACTTCATCTTCAGGAATGGCACTTTCTGCATGTGGTTGTCAAGCATCTCGGTCTGGCTATGCACTAAATGTATCTTCTTCTTCTCATTCTCATGAGTGGCTCATTGATTCTGGAGCTTCTTATCACATGGCCAAAAACAAAGCCATGTTTTCTTCTTTAAATGATTGTAACACCAAAAATATATATGTTGGTGATGATAGATCTCTTAGTGTTGTAGGGACTGGAACTGTTCATATAGACAATGGTCAGTTTAATGATGTATTATGTGTTCCAACCTTATCCTGCAACCTTCTATCTGTATATAAGATAACCCATTCAGGTGAAGGTAAAATCGTTGAATTTTCACCTCACGATGTTGTAATTAAGGACCTAAGAGATCCTAGATAGATTTTAGCTACTGGCATTGCTGATGATTCTACAAGGTTGTATAAGTTTCACAACTTTGGGTCATCAAATCTTCCCTCAGTATTTGTTGCTCATAATGATGAAGTGAGCAAACTTTGGCATGAGCGATTTGGTCACTTAAACTATCGCTCTCTTCAAAATCTATGTAAAGAAAATATGGTGACAGGTCTTCCAATGGTATCTTGCAGAGATGGTGTTTGTTTCGGATGTGTACTCGGAAAACATCATCGGGACAGTTTTGAAAAATGTGCCTCTTGGCACGCCTCAGCCCCTTTACAGCTTGTGCATAGTGATTTATGTGGTCCACTTCCAGTTGTTTCATTCTCTGGCTACAAGTATTTCTTAACTTTAATTGATGATTTCTCCAGACGCACTTGGGTATACTTCTTAAAACTCAAGAGTGAAGTATTTAACATGTTCTTGGCCTTTAAGGCCTTTGTTGAAAAACAATCTGGACATCAAATTCTTAAGCTAAGATCTGATAATGGCGGAGAATATGTTAACAACAAATTCATCAACTTTTGCACTAAGAATGGAATTCAAATGCAACATATTGTTCCATATACTCCACAACAAAATGGTCTAGCTGAAAGGAAGAATCGCACCTTAAAGGAAATAGCTAATTGTATGCTTCAATCTAAAGGATATAGTCTTAATTATTGGGCAGAAGCAATTAACTTTGCAAATTACATAATAAATCGCACTCCTACTAAGGTTTTAAAGAATATCACTCCAGAAGAAGCATGGAGCTCAATCAAACCAGATGTAAGTCACTTTCGTGTTTTAGGAAGTGAAGCATGGGCCCATATTCCAGATGAGAAACATAAAGCTTTAGAACCTAAGAGTGAAAAATGTATTTTTGTTGGATATTCTGAAGATGTCAAAGGATATAGACTTATTCCACTTAAGTCCAAAAATTTTATCATTAGAAGAGATGTAAAGTTTGCCGAAAATATATCAGCCTACGAGCCTAGTTCGGCGGATGTTCCACCTCTCCCTATGTCTTCTACTTTTGAAAATATTTCTTCTTCAAATGATGAAAGCGAGGATGAAAATCCTCCCCCACCTTCTCACGATCCACCTTCAGCTCCTCAGCTTCCAAAATGGGTCCATGCTACTCGGGATGCAGCAGGTGATCTTGTCGGTGATCCTACAGATCAGCGACGTACACGTTCTCAGTTTGATAGAGCCTCTTCTTTACTGGCTCAAGCTTCAGTGAATTATGATCCTGACACCTTTGCAGAAGCTTCAGGCCATCCAGATTGGGAAGCAGCTATGAATGAAGAATATCATTCATTATTGGCAAATGATACATGGGATCTTGTTCCTCTACCAAAGGGACGAAAACTTGTTAGATGCAAATGGGTTTACAGAACCAAGTATGGACCAGATGGCAAAGTTGATAAACATAAAGCTCGTCTTGTTGCTAAGGGTTTTTCACAAGTTGAAGGCATTGACTATACTGAAACCTTCTCCCCTGTTGCCAAAATGAACTCTATCCGCCTTGTTCTTTCCCTTGCTGCCTCTTTCAAATGGGAAGTCCATCAAATGGATGTTAAATTCGCCTTCTTGCATGGGGACTTGCATGAAGAAATATATATGGAACAACCTATTGGATTTATACAAAGAGACTCCAGCCTTGTATGTCAGCTTAAGAAATCCCTTTATGGTCTCAAGCAAGCTCCTCGAGCTTGGTATGCCAAAATGGATAACTTTCTTTTAGAAAATGGCTTTTCTAGGTGTCATTCTGACAATACTGTCTACACCAAGAAAGTGGGCAAGTCTCTTATCATTCTTGTTCTTTATGTTGATGATCTTATCCTGACTGGTAGTAATCCCAACCTTATAAACCATGTGAAGACTAGCCTTAAAAGGAAGTTTGAAATGACAGACTTAGGACACTTACATTATTTTCTTGGTCTTCAAGTCTTGCAATCCAAGGAAGGTATTTCCCTTTGCCAGTCCAAGTATGCCTGTGATATTCTACGCCATTTTCACATGGAAGACTGTAAGCCAGCCCCTTCTCCCTTTCAGTCTGGAGTCAAACTTTCAGTCACTTGTACTTCTCCTGAAGTTGATGCTACCTTATACCATCAACTTGTAGGAAAACTTTAGTATCTAACCCATACTCGTCCTGACCTTTCCTTTGTTGTTGGCCTTGTTGCTCGGTTTATGCAAAACCCACGTGAAAGTCATTGGAAAGCAGCTAAAAGAATACTTCATTATGTTCGAGGTACAGTTCAGTTTGGGATTCATTACAGTGCCGAAGCATCTCCTCTATTGGTTGGTTTCACTGATTCCGATTGGGCAGGTGACCCTGATGATCGGAAGTCTACTGCAGGTTATGTGTTCACTCTTGGTTCAGGACCTATTACATGGGCTTGCAAGAAACAAGGTGCCATTTCTCTTTCTTCAGCAGAAGCAGAGTATCGTGGTGCCGTAGAAGCTAGTAAGGAAGCCTTGTGGCTTCGTCAGATCCTGTCAGAGTTTGGCTTTCAGCAGCAGCATCCGACTACACTTTGGTGTGATAATCAAAGTGCCATTCAACTATGCAAAGATCGAGTCCAACATCAGCGTAGCAAACACATTGAACTGCACATGCACTTCATCAGAAAGCTCATCCATGACCATGTTCTTGAAGTGCAATATTGTTCAACAGATGATCAAGTTGTAGACATCTTTACAAAGGCTCTCACAGAGGCGAAGTTCACTAAACTTCGATTTATGGTTGCAGTTCAGGAAGTTGTCACTAAGGGGGGATAGGCTCTAGTGCCTCCTTCCTTCTCCTATTGTGTCATATTTGTAAATCCTTCAATCCTATCCCAAGTTGTTCTTAAGGGGGGATGTTAGGATATTCTGACACATAAGAAATAGTTAAGTATAACTTGGTCTAGTATAGAGTTAGGTAAAGTGTGTTTCTTTACTATGTACATTTTGTAACTTACAATCCGACGGTCACAATATGTAGTGATCCGATGGTTCATTCTCTCCTCGGTATTACCGACACTTGATCCGTGGCTTTACATCCGATTGGTCCATGATCTCTATTTAAAGAGCATGGAGGGTCATTTGTAGGTTAACTCGTCCATGAGAGAAGCTTATGTAAATTTTCATTCTTTTATTAATAAATTGCCTGAAGTGGCCATGTTGGCTCAAGCCGTGGACTGTTTCCCTCTTTGAGGGTTTTAACCACGTCAAAAGTACTGGTGTATTGATCTGCGATCTGTTTGTGAGCGGTGTCCTTTGGTGTTCTGTCTGAGGAACTTGCCCTGTAAATTCCTACATTGATGAGCGGGGTGTGCATGTGGACCCAACCAAGATACAATTTATTTGGGATTTGCCATCCCCAACCACTCTAACATAGCTCCGTAGATTTTTGGGTCTTGCCAATTTCTACCATAGGTTCGTGTTGGGTTTCTCTCATATCACTTGGCCTTTTAGTCAAGTCACCTATTGTCACTCACTGCTTCATAAAGTTATCATTTTCCCAGAGTGTAGAAAAGTAGTGAAGTTTGAATCCATTTCCAAAGCCACAGAATCTCTCAGAGTTTAATAATTCCCTCTGCATTGCATAGTTCTTGTGATAAGCTTTCCAACAATATATGGAAGTCCAAAAATGGACTCCTAGATCAGAAATTAAAGCAGCTTAAAGATACCCATTGAAAACCTAGAAAGCAAGGAGAAAATAACTAAGGGTCAGGATCATCGCAATCGCAAATCGAGGCTTACTAAAGAAGAAAAAATGAGAAACATCAAAATTTGTGATCAGTCGATTGTCGATATCGTAATTCGCATATCGACAGGTCCGAGGCAGAGAAAATATCACATATCGGTGATTGTAGGTCCCCGGGCACAGTAAATCCCGCAGTCCCAAATCCAGCATATCGGTGGTGGGAAAAACCCGCAGTCCTGTGTCCCACATATCAGCCATATCGCAATCCTGTAGTCCCACGATATCACAGTCCCACATATCGTTGTTGCGTAGTGTTATATTCTTTCCATTACTAGCCTATGTAGTTTATGAGGGGGTTAGAGGGAGGGTGGAGGCCCCCCTTTGTTGCACCAATTGTGCAACGGGGTGGTCATAGGGGGTTTGACGGGGGCGGTTAGCCCCCCTCTACGGGACTAGGGCAGTGCCCTGGGGAAATTTTTTTTGGACCCTATATTAGGTTGGATGGACCTGCCTATGGTTTTGTGCATGGTTTTCGCACGTGATTTTGGACACGATGGTTTTTAGTCCATGGGTTTGGACGTGATGGTTCTCAGTCCATGGTATTGGATGCTTTGGCATGTATAAATATGTATTATAACATTGAAAGGAACATAATGAAAAATCAATCTGGTAGTCCCGGTTTTGGGATCTAGGGGAAAATCTCTATGTATATGTGTTTTTTTGTGTTATTCTCTCGCATTGTTTATTTTCTGTTGTTAGAATTAGTATGTAGGTAATTTCTGTACGGGGTTAAAACATACATTTGGTATCAGAGTTATTTTGGCTTCAATGGGACGCCTTTGTTGCTGAGGGGTTTCGTTCGGGCCTGTGGTAGACCCTATTCAGTGGGAGATCTGCAGGATTGATTCTAGTGGTGAAACAAGATGGCAAGTAGTGGAAAGATAGAGATTGAGAAATTTAATGGACAAAGTTTTGAGTTATGGAAGCTCAAGATGGAGGATCTGTTGCTAGATAAAGATCAGTGGATTGTGGTAGATCTGGGTACTAAACCAATGGGAGTGTCTGATGAAGAATGGAAGAAGTTGGATCAGAAGGCTAAGAGCAAAATACGATTGTGTGTCTCAGATTCAGTATTGTTGAATGTATCAGGGGAAGCTACAGTGAAGGTTTTGTGGGACAAGTTAGGGACTTTGTACCAATCTAAGTCTTTGGTGAATAAACTATTCCTAAGGAAAAATTTGTATAACCTGAGGATGAAAGATGGAGACTCGGTGACTGAACATATAAATGCATTTAATATTATGGTAAGTTAGTTATTATTTGTTGATATTAAAATTTCAAATGAAGATAAGCACATCAGTTTGTTGTGTTCTCTACCAGATTCGTGGGATAGTCTGGTTATTGCAATAGGTAGCAATGCAACCGCCTTACATTTTGATGAAATAGTCTCATCCTTGCTGACGGAGGAGATGAGACAGAAAAATATGGAGAGCCAAAATGGTCATGCCTCCTCTGTACGAGGATGGTCCCAAAACAAAAACAAAAATAAGTCATCGTGTGGGAGATCTAAATCTCCAGGAAAACCTGTAAAGGTGGTGTGCTGGAAATGCAAAAAGGAAGGGCACTACAAAAGGGACTGTAACTCTAAAGCAACTGACAAAGGAAAGGGATCTGACAATGCTCCTTCGGCAGAGGAAAAAACCACCTTAGATGAAGGTGGGGATGTGTGCTTGGCTTCTTCAAGTACACATGTAGATCATGAGGCATGGTTGATTGACTCAAGTGCATCCTTTCACTTCACTCCCCATAGAGAGTGGTTCTGCGAGTATGAGAAATATGATGGTGGTGGTGTCTTCTTGGGGGATGATAGGAAGGCTAGAATCATTGGTCGCAGAAAAGTAAAGTTGAAGTTGCAAGGTGGAAGGTTTAGAACACTTCCGGGTGTTCTGCATATTCCTACATTGGCCAGAAATCTGATTTCTGTAAGCAAGCTAGATGATGCAGGCATAAAAACAATGTTCGACAAGGATACCTGTAAGATGGTTCGAGGAGCACTGGTATTGATGCGGGGGGTTCGGATTGGAACTCTGTACAAGCTGCAAGGTAGCACTGTTGTTGATGGGTGCAACAGTTCTGTGGCTCCTTAAAGTGGAGCAGAAAATCTAGTGGTCTCTAGAGAGAAGACCGTGATGTGGCATCAAAGGCTTGGATATATTGGAGAGAAGGGCCTTTGAATACTTCATGGTAAAGGTGTGGTAGAAGGTATGAGTAATATCTCTTTGGATTTTGATTTTTGTGAAAATTGTGTATATGGGAAGCAGAATCGGGTGAGTTTCCCCTCTGGTGGTAAGAGGGTGAAATACATATTAGAGCTTGTGCACAGTCATGTGTTTGGACCTGTGAAGGTTCCATTACTGGGTAAGTCTGTATACTATGTATCATTTATAGATGACTTCTCAAGGAATACATGGATATATTTCCTTAAGAAGAAATCTGAAGTCTTTTACAGGTTTAAACAATTTAAGGCTCTAGTGGAAAACCAAACAGAGAAGAAGATAAAGGTGCTGAGGATAGAAAACGGTGGAGAGTTTTGCAGTAAGTAATTTGAATAATTTTGTAAGAAGTGTGGTATAGCATGATAGAAGACTACTCCATATACATCTGAGAAAAATGGAGTTGCAGAAAGAATGAACAAGACGTTGATGGAAAGGGCAAGAAGCATGGTCAGTGGTGCCGGGTTAGGACAAGAATTCTGGGTAGAGGTGGTGGAGATAGCATGTTACATGGTCAACAGATCACTTTCATTAGCGTTTGAGGATAAGACTCCACAAGAGGTATGGAATGGTAAGAAACCCTCTCTTTCACATCTGATGGTATTTGGATGTGCTGCATATGTACATGTTCCAAAGGAGAAAAGAACCAAGTTGGATAGTAAATCTGAAAAGTGCATCTTTATTGGGTATAAGGATGGTTTAAAGCTTTGTAAGCTTTGGAACCCAGTAACAAGGAAGGTTGTGTACAACTGAGATGTGGTGTTCAGAGAGGTGAAAGATGTTATTAAACATGAATTCCCATCAAAGGAACCTGATAAGATAGAATTTGAGCTTAAGGAGGAAGAATCAGACTCTACAGCAAAAGAGGAATAAGAAGATGAAGAGCCACAAACTTCGGGTGTGAGAAGATTAGTTCGAGAAAGAAGGAAACTAGAAAGGTATAGTCCATCTTCTTTCTATTCAAATTTTTCTTTATATATTACTGATGATGATCCCAGAACTATGAAGGAAGCAATAAATTTAGAGGATGGCAAACTCTGGAAAGTGGCCATGGTTAATAAAATGGCATCTTTGCACAAAAATGAGGCTTGGGATCTGGTGGAGTTGCCGGTTGGAAGGAAACCCATTGGCAGCAAATGGGTGTTCAAGAAGAAGACAAACGCAAAAGGAAAGGTGGAGAAATACAAAGCTTGGTTGGTAGCAAAAGGTTATTCTCAGGTGCTGGGAATTGATTTTGGTGATATTTTTTCTCCTCTTGCCAAGGTAGATTTTATTAGATTACTTCTATCTATTGCTACTACTTTTGATTTTGAGGTAGAACAGATGGATGTGAAGAGAACATTTATTCATGGGGATCTCAAAGAGGAGATCTACATGAAGCAACCTGAAGGCTTTGTGGTGAAGGGTAAGAAAGAACTGATATGCGAGTTAAAGAAGTCTCTATATGGGTTAAAATAGTCACCAAGGATGTGGTATCAGAAATTTGATACATTTATATGGGGACTTGGATTCACTAGAAGCAAAGCATATCACTGTGTGTATTTTAAATTAATTGGTGGTCGTGTTATTTATTTGGTCTTGTATGTGGATGATCTGTTGCTGGTTGGAAATGAAAAAGAAATTATCTAGGTTTTGAAGACCCAATTGTCCTCCAAATTAGCCATCAAATATCTTGGTGATGCAAACGATATTTTGGGCATGGAAATTAAAAGAGATTGGGCAAAGAGGAAGCTCCGATTAAACTAGAGGAAGTATGTCGAGACAATACTGCAGAGGTTTAATATGCAGGATAGTAAACCAGTGAAGGTTCCTATTCCTGTTGGGGTAAAGTTATGTGTTGAATAATGTCCCAAGACACAAGAAGAGGAAGAGGACATGTCCCATGTTCCATATGCAAGTGAAGTCAGTAGCCTGATGTATGCGATGGTCTGTACTAGACCAGGCATTGCACATGCAATGGGAGTATTGAGCGGGTTTATGTCAAAGCCAGGAAAGGAGCATTAGACAACAGTGAAGTGGGTTTTCATGTATTTTGTGTGGCACTAGTGATTATGGTTTCTGCTACCAAGGAAGACCATGATTGGACTGAGTTTTGGATATCCATGGCTTTGTTGATGTAGACTAGGCTGGAGATCTGGATCAGAGAAGTTCCACAAGTGGGTATGTGTTTAACCTATATGGAGGTGCAGTCAACTGGATGAGTAAGAAACAATTTGTAGTGGCATTATCAACTATAGAGGAAGAATACATGGTAGCCACTCATGCAAGCAAGGAAGCAGTTTGGTTGCAGAGATTGTGTTCAAGTATGGGGTTAGTACAGGGAGCTATAAGGATAGAGTGTGACAGCCATAGTGAAATTTTCTTGCCAAATAACCCTGCTTATCATTCAAAGACAAAGCACATTGATGTTCAACATCACTTTGTGAGGGATATGATAGAAGACAAAAAGGTGTTGCTGGTAAAGGTGGACACTTTGAAGAATACTGTAGATGCATTGAAAAAATCTATGAGCTCTGAGAATTTATCTTGGTGTAGAGAAACAATGGACATTTCAAGGCTGCATAAGTGGCTAAGCTCTCATGTGGCCCCATGTGGAAAGAAAACAACAAGTGGGAGAATGTTGGGCTGTGTTATATTCTTCCACGACTAGCATACATAGCATATGAGGGTCTGCCCCCCCTTCGTTTCATCGACTGCGCAGCGGGGAGGTAATAGGGGGTTTGAGGGGGGAAATTAGCCCCCCTTTATGGGGTTCAAGGTGGTGCCATGGGGAAAAATATTTGGACCCTATATTAGGTTGGGCAGACCTACGTATGGTTTTGTACATGGTTTTCACACATGGTTTTGGACGCGATGGTTTTCAATGCATGGTATTCGATGCTTTGACATGTATAAATATGTATTTTAACATTGAAAGTAACATAATAAAAAATCAATTTGGTAGTCCCAGTTTTGGGATCTAGGGGAAAATATCTGTGTATATATGTTTTTTTGTGTCATTCTCTTGCGTTGTTTATTTTCTGTTGTTAGAATTCGTATGCAGGTAATTTTTGTATAGGGTTAATACCTACATTTCGTATCAGAGCTGTTTTGGCTTCAAGGGGATGTTTTTGTTGCTGAGGGGTTTCACTCGGGCCTTTATTAGACCCTGTTCAGTGGGAGATTTACGAGATCGATTCTGGTGGTGAAAGAAGATGGCGAGCGGTGGAAAGATAGAGATCGAGAAATTTAATGGTCATAGTTTGAGTTATGGAAGCTCAGGATGGAGGATCTGTTGGTGGATAAAAATTAGTAGATCGTCGTAGATCTAAGTACTAAACCAATAGGAGTGTCCAATTAAGAATGGAAGAATTTCGATCGGAAGGCTAAGATCACAATAAAAATATGTGTCTTAGATTCAGTATTGCTGAATGTATCAGGGGAAGCTACGGTGAAGGCTTTGTGGGACAAGTTAGGGACTTTGTACCAATCTAAGTCTCTGGTGAATAAACTATTCCTACGAAAAAAGTTGTATAACCTGAGAATGAAAGATGGAGACTCGGTGACAGAACATCTGAACACATTTAATACTGTGGTAAGTCAGTTATTATCTGTTGATATTAAAATTTCAAATGAAGCTAAGTGCATTAGTATGTTGTGTTCTCTACCAGATTCGTGGGATAGTTTGGTCATTGCAATAGGTAGAAATGCAACTGCCTTGCATTTTGATGAAATAGTCTCATCCTTGTTAATGGAGGAGATGAGACGGACAAATATGGAGAGACAGAATGGTAACGCCTTGTCTATATGAGGATGGTCCCAAAACATAAACAAAAGCAAGGCATTGAGTGGGAGATCTAAATCTCTAGGAAAACCTGTAAAGGTGGTGTGTTGGAAATGCGGAAAGGAAGGTCACTACAAAAGGGATTGTAAATCTAAAGCTCCTAACAAAGAAAAGGGATTTCATGATGCTCCTTCTACAGAGGTGAAAACCACCTCAAATGAAGGTGGGGATGTGTACTTGGCTTCTTCAAGTACACATGTAGATCACGAGGCATGGTTGATTGACTCATGTGTATCCTTTCACTTCACTCCCCATAGAGAGTGGTTCTGCGAGTATGAGAAATATGATGGTGGTTATGTCTTCTTGGGGGATGATAGGAAGGTTAGAATTGTTGGTCACAGAAAAGTAAAATTGAAGTTGCAAGGTGTAAGGTTTAGAACACTTCCGGGTGTTCTACATATTCCTGCATTGGCCAGAAATTTGATTTCTGTAAGCAAGCTGGATGATGCAGGTGTAAAAATAGTGTTTGAGAAGGATACCTACAAGATGGTTTAGGGAGCACTAGTATTGATGTGGGGGTTTTGGATTGGAACTCTGTACAAGCTACAAGGTAACACTGTTGTGGATGGGTGCAACAGTTTTATGGTTCCTGAAAGTGGAGAAGAAAATCTAGTGGTCTCCAGAGAGAAGACCATGCTATGGCATCAAAGGCTTGGACATATTCGAGAGAAGGGCCTTAGAATAATTCATGGTAAAGGTATGGTAGAAGGTATGAGTAGTAGCTCTTTCAATTTTGATTTCTATGAAAATTGTGTATATGGGAAGCCGAATCAGGTGAGTTTCCCCTCTGGTGGTAAGAGGGCGAAACAGATATTAGAGCTTGTGCACAGTGATGTGTTTGGACCTGTGAAGGTTCTATCACTGGGTAAGTCTATATACTGTGTATCATTTATAAAAGAATTATCAAGGAATACATGGATATATTTCTTGAAGAAGAAATCTGAAGTCTTTGAAAGGTTTAAAGAATTTAAGGCTCTGGTGGAAAACCAGATAGAGAAGAAGATAAAGGTGTTGAGGGCAGATAACAGTGGAGAGTTTTGCAGTAAGGAATTTGAAGAATTCTATAAGAAGTGTGGTATGTCACGATAGAAGACTACTCCATATACACCTGAGAAAAATGGAGTTGCAGAAAGAATGAACAAGACGTTGATGGCAAGGGCAAGAAGCATGCTCAGTGGTTCCGAGTTAGGATAGGAATTATGGGCAGAGGAAGTGGAGACAACATGTTACCTGGTCAATAGATCACCTTCATCAGCATTGGAGGATGACTCCACAAGACGTATGGACTAGTAAGAAACCCTCTCTTTCAAATATGAGAATATTTGGATGTGATGCATATGTACATGTTCCAAAGAGAAAAGAACCAAGTTTGATAGTAAATCTTAAAAGTGCATATTTATTGGGTATAAGGATGGTTTAAAGGGTTATAAGCTTTGGAACCCAATAACAAGGATGGTTGTGTACAACCGAGATGTGGTGTTTAGAGAGGTGAAATATGTTATTAAACATGAAGTTCCATCAAAGGAACTTGAGAAGATAGAGTTTGAGCTTAAGGAGAAAGAATCATACTCTACAGCAGAATAGGAATCAGAAGATGAAGAGCCACAAACTTCGAGTGTGAGAAGATTAGTTTGAGAAAGAAGGAAGTGAGAAAGGTATAGTCCATCTTCTTTCTGTTCAAATTTTTCTTTATCTATTATTGATGATGATCCCAGAACTGTGAAGGAAGCAATAGATTCAGAGGATGGCAAACTCTGGAAAGAGGCCATGGTTAATGAAATGGAATCTTTGCATAAAAATGAGGCTTGGTATCTCGTGGAGTTGTCGGCTGGAAGGAAACCCATTGGAAACAAATGGGTGTTCAAGAAGAAGACAAATGCAGAAGGAAATGTGGAGAAATACAAAGCTCAGTTGGTAGAAAAATGTTATTCCCAGGTGTCGGGAATTTATTTTGGTGATATTTTTCTCCTATTGCCAAGGTAGCTTCTATTAGATTACTTTTATCTATTGTTGTTTCTTTTTATTTTGAGGTAGAATAGATGGATGTGAAGACAACATTTCTTCATGCGGATCTCGAAGAGGAGATCTACATGAAGCAACTTGAAGGCTTTGTGGTGAAGGGTAAGAAAGAACTGGTATGCGAGTTAAAGAAGTCTCTATATGGGTTAAAACAGTCACCAAGGATGTGGTATCAGAAAATTGATACATTTATACGGGGACTTGGCTTCACCAAAAGCAAAGAAGATCACTGTGTGTATTCGAAATGACAAAAAAAATATCTAGGATTTGAAGACCCAATTGTCCTCCAAATTCAACCTGAAATATCTTGGTGTTGCAAACTATATTTTGAGCATGGAAATTAACAGAGATCGGGTAAAGAGGAAGCTTTGGTTAAACCAGAGGAAGTATGTTGAGACAATACTGTAGATGTTTAATATGTAGGATAGTAAACCGGTGAAGGTTCCTATTCATGTTGGTGTAAAGTTATCTACTGAAAAGTGTCCCAAGACACAAGAAGAGGAAGAGGGCATGCCCCATGTTCCATATGCAAGTGCAGACAATAGCCTGATGTATGAAATGGTCTGTACTAGACTAGACATTGCACATGCAGTGGGAGTATTGAGCAGGTTTATGTCAAAACCAGGAAAGGAACATTGGACAGCAGTGAAGCGGGTTTTCTGGTATTTCAGTGGCACTAGTGTTTATGGTTTGTGCTACCAAGGAAGACCAAGATTAGACAGAGCTTTGGATATCCATGGATTTGTTGATGCAAAATGGGATGGATATCTGGACCAGAAAAGATATACAAGTGGGTATGTGTTTAGCCTATTTGGAGGTGTAGTCAGATGTATGAGTAAGAAACAATCTGTAGTGGCATTATCAACTACAGAGCAAGAATACATGGCAGCCACTCATGAAAGCAAGGAAGCAATTTGGTTGCAAAGATTGTGTTCAAGTATGGGGTTAGTACATGGAGCTATTAGGATAGATTATGACAACCAAAGTGTAATTTTCTTGGCAAAGAATCCTACTTAGCATTCAAAGACAAAGCACATTGATGTTCAGTATCACTTTGTGAGGTATATGATAAAAGAAAAAAAGGTGTTGCTGGTAAATGTGGACAGTTTGAAGAATACTATAGATGCATTGACAAAATCTGTGAGCTTTGAGAAGTTCTCTTGGTGTAGAGAAATAGTGGGTGTTTCAAGGCTGGATAAATGACTAAGCTCTCCTATGGCCCCCTGTGGAAAGGAAAAAACGAGTGGGAGAATGTTGGGTTGTGTTATATTCTTTCCACGACTAGCTTATAGAGTTTATGAGGGGGTTAGAGGGGGGGTGAAGCCCCCCTTCATTGTACCGATTGTGCAGTGAGGGGGTCACATGGGGTTTGAGGGGGGCGGTTAGCCGCTCGCTACAGGTTTGGGGCAGCACCCCAAGGAAAAAAAAATAGAACCTATATTAGGTTGGGTAGACCTACCTATGGTTTTGTGCATGGTTTTCACAAATGATTTTGGATGCGATGGATTTTGGTCCATTGTATTGGATGCTTCAGTATATATAAATATGTATTGTAACATTGAAAGGAACATAATGAAAAATCAATCTGGTAGTCCCGTTTTTGGGATCTAGGGGAAAATCTCTGTGTATATGTGTTTTTTTGTGTTATTCTCTTACATTGTTTATTTTATGTTATTAGAATTTGTATGCAGGTAATTTATGTACGGGATTAAAACCTACAATCACAATCCCACGGTCCTGCAATATTGCAATATCGACAAATCGACGGGGTCCCTCGCACAGGCTTATGGTTTATCAGCAGTTTATCATGCTGAACGCTGATATTGAAGATTGGCGATCGCAGACACAAAGGGGTGCACACAAGCGCAGGGCCAAAATCATCGCCGAATGACGATATCGTAGAAATTACCGAAAACTATGCATATAGTGTTAAATCATCAAGGAAAGCCAAAAATATTTAACAAAGGAAATCAACGCAAAATAGGGATGGGCGAGCCTTTTTCTCTCTCCTCGAGGGGGCTACATTGTGGAATACCACTGTTCCTTATAAATGGCATGGCAGTTGATGTCAACATGACGTGGCAGTACAGAGGCCATGTGGAATACTAATCTGGCTTTTTTAGGGCTCCTATGGTGGCATATCCAGATGACATGTGTCACCATTCAGGAGGTGCCACATGGCACCTCCTGAATGGTGACACACGTGGCACCAATGATGTCATCGATCCCGCATATCGGTGATCAGCAAAGGTAAAATGTAATAACTCCAATTACAAATTTGCGATTGCGATTTGCGGTAAAAAGGGATCCGATAAGGGGGCTAGCCCATGATCACATGGAAGCCCGAAGAACTAAGGGCCATGCACTAAAGGCGCAAATCAGCGATTGGTGATCCCAAAGGTCAAATTTTCTCCTCCATCGAAATCCCTTCTGTCTTGCGATTGCGATATGCGGCAGATCCTCCCAAATGCAATATTTCATGTATTCCATATTATAAGGAGTTCATGTCGAACAATCAGCCAATGCTATGAAAGGAGGTAAAAGGTACCCCTCTCCTGTGTTTCGATTGTGATATCTTTGGTGGGCATGATCTTGCAAATCGACAATCGCAAGGGTCAAGGGGAATGCTGCAGAAAAAGAACTACAAATAGTCGATATGCGATATTCTCCATAACAAAGGAAAAAAACCTCGAGAAGGTAGTCCAAAGGCCCTATCTACCTAGGACTAAGTGCTTGGTGATAGCCCCCATTCATATGAGAAGAAATAAATGTAGGGGTTAAACTAAGGGGGGCCAAGGAACACGAGAACTCGCCGTTCTGCAGCGGCTTCTAGAGTAAAGGTCTAGATGCAGTAATGCTCTGATAGCATTATACAGAGCTTTAAAGTCGAATGGGTCAGTAGATGAGGTATTGAATGAAGGCATGGGGCAGTGGCACACTGATATGGGCTAATATTGTAGAATCCCTTGCAGCAAGAAACCAAGGACTACATATGCTCTAGAAATGGATTCGACGGCTTCACTGCATGACTGCTGTGAGTAAATTAAAGTATGCGATACTTAGGAAGATTAATGGCTTAGCATGGAGCCTCGCTCAGTCATAAATACAAAGGACTACATGGGAAAACTCTGTTGTTTCTCTGTAACAAGAAAACTCAATTTCCCACTCCCAACTCCAAAGAATGAGCAAGCCAAACAGTTAAGACCGAGAGTGACGGGTGGACTGGCCAACACATCATGGCAAAGACGTGGCCTGATTAAGGGCCTTCAAAGGAAGCACAAGATGATAAATTCCTCCATCATCTTTCCATTTTCCTCTTTCTTTTCATTATTCTATAATTTTTATGTATTTCCAAAAAGGTATCAAATCCTGATTGTAATCATTTTGGGCACCAGAGCCTTGCACACCAAGACAACTAGTCTAGCAGACAATTAGATATTTAAGTGAAGATATTTTTTAATTGTAACCCAAGCTCCCCCTCTTCTTATAAATAGGGGGAAGAAATACTTAGAAAAGTTTCTATAATTCTGCACACGTAGTGGTCAAATTCTAAGATGCCATTCTTGGTTCTAAGTGGCCTATTCATGAGGGAAATTGAGCGATGTATTGACAAATGTGATGGACTGGTATTTGGACCCATTTTGAATATTAATGAAACTATTTGGTGATTCCAAGCAGATCAATTTGTAGTATGTTTTCCCTTCTGTAATCTCATTTCATATATGTTTGTCTTTCTCTGAAATAGTATAATGAGACTGTTGGTTTCTCCCTGACTCATGGATTTATCTGGGATGCTAAACAGAGAACAGTAACTTTGTATATTATATATTTACTTGTGTTATTCAATAGCATACAACACCTGTAGTAATTACATATTTACTTTTGTTATGAGATTAACCCGTAGTACCTGTATGAGCATAGATTTACTCACACTGTTTGGTGATAAAGGTACCCATGTTACACCTAGTGCCAAATCTCAATAACCACTATGTTGTTTCTATCTTTCCACCCCGTCTCTCTTCCATATTTCTACTAGAACATCATGGCTTATGATTCTATGTTGTTTACAACCCTCTTCATTGAATTCCCTCCTTCTTTTCTTCCTCTTCACTTTACTACAACTTCAATATAAAGCTGCCCGTTGTTGTGTGTTGGCCACTAGAACCAGATATCTTTCTTTGACTTTGGCCTGATTTACCCCCTGACCGTTTGGACACATATATCATCTTGAGTTTACCTACATGAGAGACAATTGAACCAAGCCCCCTTTATTCTCTTTTACTTACGTGACAATTGGAGTGCAACAAAAACCCCACTCATAATCTTCCATGCACTCCTCTCTTTAATATGTCCTAAGGACTAGTCTACAATCAACCTAGAGGTTGTCTCTAGGAAGCTTTCTATGTCTCCCACGGCACTCGTGCTGCAGGTGCCATTAAAAGCGACAACATCTTTATGGCACCATTTATAGGGAGCAAATTGAAGGATTTTTCCCTTGGGATACGACAAATTTTCACATTTCCTTGGTTAAGTGAGCAAGGGAAGTGTGGGTTGAAGATCTCTCACCTTGGTGACTCCACTGTTTCAATTTTATGGTAAGCATCCTGGTGAATCCACTATCCATATCTTTATTTGATCATCTTGGCTTTCAAGTAGCCTCATACTCGCTTTGATTCTAGAGCAGCAAAAAACTTTCCCTACCTTTGAAACTGAGATCACTCATCTAGAGAGGTTTTCTAAATGGCCATTCCTAAATCCTGGCCAACAAATTTTCCCGCGCTGGATTTTTCTTCTATCATTGGTTATCCCAATAATGTCCCTTCATTTCATGAATGGAATACCTATTTTCCTAGATTCAGTGGGAATACGAATAGAAGGTCTAACCAGCACCTCAAAGAATTTCATGAATGCATGAAACAACAAGGTATTTTCCTTGAAGATGTACAAATGAAATTGTTCGTGTATTCTTTAGACGAGGATGCTAGAGTTTGGTACAAAACAATACCTCGTGGTAGCATATCTTCCTTAAGAAGTTTTAATATAACACTCAATCACTATTACAAAAGACTATATCCACCAAATGATCTATTTGAAGATTGTTGCACACATTTTAATGATGAAGACATTTCCGAGGTCGATGGCCCTGCTGAAGATGTTTGTGGAGCTCCATTCCAAGAAAATATCTACTCGCATCAAGATGCACCACCCAATGAGCAACAAAGAGAAGAAGGAAACATCATCGAGCTATAAATAAACCCTCAGAGGTCTGATTCGACCAAATTTGATGTTCATCCTTCCTATGATGAATATAGCTTTGCTGGAGAGTCAAGTGATGCAGAGCCACCACGCTCCCAGTTATGGGAAGTTGCACAAGAAGAGGAGGCCCACCAGGAGTTCATCAAAGAGGCTCAAGTCCATGATGCACATCCTTCACCTGGAGAACATGATCAAGAACCTCCCCCGATTTATGATTCATACTATTCATAGGAGGATGAGATGGCCACAGAGGTTCAAAGGGAGTCATTTACCAGCAAGTGGGGAACCTTCTCCCAACAACAAATTTTTCAAGAAGAGCTCGAAGTTAAAGGACCAAGTAGTGTCAGTGATTATTTATTACAGAAATATTCCTACTGGGAATTCTCAAGGGGCCCTACAGTCTATGACTCTTATAGTTCATAAGCTGAAGATGCCATTGCAGATTCCCAAGAGGGTTGGCCCTTTGAAAAATGTGCAGTAAAAGATCAACAACAAGTTTTTCTTGAAAAATCTAAGGCTGAGGAGCTAAATGGTGTTTGTAGCTACCCTGACCAAGAAGACATTGGTCATCAGTGGAGTGTTTGAAAAAGAGGTAGTTGCAAACATTCGTTGTCAATTCCATGACCCTGTAGCTGAGTACATGAGCAGTTTCTTTGGCTAGCATGAGAGGATGTCTTTGGAGTATGCATCATGGCTTCTTATTTGCAGATTTTTCATGGTGCATATTTTTTTTTTGTTTTTAAATTTCAGTAACATGAAGGCATTAGGTCTAGAACCCAAATGCTAGCCTAGCTCCATTGGAGGGTTGAACTCACTTAGGTGAATTGAACCCTATGCATAAGTTGGAATGTATATAAATAATATCACTCAATGAGCATTTAATTTCTAGTGGTGAATTTTTATTTCTACATTTCAGTTTGAGGAGGAAGTGACTCCCTGCAAACAATGTTTCATGGAGATTTTATGTAAGTTCATATATTTTTGACTCCATGCCCAATGGTGAAGGACACTAGTATATAGGTTCTTAGCACCTTGCCAGCAAGGAACTGTCCCCAGTTGGAGCCAATGTTGTCACATATTGCTTCATAAATTTATCAGTTGCCCAGAGTGCAGAAAAGTAGTGAATTTGGAAGCCATTTCCCAAGCTATAGAAGGTCTCAGAGTTTAATCACTCCCTCTCTATTGCATAGTGCTTGTGATAAGCTTTCCAACAGTATATGGAAGTCCAAAAATGGACTCCTGGATCAGAAGTTAAAGCAATTTGAAGATACCCTTTGAAAACCTAGAAAGCAAGGAGAAAATAACAAGGGTCAGGCTCATCGCAATCACAAATTAGGGCTTACTAAAGTAGCAAAAATGAGAAACACCAAAATTTGTGATCAACCGATCATCGATATTGCAAATCACATATTGGCGGGTTTGAGGCAGAGAAAATATCGCATATTGGCAATTAGAGGGACCTGGACACAGTAAATCTCGTAGTCCCGAATCCCGCATATCGGCAGTGGGAAAATACCGTAGTCATGCATCCTGCATATCAGCCATATCGCAATCCCTCAGTCTTGCAATATCATAGTCCCGCATATTGCAATCCCGCTATTCCACAATATTGTAATATCGGAAAATAGACTATCTGCGAGGTCCTAAGCATAGGCTTACGGTTTATTAGTGGTTCATGAAGCTGAATGTCGATATCGTAGATCAGCGATCGCAGGCACAAAGGGGTGCATGCAAGCAAATGGACAGAATCATCGTCTAATGCAAATATCGCAAATATCGCAATATCGGAAAATAGACTATCTGCGAGGTCCTAAGCATAGGCTTACGGTTTATTAGTGGTTCATGAAGCTGAATGTCGATATCGTAGATCATCGATCGCAGGCACAAAGGGGTGCATGCAAGCAAATGGACAGAATCATCGTCTAACGCTGATATCGCAAGAATCGTTGAAAACTAGGCATATAGTGTTAAATCGTCAGGGAAGGCTGAAAATATTTAACAAAGGAAATCGACGCAAAACAGGGATTGACATGGCAGCTGATGTCAGCATGATGTGGCGGTAAGGAGGCCACGTGGCATGTTGATCTAGCTTTTCAAGGGGTCTTATAGGGGCATATTTGGGTGACACATGTCACCACTTAGGAGGTGTCATGTGGCACCAATGACATCATCAATCCCGCATATTGGTGATCGGCAAAGGTAAAAGGTCACAACTCTAGTTACAGATCTGTGATTGCGATTTGAGATAAAACAGGCTCCGATAAGGGGGCTATCCCATGATCACATGGAGGTCTGAAGAACCAAGGGCCATGCAATAAATGCACAAATCAACGATCGGCGATCCCATAGGTCAAAGTTTCTGCTCTACCGAAGTCCCTTCTAGCGTGCGATTGCGATATGCGGGGGATCCTCCCATATGTGATATTTCGTGTGTTCTATCTTATAAGGAGTTCACATCCAAAAAATCATCTAGCGCTATGAAAGGAGGTAAAAGGTCCCCTCTCCTGTGTTGCGATTGCAACATCTTTGGTGGGCTCGATCTTGCAGATTGGTAATCGCAAGGGTCGAGGGGAATGCCATAGAAAAATCACTACAAATAGCTGGTATGTGATATTCTTCATAACAAAGGAAAAAGCCCCGTAGAAGGTAGTCCAAAGGCCCTAGAGCCTGAGGACTAAACACCTGGTCCTAGCCCCTATTCGTATGAGAAGAAATGTAGGCAGGGGCTAAACCAAAGCGAGGCCAAGGAACACCAGAACCCACCATTATGAAATTCCTTTTAGAGTAAAGGTCCCAATCTGATAATGCTCTGATGGCATTGTACAAAGCTTTAAAGGGCGGATGAGTTGGCAGCTAAGGTATTGAATGAAGGCATGGGGCAGTGGCACACCAATATGGGCTAGTACTGTAGAAGCCCTTGCAACAAGAAACCTAGGACTACATAGGTCGTAGAAATGGATTCGACAACTTCACTACACGACTGTTGTGAGTAAATGACAGTATGGGAGATTCAGGAAGATTAATGACTCAGCATGGAACCTCCCTCAGTCATAAATACAAAGGAATTCTTGATCTAGATTTAAATAGGAACGCAACAAAATACAGAGATAACCATAAATACAGAGATGCAATAGAAATACTACTTCATTTCATTAATGTAAAACACTGAAATATGCTTACAAACAGAAATGGAAATAAACTAGCTCGGGTGATGGTAGCTTATTTCCGAGGAGAGATGTGGCAGCTACATGCCTCTGAAATGTGTTACAATGAGGCTCAAAGGCCTATTTATTATTGATAAACAATAGAAAACCCTAAACATCCAAAAACATAAACCTAGGAGATGAAGTGCTAAACTATGGGCCCTGTTTGGGTGAATTGGTACATCAACTTCCTGGGGTCGTAACTTTGGCATACGATCTTCATTTGACGTGCACAATACCTCGTTAGAAAGATATATCTAAGGAATACAATATTTGAATTTAAATAGGAATGCAACAAAATACAGAGATACACATATATACAAAGATGCAGTGGAAACAATACTTCATTTCATTAATGTAAAATACTGAAATATGCTTACAAACAGAAATGGAAATAAACCAGCTAGGGCGATGGTAGCTTATCTTTGAGAAGAGATGTGGTGGCTACATGCCTTTGAACTATGTTACAATGAGGCTTGATGGACTATTTATTGTTGAGAAACAATGAAAAACCCTTAACATCCCAAAAACTAACCCTAGAAGATGAAACGCCAAATTGTGGGCCCGTTTGGGTAAATTGGTACATCAATTTCCCGGGGTCGTAACTTTGGCACCTAATCTCTGTTTGACGCGTACAATAGCTCATTAGAAAGATCTATCCAAGAACTATAACTTTGGGAAGAGCAACATCTATCCATGGACCCATGTTTCTCCCATATTTCCCAAAAAATGTTGTTTCGGACCTCAAAACGGCTCTGGAAGTTCAGGACTCGAAAAACTGCTAAAAATAGTAAATTGTGCTACAATTACGAAAACTGAAAAAACTGAAAGAGACAGTTGTGGGGGTCCAAGTGGGATAGGTGGGTGGCCACCAACATCCACTTGGATCACTCCTCCCCCCCTTAGGAAGAAATGGTCCCCATTGCGTTGAGTTCCTCCATCTGTTGAACTTGTTCCCTGGTGAGTTGTTCTACAATCTTGGATGTGTCCAGTAATGGTGGGAAGCATGGTTGAGGGTGGTACACATTGAACACTTGGTGTAGGTGAAGGAATGGAGGAATGTTGTGCTCCAACGCATTATTTCCCACAACCTTATTAATGGTGTAAGGACCATGTCGGCGTGGTCAGAGCTTCTGATGGGCTCTTGTAAGGCGTTCTTTCTGCAGATGCAACCAGACTTTGTTGCCCATCCAAAGCTTGTGTGGTACCCATGTGGGTGAGGAGAAGTTGTTTCTATGTTCTATCATGACCGTATTCCTTTGCTGCTACTGCTGCATGGAGGAACCCTTCGTAGTGGTCCTGGATGTGGTGACGATCTTCCCCTTACTTTGGGAGTGAACCAGACAGAAAATGAATTTCCTAGTCTAGGAGATGAGCTTGTTGCCTTTCTTGGCAGTGATCAAAGAGGTGGCAGTAGGTGGGGCTACCTCCAGTATCCAGTATAATGAACTACACAATGAAATAATGACAGCACGAGGCCTTGACTCATACACAACATGTCACCTCCACAAGTATGGTTGTCCTAATAGTACATCACAAACATCCAGAGGTGTAACATCACATAATGCCTCATCTGTGAAGGGCTTGATGCTGTAGGGAAGGCGGCACTACTGACAAAATTTGAGATCTCATCCTTCATGAAGCCACCTGATACTGTACGGCTACAGGTGTGGTGTAGTTGGTAGGCCCAACTGCTTCACGACCTCTGCTAAAATGAGGTTCTTTTGGCTGCCACTATCGACAATGAATTGTAGCAGTGAACCCTTCACCCACATCTATGAGTGGAAAAGATGCTCCCCATCCTCTAGGTCTTCGGGATCATTCTTCTGGATCTTGGCAGTGGCAACAGTGACATTGGGCTCTACATCAATGATCTGCCTCCCTTTTCCATTCTCCTTGTCGGGTTCTGACTCACGGTTGGAACATGCATCTGATTCTGAAGCCTTCAACTTGGCCACCAGAGACTGTTTGGTCCGACACTCACTTGTGTTATGAGTGGGACTCTTATGGAACTCACACCACTTTCCTGTGTCCTTCTTCGACTTCATGGTGTTTTTCTTTCTTGCGGTTTTGATGGGTTGTCTTCGGTCACCCCGCCTTGGCTTTGTCCTTTGGTCTTCGGATTTGCAGATCCAAAGTCTCGCTTCTTCTGTTTGAACTTTTGCTTGATTTTGACAGCGTATCAGTACGTTGTGTCGAGCAAGGAGATGTTCAAGAACTCCATCTCTTCCTGGATGTATTTGTGTAGGCAGCTGCGGTATTTGAGTACCAAATGCAGCTTAGAGTCCTTGATGCCCAACTGTGTGTGAAGGGTATGAAAAATGTTTGTGAACTTTGGCACATATTGGTCCCTTCCCTGCCACAGTGTGGTCCATTTGATGTATTTTTCCTCATAGCTTTTGACAGGGTAGTACTACTCCTTGATGGCATCCTAGAATGAATCCCAAGTGGGTATGGCTGAAAATAGTGAGCCCGTACTTTCATTCTTCTACTCCCAGTAGGTTTCCCTCCAGTCCTTGACGTGGGGGGCTACTTTGAGAAGAGTGAAAACAATCTTTTCTCGACTTGAAAATTCATGAACAGAAAAATACCCATTTAGTAGATTTAACCACTTATCTACGACATCTGCATCTATTTGACCCTCGAAGATGGGGATTTCAAAATTAACTTGTACCTTAAATGGTGTGGCATTTCCAGAGTAGCTGTTGGAAGCTGATGCGTCGCCTTTGGGTAGCTGCCGAAGGATTTGGGAAAAATTGTCCAACATCGTGTTCCTTTGTTGCTCGAGGGCTTCTTCAAGCAAAATTTTGATAGGATCTCCTGCCCCCTCGTCTTTCTTTTCATCCGCCATGGGAGGCCGTCGGGATTTGCGAGGCTAGTCTTGCAAAGGTTTGACCAATTCAAGCCCTAACTCCTTATATCCCAACCTCGTTGGGGACATGCAAAGAAAAACAGAGAAAAAGTAGACTGCTTTGATACCACTGATCCAAATTTAAATAGGAACGTAAAAAAATACAGAGATACCCATATACACAAAGATGCAGCAGAAATAATACTTCATTTCATTAATGTAAAATACTAAAATATGCTTACAAACAGAAATGTAAATAAACCAGCTAGGGTGATGATAGCTCATCTCTGAGAAGAGATGTTGTTGTGGGGAAAAATGCCTATGCAGGACGATCCTATCCACCTAAGGTGTGACAGTGCCTTAGCAACAAACAGAGACAGCTATTCTGGTTTCTTCCTTTATGAAATGTGAAAGAAGAGAGATCAATAGACTTACCGGTGTCTTCCGTTTGTCCCTCGATCCGGTCTCTCTTCTCTTTGGGAGTTCACAGCTATTTGCCTTCTCACTCGCCCAGCTTCAACAGGATCATGCAAGATCACAAGAGAACAGCTACTTGCCTTCTTGCTTGTCCAACTTCAACGGGTTCCTGTAAGATCACAAGAGAACAGCTACTTGCGACAAGAGAACAGCTACTTGCGACAAGAGAAGAACACTACACAAAGACAGATATTCACATTCATAACTAGTTTAGGATTAGAAATAAACTAAACATACTAATGCATTCATACATCAAAAATATATCAGCATATAGGAGAAACCAAGATAGCTTTATTGATGAATAACAAGGTTCAGGAAGAGATACAACCCAGAGGGCTCCAATCCAGCATCTCCAGCAAATGGAATTCCTATCTTCACCCCTTTCAAAGCATTAAGCACCCAATGATTCCAATCTCAAACCAACAACAATTCTTTGCAATAACAAAATTCCAGCCTCTAGATCTCATGGAGGAGAGATCCATATATAGATGTTTGGAGAGAGGATGAGTCAGCTTGAGATCTGACTAGTGTCCTCTCCCTCTGTCAGTTCTTGAGTCCACTTGGAGGTTCTTGCTTCCACTTGGAGATTTGGAACCTCTTACTCATCACCAGTCGAATTCCCTGAGGCAAGTGTCATTTTGGAAGCTTTCTGGGTTTTGACACCTTGAGAAATGAGCCTGCCACATGTCCATTCTCGTTCAGCGCAGGTAGCCAGTGTTCCCTTTGACATTCAACGCAGGTAGCCAGTGTTGGCTTTGACATTCAGCGCAAACAGCTAGTGTAGCCACTGAAATGATCCTGAATTGACTTGTTTTTGAGCAGTTTCTAGTGGAGAACTTATGTGAATTGCTGTGGTTTGTTAGCCTTGTTCCTCTAGGTGTAGGAACAACATGTTTAGGGACTTTGGATCCCTTAGATTATGGACATTTCATGCTCAATGCTGTAAGGCACAAAAATCTCTATAACAGTTGCCCCCTAAAGTATGAGGTTGTTTATCGGGTGAAATGCTTTATCAGGGGGATCCGAAGTTCATCCAATGCTGAGAGGAGACCTGTAATAAGATACAATACAATACATTATTTTTCATACTGCTTTCATGATCTAGCTGAGGCGGGCATTCCCATGCTCAGCTTTATAAATTCATTTTTCTGTACATAGAACAGACAATCGTCTGATGGTAGACTGATAATTTTGATGAAATTATCATCCTTTGAGTAGGATGATTATCTGCTGCAATGATGTACATGTCAATGTCTTTATCTTTCCTGAATATATATTGCAGCCCGGATGGATGAAACTAGATCCGGGGTCTTCAAACTCGTTCGATCTTCACTCTAAGTACAAGTCGATCCATGTGAGAAATGTTCTGAAGTCGAACATGGAAAGACATCACTTGATTACCGATCAATGATGTAAACCATTAACAAGCGCGAGAGGAATCACCGATAATGATAATGACCCTCAAGGTACTGCAGTACAATTCACGTGGTGTGAATAAAGGACTTGGCATCGAACACCACGCAAAATCTTTCGGTCGAAGGTCATTGATGTATACCTGTCGCCGGAAGTGAGAAACTTGCCATTGAGGCATGCAAGCTTCAAAGTACTGAAGGGGTTGTTCCTAGATCAACTTCTTGGATAATGAGCTGATGTCGACAAGAAGCGATCCGTCAAAGGAGGGCCTTAATGAATCCCACATCAGTGACACGGAACGGAGCTAATGATTTTAATGGAGGTGAAAACGATCTGTGACATATGATTCAGGGTGGCGGTCATGAAAGGATGAAGGATAATGTATGGCAGTGGATGGGACACGGTCGACTTTTCTGAACGACTTCTCTTGAACATATGGCGACACTGATGCGAGGGATTGGTAGCATTACCCCAAATATGGATGGTATGGCGAGACCATGGATGTGACCGGTGAATGAAACAACCCAACCCGATTGTGGTACGGAGGAAAAGTGTCATGTTCAAGAGCGACTTGCTACCATCAAAGTTTTCTTTAGTTTCTCCCAATTTTTCCCCAGTCATTGCTGACCAGTACCTCTTTATTTTTGTCAAGCTTGAGGAGGATAACATATGCTTGTTCTATAACCTGCCCTTCGGGCAAGCCCATCGCTATGTTTTAACGAGCCTAGCGATAGTGAAACTCGTTCTCGTCTAAAGACAAGTTTGTCGCTATTTAATGATTTTAACGAGTCTAACGACAAAGATAACTCGGTCCTTTTCATTTTTAGAGAGTCTGAAAAGGTACATAAAGTTAACTCCAAAAGTCCTTTTTCGTCATCTAATCCCTTAAGTCCGAAAAAGTATAAAACAATACAGAAGGGATGAGTTTTCGATAGTTTTAACGAGCCGAACAAAACAAGCGCTCGATCTTTTTGTGCAATAATCCCTCAGGTCCAAAAAGATTAAAATCTAGAGGAGGGATAGCTCTTCCTGTCCCTTTAACGAGCTGGAAGGCCAAGGACTCGGCAATCTTTTCATATTTTACGAGTCAGTTGAAAAGAGCTTAAAGAAGACTCGTCTTTTGAGGAACGAGTGATAAACAGGGTTAGCAGCTGATTCCAGGTACAGGTTGGAATTTTCCAATCACGGCAGTGTCACAAGGATGGCTAGGTGAAATCACTCTTCGCAGCTGTTCCTCAAAATGGGTAAACAATCCTATGGAGGTGAACGATCGGCCAATGGAAAAGTGGAGGTGACGGTGCAAACACGACCAAGGCTTTAATGGCTGATGATATTACATTCACAGTGGTTATTTACCGGGATAGTTCATTTTTTAACGAGCTTAAACGCGGGTGGAAACATTTGCTCGGTCTTATGTTTATTTTTTAACGAGCATGAACTATGTGCTAAAACTGCTCGGATCTTGCGTTTATTTTTTAACGAGCATGAACTGTGTGCTAAAACTGCTCGAATCTTGCGTTTATTTTTTAACGAGCATGAACTGTGTGCTAAAACTGCTCGATCATAAGTTTGCATGCCCCCAGCATAATAACGCAAATCGAGGTGCATGCATATTGGTCACTATTTAAGCATAGTAACGCTTGAGCTACAACCCATTACGAGGTTGCGCCAATGGAATTCCGTCATAATCCATTAACTCGTAGGCTCCTTTTGCTAACACTCGTTTAACAATATAGGGGCCCATCCATAAAGAATTAAATTTACCTGCTCCCAATTTATCGGATTCTTGGTCATAAAGCAAGACCAAGTCACCTTCTGAGAAGATACGGGGTTTGACATTTTTGTCGAACTGCGCCTTGACTCGTTTCTTATGGGCTTCGTTAGCCAAAGCGGCATCATGACGGGTTTCATCCAATTGGATTAATTCCAAGAAACGGGCCTCTTCTTCCGAAGTTCCGGGGAGGAGATCAATTGCGAGTTTAAGCGACGAGATTTCGCACTGGATTGGCAAGACTGCTTCCAGGCCATACACCAGTTGGAAAGGTGTGAACCCGGTCGCGTTCTTTACCGATGTTCGGTAAGCCCACAAGGCTGAGTACAGGATTAGGTGCCACCTTCTTTTGTGAACCCCGATCATCCTTTGCAACATACGCTTTAGGACTTTGTTGATTGCTTCAACTTGTCCGTTGGCTTGCGGATAATACGGGGTAGAGCTGTCGTGAGATAGCCCTATCTTGGCAGCTAATTCAACCATCATGTGATTGAAAAAATGCGATCCATGATCTGTAACTATAGCCTGTGGTACGCCGAACCTGGCAACTACATGATTGAAAAAGAAAAGGGCAGCTGTTTCACCAGTGTTATCTAATGTAGGCATCACCTCGGCCCATTTGGTAAAATAGTCAACGGCGACTATAATATACCCATGTCCCCCGGTCGAGGTGGGGTTACATGTCATGAAATCGATGCCCCATTTGGCGAAAGGCCCAACAGCAACTATTGGCTGTAAAGGTGCGGGTGGTCTTCTGGTTTTACTATCGAAAATTTGACAAGCATGGCAACTTCTGACTGCGGTAATGCAATCTTTGAACATTGTTGGCCAGAAGTATCCTGCTCGTAAGATTTTCTGTGCTGTAGCATATCCAGATTGATGCCCCCCACACGCGCTTGAATGACACTCATTCAGGGCTTTTTCGGCCTCTTCATGGGTGAGGCACCTCCTCAGAACTGTATCGATACCACGACGGTAAAGTGTATCACCGACGATCATGTAGACTTTCGCTTGGTATCGTATACGTTTATGTTCTGAGTGAGAGGTGTCAGGCCTGAATTTTTGGGTTTGGAGATAAATTATTATATCTCCATACCACTCATTGCTTGCAGATATCAGAAACAAACTTTCGTCCACGATTGATTCTTCGGATGTTTCATCGTTGGACGACGATGGGAGATCGCACAATAATTCTGCGAAAACTAAAGCTTTCTTTGATTTGGATTTGAAAAATTCCAGATTAAACTCTTGAAGGATCGCTATCCATTTTGAATACTTGCCCCCCAACAACTGTCGCGACAATATATAAGTCATGGGGTTGCAATCTGATAGAATGGTAGTTTTCCGAAAGAGGACATAATGTCGAAATCTTTGTATCGCTTGAACAGCAGTGAGTGCTAGCTTTTCAACATAAGAATATTTGCTTTCTGTATCATTTAAGTTTTTACTTAAATAATATATAGGATGTTCAATTCCATCGACTTCTTGAACTAAAACCATCGCAATGGTCGTATCCGCTGCAGCCAGATACAGGTTAAAATCTCTTTGATAGTCCGGGGCATACATTAATGATGCTTTTACTAGAGAATCTTTCAGAGCATCAAAGGAAGCTTGCGCCACCTGATCCCAGACAAAAGGTACATCCTTTTTCAAAAGACGAGTATAACCTTTAGCAAGTTCTGCGTAATTTGGAATGAACCTCCTCAGAAAGTTTGCTTTCCCTTGGAGTTTCTGAATCTGAAGCAAATTTGAAGGTGGAGGCAAATTAATGATTGCTTGAACCTTACAAGGGTCGAGACGAATCCCATCCTTAGAGACTACAAAGCCAAGTAAACGACCAGAACCGACGCAAAACACACATTTGTGCGGATTGAGTCTTATCTTGTAGTGTCGGCAACGTAGAAATATCGCTCTTAAATGCTGTGGATGATCAGTCCGCTTTCCCGAATGAGCCGGAAGGTCGTCGAGATAAGGTTGAACGATGTTCTTGATGTCATGGAAGGCATAATTCATTGCCCTCTGAAACGTCACCCCTGCGTTCTTTAAACCAAAGGGTAATTTTCGATAAGCGAATGTGCCCCACGGACAGATGAATGCAGTCTTTGACTGGTCCTGTGGGCGGATATTTATTTGATTATACCCGGAAAATCCATCCATAAATGAAAAGATTTCACATCCGGCGCATTCATCAATTATCTGGTCGATGAAGGGTGTAGGGTAGTTGTCTTTTGGACAAGCTTGGTTTACATCCCTATAATCGACACACACTCTAATTGTCCCTTGTTTCTTCATAATAGGGACAATATTTGATACCCAATCGGTTAGAGTAACTGGGTAGATGAAACCAGCGTGGAGGAGCTTTTCAACTTCTGCTTTAATGGCAGCGGCTTTCTTGGGGTGCACCTGCCGAAGCCGTTGTCTTACTGGTTTGACATCAGGATACATTTTAATTTCATGTTCAATGATACTCGAGTCAATGCCTGGCATTTCATCATATGACCAAGCAAAGACATCTCTGAACTCGCGAAAAAGAGCGTTATATATTTCCAGTTCTGAAGGAGAACATCCTTTGCCGACATAAATATTCTCTACAACATTTGTTTTAGTCGAGATATTTATGGCTATAGTCTCTTCAATATTGGATAAGTTTCGCTCAGAATCCACCGTATTTACAGTATTTGATAGAAATTCAAAAACTGAAGGGTGGTAAAGGTCATGCTGAGTATCTTCTTCATATTCTGGAAGAAGGGAACGATGGTGGCAATCATTCCATGGTGCCCCCTCAATCAACATTGATTGTAGGATTCCTTCGTCAGTCCCATGTACTTTGGACCAAGGATCTAACGGGGTACCATATTCTCTAGACCTATCTACCCAAACGCTTGATGAGCGTTAATTTGGGTTCGCCTCCCATGCTCGAAACATTGATTGCTACAATATTTCTATAGGGCTTGGGGGCAAAACCATTGCATGATCCATGTCGACATCGTCTTTTGAGATCTTCGTGGAAGATATCATGTTGCAGGCTCTTACCAACGCTAATTCTCCTATATAGACTGGAGGTGGAAGTGTGAAAGTTCCCATTAATGTGGGGTCTTTCAGTAGGCCTACTCCGATGTCTTGAAGCGAGTGGTTGCTTCCATGGATCATGGGAATGCTTCCTGTAACTTGTGAACCATTAGGGAGGAAGTCTTGTTGGTCGACGATCGTAATCCCTCCTTGAAAAGGGAATGCGATCCTCCTAAAATAAGTCGACACTACAGCTGCCATGGCATATATCCACGGTCTTCCCAGTAGGATGTTGTAGTCCAGATTCCCATCGATGACTTCAACATCTATTTCTACTGTTTTTCCTCCCAGTTCAACTTTCAAGTTATTAAGGATACCGCACGGGGTATATGTCCTTCCGTCGAATGCTTTTAATGTCGTCGAAGATCGCGACAAGGTTGGAGATCCTAAAGTTTTCCAGCAGCTCATCGACATAATACATGTAGATGCCCCCTCATCAATAATTGTTCGGTGAACAGTTTTGTTGAGGGCTTTCACTTGAATAAGGAAAGCTAGTTGAGCTGGTAACTGAGGATCGTATCCTTTGTGATCAAAGGATACAAGATTGGAATCCTTAGGATCAACCCCACCAATAGCCGATAACAACGCCTGCCTTTGGGATGGGCAATTTTGTAGTACTTCAAGAGTCGACATAGCGGATGGCGATTGGGCCAAATCTTCCACTATGTTATAATGCTGCGCCGCTCTGGCGCGAGGATTAAATGTCGACTTGTGTACTACTCCCTTTGGCGGTTTTATTGTTAATTCAGGAATGATGGGCGGTACAACTTCTGTCGAAGTTGTTGTCGAACTACTTGGTTGATCTTTACCTTTGTCGTTCGACAGCTGCGGATTCCCGTAATCTTTGTTCCTTGTCGAAATCAAAGCATCATTTTGTTGTTTTGAGACCGACAACATAAGCACTTGCGACGGGGAAGCATTTCCACTATCAACCAGATTTTGACCTGGATTGGGAAACGGATCAGTTAACACAGCTGAGGTTTGCGAACTTTTGAAGAACCTTCTAAGCTCAACTTTGTATGGACAATCGGATGTCCAATGATCCTCGTCACATATCATGCATGGACTTTTTGGTTTCCCTTTCCTAGGAGGGTTTGAAGAATTTTTCCCGGGAGATGACTCACCCTGTTTCTTCTTCTTCCCTTTGTTTTGCTTCTTCTTGCTTCCTGGTTGATTGGTTTCTTTACCTTTATCTGCTGATACGGCATTTACTTCCGAAGCAAGAATTTCGTCTTTTGCATTTTGATCCGAATTCTTACGGGCTTTCTTAGACGAAGCCTTTGTCGATTTCGCGTTTGCCGTGCCAATCACACCATCACCGGCATGAGAGTCACTATTTGATTTAGGAGGAGGAAATTGAGAATTCCGGTCTAGGGGCGTCAGGTATTTTGTCGTAGAGCATGCCAGACTGAGTATAAACTAAGTCTAGATATTGTGCATGAGCAATGACTTGCTCCTCTGTTACGACTCCCCCCTTTGCCACATCTTCTGTTATAGCAAGAAGTAACGACTTTATAAACCATTCAGCTAACAGCTGATCGGGAACGTATGTTTTCACCATCCTACGACGACGACGCCACTCATGTATATGATCGGATATATGAGTGGCCGTTGTCTGCTTGAAGTTGGTTAAGATTTTGGTTCTCGTTTCATACCTTATCGGTAATTGAAAATGGGTTAAGAAAGTCGTGGCTAGGGAGCTGAAATTGTCGAACGAGGCTCTAGGTAATTCAGTATACCATTTTGCCGCTGGACCCGTTAACGTCCTCTGGAAAAGGCGAAGCCTTATCGAATCATCATTTAGGGTGTTTGATGAACACCACAGATGAAAAGTCATCACGTGATTCGATGGGTCTTCACCTGGATTTCCATTGAATTTAGGAATGTCAGATGGAAGTTTGTGAGGAATCGCTAGCCACCAAGGGGCGTAAGCAATCGGATCGTTGGTTAACCGGTGTAAATCGGGTAACTCTAAAGTTGCCACGAATGGTAACTGTTGATTTAGGTTAGGTGAAGCATACCCAGGGTATGATGGGATCGCCTGAGCAGTGGGCCTTTGCATACCAGCATAATGTAATTGATGTTGGTATGACTGATACGGTTGGTGGACTTGACCACTGTAAAGCGGTTGGTTTTGACCGTTTTGAATATACGGTTGTCCACTGTTCGCAAAGATCTGCTGCTCAGAACCTTGGTACACTTGCTGGAATTGTGGTTGTTGGTATTGCACCAGCCATGGTTGTGAAGCCATGTTCTGTTGTGCTATACTAACTGTTGGACCAAGGTGTGGGGTAATTGTACCCGTTTGGACCTGTGTCGCCCCACCAGTAGGTGATTGTGGTTGAGTCACAGGGTCAAGGGGCTATTGCATTACAACCTGAGGAATCTGAGGTTGACATACAACAGGCAACGTTTGAACTTGTGACACTGTCACAATAGCCGGTGTGGTCGGGATGTTCGACATAGGTACACACTGTTGCATAGAATATACAACCCTTGGTTGTTGAGGTAGCATAGGTACCCAACCACTTGATGTAATTCTAGTATAACCTGAATACTGTTGTGAACTCCCGTATGGATACCCTCCCGGAGGGGGTAATGAAAGGGCATACCGCCCCCCATACGGTAGCAATCCGGAACTCAAGGGGATTGTTTGTCCTTGGGGACTGGATTGCCCAAATTGACCTCCAAATGGATCAATCTGGCGAGTCTCAACATAAGAGTTGCCGGATATTATTCCGGATGAACAAACTGGAACAGACCACACTGTCGAAATAGTCCCTTGGTGGACTCCTTCTAGCGGTTGTGAGCTAGTCGGGACAGATGGTATGCCGGCAAACATTGTCAGAGTGATGGCAGGGGCTTCTGCTGTCACTGTGTCGTTCGACACAGTCCTAGATGTTGACGGTTGTTCAGACATTTTGAGTCTATCCAATAGATTGCCTAGCGATTCTACAGGAACTTCCACTTGTGGTAGACTAACTTCTGATGAAGGAAATAGAGTGACCCCGACTCCAAAATGTGTTGGAGTACTTGCTTGCGGATCCTCTACAATTTCCTCTATCGCAATCAAACCAGGTGGAAGAGGAAGACCGTCAGGTCCGTAAAATATTTCTGGTGCCGAAGAAGGGGTTGAATCGACAGCGACAGTTGTTTGAGGAGCAAGACTCTCTGAACTGGTCACAGATGGGACTGGTTCAGTAAGGCAAGTATTTGCCCCCAGACTAGGATCAATGTTACTGTCCCTCTGTGGTTGTTGAACTTCTTCGATAGAGGCAGGGTTTCCAGAAATGTTTGGAGTAACCGGAATCTCAGATGTCGTTGGAACACTTGTTCTAACTTTGATAGGAGATTTCGAACCGGTTAAACGAGTTCGCTTTGTCCGTACTGTTTTCGATTCCGGAGACAAAGACGGTTGACTCGTAAGCCTCCGCGAATGACGGGGTTTCAATTGACTTTCTTCCACGATTGCGGATTACTCGATCAACCAAAATACAAAAGGGGAAAGTGTTTCCGAATTAAATGAATTTTTTAGACGCTTTTAGACACAACTTGCTTTTTCAATTTTAAAGAGTCGAGAAAAAGCTAAAGATGACTCTAGTCTCCTTTGATGTTTTAACGAGCCCGAAGTGACAAATGCTCGGATGGAATTTTTCCGTTATAGAGTCTGAAAAAGCCAAAAGGAACTGCTCTGGAGTTCTAGGCAGAGGGTGTGCCAAACTTTTCGCAAAACCGCAGAATACTTTTTAGGGTACGGGCGGTCGATCTTCCTGAATGTTGTGTTCAGTGCATTACGATCAGTAGGGCGGCCGACACGGCTTCCTAAGGATAAAGGTTTTATGCCTATAGGGGTCTCCCAATATATACGCGACGGTACGTGGGAGCACAATCCGTACTGGCGCTATCGTCCCTCAGGAGGAATCACCCACCATCCACGAGATCGACAGTCACCAGGCTTAATGACGCCGAAACACGTCTCTAGCCTAGACCTCTATGTTGTGCGTTATGTTGCAAAGCGTTATTAAGTTCATTCAATTTATTTTAGGTTGATCTTTTTAGAAGTTTGCCTTTCAAGCTTCACCACGAGATGTATGATACAATTCCTAAATGCAGTCTAAAGATGATAAGCAAGCTTTATATCTTTTCAACTTTGAAAATCCTAGCTACTAAGGGAAAAGAAAGACACCATCTTTTCTCAAAGAGCAATCAGCACACTCTAATGCACTTTTCCTAAATCCAACATGCAAACTATCAAAATGCAAATGCACAATGCAGGTGTTTGTTTTCTGCTTTCTTAGTATTGATGCCTACAAAGAAAGCTTTTTGTACAACTTTGAATTTGCTTTTAAATGACAAATACAACCAAGTTTACTTTTTTCGAAATCAGAGAGGGTAGAAGAGATTACAACACTTAACGATTTTCGAAATGAATACTTGTTTTGACACTTTAAAAGAGACAAACTCAAACCAATAAGCAAGAGTAAATGTATAACCAACTGCAAACAGCCAATGAACTCTCTTCTAAGATCACAATCAACAGATCTGAATCAAGGGCTACAGGATGACTATTTCACTCATGCAAAGGAAAACTGTAAATGACGCCACAAACACATAAAAACACTCACAGTCTTTTTGTACAAAAGGAGGCGGAATCTAAGCAGAGAAAAGGAGTTATCAGACTGGTACCTATGCTGGTTACAGGCTGCAAAAATCAGAGATCAAAACAAGGCAAAACAGAGCAGAGAACCCCAGCTGCACAAGGGAAAACTGGTTCAGCGCAACCTCAACACAGGGGTTTTGACATTCAGCGCAGGTAGCCTTCACGGGAACTGCGTTGAAATGCAGAATCCCTTCACTGGGTCTGCGCTGAAGGAGAAACTCTCGTTTCCCACAGGTTCTGGGTCACAGATTGCTATTTAATTCACTGTTTTAGGCCAAATAAAAGCAACAAGCAAGGTACAATCAAAGGGATGCTTTGAGGGGGTACTAAGATCTATCACAAAGGATCATCAAATCATTTGTGAGTCCATTGTTCAGATCATAGACAAGTCCAGTGATTGGATCAAAGCAGCAACTGTCTACTTTGCATCCGGGAATAGCAGATGCAGTTTGATTGTTGCTGTCAAGTCTATGAAACAAACAATGATAGAAACACAAATAAAATGACTAAATAGATCTCCCCAGTGGAGTCGCCAATTTTTTGTGGGGAAAAATGCCTATGCAGGACGATCCTATCCACCTAAGGTGTGACAGTGCCTTAGCAACAAACAGAGACAGCTATTCTGGTTTCTTCCTTTATGAAATGTGAAAGAAGAGAGATCAATAGACTTACCAGTGTCTTCCGTTTATCCCTCGATCCGGTCTCTCTTCTCTTTGGGAGTTCACAGCTACTTGCCTTCTCACTCGCCCAGCTTCAACAGGTTCATGCAAGATCACAAGAGAACAACTACTTGCCTTCTTGCTTGTCCAGCTTCAACGGGTTCCTGTAAGATCACAAGAGAACAGCTACTTGCGACAAGAGAACAGCTACTTGCGACAAGAGAAGAACACTACACAAAGACAGATATTCACATTCATAACTAGTTTAGGATTAGAAATAAACTAAACATACTAATGCATTCATACATCAAAAATACATCAGCATATAGGAGAAACCAAGATAGCTTTATTGATGAATAACAAGGTTCAGGAAGAGATACAACCCAGAGGGCTCCAATCCAGCATCTCCTTCCCAGCAAATGGAATTCCTATCTTCACCCCTTTCAAAGCATTAAGCACCCAATGATTCCAATCTCAAACCAACAGCAATTCTTTGCAATAACAAAATTCCAGCCTCTAGATCTCATGGAGGAGAGATCCATATATAGATGTTTGGAGAGAGGATGAGTCAGCTTGAGATCTGACTAGTGTCCTCTCCCTCTGTCAGTTCTTGAGTCCACTTGGAGGTTCTTGCTTCCACTTGGAGATTTGGAACCTCTTACTCATCACCAGTCGAATTCCCTGAGGCAAGTGTCATTTTGGAAGCTTTCTGGGTTTTGACACCTTGAGAAATGAGCCTGCCACATGTCCATTCTCGTTCAGCGCAGGTAGCCAGTGTTCCCTTTGACATTCAACGCAGGTAGCCAGTGTTGGCTTTGACATTCAGCGCAAACAACTAGTGTAGCCACTGAAATGATCCTGAATTGACTTGTTTTTGAGCAGTTTCTGGTGGAGAACTTCTGTGAATTGTTGTGGTTTGTTAGCCTTGTTCCACTAGGGGTAGGAACAACATGTTTAGGGACTTTGGATCCCTTAGATTATGGACATTTCATGCTCAATGCTGTAAGGCACAAAAATGTCTATAACAGATGTGGCGGCTACATGCCTCTGAACTGTGTTACAATGAAGCTCGAAGGCCTATTTATTGTTGAGAAACAATGGAAAACCCTTAACATCCCCAAACCTAACCCTAGAAGATGAAACGCCAAACTATGGTCCCTGTTTGGGTAAATTGGTACATCAATTTCTCAAGGTCGTAACTTTGGCACCCGATCTCCATTTGACGTGTACAATAGCTCGTTAGAAAGATCTATCTAAGAACTATAACTTTGGGAAGAGAAACATAGGACCATGGACCAATGTTGCTCCCAGATTTCCCAAAAATATTCGTTTAGGGCCTCAAAACGGCTCCGGAAGTTCAGGATTGAAAAACTGCTAAAAATAGTAAATTGTGCTACAATTACGGAAACTGAAAAAACTGAAAGAGACAATTGTGGGGGTCCAAGTGGGATAGGTGGGTGGCCACCAACATCCACCTGGATCAATAGAACTTTCGAATAGCCAACATCAGTTGCTCACCCATATTGGCCCTCGTTTTCCCAAAAAACATTGTTTAGGGCCTCAAAATGGCTCAAGAAGTTTAGGACTTGAAAAAGACTACCAAAAATAGTAAATTGTGCTACAATTAAGGAAACTGAAAAATTGAAAGAGACAGTTGTGGGGGTCCAAGTGGGATAGGAGGGTGGTCACCAACATCCAACTGAATCATTCCTCCCCCTTTAGGAAGTAATGGTCCCCATTGCGTTGAGTGCCTCCATGAGATGGGGAAACTTCTATTGAACTTGGTCCCTAGTGAGTTGTTATGCAATCTCTGATGTGTCCAGTAATGGTGGGAAGCATGGTCGAGGGCGGTCCACATTGAACACTCAGTGTAAGCTAAGGAATGGAGGAATGTTGTGCTCCAAAGAATTGTTTCCCACAACTTTGGTAATGGTGTAATGACCATATCGGAGTGGTCTGAGCTTCCAATGGGGTCTTGTAAGGCATTCTTTTTGCAGATGCAACTAGAATTTGTTTCCCACTTGAAACTTGTGTGGAACCCAATGTTGATCATGTTGTTGCTTGTACTTTCCACTTCCCACAATGGAGCAGTGAAAAATTAGCCCATTGGGTAGAGGTGCTCCGAGAGTCAAATCGGACAAATGCTTGACGTGACAGTGCAACGGTACCCCTGTGGGTGAGGATAATATGTCCCTGTATTCTTTCATGACTATATCCACCTTCTTCTGCTGCTTGTTGGAAGCCTTCCCAGGGGCCATGGATGTGGCTATGATCTTCCCCTTACTTTGAGAGTGAACCAGAAAGAAAATAAATTTCCTAGTCTTGTAGATGAGCTTACTGCATTGCTTAGCAGAGATCAAATAATTGGCAGTAGGTGGGGCTACCTTTGGTATCATGTATAATGTATTGCCAAAATAAATAATAACAACATGAGGCCTTGACTCATACACAGCATGTTGCTTCCACAATTATGGTTCGCCTAATAATACATCACAAACATCAAGAGGAGCAACATTACATAATACCTCATATGTGAAGTGCTTGATGTTGTTGGGAAGGCGACACTGTTGGTGGACTCGGAGATCTCGTCCTTGGTGAAGCCACCCAATACTGTACAACTGCGGGTGTGGTGTAGTCCATAAGCTCAACCACTTCACGACCTCTACTCAAATGAGGTTCTTTTGACTACCACTATTGATAATGAATTACAATAGCGAACCCTTCACCCACATTTATGAGTGGAAAAGACGCTCTCCCTCCTTTAGATCTTGGCGATGGAAACAGTGGCACTGGCCTCTGCATCAATAATCTACTTCCCTTTTCCATTCCTCTTGTCAAGTTTTGACTCAAGGTCAGAACATGTGTCTGATTCTGAAGCCTTCAACTCGGCCACTAATGACTGCTTGGCCCGAAACTCACTTGTGCTATGAGTGGGGATCTTGTGGAACTCAAACCACTTTCCTGTGTCCTTCTTTGACTTCATGGTGTTGTTATTTTCTTGCGGCTTCGACGGGTTGTCTTGGGTCACACTATCTTGGCTTTGTCCTTGGTTCTGCAATTTGGCGAAGCCTTTCCCTTGCTTCGGATTCCCGGATCCGAAGTGTTTCTTCTTCTGTTTAAACTTCTGCTCAATATTGATAGCATATCGGTACACCGTGCTGAGTGACGAGATGTCGAGGAACTCCATCTCATCCTAGATGTACCTATGTAGACAGAAGTGGTATTTGAGTACAAAATCCTACTCAGAATCCTTGATACCCAACTTTGTGTGAAGGGTATGAAAAATTTTGGTAAACTCCATCACGTCTTGGTCCCTTCCCTTCCGTAGCGTGGCCCACTTTATATATTTATCCTCGTAGTTTCTGAAAGGGTAGTACTACTCCTTGATGCCATCACAAAATGAATTCCAAGTGGGTGCGGCTAAAAACAGTGAGGCCATACTTTCATCCTTTGCTCGCAGTAGGTTTTCCACCGGTCCTTAACGTGGGGGGTGGCTTTGAGAAGAGTGAAAGTAATATTTTCTTGACTGGAAAAATCATGAACATAAAAATACCCTTCTAGCGGATTTAACCATTTATCTACGACATTTTCATCTATCTGACCCTTGAATATGGGGATTTCAATGTTAAATTTACCTTAAAGGGTGTGTAATTTCTAGAGTAGCTGTTGGAAGTAGATGCGTCATCCCCGGGTAGCCGTTGAAGGATCTGCCCAAAGTTGGCCATCATCACGTTCCTTTATCACTCGAGGGCTTCTTCGAGCAAGATTTTGATAGGATTTCCTTCCCCTTGTCTTTCTTTCTTTATGCCATGGGAGGCAGTCAGGATTTGCGAGGCTGGTCGCAAAGGTTCAACCAGTTCAAGCCCTAACTCATATCCTGACCTCATTGGGGACATGCAAAGAAAAACAGAGAAAGAGAAAACTGCTCTGATACCACTGATCTAGATTTAAACAAGAACGCAAAAAATTACAAAGATAACCATAAATACAGAGATTCAACATAAATAATACTTCATTTCATTAATGTAAAATACTTAAATATGCTTACAAACAAAAATGGAAATAAACTAGCTCGGGCGATGATAGCTTATCTCTGAGGAGAGATGTGGTGGCTACATGCCTATGAACTATGTTACAATGAGGCTCAAAGGCCTATTTATTATTGAGAAACAATAGAGAACCCTAAACATCCAAAACCCTAGCCCTAGGAGATGAAGCGCCAAACTATGGGCCCTGTTTAGGTAAATTGGTACATCAACTTCCCATGGTCATAACTTTGGCATACGATCTCCGTTTGACGTGCACAATACCTTGTTAGAAAGATCTATCTGATGAATACAACTATTGAATGGTCAACATCAATTTATGGTCCATGTTGGCCCCCATTTTCCCAAAAATCGTCGTTTAGGGACTCAAAACTGCTCTGGAAGTTTAGGACCTGAAAACAAACTGCCAAAAATAGTAAATTGTGCTACAATTAAGGAAACTGAAAAACTGAAAGAGACAGTTGTGAGGGTCCAAGTAGGATAGGAGGGTGGCCACCAAAATCCACTTAGATCAATGCCTAGGAAAACTCTGTTGTTGCTCTGTAACAAGCAAACTCAGTTGCCCACTCCCAACTCCAAAGAATGAGCAAGCCAAACAATTAAGACCAAAAGCAATGGGTGGACTGGATGGCACATCATGGTAGAGATGTGGCCTGATCAAGGACCTTCACAGGAAGTGCAGGACAATAACTTCCTCCATCATCTTTATATTTTCCTCTTTCTTTTCATTATTCTGTAATTGTTATGTATTTCCAAAAAGGGATCAAATCCTAATTGTAATCATTTTGGGCAATAGAGCCTTGCACGCCAAGACAACTAGTCTAGCATACAGCTGGATACTCTGGCGAATATATTTTGTAACTATAACCCAAGCTCCCCCTCTTCTTATAAATAAGGGGAAGAAATACTTAGAAAAGGTTCTGGAATTCTACACACGTAGTGGTCAAATTCTGAGATGCCATTCTTGGTTCTAAGTGGCATGTTAATGAGGGACATTGACCAATGTATTCACGAATGTGATGGACTAGTATTTGGACCCATTTTGAATATTAATGAAACTATTTGGTGATTCCAAGAATATCAATGTGCAATATGTTTTTCCTATTGTAATCTCATTTCATATATGTTTTTCCTTCTCTGAAATAATGTAATGAGGTTGTTGATTTCTCCCTGATTCATGGATTTATTCGAGCTACTAAATAGAGAACAATACATGTGTATATTATACATTTACTTGTGTTATTCAATAGCATATAGTACCTGTAGTAATTACATATTTAATTGTGTTATGACATTAACCCACAGTACCTATATGAGCACAGATTTACTCACACTCTTTGGTAATAGAGGTACCTATGTTACACCTGGTGTGAAACCTCAATAAGCACTCCATTGTTTTGATCTTTCCACCCCCTCTCTCTTCCATATTTCTACTGGAACATTGTGGCTTAGGATTATGTATTGTTTACAACCCTCTACATTGAATTCCCTCCATCTTTTCTTCCTCTTCACTTTACTACAACTTTAATATAAAGCTTCATGTTGTTGTGTGTCAGCCACGAGAACCAGGCATCTCTCTTTGAGGTTGGCCTGATTTTCCCCCTGACCATTTGGATCCATATATCGGCTCATGTTTACCTGCATGATAGGATTTTGAACCAAGCCCCCTTTATTCTCTTTTACTTACGTGACAATTTTAGTGCAACAGAAACCCCACTCATAATATTCCATGCACTCCTCTCTTTAAGATGTCCTAGGCACTAGTCTACAATCAACCCAGAGGTTGTCTCTAGGAAGGTTTCTATGTCTCCCGCAGCACTCATGCTGTAGGTGTCGTTAAAAGCGACAACATCACCAAGGGCGGAGTGAAAGCAAAGTTATTTTTGTATAAATCCCATTAGAAGGCATTTGCGGAGTTGAAGCATCACCTCTGCTTTGCACCAATGTTCACATTACTAGATCTACAACAACTATTTGAGATTGAGACAAATGCCTTTGACTATGCTATTGGTGCATTTCTTACTCAACAGGGGCATCCGATGGCATATCATAGTGATAAAATTCCATACACAGCCCAAAATTATCCCTCCTATGACAAAGTGATGTATTCCATTGTGCAGGCCTATCAACAATGTAAGCATGACATTCTAGGGAAGGAAGCAGTCATCCACATAGACCACCAACCCATGCAGTTCATACACACACAAGAAAAGTTGCAGAATGATCGCCATCAAAAGTGGTCCACATGCCTACAACATTTCCATTTGAACATTAAGTACAATAAGGGTAGAACTAATAATGTTGTAGACTGGCTCAGGTGATTGTCGGTCAAGGCATTGACCACTGTGTTTGACTCTTATGGACATGAGACTTCGAAATGGCCACATCTTTACAAGAGTGATCTAGAATTCGACACCACATACCATATGTTCCTGGAAGGTAAGAAGCTTCCATACTTTCACCTATAGGACATGCTATTATTCCAACTGGGACACCTTTGTGTACCTTCAAGCGAGCATGCCAAGATGATTTTGGAGGTGCACTATAGTCGAGTCACTGGACATTTTGGGGTAGAAAAGACAATGGCAGTATTGAAAAAATATTTGTATTAGCCAAACCTTCGACGAAATGTTGGGAAGTCCATCATATCCTGTACTTCATTTGCCATTATCAAACCTAATATCAAGAAGCAAAGCTTGTATACTCTCTGCATACTCCTAGCTGACCCTAGGAATCCATCTCCATGGATTACATGTTGGGCCTTCCTTCTACCAAGCATGGCAATGACTATGTTTTCCTAGTCATCGACACATTCTCTAGGATGGCCATTCTAGCAGCCTATAAGAAGAGTATCTCAACAAAATCCACTGCCAAAATCTTCTTTGAAAGAGTATGGGTACACTTTGGGATCCAAAATTCCATTATCTCAAATCGGGATAATTGGTTCCCAAGTGCATTCTTGTCAAGCCTCTGGTCGTTGCTGGATACCAAGCTCACTGAGTCCACGAACTTTCACCCCCAAACTAATGGCCAAATAAAAGTCATTAATATGATGATCATGCACATCCTGTGCATTTACAACTTGAAGCACCCATGCACATGGGATGAGAGCCCCCACTATTTCCAACACAGCTACAACAGGGCTCTCCATAGCTCAACTGGCCACAACCTCTTTCAAGTGGGATTGAGATTACAACCAATATGTCCCATTGATGTTGCCATACCATTTGCAGCTACTCATGCAAGTTTAGCTTGTGTCTGGTCTGAAGATGACAAGGCTAAAAACTTCATTGAGCACATTCATCACATCCATCAATAGGTCCATGAAATATTGGATAGAGCAAATGCAAAGTACAATCAGTTTCATTATTAGGATCGTAAGCCACGCAATTTCTAGGTGGGTGACAAAGTTTGGATACATTTGCAGAAGGAGCAACTTATTGGGGCCCACCACAACCTTCTTCCACTCTGATATTAGCCTTACACCAAAATTAAGGTTGTAGGAGACAATTATTTTGACCTCAGCATTCCACCATTCCTTATTCTGCACCTAGTGTTCAATGTGGACCGCCTTCGGCCATACTTTCCACCATTACTAGACACATCGGACATTACAAAACAACTCAAACCAAGGGATTTATACCCAGATTACATGAAACATGCCACAACTGATCAGATCATGGACATATATATCAATACCACTCACATGCAGAAGATCCAACTGTATCAAGTTGTCAAAGCTATCCAACTCCTACATTAAGGCAAGTGGCTCACCAGGGACCAAGTTCAACAGAAGTTTCCCTGTCTCATGGAGGAAATCAACTCAATGGGGACCATTAATTCCTAAGGGGAGAGGACTAATCCAAGTGGATATTGGTGGCCACCTGCCTATTCCAGTTGGACCCCCTCCATTGTTTCATTTAGTTTCCTTAATTGCAATAGAATTTACTATTCTCAGCAATTTTTCAGGTCCTAAAATTCCAGAGTCATTTTGAGGCCCTAAAAAAATTTGTAGTCCTCAAATAGACTTTTATAATGAGGTATCATGTGTGTCAATTGGAGATCATATTCCAAATTTTGACCCCAATAATTTGTTGTACAAATTTACCCCAACGAGGCTTATAGTTTTGGTGCTTCATCTCCTACAGTCAGGTTTTTGGATGTTTAAGGTTTCCCATTGTTTCTCAATCATAAATAGGACTTCGAGCCTCATTGTAACATAGTTGAGAGGCATATTTATGTTCATTGATTTTAATAAAATGAATTTTTATTTTTCTTACACCTTTGTGTTTATGTTTATATATGTGTTATGTTTTGTTCCTACATAAGTACAGATCACAGTAGCTGGAATGACCCAATGAATAGAGAAGTTCTTGTACTAGACATGTTGAAGGAAATGAAGTACTCAGTATTAGGAAGAAGTTAAATATTTCCCAAGACAAACAAAATAGTTATGCAGATCAATGGAGAATGCACAAGGAATCCCATGTACGAGATCATGTTTACCTTCACATCATACCAAGGAAGAGTTCACTGGGAGTGGGGTCTCATGCTAAGTTGGAACCAAGAGTTTGTGAAATATTACAGATTTTGGAAACAATTGTACAAATGGCTTATATATTGGCCTTACCACCCACAATGAAATCACACAATGTATTTCACATTTATTTTCTTAAGAAGTATGTATGTGACATAATTCATGTTGTTGATTGGTCTATGATACATGTGGAATCTGAGGGAGAATTCCAACTAGAACCATTATGAATCATGGATAGGAGGAAGATTACACTCTGAAATAGAGTAATAGAGTAGGTCAAGGTGCAATGGAAGCACTTTGTACCAAATGAAGCAACCCGGGTGATGAAAAATCAAATGAGTATGTTATACCGGTTTTGTTTAATGTATAAATGGATGTAAGAGTTGTAAATATAAAGCTTGGTATTTATTTTATTTTGTTGTTCATTAATGGAACACTGAGGAAAATTTTCCCTTAAGGGGGTGGGGTCTATAACAACCCTTTTTGTTACCCCTACATTGTGTATACATAACAGTGTGCTACCAGAGGAAGAGCCATGGTTGGTTGAAGTACCTAAACTCTAAACTTAAGAATTAAATGTAACCTTAAATTACTTGATGAGGAGAGGATGGCATATATCCATAAGTTCTAAGGGCAGAGGGAGATCGCTTGTTATAGAAGCCATGAAATTTCCTTGGATTAATGATTGGAATGAATTCTGATCCAATCAAGTTGTTATCACACTTTTAGTTGTTAGTTTTTAAAAGCGCTGACAGTTTTCAGTGTCAGCATTGATTTGTAAAAAATAGTGTTAAAGAGCTAACAATAGGAGTGTCAACGCCGATTTGGAATAAACATGATAATATTGATAATGGGACTATCAACGCTTATTAAGTTTAGAAAATGATTAACAAGAATACACTAACAACATGAGTGTCAGCATTATCAGGTATTAGATGATAACAGGAATATCAACGCCAAAAGTAAAATTGGAATTTCGATTTTTAAAATTGAGCTAATGCATTCACATCAATGATACAATAATCATTGTCCATTCATGCTACGAATAATGTGGAGGTGAAAGGTACGTTTGAAAATGAATTTTTCCACCACCAAAGAGCTATGGTGTGATTTTGTAATTATCAAAGGGTCAAAAATATCATTTCACCTATCAATCAATTATTCCACTTGAAAATCTCATTATTTTTACTGCTTATTATTTTCACCATTGACATTTGCAAAGATTGTGTTAGTTTAAGTGTTGGAGTGTTGTTCATTTTAAATTAATCGGCGAAGATACAATGTTTGATCCAAGTCTCTAGTTTTCGTAATTGCCAAATCGTAGGGATAATGGGGAACAGTGGGAAGCTTAATAAAAACAAGCCCAAAGGTCCCAACCTCCTGGAGATTTATATAGATATTCAGCAACAATTCCAGTGAGCTGGGTGGCAGGAATGATTCCACCGATGCACCGATTACCATGACGTTGTGGGTAAAGCATTCGCCCCAGGTTTTGACGGACAACATGTGGATATAGGAGGAATTTCGTTCCTGGTCATACAGTAACTAATCGTACAAGTTACATCCCTACCTACGAATGGGGAAAAGGTTTTCAGAAGCCACGTTCTAGCTGGGATTGATGTCCCATTTTTCCTAAAGGCCGAGTTCAAGGAAAGAAACTGGAAGGCATGGGTGCAGAGATCCTTCCCGGAGGATAAATGGCATGCGCTACTATGCACTACCTATTCATACTTCACGTATGAAGGGAATTTTAACAGGGTAAATATTTCCAATTTTCATTACATATCTCATGTAGCAGGACAAGTAAGAATGAATGCTTGTTTTTATTTATTGGAGAGTCTCAAGTACATGGTTGCTCATTTCCAAGCTAGGGCAGACCCATACCCTCATTTTGTTTATCACAAGGCCTTAATTAAGTTGTTAATTAAGAATCAGTTGTCCAAAGTTGACCGAACTTGGAGCCATTTCTTGTTTTGGGGGGGGTTTCAACCCCATCCCTCTAAGGCTAAATGAGGGAGGCAAAAGGGTACCAAATAGGGTAAGAAAACTCAGACAGAAACCTCCTCTCAGGGAACCTCCACTGAAACCCAAAGTCGAAAGGAGAAATGCATTCCCTCATCCTCTAGTCCTACAATTCCTAAGGTTTGTGCTAGAAGAAGTGACAGGCTGAAGAAGACCCAACCTACTGCTAAAAACTATCTCACTGAAAATATACTTCATTTTGTGAATTCCCCTCATACTAAAAATCCACCCACTGAGAGTTCCCTTACATAAACTCATATACTAGAGTAGACCAAGGGAAAATAAGTTGAAATTGAACCCTGAGATGAAGAAGAACCCTTATTGTTTGAAATGTTCAAGGGGGTAAAATATCTCACACCAAGTCTTTAAACAAATTAAGGTTGAAGATAAAGTTAAAACAAAACCCTGACCTCGCAAAGGAAGTAATAGAAATGGACAATGTCCCATTAAACGACTTGATACTAAACAAAGGGAAAATTGCAAGTTATAAAAGGTCAAAGGCCAAGGAAACTAAAAGGAAAATCCCTATCAAAACCAAACAGACTAAGAGGGAGAGAATGGACAAGGTGGAAGTTATTTTGGAGGTGGCCAATACCCTTAGCTAGGAAGCTGATATCCATTTTTGGGTTTTTGATCAGTCACTGCTAAAGTGAATTTTGGAGATTTATCACTGACCATGCACTTGCCATCGTTTAGATACAAAAAAACATGGAGAAGAGCTGACATTTCCATTATCAGATAATTTTTCACAGAAAGCACTAACATTTCCATTGTGAGTGCATTCTAAAAGACACAATTTGGAAAGGGCGCTGACAGTCAACCCTTCAACAAAACTATTGGTTCAACTAGTTAAAGGATTGGAAACGACAATATTAGTGTATTGCAACAAGAATGACCGAGAAGACAATAGAAAAATAGAAACCCATTTTTGGAGGATGACAAGGTTGATCTACAGCAAGGGGAACACAATCATGATGCACTTTCTCAACCCCATTTTCACCAAATTATTTTAATTTTTTTATATGTTTAAAAATGATATTTTTAGAGGCATGTACCTAGGATATTTATTCCTTTTTTGGATTACTGTGATTATTTTTTAGCTAAAAACATGTTTTAGTTATTGTAATGCTTATATAAGCAAAGACTATAGAAGGAAAAAGTGTTGGTTTTTATTTGAGTTTTAACATCCTTATGTATTTTGTGTAGATCATTAATGAAAATAGATTTTACGAGCATTTACGGAAATTCTTGTGTTGTATTTTCATGTTTCTTTTTTATTTGTTTTATATTTACTCATGTCTAAAAAATAGAGTATGAGATTGGGATTCATATTATGTGCTCCTTTTTATTTATTTCTCAGGAATTAATAATTGTTGTTCATTTAACCCTCACACTAAATTCCTTCATATTCCTCTAAATCATTGAAGTGTCAAAGGAACTACTACTACCCTGATTTTGTTTTTTGGTCATTGAAACTGTGTTTATATCAAACCTGATTGGGTTAGAATCCATGCCCAATAGTGGAACTTTCACATAGACCAACCAAATTTCAATCAGTTTTTTCGATTAGTTTTATATAAATATGGCCATAGGGCTCAGTTGCAAGCCTTTAACTATAGTGACCTTGAGTAGTTGAGTTTTAGAGAGAGATCCCTCTCCAGGTTGAAGGGAAAACTTTCAACCTCAAAGAGGTTCGAGGTTATCTTAGGGATTTTCTCGTAGCTAGGGTTTCTTCTAAGAGATAACATTTTCTCGTTGTTGTTGAGGAGGTGAAATATTTAACAAAATATCCTGAAAGAATGAAAATGATCAGATTTGATTTCTAATGGTGACCAGAGGTCAAATACAAAGTGGTTGTGCACCATTCACCTCACGACTTCATTTTCAAACAATCCAGAATTTAGAACATCCACGGTGACTCCAATATCCAAAGAATTCAGAGTTTAAAGTACAGATCCATTTTCCTAATCAATCAAGATGATAGGGTATGTCTAAAATCATGTTTCTATTGAAATTTTTAAGGAATATTGGGACAATTTTCAAGGTTTTTACTTATGTATTTACGTTCATGAAAATGTTCTTTCGAGGATAAGGTTCATTTCCTAGAAGCATTTGCTAACAAGATTGAGAAAGAAATTGAAAATTTAGAGGCTCAAATTCAATCCCACAATTTTCACTGTCAAAATCTCCCTTTTGAAAACCTTTTCCTACTGAAACAAGAGGATATAGTGTTTCCCTATGATTTTCCGATTGAAGAATGTTTTGTTTTTTAACAAGAATTTGACAACTCAGTTAAAAAAATGGTTTGACATAAAGATGACACATGAACAGACCAACCACAACTGTGATATTTTAGATTTCCTTGAAAGTCAACAAACAAACTAGGGCATTCATGTCTTTGATGATCTCGTAGTTTCCTATATGGAGGGTTTTTTTAGCTTGTGCGTCTAGCCATGTTTTCACTATGGAGACAAGATCCATCATCAGCGGCCATTTCCCTTACATTTTTAAATTTTCATTTTGTTGAAGCATAATCAAGGAGCTACATTATTTAAGTAGCTACAGGACTGGCTACATTGGCATTTTTGTATCATTTAATCTAGCAATTATTTTAGAAGTTTAGAGTAAGTAGGTGTGATCAATAATTGTTGGGAAAGCATCTCTTTCAGCATGTGCATGTTCATTTTGCTACATTTTTCAGTTTCATTTTACTGTGTAGTGTACAGTTTAATTTGGATTACAATTTGGTTTTCAATTGCAAAATAAGTGCAGGTTGCAAGATGTATTCATTGAGTTGAGATCAACCCAATGAATCAAGCCGCTGGTCTATAGAGGTTCTTGCTGCCATCTATGATTGACAACATCCCCGTGAATCTAGATGTTATCACAATTTTAGTTGTTAGTTTTTAAAAGCGCTGACAGTTTCAATGTCGGTGTCGATTTGTAAAAAACAATGTTAAAGCGCTAACAACGGGAGTGTGAGCGTCGATTTGTAATAAACAAGAGAATTTTGAGAATGGGACTATCAACACTTATTAAGTTTAGAAAATGATTAACATGAATACGACGACAACAAGAGTGTCAGCCTTATTAGGTATTGGCTGATAATGGGAATATCAGTGCCAAAAGTAAAATTTGCATTTTGATTTTTAAAATTGCGTTAACACACTCCATGTCAACAATACAATAATCATTGTCCAAGCATGCTACGAATATTCTGGAGGTGAAAGGTGTTGGTTGCTAATTTTGCCCACTTTTTACCCACCATTTTATCCCTTTCTTGTACTCATTTCATACCCTTGTTGGTTGATTTTCATTCTAAACAGTGAAGGTACACCTACTATCATGTCTTTGTTAATTGTTAATCAATGAACCATAGTCGTAGGGGATTATTGCATAAAGCGACTTGCTAACTTAAGTTTTCGTGAAAATTTGGAGGAATGATGATCAAAGGCATGATTCAGTGTATGATGACTATTGAGTTGTGTTAGGTCCCTATAATACTAGTGATTCCCCCATTACTATTGTCGGTGTATCCCTTATTGTTATTGTTGTGCCCCTATTGTCCCCATATTGTTATTATTGTGCCCATAGAATCCCACTATTGTTATTTTTGTGCCCTTATATTATTATTGTTAAGTCGGCTTTGGTTATATTGTGACCCCTTAGACTCCTATATATAGAAAGGAGGTTTTGTCATTTGTATCATCCAAGAATTGCTCATTTGTGTAATGTAAAGGAGGTTTCCCTCTCGAAGAGGCTTATTTCTAAGGCGTTGATCTTTCTTTTCTATCTTTTTATGAGCTTGTTTCCTAACATTTGGTATTAGAGCTTTGGATTCTAGGGTTTCATTGCTCTAAACAGGTCATTGTGGAATTTTCACTATAACTTTTTCTCTACGAAGTTTCCGAAGCTAAAAACAAAACCCATTTAAGAGGAATCGATTTGAACTCGTGCCAAATTTCAAATCTTGTCTCGCTATGTTTTCGGAGATTTAATCTAAGGAAGGTAGGGTTTTTGCAGACCCCCGAATTACATTTCAAACAAGTGACCTTGGGAAAATCTTCATAACTTTCGCTTTGATCATCAGATTAAATTTTTGTAAGAAGTTAAAGAAAGAGGACCGATTGTAGTTTTTAGGTATCATTTTCAGAACCTAAGGTTGAAATAGTGACCGCGGCATGTCGTACAAGTTCGCTCTACTGAACCATTCTATACTCAAGCCATCATGGGAGATCTTGCATAACTCTTCATTGGAGATTCCAATCTTGATCAGACTTGCGAGGTTAGAAAGATTACTCAGAGGGTTACCACAAGAAGAAAGTTTGGACCTTCGAGATCCAAAATTACAGAGATACATCAGATTCAATATTGAGCTCCTACAAAGTGCAAAAAGTTGTGTAGTTTTTTGTTTAATTTTTGTATAAGCTTAGTTCGAAAATTTAGTTTGAAGGAATTAAAAGTGCATAGTGAAGCATTATTATCAGTAATTGATGCCACAAAGAAAGAAAATGGAAACACCTAGTAAGCAAATTGAAAGCTCTAGCATGACTCATGAAGAAGAGGAAGAAATGCAACATGATATATCAAAATTATAAGACCAAGTGCAAAAAAATTCACTCGCACAAAAAGTAACAGAAGCTAAGATGGATGGTTTAAAGAAAGGCGTAGAAGCTAAGATGTATGGCTTGGAAGCTAAGATGGATGGCTTAAAAAAAGGCGTAGAAGCTACGATGAATGGCGTGGAAGCTAAGATGGATGGCATGGAAGCTAAGATGGATGGCGTGGAAGCTAAGATGGATGATTTAAAGAAAGGCATGGAAGATTTGAAGACAGATTTGACAAAGTCTCTACAAGAAATTCTTACTAATATCGAAAGGGTAGTAAAGAAAACTCATGATGATAATAAAATAAATGTTAATCATGATTTTATATATTCTAACATTGGATCGAAGAACCACCATGTTCCAAAGATCGATATGAGGAAGTTTGATGGAAAGGATCTCAGAACATGGATACTACAAATGGAGCAATTTCTCGATCTCCATAATGTGAAAAACACACAAAAGGTATGCATTGCAACTTTATATTTGGAACCAAATCAGTTTGCATGGTATGATGGCTTTTCTCTCGTAAACAAATTATCACTTAGGCTATTTTTATAGATGAAATGATAGCACATTATGAGGATACAAAAAGCAACACTTTTTTAGCCAATTGATAAATCTCAAACAAAAGGGTTCAATGATGGAGCACATTGAGGACTTCCAAAAATTTAATATAAGAGTAAAAGATATTCTAGAGGAGCATAGGATTGATGTGTTCATAGGGACTTTAAAGGATAACATCCAACATGAGGTTTGCCTTTTGGAACCAGATTCATTGGAGAATGCATTCAGGTTGGCAAGAAAAATGGAAAGCAAAATTATGGCAACAAAGAAGCCTACCACTCACAATCATAAAGATGGAAGTGTTGCTGCCCCTAGCCATCCACAACCTACAAGGTTGACAACACAACAATTGGAATAGAAAAGAGCAAAAGGGATTTTTTAAAGTTGTGATAGAAAATACACTAAAGTTCATAAGTGTGCCGAGAAGAAATTATTTTACATAGATTGTGAAGAGGAGGAAGAAAAGGAACAAGAAATGTCAAAAGAAGAGGATATACACCAAGAACAAACCTTAGAAAAAGAAGTAATGAATCTAACCATATCTTGTAATGCATTGGTTGGAATTACCACTCCTCAAACTATCAAGATAGAAGGGCATATCAAGAAGAAAAAGGTAATAGTTTTGTTTGATTTTGGGAAGTGCACATAATTTTATTCATTGTAAGATAGCCAAGGAATTGAATGGCTTCCTATATCTAGCACCAGAGTGTCAAGTGATGGTTGCAAGTGGAGGAACCATAAATTGGTCAGGAAAGGGCCATAATATCAAGCTACCCATGGGTGAATATGTATTTAATATCCCAATGCTTTCCATTCCAATGGGTGGTGCTGATGTTGTACTAGGAGTCCAATGGCTACAATCCTTGGGTACAATAGCTTTTAATTTTCAAGAACTTTTCATGAAATTCTCTTTAGAAGGAAAGGAAGTTGAATTAACAGGTATCATAGGGAAACCAGGAAAGATAATCAGCTCTAACAGAATGAAAAAGCTTCTAAAGAAAGAACAACGAGGCATAATTGCACAATTATGTTCACTAGAGGTTCCCACATCGAAATCACCCATTTCTCCAGAACTCCAAAAAGTATTGGAAAATCATTCCAAGGTATTTGAGAATCCAAAGGCCTCCCACCTATTCATGATCATGATCATGTTATTCATTTGATTCCAAGAAGTGTTCCTTCAAACATAAAGCCTTACAAATATCCCTATGTCCAAAAGAGTGAAATTGAACATATGGTTGCAGAAATGCTAGAGGCCGGTATAATTTAACCTAGTCAAAGTTCTTTCTCTACTCCAGTAGTATTGGTTCACAAGAAGGATGGATCATGGCACATGTGTCCAGATTATAGGAAGCTCAACAAACTCACAATTAAAGATAAATTTCCCATTCCTATCATTAATGAATTATTGGATGAATTGCATAGATCAATTTACTTCACCAAGTTGGATCTTCATTTAGGATATCACCAAATCAGAATGAAGACTGAAGACATTCCAACAACAACATTTAGAACTCATGAGGGTCATTATGAATTTTTGGTGATCTAAAAATGGATCCTGGATAAACCTCTAAGTCTAAAAGACTTCATGTAAGCGGTAAAAGGTGCCAAATGGCACAAATCCTTTGTAAATCAGAGGAAAATCAAAATCGTAGGATTCTCCTAAAAATAGTCTCATTGCAGATATCTCCTCATTCTAAATCCAATGTAACTTGAATGGGCGAAAATGGACTCCAGATGAAGGAGTTATTGTAAAATGAAAATTACCCAATGTCCTTAGAAAAGGAGGCAATTTCATTAAATTTTGATTTTAGTATAGGCTCACGGGCCAATCCACATCTGACACATGGTAGGTCGAGATTGGGCCATGTGGCCCTATTTGATTGGTCAAAGAGGAAATCACATCTTAATTAGTTGAAAGGGAAGGACCTTGGGCCATCAACGATTACGATAAGCGATTGCTGCTTTATCGCATCACATAGATCCATGGGAGAAGGACCAGTGCCCCGAGGCCTTAAGATGTGTGATGGGACGATTGTGATGAGTGCATTACAACTGTTAGATCGGAAAAGGGAAGCAACGGTCAAGATCTGATCGCTGATCGGCGATTGGGCGATCGGAGGAGCAGAGCCACAAACCCATGCTGATGTGATACTGTGATCGCCGATATCGACAGATCGCAATCGGCAAACACAATGGAGCGGGGATATATATATATATATATATATATATATATATATATATATATATATATATATATATATATATGGATGATCCAATGGATCGGACCCGATAATATTATAAGCCATATTGTATGGATCTTGAGATCTGTCAAACACCCCTTTTTAATGTATTTTCATAGTTTCGTTTGTTAAATGAAATGCGAAGGAGCAAGCCAATTGCGATATGCAATGACGATGCCCAGGTGGACCTGATGGCGCTATAAAGCGGGATTATGAATGTTTGAAGTTTGATACATTGTTTTTTATGCGGATTTTCCCATGTTTTCACAGTGTTCTCTGTGTAAACAGAGAACGACTGTTACTAAGGATTCACGCGCTAATTGCCCTCATCCGTTGTAGAAACAGGTGGTCACCTCCCCTGACTGTGTTATGCCATGATTATTAAACACCAAAGAAGGGATTCGAGCAGACTGTGGTAGGAAGACAGAGAGCCCGACAGGGAAAACCAATAGGCAACGCGATTTGGCTTTTAAGCTGTGAATGTCAAAGACACAGGGTTGTTGGGTTGTTGAATGGTGGCCAAGTTATTGTTTGTTGTTGAATGCTAAAAGTAGTAGCAGCAGAGAGCCAAGAGAGAAGAGCGATAGAGAGCCAAAGAGCTACTACGCAGAGCTACTAAATTGTTGACGGTGGTCGAGTTGCTGAAGCCAAGCACAAGCGAGCAGCACTGAGACAGAGCAGAAGCAAAAGAGCAGCCTACGGGGTCACTTGGAAGCCAAGTGAAAAGCCAAGGGGACTATTTTTTTGATAGATAGCTGAAGAAGACAGAGCTGAGGAGCTAAGAGCCAAAGAGTCAGAGCCAAGATCCAGAACCAAGAGCCAAAGAACCAGAGTTAGAGCCAAGAGCCAGAACCAAGAGTCCGAGAGCCAAGAGCTAGAGCTTCAAGAACTGAAGGGATAAAATGGTGTCTAAACCCACTATTTATGTGTAGAACGGTAGAGTTGAGCCAAAGAACTTGTAAAAGACTTACATCATAATCCCAGATAGCCTAGTTGAATTAACTAGAGCTCACGAAGACGTAGCCCAAGGGTTGTGGGTGAACTCCAAATTAATGTTGTTGTTTATGTGTCTACTTTATTTCTGCATTATCTCTGCTACTTTATTTACTGTTTTATATATATATATATATATATATACATATATATACATATATATACATATATATATATATATATATATATATAATATATATATAGATATAGATATCAGTTTCAGCACATTAATTTACAACACTCAACAGTCAAAAACAAATACAAGCATACACCCATATTTTCAAGAATTTCTTAATTCCACATTGGTTAATCATTAAAGGCTTGGGAAAATTCATGCTTTGGAAGTGGGAGAGGTTCTTGTAAGCTAGACAAGAATCCTAAGAGCCCCATTTTTAGATCAAGTGGTATCAAAGCTTAAGATTGATTAACCACACCTTCAAGGAAGGATTATATCAAAATGCTTGATTGACAGAGCAAAGACTACCTGTCTGAAAGGTGTTTGAACAGCAAGAGGCTGATTGTATGCTTGTTTTCAAACTGACTATTTGTTGAGTTTGCATAGGTAAAGGGGAAGCTATTGATAGCTCAGTCCATGAAGGACAAGAAGGAGAAACGCTGAAGGCATTCTTCCATCCCAAAGGACCTCAAGGCAATCCAAAGCACAAGATGTTTGATGCAAAAGATTGCTTAAATAAGCTCTTTATTTATCTTGTTGAAGTTTTTTTGTTCATTGGCATAATGACAACTTCTACAAGTGGGTCCTAAAATTCTTCTCTCTTCACGATACTCTTTGATGAAGACATGAAACAAGAATTGTCCACCACGATGGATATGGTGAGATAAATGTATGAGGATGGAAGGAAGAGCAACATGCTTAGAAGGCGGTTGAATTCCATGAAAGAAGAGAAGCAGTTGCTTGTTGACAAATTGTAGGATGAGAGGCAACTTCATATTGCAAATATGAACCTAAAAGGGATGCATGAGTTGGAAACACAGCTCTTTGTTGCCCAAGAAGCCTTAGTCAAGTACCAGCTTGAAGAACAAGTAAGCCATTCCAGTTTGTCTTCAAATTCTTCTGAGAATGCTTGTATTGGTTCTTTTGAGAAACATACTAAAGGCATAGGTTCCAAGCTAATGTCCAAGATGGGCTATGAAGGAAAGGGCTTGGGAAAGCATGCACAAGGTATTGTTGAACCAATAATGATTGAGGAAAGACCTAAATATTTGGGTCTTGGCTATGGACTATCTTATGGAGAGAATTCCAAAGCTGCCATGAAAGCCATTGAAACATTCCCAAGAAGGAGTTTCATTTCATGTCCTGTACCTTAGAAGTGCGAAGGTTGTATCCGAGAGGAATACAATAGCTCGAAACATCAATTGCAGGATGCAGGTGTTCAGAAGCACACACTTGAACTAGAGAGTTGGGGAGACTCTAACAACCTTGAAGAGTTTGATAGTGTTCCAAAGGGAGCCACTTCTTCATTTGCTTCACCTCCTCATGAAGGCAGTAAAGGTGAAAGAGGTGGGTATAAACTTGGTTCTAATTATATTCCTTTTGATTTTGCAAAGCATGATAAATTTCCACATAAGTATGGGGAAAGAGTTGCATGTTCCTTTTGTGGTTTGGATAACCATGATGTTTCTAGATGTTGGAAGAGAATGGCCACATACAGGAAGCAGAAGAAGGAAAAGAAGCAAGAAGCCAAAGGTCCATTAGACAAGGAAAATCATGCTATCAAGAGGATGCACATGTAGTGCACTTACTTCCATAAGCAAGGACATCTTGCTGCAAAGTGTTGGACACTGAATCCAACAATGCTTCCACCAAAGCTGAAGAAAGTGGAAAGAGAAGATGGCAGAAATGGAAGTGAAGATTCCATGAATGATGTGTCTCAAAATTATTCACATGTTGATGTTGATGTGTAGGCAAGGGTAGTACCTTTGAAAGGGATTGGTAAGGAACAATTAGAGTTCTTATCCTATTAATATTGCATGTCTATTGATGCATCTACATTATATTTCATTTCAGCTTCGAAAGTATAGTGTGCTTAAGTGAAAGTTGAAGGATGAAATGCATGCATGAGAATGAGATGCATGAACATATGGATGTTGATGATTTCCTTGTTTTTGAACATGCATGTGATGCCATGTTTACTTGAAAGAAGTTAACTTGGTCTCCAAATGGAGATAATGATGAAAGTTTCATCTTTTGGAAAAAGAGTCCTAATGGTCTTTTTCTACATGCGTGACTTGAAGGGTCATTTGTTTAAAGGCATGTTTTGTGGGCTTGTTGTCTAGTCCATCATTTGTATGTAGATTTAAGGCATGGAGGTGTTTACAAGATGTGAAATCTATTTATTTTGTTGAAGCAGGAGTTAGTCCATCTAGTTGTTATCTGTATGCTTGTTGTTATTAACAGTTGTTGTTGGCAGCTTGTCAAATAGGTACAAATGAAAGTTTTGTGGAGCACATGTACTTCACATTTGTTGAGCCACCTTGGATCAATGATCAAGGCAAAGAATCTCAAACTACCTTCTATGACCATTTTACTAGAAGTTCTGCAGGAAGGAAAGGAGGAAGACAGTTTTTCTCAAGAAGACCAGCACATCCAAAGAAGAGAAGTGGTTAGAAACTTTGGTTCAGAGGTACTATGCAAAGGCAAGTGTAGGGAGGTTGAAAGAAGAGAGTGGGTCACTCTCATTTACTATTCAGATTAGTATATCATTCTTTTGGAGACCAAAAGTTCTTTTAGTGGGAAGGCGTGATCCAAAAATGGATCCTGGATAAACCTCTAAGTCTAAAAGACTTCATGTAAGAGGTAAAAGGTGCCAAATGGCACAAATCCTTTGTAAATTGAAGGAAAATCAAAATCGTAGGCTGCTCCTAGAAATAGTCTCATTGCAGAAATCTCCTCATTCTGAATCCAATGCAACTTGAAAGGTAGAAAATGGAATCCAGTTGAAGGAGTTATTGTAAAATGAAAATTGCCCAATGTCCTTAAAAAAGGAGGCAATTTCATTAAATTTTGAACTATATTGAAAATTTTGATTTTAGTATAGGCTCACAGGCTAATCCACAGCTGACACATGGCAGGTCGAGATTGGGCCATGTGGCCCTGTTTGATTGGTCAAATAGGAAATTGCATCTCAATTAGTTCAAAGGGAAGGACCTTGGGCCATCAACGATTGCGATAAGTGATTGTCGCTTTATCGCATCGCACAAATCCATGGGAGAAGGACCAGTGCCCCGAGGCCTTAATATGTACAATGGGCCGACCGTAATGAGCACATTATAGCCATTAGATCGGAAAAGGGAAGCAATGGTCAAGATCTAATCGTTGATCGGCGATGGGGCGATCGGAGGAGCAGAGCCACAGACCCATGTTGATACGATACTGCGATTGCCGATATCAATGGATCGCAATCGACGAACACAACGGAGCGGGGATATATGTATATATATATATATATATATATATATATATATATATATATATATATATATATATATATATATATATATATATACAGGCGATCCGATGGACCAGACCCGATAACATTATAAGCCATATTGTATGGATCTTGAGATCTGTCAAACACCCCTTTTTAATGTATTTTCAAAATTTTGTTTGTTAAATGAAATTCGAAGGAGCAGGCCAATTGCGATATGAAATGGCGATCCCCAGGCGGACCCGATGGCGCTATAAAACGGGATTATCAATGTTTGAAGTTTGATACATTTTGTTTTATGCGGATTTTCTCATGTTTTCACAGTGTTCTCTGTGTAAACAGAGAACGACTATTACTAAGGATTCATGTGCTAATTGCCCTCATTCATTGCAGAAACAAGTGGTTGCCTACCCTGAGTGCGTTATTCCATGATTATTGAACACTAAAGAAGGGATTCGAGCAGACTATGGCAAGAAGACAGAGAGCTCGAAAGGGAAAACCAACAGGAAGCACGATTTGGATTTTAAGTCGTGAACGTCAAAGACATAGGGCTACTGGGTTGTTGAACGGTAGCCAAGTTATTGTTTGTTGCTGAATGCTGAAAGTAGTAGCAGTAGAGAGCCGAGAGAGTAGAGTGATAGAGAGCCAAAGAGCTACTGTACAGAGCTGCTAAATTTTTGATGGTGGACGATTTGCTGAAGCTGAGCATAAGCGGGTAGCGCTGAGACAGAGCAGAAGCAAAAGAGCAGCCTACGTGGTCACTTGGAAGCCAAGTGAAAAGCCAAGAGGATTGTTTTTCTGATAGAGAGCAGAAGAAGCCAGAGCTGAGGATCCAAGAGCCAAAGAGTTAGAGCCAAGAGCCAAAACCAAGAGCCAAAGAGGTAGAGTCAAAGCCAAGAGCCAGAACCAAGAGCCAGAGAGCCAAGAGCCAGAACTCCAAGAGCTGAAGGGATAAAATGGTGTCTGAACCCACTGTTTATGTGTAGAACTGAAGGAGTTGAGCCAAAAATCTTGTAAAAGTCTTACATCATAATCCCAGAGAGCCTAGTTGAATTAACTAGAGCTCACGGAGACATAGCCAAAGAGTTGTGGGTGAACTCCAAATTAATATCGTTGTTTATGTGTCTACTTTATTTATGCATTATCTCTGCTATTTTATTTACTGTTATATGCATTTATATATCAATTTCAGCACATTAATTTATAACACTTAACAGTCAAAAACAAATACAAGCATACACCCATATTTTCAAGCATTTCTTAATTCCGCATTGGTTAATCATTAAAGATTTGGGAAAATTCAAGCTTTGGAAGTGGGAGAGGTTCTTGTAAGCTAGACAAGAAGCCTAAGAGCTCCATTTTCAGATCATTTGGTCATGCCTTTTGGCCTTACTAATGCACCTTCTACATTTCAAGGTTTGATGAATTCCATTTTCAAACCCTTGCTTAGAAAATTTGTGTTAGTATTTTTTGATGATATACTAATCTACAACAAGTCTTGGAAGGATCATGTCCAACATGTTGACATGGTGCTCAAACTATTGGAGGAGAAACAATTATATGCAAAAATCTCCAAATGTTTCTTTGGAGTACAAGAGGTGGAATATCTGGGTCATGATGTATCTCATGAAGGTGTTAAGGTAGACCCTAGAAAAATTAAAACCATTAAGGAATGGAAAATCCCCACATCCATAAAGCATATACGAGGATTTCTCGAGTTGACAGTGTATTATAACAATTTTGTTAAGAATAATGGGAGAATGGCAGCACCTCTAACAACATTATTGAAGAAAGATGCATTTTCATGGACTTCAGAAGCAACAAAGGCCTTTGAACATCTTAAAGAGGCAATGCGCCAAGCACCAGTCTTAGTTGCACAGGATTTCACAAAAAACTTTATTGTGGAATGTGATGCCTCGGGAAATGGAATTGGTGCTATTTTAATGCAAGAAGAAAGACACATTACTTTTGAAAGTCATCCAATCAAAGGAAAGTATTTACACAAAGCTATTTATGAGAAGGAAATGTTGGAAATACTACATGCACTTAAGAAATGGTGACCCTATGTTGGGCCTCAAAATGGTCCCTATTTTCACTCCATTATTCACCAATATCTTCACATTTTACCTTCATGTCACCTCCATTCCACCTCCACACCATTCCATTTACCTCATTATTGGGTTATAACTATGCTTTTCCAAAGTTTATTAATTCTTAACATTTTAAAGTGAATTTATGGCTAAACTTTGGAAAATAATATGCTTATACTTATACCTAACAATTAGAATGAGTTTGTTGACATGTGTAGGTACAAAGGAAGCTTCCAGGACATCTTTATGTGGCCTTGAATGATCAAATTCGAATTTGATAAGATAAGCCTCATGGAAAAGATCATGGAGAAAATCATGGACCTTGTGGAGGAGATCATGGAGGATAGGGTTATGTGTCTAGATGGTTGAGAAATGTATGGAACTAAAAGAGAGATTAGTGGATCATCATTATGAGTTTGTTATCTCATCCTATTGTATAAATAGGAGTACCTCCTCCATTCCAAGGGGAGGACTCTTAGAGCATTGTATCCAACTGATGATGGAATAGAATAAAGCTTCATTTTACATATATTTCCATTATGTAGTTTTAGATTTAATTTTCCTTAATGTAGTATATGGAATAATTTGTCTTGTTCTTAATAGAATTGAACTCACTCTAAAAGGATGAGAGAAACATTTTATTTCATATTAGATCTTATTTCATTTACTTGTTTAGATGTTTGAGGATTTGTTTGTGATTGATGAATGAGTTTTAAATTAGAATCTAATCAACATATGAGAGGACAACTAGGGGTCTAAGTTAGGCTCTCTCTCTCTATTTGATTTGCATGATAATTGAAATTCATTCTTTTGCTTTTATGTTTCAAGTATCATATGAGGAGATACCAAGAGTCTAAGTTAGGCTCTCTCTCCATTGATTTATATGGTAATTGAAATTCATTCTTTTGTGTTTATGTTTCAAGTTATTTCATTTCTTATGCTTGTGAATGAATCTTAGTTTAGTTTGGACTAGTACATGAGAGGACAATCAAGAGACTAAGCTAGTCTCTCTCTCTACTTGAATCTGAACAACAATTAAGTTCATTCTCTTGTCTTCATTTCAAGTTTTTTTAGTTTTATGTAATCAATGATTTCTCTATGATACTGTAGGGAAGGACAACCAGGACCTCCTTAGTTAGGAGCCCCTTCCCTTGCATATTATATTGAATCATAAATAATTTAGCTAGCCATAGAGTTAGTTGCCTACTCTTGCATATATATTGCTGGCACCATCACAAGCTTACGAGTTTCCCCGGCAACGGCGCCGAGGCTATCACTGATCCTATATCTGCAAAATTCGCTTCCGTTCATCATGTTTCACAAGCCATCAAGTCTCTTAGATGTAAGCGCCAACTTCAAGATACTGAATTGAAGATGGAAGATGGCAATAAAACAATGGGAAAATCTCGTCATGCTCATCAAATTCCTGTCTGTATCTGTGGTGATATTGACTGTATTGAAGTGTGTGACATACGAGAGTGGTTAGTAGGATATAGAATGGATCGAAAACTTTGGCAACTTGTTCTATTGTTAGGAGAATCTTATCTGGCACTTGGACAGGCTTATAAAGATGATGGGCAACTGCATCGATCCCTAAAGGTTGTGGATTTAGCATGCTCAGTATATGGGTCTATGCCTGCATGTTTAGAGGAAGTTGAGCATGTCTCAGCTGTGGAGAAAAGCAGTTCAAGACTCTGCAGTTCATCCCATGCCCAAGTCAAGCCAAGAAATCAAAGAAACGATTCCTTCCAGAGTGTTGGTCCAGAGGTGTTTGAAATTCATAATGAAAATGAGACTACACATGGTCAGTTTGGGGTGAAAAGGTGTATTCTGGGGTCAGGTGTGGATCCTTGTTGGGGACATCTATGTTGAATACCAGAGACTACAAGGTGAAGAATTACCAGCTGGTGAAGAAGCAAGAGGTTCAAGACATGAATTAAAAATGGCTTCAGAAGTTGTAAAAGAAGTCCTTGCTATATGTGCAGTGCTTGCAACTTGTTTCTTTGTGCGAAGGAATCGATTGAGACATGTTGGACATCGTTCACGTGTTCGTGAATTTCATGGTATGAGTGGTCGATTGGTAAAAACATTACCTAGTATGATATTCAGTTCAGTGGTGGATGACAACTGCGCATCCGAGACATGTGCAATATGTCTTGAAGACTATAAAGCTAGGGAGAAATTGTGTATCCTCCCATGCCACCATAAATTCCATTTGCTCTGCATAGACTCCTGGCTTACAATGTGGCGGACATTTTGTCCAGTATGCAAGCGTGATGTGAGGATAAGCACTGAACCTCCAGCCTCAGAAAATACCTCTCTCTTATCTTCATCCTTGTCAGTTCCTGCTCCGCTTTTGTCAGTTGGTGCATCATCTCAGTCATCTCTAATAGGGTCTCTAGCCAGTTTTGACCGATTTCTGGATCCAAACCTCGAGGATTTGCATAATTGAATTCTATGCCGCCTATCCAGAATGCAGAAGTCGATCTTGGCTTTCTCGGTTGCGTAGGGATCCTCCTGGATCCAGGGCACAAATGAAGACGATCTCCACAAATGAAGACAATCATTTCCATTATTCTTGCCGGCGGTTGTCAGTTCTATGGTTTGGCTTAAGGTTTGTTGTTTTTTTAATTAGTTTTTTTATTTATTATTTACAACTAAAAAAATTCTAAAAAAATCCACATAAATAATAAATTAAAAACAATGTTTTTAATTTGTTATTTAAATAAAAATAAAAAAATTGTGTGTCGTTTTTAATTTGATATTTGAATAAAAATAAAAAAAATTATTTTGTAGTGTTGTTTTTTATTTAAATAAAAATAAAAAATATTTTGTGTAATATTTTGGAAAATAAAAAAAAATCAAAACCACACAAAATAATTTTTGTTTTTATTTAAAATAAAAAATTTTCCTTATTTTTATATTTAATTAAAAAAAAAAAACAACTAACTTCATTTTAGTAAATAAAATTTTGTTGATTTTATAATTTAAAGAAAAAACAAAAAACAAAAACATTTCAACTTAAATAATAAATTAAAAAAAAAAATTATGTTTTTTAATTTGTTATTTAAAAAAAAAAAAAAAAAATTAGTTTTTCATTTATTTGAATATTTTCTTTTTAAAAAAATTTGTTGTTTAACAAAAATAAATAAAAATTAAAAAAAATAAAAAACAAAAATTCACACAGATTTGAAAATAAAAAAATAGGATACTTGGAAACACATTTCGAAAACCGATTGGAGGATTCTTACTTTAAGTTGGTATCACATCTTTCTGTTGTATGCTTTACGATGCACTAATATGCAGGACACAACAGATAATTCAAATGACCATCTTTTCGCGAAGTACATTTCATGAGTATCTGACACAAACAGGGAGTATTATTTTACATGGTTGTTTTTAAGAATGGATTGAAATTGATATCATGAATTCAGTTACTTTCAACGCTTTGATTTTTCCTAAATCTGTTTTATTTGGTATGAAATTTTTGCGTAAGAATCATGAAGGACCTGCGCAATTCTTCTTGAACAAACTTATGTTTTCTTTCTGCCAAGTTTTTTTCACAGGTTACAGGATAACAAAGTGATCATTCAGGAGATTACATTGTGACGTCCATTAGTCTTCCAAAGACTAAATTCATGAAAAATTCTGAAGACAAATCCATCTCGACAACCACTACCTTCCATCTCCCTTTCTGAAAAAGATTTTGAATTCCACCACTCGTGCATCCATAAAGTGTGACACTTCCATATCCATTTTTCACAGCAAGAGTTCTTATTCATCCACCATGCATTTTCCTTACATCCATCCATTTTCTTTGTCATTATCATTCCCCTTCATTTCCGCCAATAAAACCCTGCTTGAGTCAAAGTCCTAGAGTCTAAGTATCATTGAAAGAACACCTAGAGGCTTGCATGCCTTAACGGCAAGTACTCTTGCCAATGAACAATGGGAGTACATTAATATCCCTTGTTCGTTGGATCTTGTAGGTGACTCGACTACGACAAATTTATTCGTACCTACAAAGATGTATTAAGGCATCCTGACTCCCATTGGAATCAATGTTGGGAGCTCTTGTGTTGGCTAGGGGCATTCATTAACGGCCACTAAGTCAACAACTTCTTACTATGTTCGACATCGACACATTTAATCACATAGTAAGATTTGTGCCATCGAGCGTTGAAGACTTGAAGACCCATATTCTGTAGCAGATGAAGACTTGAAGACCCAAGTTCTTTTCATTATTTCTCAGTTTGTCATCACTTGAGGACAAGTCAATCCATAAGGCTGGGAGGGAAATGTAACTTATATATTTTGTATACCTTCCAAGCCTTATAGATTTTCAGCCATATTTAGCAGACTCATCGGATTCATCATCCAGTAGCAGAGGATCCAGCAACAGATACAACTTTCAGCCATGTTCAGCAGACTCCTCAGATTCATCATCTAGTAGCAGAGGATTCAGCAGCTGATACGACAATACAGATCCATCTTTCATCCACAACTTGAAGAAGAAGCTTCAGAGCAGAATTGTGGCAGTTGAACATGCATGATTCATCCACCATTTTCACAACCAAGTAAGGAGGACTATGAACGACATTTTTGCAGCCACACGTGCACAACTCTCATCCATTTTTGGAAGGGTAAGTTAAGGTATGATATTTTCTAACTTTTAACCATTAAATTCCTTGAAAAGTTAGAATAATAATTTTTGGAAAAACTTCACTTCCTTTCCCCTTCTTTTCCCCATTTCACATAACTGCCCAAACCATCCGTTTAAGGGGAAAGATACATTTACATATATGCTTTGTCACATTCATATTCACATTCATATATCACTACCCCATTTAACCCCACTTACCTTCAAACTATATTCACTATTACATGAGCATACAAATGGCTTTGTCAAAAGTATTTAAAAGTTAATTGGATGCCAATACAATCATGGTTGTTACACAAGAACCAACCATGATGCATTCCTACAAAAATACTCTGCAACAAAAATCACATTATCAATATGCAAAGATCATACATTGAATGCAACAAACAAAATATGGTTGAAACACAAGAACCGACCAAGTTGTAATTCATCAAAATAACGCTTTGCAAAAGTTATGTAAATGATATCATGCAGAGTTTAAGCCAAAGCTCAAGTACCAAAAAGTAATGTAATAGATTGCATGAGGACATGCAATATCTTCAGTTTAGGGCAGATGTTGGGCCTCAAAATGGTCCCTATTTTCACTCCATTATTCACCAATATCTTCACATTTTACCTTCATGTCACCTCCATTCCACCTCCACATCATTCCATTTACCTCATTATTGGGTTATAACTATGCTTTTCCAAAGTTTATTAATTCTTAACATTTTTAAGTGAATTTATGGCTAAACTTTAGAAAATAATATGCTTATACTTATACCTAACAATTAGAATGAGTTTGTTGACATGTGTAGGTACAAAGGAAGCTTCCAGGACATCTTTATGTGGCCTTGAATGATCAAATTCGAATTTGATAAGATAAGCCTCATGGAAAAGATCATGGAGAAAATCATGGACCTCGTGGAGGAGATCATGGAGGATAGGGTTATGTGTCTAGATGGTTGAGAAATGTATGGAACTAAAAGAGAGATTAGTGGATCATCATTATGAGTTTGTTATCTCATCCTATTGTATAAATAGGAGTACCTCCTCCATTCCAAGGGGAGGACTCTTAGAGCATTGTATCCAACTGATGATGGAATAGAATAAAGCTTCATTTTACATATATTTCCATTATGTAGTTTTAGATTTAATTTTCCTTAATGTAGTATATGGAATAATTTGTCTTGTTCTTAAGAGAATTGAGCTCACTCTAAAAGGATGAGAGAAACATTTTATTTCATATTAGATCTTATTTCATTTACTTGTTTAGATGTTTGAGGATTTGTTTGTGATTGATGAATGAGTTTTAAATTAGAATCTAATCAGCATATGAGAGGACAACTAGGGGTCTAAGTTAGGCTCTCTCTCTCTATTTGATTTGCATGATAATTGAAATTCATTCTTTTGCTTTTATGTTTCAAGTATCATATGAGGAGATACCAAGAGTCTAAGTTAGGCTCTCTCTCCATTGATTTATATGGTAATTGAAATTCATTCTTTTGTGTTTATGTTTCAAGTTATTTCATTTCTTATGCTTGTGAATGAATCTTAGTTTAGTTTGGACTAGTACATGAGAGGACAATAAAGAGAATAAGTTAGTCTCTCTCTCTACTTGAATCTGAACAACAATTAAGTTCATTCTCTTGTCTTCATTTCAAGTTTTTTTAGTTTTATGTAATCAATGATTTCTCTATGATACTGTAGGGAAGGACAACCAGGACCTCCTTAGTTAGGAGCCTCTTCCCTTGCATATTATATTGAATCATAAATAATTTAGCTAGCCATAGAGTTAGTTGCCTACTCTTGCATATATATTGCTGGCACCATCACAAGCTTACGAGTTTCCCTGGTCGATAATTTATGCAGCAATTTAAGCCCAATAAATTGCCCAACACCCTACCTAATGGGAAGACACTTCAAGGTAAAACCAGATCAATTTTAGTCTTAAATACTTTTTAGAACAAATATTATCTTCAGAAGAGCAGCAAAAATGGGTCACAAAGATGTTGGGTTATGACTTTGAAATCATCTACAAAAAAGGGAAGCAAAATGTTGTGGCAGATGCACTCTCAAGAAAGGATGGGGATGTGGAAGCATTTCTTTGCGCCATTTCTATTATCCAACCATATTGGATAAACGAAGCATGGGATGAATGGAAGAATGATGAGGAAGTTTGGGCACTCATTCAAAATATACAACAAGATCCCAGTACATCTAATACATTTAGCTGCAAAAATGCTTCATTATGGTACAAGGATCAGTTATACCTGTGTAAGAATTCCCAACTCAGACAAAGATTCTTAGGGAATTGGAAACCTCTCCCTTAGGAGGGCACTCAGGATTTCTAAAAACCTACCACAAGGTTAAGAAGGATTTTTTTTGGGATGGCTTTAAATCGGATATTCAAAATTTTGTGGTGAAATGTTTGGTTTGCCAACAAAATAAATTTGAAACAATTAAGACCCCAGGTCTATTACAACCTTTATCCATTCCAAGCCAACATTGGGAGGAGGTTTCAATGGATTTTATCACAATTTTACCCAAGTCCGAAGGAAAGAGTGTTATCATGGTGGTAGTTGAAAAACTTACCAAGTATGCACACTTTTGTGCATTATCTCATCCAATTAAAGTGAGTATAGTTTCTACTGCATTTATGGAAACAATTCAAAAGCTACATGGAAACCCAAAGATTATTGTAAGCAACAGAGATCCCATTTTCACTAGAAATTTTTGGACAAAATTATTTTCTTGTCTTGGTACTCAGTTAGCTCATAGCTCATCTTATCATCCTCAATCTGATGGGAAAACTGAGATAGTAAACAAATGTTTGGAAGGATATCTTCGTTGCTTTTTATCTGATAAACAGACACAATAGGTCAAATGGTTGCCTCTGGCTGATTGGTGGTATAACACTTCCTTCCATACTGCAACAAAAATGACCCCATTTATGTTACTTTATGGATATCATCCACCATCCATCACATCATATTTAAGAGAAAATTCTAAGGTTAAAGCAGTGGAAGATCACATCAAGCATCAACAACAAGTTCTCCAACTCTTAAAGGATAACCTCACCCTGGCGCAAAATAGAATGAAACAACAGGCAGATCAAAATCACATCGAAAGAAGTTTTGATGTAAGTGATTGGGTATTCCTATGGTTACAAACATATAAACAAATGTCCCTCAAGCAAGCTAATAAGGATAATAAATTATCACAAAATTATTATGCTCTATACAAAGTGTTGCAAAATATATGTACTATGGCATACAAATTGGAGCTTCTTGCAACTTCCTAAGTGCACCCAATTTTCCATGTTTCATGCTGAAAGAAGGTTATAGGTGACAAGCTTCCAGTTCAAACAATATTGCAAGAACTTGATGAACAAGGAAAAATCATATTGGAACCTAAGGCAGTCAAAGAAACAAGAACTTGACAGCTACAAAATCGATCAATTTCAGAGTATCTCATCAAGTGGAAGAACTTACCCATTGAAGATTCCACATGGGAGGATGAGAATTATGCAAAAGCACCAAAAACTACTCAAGCATTGAAGACACCACTTTTTTGAAGGATAGGGGCATGTTAGATCCCTATAATACTAGTGATTCCCCTTTACTATTGTCTTTGTATCCCTTATTGTTATTGTTGTGCCCCTATTGTCCCCATATTGTTATTATTGTGCCTCATAGAATCCCACTATTGTTCTTTTTGTGACCTTATATTATTATTGTTAGGTCGACTTTGATTATATTGTGACCCCTTAGACTGTTGTATATAGAAACGAGGTTTTGTCATTTGTATCATCCAAGAATTGTTCATTTGTGTAATGTAAAGTAGGTTGCCCCCTCGAAAAGGCTTATTTCTAAGGCATTGATCTATCTTTTCTATATTTCTGTGAGTTAGTTTCATAACAAGCTGGCAACGCTATCTTTGGATATCAGTTGCAATGGTGGATCAACCTATCTACCAGCACAAGTGTTATCTTTGAATTATATTGCATCTCAAGAAACCTCTATGCATTTACAAGTAGACGGATGTTGTAATCTTAAGCACTTTCAGTTGATTAATGAAATGTATTAGTGATTACGGGCTGCGAAAGCCACTGCTAGGAGATATACGATATTTTTGAGCTATAACAGTAGACCTCTATAATGATCATTTTGATTAATACAATTTTTGATCTTTTGAGTATTTTATAGATCTCGATCTTGCCACAGTCGTGATCAAGGAATTGGGCCCACTCTCTTGACCAAGCGTTGTTGGATTAGATGTGTGCATAGGTTTATTTTATGTTGTGTTATCACTTTGTTGTGCAATGATTTCAGTGTGTTGTTGTGAGTCTTAACTTGTTGTTACTCTTATTTGTTGTTACAGTTATAACTTATTGCTACACATTGTTATGTTATGATTAAATTTTCAATGTCGGGTAGGGAAACTGTGGCCTGCATATACCTTGCATGATAGCCTTGAAATAACGAGTCGAGCCCCGGGTTGACAATTAATGTGGAATTGGGTGAATTGCATGATTCATATTTGAAGGCCAACATTTTGGCGTCATTGTAGTGGAGGCCATCGAAGGCATGAAAGTACGACCAATATTGATCATAGGACCACTCTCTCGTCATGGGGAGGAAATTTTTTCACCCTGCTCTAGGTCTTGAGCATTAGATTGTTTTTTTATTTCATAGGAACTACCCTCTTGTCCTGAGCTTGGAATTTTGTGGTTTTTTTTCTTTCCTTATTTTGCTTTCTTTTTAGGGGCCATTCTCTCGTCCTAGGGAGGTAATTTTTCACCCTACTCCAGGTCCTGAGATTTCAATTTTCTTGAATGTTTTCCTTTTATTTTTTGATTGCATGAATAGAGATACAAATAAAAGGGGCAGAGGAAGATCCCCCAAAAGAGGAAGGAAAGATATAGGAAGAAATACCTATATCCAAGAAATCATTTCAAAAGCTAAATCAGGAGAGTCGTCATGAATGGTTGTCAGGGTGAGATATCATATGAGATCTAGAGGGCAATAAGTTTCACAAACATAACCTCCCCCAATAATAGAAGCACATTTCAGGTAAGAAGAAGTAGTAAGCAGAGGATCATGAGAACTAAACACTGTGAGTTCATAAGAAGAAGAAGACTTGAGGGAATTCACTGCACCATTTGATAGAGGGAATGATGTTAAACAGACTCAACCACGCATTATAGAACAACCAAAACCTATTGAGATTCCAAGTGAATATTGGAAGATATTCGTGGCTCCTACAACTTCTTCTATCAATTTCCCAATTGGAGATATCAGGGGTGATGCACCTATGTATCCTATTCCTCTGACAACATTACCTAACTTTCATGGTCTTTCTTCTGAAGATTCAAACACATTCTTGTTTGAATTCGACGTTGTCTGTCTCGGGTATGACTATATTTCTGATGCTCAGAAATTGAAGATTTTCCCCTCCACTTTGAAGGGAACAACTTTGAGATGGTTCATGGGTTTAGGAGGGAAATATATTACTACATGTGATCATATGAAGATGATTTTCCTCAAAAAGTATCAATACTAATGCAAATCCCGAGATGTTAAGGAAGAAATATTTAATATTATGCACAAAGAGGATGAGAACATGGAGTACTTTGTGGAATGTTTCTAATACAGTTTGTAGAGATCAGGCCATAATGATATGGATAAGGACATCTTGAAAATATATTTTCTTTAAGCACTAAGGGAGAAATATTTGGAAATCTTGAACATAGTAGGAAAGGGAGACATATTAAAGGAAGATTTTGACACCATTCATGAATTGAACATTAAGTTTTCACTGGAGCTGCGAGGTAGAGGCAGGGGATTTGAACCCTCAAGACATCCAGCGATGGAGTTACAAAATTAGAAATTAGAAACTTGTTGGAAAATTGAGGGTTGATATCTTGAGCACACTATCCTTGTATTTGGACGTTTTACAGGTGAAACAAAAGTAGATGGAAGCAGTGAAGGCCATGTCCATTTTTTGCCCTTAATGCAGAAAGAAGCACCCACTGAAGGAATTTCCACTGAATACTGTCAAGACCTATGTGATATGTGAACAAATCTATTCCACAAGAACTTGTGCATCTCTTCCTGGACTGAAGGCAGTTTTTTAGGGAGCAAATGAAGAAGTAGATCAGATGTACTTAATGGGATCAAGGAAACCATGGCAACAAAACATGAATCAAGGTATGCCTAAAGACCCTTCTCAGTATTTTAATAATTTGAATTTTGCGCCTCAATCTATACCTTTTTCACCTTCATGGTTGTGTTCTTGTCAATATCCAATGCCCTGGAAACCATGGTTCCCTTAGTTTGGTTCAACTCCTTCATGGTCCCTGAATTGTCATGGACCTCCTCCTTCAAGGCAGTTCTCCCAGCCTATGCCACAACAATAATTACAAATACCCTCTAATACCTCCACCATCAATCCTCCTCTTCATCCACAATTTCTTGTTCAATCCAACACAAATCCAAACAATATGGGGGCTCAATAGTTTGAGACACTGAACCTTTCCGCGTACAGTATTTCCACTGAAAATGTAATGAATTAAATCTTCATTCTAGTTGGGTGGTAAATACTCAGAATTCACCAATAATTGTTGAACATACTAATGATTAAGTCTCAGAAGAAGAACCTAGGAATTTTACTGGATCAACTCGAGATGAATCAACACAAGTTCCTATGGAACAACAACCCCCTTGTTAAACAATTATTTCTAGAGCATGTCAGACTGGTCCACCTTATCCTAAGGGACTGTCCTTGAGCAAACAGAGTCCTCGTCTTGAATTTGACATTTTAGGAGAATTGCAAAATTTATTTGTCAAAATCCCCTTACTTCAGGCTATGAAGGATGTACTGATTTATGCCAAAACAATCAAAGAATATTACTATAAGAAACCTGGAAGAAAACCAAGGGATCCACTCACTATTAATGTTATGGGAAAATTATTAGATATAATGTTGGGGAAGTCTATACCTGTTAAGTATGGAGATCTAGGGAACCTGATTCTTACAGTACGAATTAATGGGGTTGATATCCCAAATGTATTGGTAGACTTGGGGGCAGAAATTAATATTGGGTCTGTGAAACCTTAAACCAACTCCCAGTGTCATAGAATTGGAAGATAGGTCTACTATAAGACCGATAGGGAAGTTGGAAGATATAACTATTTCAGTAGACTCATGGTTATACCCGGTCAATCTTTTAGTATTATATACCCAATCCCCAGTTGATGAGCATCCTTTGATTTTAGGAAGACCTTGGCTTGTGACCGCGGACACTTACATTCGGTGTCGGTCAGGAAATATGGTAATATCTAATGGGGAAGTTACAAATAATCTTATTCTTTATCCCCCTGCAGAACCGAATTCATTAGATAAACCATGATTTACCTTAACATAAAAACCTCTACCTGCAAAAGGGATCAAACTTGAAAATGAAGAAGTTAGAACAATTCTTACTATTGTTGAGGCCCTTTGTTTTAAGAATGAAATGGAAGATGATGCCATTAGTACTTTTATCAGCAACCCCAAATTTGTTTCTGATTCAACCCGCCAGCTGCTAGCTATTAGAATTTATTATGAGTTGTAATGTTCAGAAAAACATTGAACTAGAGACTGAAGTTGAAAACGTTCCTATAATTGTACCCTGTAATAGTATTCCTGTAGAAATTGAACCAAGGAAGACATTGAATGTTAATCCTGACCTTTCACCTTCCCAGTCTGAATAATTAGTAAAATTCCTTTGGCAATAGAAATAAGCCTTCGCTTATGAATATACAGAAATTAAAGGGATCTCTGCTGATTTATGTACTCATCACATATACATTAAAGAAGAATATCGACCTATTAGGCAACCACAAAGAAGAATGAATCATGCTTTAAGGAACATTGTCAAATATGAATTACAGAAACTATTGGATGTGGGATTTATTTACCCAATATCAGATAGTCAATGGGTATCCCCACTATTCATTGTTCCAAAGAATAATGGAAATTGGTGGCTTTGTGTTGATTACAGGGAATTAAATAAAGCAACTCAGAAAGATCATTTCCCTTACCTTTTATTGACTAGGTCCTTGATACATTAGCTAGAAAGAAGTTATCCTTTCAGTATAGATTTAGTTGGTACAACCAGATCCAAATAGCTCCTAAGGATCAAGATAAAACTACCTTCACATTCCCTTTGGGAACCTTTGCATACCGAGTCCTCCCATTCGATCTCTGTGATGCACCTACTACCTTTCAACGGGAAATATTGGGGAATTTTTTTTATCTAGTCAATGATAGTGTTGAAATCTACATGGATGACTTCACCACATATGGGGATTCTTTTGAGGAAGGTATAGAAAACTTAGAGAAAGTACTTAAAAGATGTAAGAAAACACATGTTTCTCTTAGTACAATAAAATGTCATATGATGATGAAGGAAGGAATAGTGTTGGGACATCTTCTTTCAGTTGAGGGAATTTGGGTTGATCCTGTCAAGGTAGAGGTAATCTTAATTTTTCCAACACCTAATACACTAACACAGGTTCATAGTTTCATCGGTTATGATGGCTATTATAGACGTTCTATAGAAAAAAATTCTAAGATAGAATTTCCACTTTCAATTGTTACCTGAGGATGCAGAGTTTGTGTCGACAGATGAATGTGAAACAACCTTTGTGAAAATCAAAGAACTAGTTTTTAAAGTTATAATATTACGTGGTCTTGAATGGAAGCTCTCATTTCATATCTCTACAAATGCTTCTCACAAAATAGTAGGGGCAGTTGATGACCTACCAGGCCTATACTCCCCAATCAGTAGCCTTAAAACACTAATACTACACTACAAGTATTAAAAAAGAGGCTTCAACCCTTCCTATCCCTCATTTCTCTTATTAAAACTGCACTCATATCAGTTATACATAAACAAGGAATGATTGGTTTTCAAAATTTTTCACTATACAGAATACCTAAGCATGATTAAGAGAACATGAACTCCTAAAAGTTGATCAAAGACAATTCTGAACTAGCGCTACGCTTCTGCAATGCTAGTGCGACCCTTTTCTCACTTGCATGACCCATGGCATGACCTTTCTATCTCAGGCACAACCCTTCTATCTTGGCACGACCCACGACGCAACCTTTCTATTTCAGGTGTAATCCTTCTGTCTCAACGTGACCCTTCTTCTTTCTAGCATGACCCTTCTGCTTTCTGGTGTGACCTTTTTGTTTTCTGGTGCAAGCTTTCCTTTTTCCGCATGACCTTTTTGTTCCACTCTATAATTTGCAATCAAATCGATTCCACTTGACATGCATGGCATTTTCCCCTTCAACGCAGACTAATAGGATGATTTCCTTAAATATTCATCGTCTGCAATATAGATGCACTCTGAAATTATGATCACACTTTGAATGAGTCTCAACTGGACAATGCACAACTCATAATTCATGTATGTGTTGGTCTTGCTCTACATTAGATTGAGAAGGACGACTTTCTGATAGATGTACACACAGGTTCTCAGAGATGACTGGTCTCCAAAACGTTAACAGAAAAACCTCTATCACTGATCTGGTAATCTAACTTTTTGTTGACTGGAAAGAGGGTAAAAATGAGTATTCCCCCAATGCCTTTCAAGGTAGGCTCATATCTACAACAGACTCGAAATTTAGGCAGTAACTCAAATATATTCGATCGCTAGCACTTAACTCAATGATCTTCACTACCCTTGGTAATTGGATGTTAGATTCAATTACTATTTAACTCCCAAAGAGATTGAATTCTCAACTTGATTGCAAATACGGATTGTTGGAATTGAAAACCGTATGTATCGTAAGTTACCAGCTAACCACTCCTTTAGAAACAATTATTCTATTGACAAGATAAACCAAAGATATTTGTCGTACCATAAGCAAACAATTTTCCATCTATTAAATGAACTCAAATATACATCAAACCTGACCAGATATACAATGCAGGCATGCAGCCCTGGTCTCTTCTATTCATGCTCACTCCACACACACCTACTCTCTCCTCTTCTCTACATGCCCCTTAGGCTTACAATTATAGGAATAATTACATAGTTATGGATCATTCTAGTTCCTAGTTCTTCTCCATAGAACTCTAAACTAGTTCCTAAAATCTCTTAATGATCCCATTAGGATCTCAACAACAGTTCTATATCTAAATTATACCTTTATGAGCAATTATACCAAATCTCTCAATCTACTTTTAACTCAACTAATTCCTATTCTAGGATCTCCTAATCCCCAAGATTTTTATGAGATCTTCACAAGACTAACATCTCTCATATTATCACATAATTGAGAATATTTACATTTAAAACCTCACACACATATTTCTCACTCAAATTATTAAAAATATACAAAATTTCCTATTGAGAAATAAAATCAATCAGACCCCCAAGTCAACCAAATATACAATGATTTTCTTGAGCAGGATTCTCCTGCATCAGCAGTCTTGGGACAACAGGAGGACAAGAAACCATACGCGATTTATTATGTCACAATAATCTGACTCCGGCTGAACTGAACTATACGGCAACTGAAAAAGATTTTTTGGATATTATTTATGCTGTTAATATGTTTCGACATTACATTATAGGATATCCCACTTTTGTGCACACTATTCATACATCCGTCAGGTATCTGATGAATAAACCAATAACTCTTGGTCGAATTACGAGATGGTTATTATTAATTCAAGAATTTGATATTACCATTGTAGATAATACAGGGAAAGATAATGTAGTTTCATATTTCCTATCTAGGTTGGATACTAGTGATGAAGGTGCACCTGTAGAGGATATTTTTCCAAATGAACATATTTTTGCAATTTCTACTCACACTCTGTGGTATGTAGATATTCCTAACTATGTTTCTAGAGGAAAATTACCTCAACACTTACCATACAAAGAGCAGTGAAGGAGTATCCATCATAGTGCCCACTATTCATGGATAGAGGGATACCTCTTTTATATCGGACTTGATCAACAAATCCAGCATTGCATAGGTGAAGATGACATCTATGATGTCTTGAAAGCTACTCATGATGGCCCCTGTGTAGGGAATTTTGCAGATAAGAGGACAGGACATAAGGTGTTACAGATGGGGTAGTATTGGCCCTCTATTTTCCGTGATGCAAGGAAATATGTCCAAGGGTGTGATATTTTCCAACAAATGGGATAGCCTGGTCAGTTGGATGAGATGTCCTTATAGCCTAAACTAGTTCTTGAGCCCTTTGAGAAATGGGTTATCGATTTCGTTGGGCCATTTAATCCATCCTCACATCAGAAAGTCCACATTCTGCTCTGCACGGATTATGTGAAAAACTACTTAGAGGCCAAGGCTGGTATCAAAGAAACAGAACAGGTTGTCTCATATTTCTTATTCGAAGAAATTTTCACTCAGTATAGAGCTCCTAGAGAGATAGTTTTAAATCTAGGGGTGCAGTTCACATCACATCTGATAGTAGGACTTATGAAGAAGTATGGAATCAAGCACAAGGTGACATCTCCATATCATCCTCAGGCGAATGGTCAATTTGAGACTACAAATAAAGTGTTGGAGAATATCCTTATGAAAACTATAGAAAACCATCATCCAAACTGGGCTGAAAATCTTCCTGAGGCACTTTGGGCGTATAGAACAACATGGCATAACACAACAGGATTTTCACCATACGATCTTGTCTATAGGAAATCCCCTTTGTTTCTAGCGAAATTAAGACGCTCAGGACAACCCTTGAATTAGTTTTGGATCTTTCAGAAGCCCACAAACACTGACTAGGACAGTTAATTGAGTTGGATGAAATTCATTTGGTAGTTTTCCAGAACACTATTGCAATTCAGAAGAAGTGAACTAAATGGCATGATAAATTTATCAAGAAAAATTTGTTTCAAAGAGGAGATTTGGCGTTGATCTATGACTCTTGGTTCAAATATTTTAAAGGAAAACTTTGCTCTAGATGGATGGGACCATATGAAGTTGACACAGTGTTTGATAATGAGACTGTTAGACTCATAACAATTGATGAGGCACATACTCCCCTAATTGTAAATGGACATTGCCTCAGATTGTATCACTGTCCAATCGCCAAGGACTCCCTTATTAAACATCTCTTTGATAATTCTGGTTTTGAAATTGTTAGTATAGAGAATTCTTCCTCTACACCTCTTAAGTAAATATATATATATATATAGATAATAAAATGTTGTTACTACTCTATCATTATTTTTATTGCAGGTACTCCTCTAGTTTTGATACTCTACGAATGTTGATTTTGTTTAAGTACTTCACTAGCATTGTTATTCCATTGGTGTTGTGATTCCTCTGGGGTTGTTACTCTATGGATGTTGATTTCGCCTAAGTACTTCACTGGTTTTTTACTCCTCCGGTGTTGTTACTCTGTTTGTCACGATTTTGTCTAAGTACATTGGTGATGTTACTCCTCCAATGTTGTTACTTTGTTCATCGCGATTTTTTCCTAAGTACTTCACTAGTGTTGTTACTCCTCTAATGTTGTTACTCCATTTTTCACGATTTCGTCTAAGTACACTGGTGTTGTTACTCCTTCGGTGATGTTACTTCATTTTTTGTGATTTTCATCTAAGTACACTAGTGTTGTTACTCCTCCAGTGATGTTACTCTGTTCGTCATGATTTTGTCTAAGTACATTGGTGTTGTTACTCCTCCAGTGTTGTTACTCCGTTCGTCGAGATTTCGTCTAAGTACACTAGTGTTGTTACTCCTTCAGTGTTGTTACTCCTTCAGTGTTGTTACTCCTCTGGTGTTGTTACTCCTCCGGTGTTGTTACTCTGTCAAGTTAAGTCACCATGTATGTCCCCAACTGACTTTGTGGATTTGACTGGAATTTCACCTATGACATGACTAGACATGACATTGGACGGTCATCCCTTAGTTTGGGGGAGGTACTATATTAATGTAAATGTGTCATATTTAGTAGCAATAATGATTCATCATCATTGTTGTTGAACCTCGTGCCAACTCGTACATTCCATGTTGGCTTATTGGGGCCTGACCTAGGTTCGGAAGTGATTTAGCCAAGAAAATTCCGGTACTACTGGCCCTTTCGGCAACGCTTCGTGGAACGCAGACTGAGGTCTCACCTGAAGTAGTATGGGAGGGTGCTAGAACCAGGTTTCTACACCCTAGGGATGTCTAATATGTGGTGATTGGTATGCGGTCCTACCTTCGCACTCACTGTGCTACGCGCATGTGCGGGCACCTCACACCCTGTGATACTATCTTCGCGAAATTCTAGTCACAATGCGACCTGTGTTATTTACCTAGGTCTTCCTTAATTAGTCTCCATTAGCTGACTACTTAAATTAAATTCACATATAAGCATTCATACACGTAGTTATCAATTGAGCGTAGTAAATAACAGAGTAAAGTAATGCATAACATCAACGTACAGGTTCAATAATAGATGCACAAAATAAACTTCTCTTTATTAGCTTTCAAATCCAACTACAGACCCAACTCCACCCTGTGCACTCAGCTGCAAGGGTCTATGCACTCAGCTGCGAACTCTACTAGGCCTTTGTGCACTCAACTGCAGAGCCTCTTCCTACTACTATGACCCAATACACTGTTGGGTTGTGTTATATTCTTTCCATGACTAGCCCATGTAGCTAACCGAGGGGTTAGAGGGGGGGCGGAGTACCCCCTTCGTTGCGCCGATTGTGTAGCAGGGGGGGTCACAGGAGGTTTGAGGTGTACCCATAACCCCACTTTATGGGGTTTAGGGAAACACCCTAGAAAATTTTGGTTTTGGACCCTATGTTAGGTTGGGCAAACCCACCTATGGTTTTGTGCATGATTTTCGCACATGTTTTTTTGACACGATGGTTTTCGGTCCATGGTATTGGATGCTTTGGCATGTATAAATATGTATTATAACATTCAAAGGAACATAATTTAAAATCAAAATGGTAGTCCCGGTTTTGGGATCTAGGGGAAAATCTCTCTGTATATGTGTTTTATGTGTTATGCTCTCGCATTGTTTATTTTATGTGTTTTAGAATTCATATGCAGGTAATTTCTGTACAGTGTTAAAACCTACATTTGGTATCAGAGCATATTTGGCTTCAAGGGGATGCCCTTGTTGCTGAGGGGTTTTGCTTGGGCGTGTGGTAAATCCTGTTCAGTGGGAGATCTGCGAGATCGATTCTGGTGGTGAAAGAAGATGACGAGTAGTGGAAATATATAGATCGAGAAATTTAATGGTTCGAGTTTTGAGTTGTGGAAACTCAATATGGAGGATCTGTTGGTGGATAAAGATTAGTGGATCAAGGTAGATCCGGGTGCTAAACCAACGGGACTATCCGATGAAGAATGGAAGAAGTTGGATTGGAAGGCAAAGAGCACAATACGATTGTGTGTCTCAGATTTAGTATTGTTGAATGTATCAGAGGAAGCTACAGCAAAGCTTTGTGGGACAAGTTAGGGACTTTGTACCAATCTAAGTCTCTGGTGAATAAATTGTTCCTGCGGAAAAATTTGTATAACCTAAGGATGAAAGATGGAGACTCGATGACAGAGCATCTAAATGCATTTAATACTATGGTAAGTCAATTAGAATCTGTTGATATTAAAATTTCAGATGAAGATAACTACATCAGTTTGTTGTGTTCTCTACTAGATTCGTGGGCTAGTCTGGTTATTGCAATAGGTAGCAATGTAACTGCCTTATAGTTTGATGAAATAGTCTCAACCTTGCTGACGGACGAGATGAGACGGAAAAGTATGGAGAGCCAAAATGGTGATGCCTTGTCAATACAAGGACAGTCCCAGAACAAAAACAAAAATAAGTCATCGAGTGGGATATCTGAATCTAGAGGGAGATCTAAATCTCCAGGAAAACATGTAAAGGTGGTGTGCTGGAAATGTGGAAAGGAAGGGCACTACAAAAGGGACTATAAATCTAAAGCTCTTGATAAAGGAAAGGGATCTGATGATGCTCCTTCTGTAGAGGCAAAAACTACCTCAGATGAAGGTGGGGATGTGTACTTGGCTTCTTCAAGTACACATGTAGATCATGAGGCATGGTTGATTGACTCAGGTGCATCCTTTCACTTCATTCCCCATAGAGAGTGGTCCTCTAAGTATGAGAAATACGATGGTGGTGATGTCTTCTTAGGGGATGATAGGAAGGCTAGAATCATTGGTCGTAAAAAAGTAAAGTTGAAGTTGCAAGGTGGAAGCATTAGAACACTTCCGGGTGTTCTGCATATTCCTGCATTGGCCAAAAATTTGATTTTTGTAAGCAAGATGGATGATGCAAGTGTAAAAATAGTGTTCGAGAAGGATACCTACAAAATGGTTCGGGGAACACTGGTATTGATGTGAGAAGTTCAAATTGGAACTCTGTACAAGCTGCAAGGTAGCACTATTGTTGATGGGTGCAACAGTTCCATGGTTCTCGAAAGTGGAGCAAAAAATCTAGTGCTCTCTAGAGAGAAGACCATGCTGTCGCATCAAAGGCTTGGACATATTGGAGAGAAGGGCCTTAGAATACTTCATGGTAAAGGTATGGTAGAAGGTATGAGTAATAGCTCTCTGGATTTTGATTTCTATGAAATTTGTGTATACGGGAAGCAAAATCGTGTGAGTTTCCCCTCTGGTGGTAAGACGACGAAACATATATTAGAGCTTGTGCACAGTGATGTGTTTGGACTTGTGAAGGTTCCATCACTGTGTAAGTCTATGTACTATGTATCATTTATAGATGAATTCTCAAGGAATACATGGATATATTTCCTCAAGAAGAAATCTGAAGTCTTTGACAGGTTTAAAGAATTTAAGGCTCTAGTGGAAAACCAAACAGAGAAGAAGATAAAGGCGCTGAGGACAGATAATGGTGCTGAGTTTTGCAGTAAGGAATTTGAAGAATTCTGCAAGAAGTTTGGTGTAGCACGGCAAAAGACTACTCCATATACACCTCAGCAAAATGGAGTTGCAGAAAGAATGAACAAGAAGTTAATGGAAAGGGCAAGAAGCATGCTCAGTGGTGCCGAGTTAGGACTCCACAAGATGTATGGACTGGTAAGAAACCCTGTCTTTCACATCTAAGGGTATTTGGATGTGATGCATATGTACATGTTCCAAAGGAGAAAAGAACCAAGTTGGATAGTAAATCTGAAAAGTGCATCTTTATTGGGTATAAGGATGGTTTAAAGGGTTACAAGCTTTCGAACCCAGTAACAAGTAAGGTTGTGTACAGCCGAGATGTGGTGTTCAGAGAGGTGAAAGATGTTATTAAACATGAATTCCAACCAAAGGAACCTAAGAAGATAGAATTGAGCTAAAGGGGGAAGAATCAGACTCTATAGCAGAGGACGAATCAGAAGATGAAGAGCCACAAACTCTGGCTATGAGAAGATCAGTTCGAGAAAGAAGGTAGCCAGAAAGGTATAGTCCATCTGCTTTCTGTTCAAATTTTTCTTTGTCTGTTACTGATGATGATCCCAGAACTGTGAAGGAAGCGGTGGATTCAGAGGATGGAAAACTCTAGAAAGAGGCCATGGTTGATGAAATGGCATCTTTGCACAAAAATGAGGCTTGGGATCTGGTGGAGTTGTCGGCTGGAAGGAAACCCATTGGCAGAAAATGGGTGTTAAAAAAAAAATACAAATGCAGAAGGAAAAGAAGAGAAATACAAAGCTCGGTTGGTAGCAAAAGGTTATTCCTAGGTGCCGGGAATTGATTTTGGTGATATTTTTTCTCCTGTTGCCAAGGTAACTTCTATTAGATTACTTTTATCTGTTTCTGCTGCTTTTGATTTTAAGGTAGAATAGATGGATGTGAAGACAACATTTCTTCACGGGGATCTGGAAGAGGAGATCTACATGAAGCAACCTAAAGGCTTTGCGGTGAAGGGTAAGAAAGAACTGGTATGCAAGTTAAAGAAGTCTCTATATGGGTTAAAACAGTCACCAAGGATGTGGTATCAAAAATTTGATACATTTATATGGGGACTTGGCTTCACCAGAAGCAAAGCAGATCACTGTGTGTATTTTTAAATTAATTGGTGACTGTTTTATTTATTTGGTCTTGTATGTGGATGATATGTTGCTAGTTGGAAATGACAAAGAAATTATCCAGGATTTGAAGACCCAATTGTCCTCCAAATTCGACATGAAAGATCTTGGTACTGCAAACTATATTTTGGGCATGGAAATTAAAAGAGATCGTACAAAGAGGAAGCTCTGGTTAAACCAGAGGAAGTATGTCGAGACAATACTGTAGAGGTTTAATATGCAGGATAGTAAACCGGTGAAGGTTCCTATTCCTGTAGGTGTGAGGTTATTTGTTGAACAGTGTCGCAAGACACAAGAAGAGGAAGAGGACATGTCCCGTGTTCCATATGCAAGTGCAGTCACTAGCTTGATGTATGCAATGGTTTGTACTAAACCATACATTGCACATGCAGTGGGAGTATTGAGCAGGTTTATGTCAAAACCAAGGAAGGAGCACTGGACAGTAGTGAAGCGGGTTTTTAGGTATTTGTGTGACACTAATGATTATGGTTTGTGCTGCCAAGGAAGATCAGGATTGGACAGAATGTTGGATATTCGTGGCTTTGTTAATGCAGACTGGGATGGAGATCTGGATCAGAGAAGATATACAAGTGGGTATGTGTTCAACCTATTTGGAGGTGCAGTCAGTTGGATGAGTAAGAAACAATCTGTAGTGGTACTATCAACTACAGAGGCAAAATACATGGCAGCCACTCATGCAAGCAAGGAAGCAGTTTGGTTGCAGAGATTGTGTTCAAGTATGGGGTTAGTACAGGAAGCTATAAGGATAGACTGTGACAGCCAAAGTGAAATTTTCTTGGCAAAGAACCTTCCATATCATTCAAAGAGAAAGCACATTGATGTTTAGTATCACTTTGTTAGGGATATGATAGAAGACAAAAAGGTGTTGCTAGTAAAGGTGGACACTTTGAAGAATATTGCAGATGCATTGACAAAATCTGTGAGCTCTAAGAAGTTCTCTTGGTGTAGAGAAGCAATTGGCGTTTCAGGGCTGGAAAAATGACTAAGCTCTCTTGTGGCCCCCTGTGGAAAGAAAACAACAAGTGGGAGAATGTTGGGTTGTGTTATATTCTTTCCACGACTAGCCCACATAGTTAACTGGGGGGTTAGAGGGGGGGCGGAGCACCCCCTTCGTTGCGCCGATTGTGTAGCGGGGGGGGTCATAGGGGGTTTGAGGTGTACTCGTAACCCCACTTTATGGGGTCTGGGGCAGCGCCCCAGAAAATTTTGGTTTTGGACCCTATGTTAGGTTGGGCAGACCCACCTATGGTTTTGTGCATGATTTTCGCACATGTTTTTTGGACGTGATGGTTTTCAGTCCATGGTATTGGATGCTTCGGCATGTATAAATATGTATTATAACATTGAAAGGAACATAATGAAAAATCAAGCTGGTAGTCCTGGTTTTGGGATCCAGGGGAAAATCTCTCTGTATATTTATTTTATGTGTTATGCTCTCACATTGTTTATTTTATGTGTTTTAGAATTCGTATGCAGGTAATTTATGTACGAAGTTAAAACCTACATAAACTTCAACTTTCCCCTATGCTCTAACCATGCCTTCGCATCTGTCTATTACTTGCTTGCTTGCCAAAAAACTATCTTTACACTTAGAGCCTCGCTCTATTTATACAATCCCATGGTCCGCGGACCATGGGTAGGCCGACACAACTTTACATTATTTTACAATTCTTAGGGCGGACAACCTTATGACTCATCCTAGACTTTCGCGCTCCACGCCCGCACTTCGTGGAGTCTTACAATACAATTGACCAAAACTTGGGCTTTAAGCCCCAAAACCTGCTGCAGGGGATCCCATGCCCAACAAGCCCCTAACACAATCATCGTGACTCGTCCTGAGTCACTCTGCTGGTGCGGCGATCTTGGCATGGATCCCCTCCAATAGGTCTCGTGCATCTTGGGTATCTGCGGCACATTGTTCCGCTGTCTGTTGTAATTTCTACACGCGTATCTCTGAACCTTCATGAGCATGGTCACATTCATGTCTAACCGCATAAAGTCCCTGCATTTGTGCCAACTTTCCTTCAATGGTAGCTGTAACTATGAAAGCTTCATTGATCCATGGCTAGATGCGCGCTTTAAGCAAGGCTTCTTTTTGTCATGTGGTGTCTACTTGGTCCTTTAGTGCCCTTACCTGCTGTAATTTGGCGAGATGTTGAGTAAGGATGATTGTCTACATAGTCCCACGGACATTGTCGTACTCATGTTGCAACTCACACGCCTCTGTCTCTAGGCACTGTAGGTTTGGATCTTCCTGCAGGTATGTAAGCATTGTTAGTGCTTGATCCAACATCCTGGTGCAGTCCTGTACGTCTTGGCCAATTTTCTCCAACCCCGTTTGGATAGCACAAGCACGTTACTCTCTAACTTCTAGGTGCATGGAGGGTTGTGCCTTCAACCGTAGCTCGAAGATCTGCAGGTTCAACTCCAACTGAACCTTCGTCGTTTCCTCCTTGGCCTCGCGGACTCCGGTAGCCAATCGGTGGAACCGCTCTGCTACTGGTAGCTCTACCAGCACAGCTAGCTCTGGGACACTCTGACATGCATCCTCTACTGCCTGCTCGAGTCTATGAACCTGCACAACCAACTCATCACATTGGAGGCTGAGTTGGAGGCTAAGCTGATCCATGTTGATTTTCTACTCATTCAAGACCTGGATCGCGCGGCCTTCGCTAGCGCGGAGCTCTACGATGACCCCATCCTATAACTAGTACAGGGTCTCACGTGGTAGGGCTACCAAGTTTAAGTTGACACCTTTCATGCTACTCATCACAGACCAGTAAACCTCGCTTGCTGCTACTAGGGCACCTTCGTGCAATACGAAAGGTTTATCCCTACGGGCGCACAACGCTTGTTTGGCCTCTGCAGTTCCTATTGCAACTTACATAGCCATTGAACCTATTTAGGGGCGGATGTACCTGTAAGCCTTGTAGTTGTGCGCTGAGCGCCCCCAACACAGTGTTCTACTCCATCATCATTTCCTGGAGTGCATCCTTTGTGACCTCATGAACCGTTTCACCAATGTTAAATAGATCACCTTCTGTGAGCATGATCAGGTCAACAGACGTCTTTGTCACCTTCACCTTCTTCTTAGGAGATTTTTTCTCAGGGACGTGCAAACTCATGAGTTGGGCCTGTTATAGCCTAGATTTACCTCAAGCTGAAAAGGTAAGATTCTAGGTCCACATCAAACCACGCTCAGCCTCGTAGCTAGCCCTACGAGGACAGGAGAGGGCTTTCTCCGGCTCAATCTCAACAAAAGATGATCTATGGGGCTTGAGATGACTGAAATACAAACTAATTTTAGGCTAGGTATGAAGTGCAAGGATTTGATTTTATTTTTTGGGAGTTTTGTTGGAATCAAGGGAAAGGCAAATTTGGATCCAAGGATGAGGCCAAATTTTTGCACAATTCCGATTGGGGCAAGGTAGGCAGTAGTTTTGATGCTTGAGATTAAATGAATGGATAGAAAAGAAGACTGAGGAGCTGAATAGGGCAAGAGGATTCCACGAATCCTCTTCAAACTGAAGAAAACATTGAAAATTAAACAAATTTTAAGGCAAAGCACAGCAAGCTAATGGATTCTACCTTTTATCACTCAATTTGTTTACTTTCAGAAGCGAAGAGAAGGGAAATGGCATACATGAAACATCAATGAACTTACAATTGCATGAAGAAAAACACCATCAAAACACAAAGCCCCAAGGATCCCAACAAGTGTTGCAAAACCCTGGTCTTTCCTTTGCCAAAAATGCAGAAATCAAATCTACAATGAAGTGCCAAGCAATCCCAAGTGTCCAACCATGAAAATGACTGAGAAATTACATGATATAGACAAGCCTAACTCCCTCCCATGCCTCTAGGGGTCGAGATCACATGTTTAGGAGCTGATCCAACTAATTCTAAACTAGGAACTAGAAATTAGGCCATGAAATTGCGTGCCTCTATAAACTAGGGAACTGATTCATTCAGTTTCAAACAACTTTTTAACTCATGAATCTACCTTACCAAGTGAGAATTTGACATATTTACATTATGATCCATCAATATACATGAAATTACATCAAAAATTTGCCATTAAGAAAGTGAAACAGTCAAACTAGGCAAAGTTGGGCGAAAAGCAGAGCAAAACTTGGTCAAACTGGCAATTTTTCCTCTATGCATCGCGCCTGATTCTCTATGTGTCGTGCCACTTTGGAGCTGATTTTGAGGCACTTCCCGAAGTCCAAATTGAGCTCATGATAGATCGTTGGAAATCCCTGCCTGTATACTTTCCAACCCAAGTCGAATGCTTCAATTTGGCCTCCATTTGCCCCTCCAAAAGTCAGTTCTCCCAACACTACTTCCTGTGTGTCAAAATAGGGGCAGTGAGGTCATTTTTTGTGTGTTTTTTCACCTTTTGAGGGTTCAAAACTTGCCCAAATTTCTTGGCCATAGGTAGGAAAGCATAACTTTTCATGAAAAATCCATAAATGCAATTTTTTTCTGATTTGGAGCCCTCTAGCAAAAGCAAGCGCCACGTGGCGCGGTGTATAGGGAGGAAAAATCTGTTTTTTGTGCAAAAAATTTCCAAAATGAAAAAATTGCTCCAAATTTCTTGAAATTTGGGCTGAGTCATCTCTATCAAGTGTTGTGATGGGCCAAGGAAGCCTCAGCCAAGATTTGAAGTCCTTCATCCTCTTTTTCGATGTTTTAGTGTCCTCCTGGTGCATCCAGTTTCAGTGGTGGAAATCACTGTCTTGTTCATATGATATGTTAGTGTCCATCTCCATGGTGCTACAAGGTGTATGTCAAGTGTATGTTTGGTTTGTTGAAAATGAGAATTGAATACTTGATGTCTTTGTCTCCAAGTGCCAAATATGCCAAAAGGAAATGAGGGACTGTGAGAAATATGGAACAGTAGGTATAATGGAGTGAGGGAAAGGATATGGTTCAATCAAGTGAAGTCTGCAATGTGAGGACAGCCACCTGATTGTGTTTTAGGAGTGTGAGGTTTGGGGATTTAGGAATTTTTCAAATGGTATGGGAAAGAGAGAGTAATAGGGTATGGTAGGGTTTAGGGATAGGAAAATAGGACTTTAGAAATAAGTGATTTGGGATGTAGAGGAACAAGGGATTGAATAGGGATGATGGGTTTAAGGTGAGGGAAAGATAGTGGAGAATTAAGGGACTAAGGGACTGTTTGGGATAGATTTTAGTTTAGGGAAATGTGAGATGTTTTTGGATTTTTGTATAAGATTAGGGTTTGGGGATTTACAATTGGAATTTTGGGAAAGGAAACTTGGGATAAAGGATTAGTGAATTTAGGGGTAGGGGAACTTAGGGATGAAATCAAGGGACAAATGGGAGAAGGGAGTGATGGGGGAGTGATAAACTTGGTAGCAAATAGTTAATCAAACCCTAGGCAGCAAGTTTCTTGGAATTTCAAATGGTAGGGTTTGATTTTGTGTTTAAAACAATTACCATTCTTCAACCACCATGATATAAGCACAAACTTGGATAAAACACAATGACGGAGGCTCTACCTACTTGTCACAAGGCAAATCCGTGCGATTTGGGTGATTTGATGAGGTTTTTAGAAAATCGGACTTGGAAGCTCTATGCACCGCGCCTTCTCTATGCGCCGCGCCAGTGTATTTTTACACTGGAAATTTGAGCCCAATGCCTTATGCGTAGCACTTTTTGCAGGAGACATTTGGAGGCCTTCCTAGTGTCCAAATTGGGCGCAGGATAGTTCGTTGGAAAGGTATTTAATTCTACTTTCCAAAACAACTAGAATTTTTGAATTTCGAGTTCATTTTCCTTGTCAAAAATCAAATATCTGAATACTGGTTAAAACGTGCCAAATGAGGTTGCCTAAAGGCAGAGTGCTTTTGCAGTCAACTTTTGAAGGTCTTTCTCAACTCCAAATTGAGCTCATGATAGCTCATTGGAAATATATTTGTGTCTAGATATCATTTGACGTATCAAGAAAGTCATTTGGCCAACCAAGCTAGGAGAAAACTTGATTTTCCCAAGGTCACTTCAGAGGTGCATCAATTCTCCCGATGCAACTGTATTTTTGACATTTCTCCTAAAACATGACACCTGTGTAAAAAGCGAAGGAGGTTTTTCTTCCTTGGCCTATTTTTGGAAAAACCCTCTCTCATTTTTCTGAAATTCATGTTTTCTTTCTCAGAAACATCATTTGAGTAAACCCTACCCCGATGTGTGGAACAAGGGATTTGTTGAAATGAAGCGAAATGAAGGAGATAAGGGGCTTCTAAATTCTTGAGAAAATTTTGGAAAGTAGGGAGAGATGTTAGGAAGTAGGGGAAAGTCGAATTTCAAAGATTGAGTGAGGGGAAGGGGTCCAAAAGGGCAAAACACAAGTCTAGCCTAGAAAATTGCCAAGTTGTAGCAAGAAACTAAGGTTTGTGCGAAAATGAGGAATTTGGGGAATATTAGTGATGGGAAGTGTTTAATAAGGTACATTAAGGATAGGGGAAGGTGTATGAACATTAGGATACAAGTTTTGCTGATGATTTGACCATCCAAGAGAAATTACCTTCAAAACCCTAGGAGAGGGAAATGAAGCTTACCTAGGTGCAACTGAAGCATGAACAAGGTATAAAATGATCCAGCGGAACTTGACATGATGATGAAAACCCTCTAAATGATGGTAGACTCAGCTGAATGGTGACATGGACCGTCATTTGGACAACTTTGAAAGGAGTAAAATCAAACCCTAGACCTAATACCTAGTGACCAAATTTTGCTTGAAGACTCACTAAAATGACAAAATTTGACCTTGACACCTTAAAATCACTTTGTAAGAGCTTGTTTGATCACTGGAGGAAGACTGCAAAGACTGACACTAACATTGGCTCCAATGGGGATGGTAGCTCCTTGGAGGTGCCAAGAACTACAGATCTTTGGAAGAGCAAACAAGTGCCTTCATCCATTGGGCAATGGAGTCCATAACTTCAGTAAATTAACACAAGACTCTTAACTCATTTATTGACTGAAAATTTGACTCAAACTGACTCAATTTTGAAACTAAAATGACTGAAAAAACTAACTCAATGCAAAAAGAAATGACTCATGACTGACTTAACTAAAACAAGAACTTACAAAGCTTGTTTAATGGCAGCAGTCCATCAAGATTCGAGGGTTTCAAATCATGATGACAACCAACTGCTTGCTGATGAAATATGTACAATCATGTGTAGTGTGCCTTCCAATGTAACCAATTAAGCAGATGCCTCCTTGATTGATTCTCCTGATCAGATCTTCTGGTCAACAATAAATACTGGTAACTGGGAATCCAAAAACATAATTGACCATGATCTCCTTCATCACTGAATACTGCGATAATCACCTTCACTGCTAACTGAAACAGATTTGCCATTGGATCCTGAAAAACATGAATATTTACCTCCTACTGAAGAAACAAGGTGTCTTTTTCTTTTGATTTTGATCTTCCTTCATAATGTATTTCAGTAAAAGTATGTTCCTGGTCCTCAAATAATTCTGAACAAGTAGATGAGCAGATCTCCTCTTGGAAAAACATTTCAAACATGAGACATATGAAGAAGAATCTGAAAGGTAGTGCTGAATGTTCTGATCTTCTATAGTCTGAATATTATTTTGATCATCTTCATATGATATAACAACCAAATAGTCATGTTTCTCATTACATTCATCAATCATAAGAAAAGAAACTTCAGATGATTCTTGATACTCAAATATGACATTTCTATCATCTACCAATGATTCATCCAAGGAAACTTTTTCACTTACTTGAGCGAAGATCTCATCTTGTTTTTCATAGAGGGAATGAACTACCTCCTCGTGAAGATCTAGTTCCAGTGGGATGAGAGCATTTAGGTATGTAACTCTGTTTTCTTCATTTGAGGCAGCCTCAACAATGCAACTCTCTTTTATGAGATCCATAACAACATGTTTTTCCTCATCACAATCTCTCTCTCGATTTGATTTATCATCATCATTATCTGAGATTGGAACATCATTTTCCTGCGTATCATCTTTTATTTCAACCAGATCTGAAATAAAACTTCTTATCTCATCATTTTCAGCAGTATGGAAATCTTCAACCTGCTGATCTTGATAAGTATCCTCTAAGATTTCTATATGCTGCTAAAACGAATTTTCATACAATGCTTCCATGATTTCTCCGTCCATCAATTCATTATCTCCGTAAAAATTCTCAAGATCTTCAATGAAACTACTAACGTGTTCACAACAATTCTGCACTGATAATAAGGATGAACAAGATTCTTTATACCTTTTAAAGAATATTGTATGAAAATCATTTAAACAATAAATAGAAGCAAGTGGCAAACTTCCATACCAAGATCAGGCTTCATCTTCTAGAGTAGCCATAAACATTTTCATCAAACAGTCTTCAGGAAAATTAATCTTTAATTTATGCACATGAATGTGAAATTTCACCAGATGAAGAGCAACGTCATTACCTTCCACATTTCTAAACATAGGCAAATTCTGAAGCCAATCCACCTTGGGCATTTTATTTGGAAAACCTGGGATGTGATCTCGGCTCATGGGAGCGTATCTTCTTGCAACCCGTTCCATCTTGAAAATCTTAAAACCACTGATCTTCCTGCAGTGGAGTCACCAGGTGAATTATTTATTTCTAGATTTTTCAGTGAGTGGAGTCGCCAGGTGAATGATTTCAGCCTTGCGGTGTCTAATCGTTGTCCACCATCAACCATCAGATCTAACTTGATACATGTACATGGGCAATTTACAAGTCAAGTTTCATGATTACAAGCTAGACCAGAGATTGACTGAAGCAGCGTGTATCTACTTCTGCTACTGCAAAGCAAAAGCGTTTCGAAGGCTACCTGGCATAACTTCAGGCTCCATCTATAGCTTATAAAACAAATGACATCAACAAGCAAACCATTTTCTTTCACCAGTATGGGCGCCACTATGTTAGAGCCTAGATTTACCTCGGGCTGAAAAGGTAAGATTCTAGGTCCACATCAAACCACGCTCAGCCTCGTAGCTAGCCCTACGAGGACAGGAGAGGGCTCTCTCCAGGTCAATCTAAGCAAAAGATGATCTATGGGGCTTGAGATGACTGAAATACAAACTAATTTTAGACTAGGTATGAAGTGCAAGGATTTGATTTGATTTTTTGGGAGTTTTATTGGAATCAAGGGAAAGGCAAATTTGGATCCAGGGATGAGGCCAAATTTTTGCAGAGTTCCGATTGGGGCAAGGTAGGCAATAGTTTTGATGCTTGAGATTAAATGAATGGATAGAAAAGACCGTTGAGGAGCTGAAGAGGGAAAGAGGATTCCAAGAATCCTCTTCAAACTGAAGAAAACATTGAAAATTAAACAAATTTTAAGGCAGAGCACAACAAGCTAATGGATTCTACCTTTTATCACTCAATTTGTTTAATTTCATAAGCAAAGAGAAGGGAAATGGCATACATGAAACATCAACAAAATTACAATTGCATGAAGAAAAACACCATAAAAACACAAAGCCACAAGGATCCCAACAAGTGTTGCAAAACCCTGTTCTTTCCTTTGCCAAAAATGCAAAAATCAAATGTACAATGAAGTGCCAAGCAATCCCAAGTGTCCAACCATGAAAATGACTGAGAAATTACATGATATAGACAAGCTTAACTCCCTCCCATTCCTCTAGGGGTCAAGCTCACATGTTTAGGAGCTGATCCAACTGATTCTAAACTAGGAACTAGAAATTAGGCCATGAAACTGCCTGCCTCTATAAACTAGGGAACTGATTCATTCAGTTTCAAACAACTTTTTAACTGATGAATCTACCTTACCAAGTGAGAATTTGACATATTTACATTATGATCCATCAATATACATGAAATTACATCAAAAATTTGCCGTTAAGAAAGTGAAAAAGTCAAACTAGGCGAAGCTGGGCAAAAAACAGAGCAAAACTTGGTCAAACTGGCAATTTTTCCTCTATGCATCATGCTTGATTCTCTATGCGTCACGCCAATTTGGAGCTGATTTTGATGCACTTCCCAAAGTCTAAATTGAACTCATGATAGCTCGTTGGAAAGCCCTACCTGTCTACTTTCCAAACCAAGTAGAATGTTTCAATTTGGTTTCCATTTGCCCCCCCCCAAAAGTTAGTTCTCCCAACACTACTTCCTATGTGTCAAAATAGGGGCAGTGAGGTCATTTTTTGAGTGTTTTTTGACCTTTTGAGGGCTCAAAACTTGCCCAAATTTCTTGGACATAGGTAGGCAAGCATAAGTTTTCTTTAAAAATCCAGAAATGCAATTTTTTTGTGATTTGGAGCCCTCTAGCAAAAGTGAGCGCCACATGGCGCGGCGCATAGGGAGGAAAACTCTGTTTTTTGTGCAAAAATTTCCAAAATGCAAAAATTGCTCCAAATTTCTTGAAATTTGGGCTGAGTCATCTCTATCAAGTGTTGTGATGGGCCAAGGAAGCCTCAGCCAAGATTTGAAGTCCTTCATCCTCTTTTTCAACGTTTTAGTGTCCTCCTGGTGCATGCAGTTTCAGTGGTGGAAATCACTGTCTTGTTCATATGATATGTCGATGTCCACCTCCATGGTGCTGCAAGGTGTTGAAAATGAGAAATGAAGACTTGATGTCTTTGTCTCCAAATGCCAAATATGCCAAAGGGAAATGAGGGACTGTGAGAAATATGGAACAGTAGGTATAATGGAGTGAGGGAAAGGATATGGTTCAATCAAGTGAAGTCTGCAATGTGAGGACAGTCACTTGATTGTGTTTTAGGAGTGTGAGGTTTGGGGATTTAGGAATTTGGAAAATGGTATGGGAAATAGAGAGTAATAGGGTATGGTAGGGTTTAGGGGTAGGAAAATAGGACTTTAGAAATAAGTGATTTGGGATGTAGAGGAACAGGGGATTTAATCGGGATGATGGGTTTAAGGTGAGGGAAAGATAGTGGAGAATTAAGGGACTAAGGGACTGTTTGGGATAGATTTTAGTTTAGGGAAATGTGGGATGTTTTTGCATTTTTGTATAAGATTAGGGTTTGGGGATTTAAAATTGGGATTTTGGGAAAGGAAACTTGGGATAGAGGATTAGTGAATTTAGGGGCTAGGGGAACTTAGGGATGAAATCAAGGGACAAATAGGAGAAGGGAGTGATGGAGGAATGATAAAATTGGTAGCAAATAGTTAATCAAACCCTAGGCAGCAAGTTTCTTGGAATTTCAAATGGTAGGGTTTGATTTTTTGTTTAAAACAATTACCATTCTTCAACCACCGTGATATAAGCACAAACTTGGATAAAACACAATGACGGAGGCTCTACCTACTTGTCACAAGGCAAATCCGTGCGATTTGGGCAATTTGATGAAGTTTTGAGAAAATCGAGCTTGGAAGCTCTATGTGCCACGCGTCAATCCCAATGCGCCGCACCTTCTCTATGCGCCGCGCCAGTGTATTTTTACACTGGAAATTTGAGCCTATGTGCGCCGCGCCACCTGCCCTATGCGTATCACTTTTTGCAGGAGACTTTTGGAGGCCTTTCCAATGTCCAAATTGGGCGCAGGATAGCTCGTTAGAAAGGTATTTGAGTCTAATTTCGAAAAAAACTAGAATTTTTTAATTTGGAGCTCATTTTCCCTATCAAAAATTAAATCTCCCAAGACTTGTTAAAATGTGCAAAATGAGGTTGCCTAAAGGCAGAGTGTTGTTGCAGTCAATATTTGAAGGTCTTACTCAACTCCAAATTGAGCACATGATAGCTAATTGGAAATTTATTTGTGTCTAGTTATCATTTGACATATCAAGCAAGTCATTTGGCCAACGAAGCTAGGAGAAAACGTGATTTTCCCAAGGTCACTTCAGAGGTGCATCAATTCTCCTGAGGCAACTGTATTTTTGACATTTATCCTAAACCATGGCACCTGTGTGAAACGTGAAGGAGGTTTTTCTTCCTTGGCCTATTTTAGACAAGAACCTCTCTCAGATTTCCAAAATTCATCTTTTATTCCTCAGAAACATCATTTGAGTAAACCCTACCCCGATTTGTGGAACAAGGGATTTGTTGAAATGAAGCGAAATGAAGGAGATAAGGGGCTTCTATATCCTTGAGAAAATTTTGGGAAGTAGGGAGAGATGTTAGGAAGTAGGGGAAAGTGGAATTTCAAATATTGAGTGAGGGGAAGGGGTCCAAAATGGCAAAACACAGGTCTAGCCTTGAAAATTGCCAAGTTGTAGCAAGAAACTAAGGTTTGTGCGAAAATGAGGAATTTGGGGAATCTCAGAGATGGGAAGTGTTTAATAAGGTACATTAAGGATAGGGGAAGGTGTATGAATATTAGGATACAAGTTTTGTTGATGATTTGACCATCCAAGAGAAATTACCTTCAAAACCCTAGGAGAGGGAAATGAACCTTACCTAGGCGCAACTGAAGCATGAACAAGGTATAAAATGATCCAGTGGAACTTGACATGATGATGACAACCCTCTGAATGATGGTAGACTCAGCTGAATGGTGACATGGACCGTCATTTGGATAATTTTGAAAGGAGTAAAATCAAACCCTAGACCTAATACCTAGTGACCAAATTTTACTTGAAGACTAACTAAAATGACAAAATTTGACCTTGACACCTTAAAATCACTTTGTAAGAGCATGTTTGATCACTGGAGGAAGACTGCAAAGACTGAAACTAACAGGGCCGATGTTGAACCTGGGTCTACGTGTTGTTTTGTCCTGTCTACTTCCCCAATCATCTGCCCCGTGGACATCTCCTAGCCCTCCTCGGGCTCTTTTGTTGGCGTTGTTGTGGTTTCTGCCGTCAGCGCCGTTGCTGCTGCATCAGTTGTCTTCTGTTGTGCGGTTGCTTCTTGTTCTGGCGCTTCCTTTCAGCTAGCTGCATGATGCGCAGCTTGGTGTCCTTCTTCTTTTGCTAGGCTGCGGCCTTCTCCATTCCCGCCAAGTTTGGGGCGCGCCACTCCGGAGGCCATGACTCCATCACTGCGAAGATCGCATCATCCATTACGATGAACAGAAGCTTCACCCATTTCTGCACTTGATCCTTGTGCACCCAAATATACATGTTATGCATATCTGCCTTGAACTCTGTCGAGCTTTACAAGCTGTTATAAAACCGTGGGAGACAGGCGCGGCCTTCTATTGATCCATATTTGGATGCCCGCCTCCATGAACACCCAAAACACCTTCGTCTCGCGAATCCTCTTCACGTCTTTTGTAGCCTAGAGCGAGGTGTACCTCGCGGCATTGGGAAAATCATGCTAAATACTAGGAAACTAGATGTCCTCCGGCAATTCCCCTACAACCAACAAGATGGATAAGAGCAACCACGTGTAGTGGAAGGCCTTACCCTGCTCTTGGGCCTCCTTGCAGTTCGTCAGAAACTCCTCACAAAGGAACTGCACCCAGTTGAACTATACCCCCTCCGTGCACCTCTCTGTCAGTGCAATCACAGACGTGGGCATTCGTTGGTGTGGCATTTCCTCATCAACTTGCTAGCCAGTAGCTTGGTGGCTACATGCACCCCTTTGTCCTTAATGCTTGCGATTGCGTACCCCCGCTTTTTCTTCTCTAGTTTATACTTGCCCTTCATAGCTTTTGCGAGGGCTAGGTCGCTGATTTTTCCTGTTATGGCCGCGGGGTCATGTCCTTTGAAGGGCAGTTGAGAAATTATGTGAATTAGGTCAGGCATGATGGGAATAAACTCCTCTCGTCAGAGATACCCATCATGCACCAGACACAGCAGCTACCTAATGATCAAAATGGTGATGGGTGCACGGTGGTAGTGGGGTATCCATCGCAGATGGAGTAACCCAGCCTTCTGCACACTGCACAACCATTTTTCCAGCTCAGGCCCCTCTGAATTCTAATTCATTAAACTCTTTGTGGCTAGGTGTGGGAACTTCTCGTTGTCTACGAGATCCCAATCCTCAAATGTCATGGTATGTACTTGTCCCAAAGGCAGACCTTCAAACCTTATAGCGTCGGGGAGGAGCGGGGTCTGGAGCGCACTCTTCGTGGCCTCTAGGTCTTTTGGTATCTTGGCTTTCCCTTTCCACGGGGGGATGTACGTAGGTAACTTTCTTGCGGAAGGCTTTGGTGAGGCATCATCCTCCACATCGTCTTGCACCTCAATTTAAGCGATTAGAGCTTGCAAGTCTTATTTTTCATCGTTTGATTCAACGGTGATGCCTTTTCCTTTCCATTAACAATTTGTCAAACCGTGGGTTTCTTGGGGATACACGAACTGGGCCCATAGTCTACTTATCTTTCTTCCATCATGGAATTCGTGGTGATTTTGGAACTTTTGGCGCAACTGCTACCTCTTCGGGCTCCTTATGGGACATATGGGGCTCCACAGTATCTTTGGCAAATCACACTCTTGTTCTGGCAGCGGTCATCGTGTCTACAGTCAAAGGTGGTAAGAGTACGCGGTGCTTACTGCTCTGTAATTTCTCAATTCTCAAACAACCAAGTGTTGGCTTGTGGCTAGCCATGGGGATTTTATAACACTTTTTGATTTTGAATTCGAACATTCCCCCCACTTCTGAGTCATTAATGCCTTCTTGGTGACAGATCGTCCCAAATCTAGCTCTTAATTCGTGTCTTAATTGCATGTCGCCCACTCCTCTTTGCCTTAAATTAGACATCTTGTCGTGAACAATGACACCAACGGTCACCTCCCAACCTACTTGCATGGCAGTGTAGTTCCCTATGCGTAGGTGTGACCCCTGTGACATACTGATCCTGCACGCAACCTCCTTATCGTGCAGATCCCATACAGACTCTTTTATATCTCTTTCAACTACTTGGAGCGTTGAGACTGTGCTCCTTGTGGATATTTAGGTGGTCGCACCACCTGTGCAAGGCTTCAATTCACCTTCCAGCCTAGTTGTGGGCACTTTTCAATTACCCTCACGACAGTCAATGCCACACATTCTTCCTTATAAGGTGCGCTCTCCTGTTTATTTTTCTGGTAAGGTGTGGTTGTAGCCATGGTAGCAGAGCCACAAATTCTTGGCAGCAGTCTTCTAATGCAGTAGTATGGCTACCCATATCTTGTTCTTTCATTCTTAGTTTATTAATGCGACATGCTTGCATGATTTCATTTTGCGGTTTGTTGATTTCTATGTCCATTAACATGCTTTTCTTCGTCATTTGTACCCAATCTTCACGAAGTTTAAGGTTCCCTCGCCAAATGGCTTCCTATAACTACATATTTCCTTCGTACGGGTCCTCGCGTGCTATCACACCTATGAGAGCTATTGCGTGAGGATTCTTTTCTTCCAAAATTATGATCTCAACTATCCTCTTCAGCTTCAGAATCATCTCCATGCTCAGGTTTTTGCACATGGCCCTATAGGCCCATCGAACCGCTAGTACGCGCTGGTCCGAATCAGTTCGTCTCGCCTAGTGAACCCTATTTAGGACTCTGCATACCTTCTTGAATGCTTATACGTGGAATGTTTGTGGTGTGTGTCACCTTTCCTGCTATTGCGTGCTATTCCGATTTTCAATCCTTCGTTTGGGGTGTGCTTGAATGGGCTGCACAACACATGTATGTACCCATCTACATAGGTGGGCATGCAAGTTGCTCCGTCCTTGCTGTTCGACTCTCATTCGAAGCTAGGGACTTCCAAACCATAGGCGCATCATCCTTCTACATCTGCGCCAGTCCTCAAAATTTCCTTGATCTATACCCTACCATCATGTGGGTGTTGCGCATAGTGCCCACTTCAATGCATCGAACTGCTGTTGTTCTGGTACTGCGCTTTCAAATTTTTTCAAGAATTCATCCACCTCTGTCAATCCATCATATGTCGGCAACTCTCTTGCCTCCATTTTCATGCAATGCAATGATCTAACCATCATGTTTCAATTCAGCATCGTTACTTCATGCAATCGATTCTGCCATCACTCTACTTCTTCATCTAAATCCGAACTGCAGGAGCTTTCACGCTCCCACGAGATCCTCCCATCTGCAGTCGGATTCACCCAATCCTAGTCTCACATAGTTATCTTGTAAATATAATCAAGATCATCGTTGCTTTCATTGTCTTACACTGGTTCAATGTAGCACGCTCCTTGTTGTGGGGAAAAGTATCCGATGCGGATGACACTAACCCTTTCTAAAGGTGACAGACTTTAGCAACAACTGAATGACAAAGTTTTCATGTTCATCTTTATGAAAGCACAGAGAGAATAGAAAGAGGATCAACCAACCTGGTGTCTTGCGCTTAGTCGATCCTTGTCCTTCTCGCTTTGTATCCCGTTCCCAGCTCTTTACTCTCCAAGCCGATCCAGCTACACACAGAATCTGCACAACAAAAGGGAGCAAACTACGAGATACAAGCAATCATAATTGAAGCATGGATTAGGTTGCATCAAATATACATGTAAACACAAAAGCATCTATGTAAAACAAGTATATAGAAGAACATGCAAACTTTATTGATAGAAAGTAACAGGGTTCCAGAGGAAGTTACAACCAATGATGTTGGCCCCAATCCAGCAGCACCTCCTCGGCAGCAAGAACTCTCTTCTTCACCTCTAGTAAAACAATCACCCAATAATCCTGGCAGTATACCAACAGCACCTCCTTGCTTATACAAAATTCCAGCCTCCCTAGACCTCATAGAAGAGCTCTATATATAGGAGGGAAGAGGAAAGGATGAGTCAGCTGGAGGCTGGCATATAGCTGACTAGTGTCCTCTCCATCTTCAGTTAATCTTCAGTTCGTGTGTCCACTTGGAGATCCTTGCTTACACATGGTGATCAAGTACCTCTTACTCATCACAGGGCGAATCTCATGAACCAAGTGTCATTTTGGAAGCTTCCTGGGCAATTGACACCTTGCAGGATGACTGTGCCACTTGGCCAATCTCGCCCAGCGCAGGTAGCCTTCATTGTTTTTGACTTCCAGCGCAGGTACAGAGTGGGACAGTTGCAATACAGCGCAGATGCTCAGTTAAGCAGCTGACATGATCCAAAATAAGCCTGTTTTGAAGTGTTTTCAGGTGGAGAACTGATTGGAAGTGCTGTTGTTTGATGACCTTGTTCTTTTAGGGGTAAGAACAACATATTTAGGGACTGAGGATCCCTGTAATTATTGACATTCCATGCTCCTTGACGCGAGGCACAAAAATGTCTATAACAGTTGCCCCCTAAAGTATGAGGCCGTTTATCGGGTGAAATGCTTTAGCTAGAGGATCCGAAGTTCGTTCCAGTGCTGAGGAGAGTGCCCTGTAATACAATACAATACAATACATTATTTTTCATTCATCATTATTCTCATGATCTAGCTGAGGCGGGCATTCCCATGCTCAGCTTTCTATAAATACATTTTGGTACATATGACAGACGATCGTCTGAAGATAGACTGATAATTTTCTGCTGAAACTATCATCCTTTGAATAGGATGATCATCTGCTGCAATGATGTACATGGCAAATGTTTTTATATTTCCTGAATATATATCGCAGCCCGGATGGATGAAACTAGATCCGGGGTCTTCAAACTCGTTCGATCTTCACTCTAAGTACAAGTCGATCCATGTGAGAATTGCGCTGAAGTCGAACATGGAAAGACATCGCTTGATTACCGGTCAATAATGAAAACCGTTAACAAGCGCGAGAGGGATCACCAATAATGACGATGACCCTCAAGGTACTGCAGTACAATTCACGTGGCGTGAAAAAGGACTTGGCGTCGAACGCCACGCAAAATCTTCTGGTCGAAGGTCATTGATGTATACCTGTCGCCGGAAGTGAGAAACTTGCCATTGAGGCATGCAAGCTTCAAAGTACTGATGGGGGTGTTCCTAGATCAACTTCTTGGATAATGAGCTGAAGTCGACAAGAAGCGATCCGTCAAAGGAGGGCCTTAATGAATCCCACATCAATGACAGGGAACGGAGCTAATGACTTTAGTGGAGGTGAAAACAAACTGTGAAATATGATTCAGGGTGGCGATCATGAATGGATGAAGGATAATGTATGGTAGTGGATGGGACACGGTTGACACTTCCAGAATGACCCCTCTTGAACATATAACGACACTGATGCGATGGATCGGTAGCATTACCCCAAATGTGGATGGTGTGGCGAGGACCATGGTGATGAGACCGGTGAATGAAACAACCCAACCCGATAAGGTACGGAGGAAAAGTGTCATGTCCAAGAGTGACTTGCTACCTTTAAACTTTGATGTTCTCCCAATTTTTCCCCAGTCATTTCTGACCAGTACCTCTTTATTTTTGTCAAGCTTGAGGAGGATAACATATGCTTGTTCTATAACCTGCCCTTCGGGCAAGCCTATCGCTATGATTTAACGAGCCTAGCGATAGGGAAACTCGTTCTCGTCTAAAGACAAGTTTGTCGCTATTTAATCATTTTAACGAGTCTAACGACAAAGAAAACTCGGTCCTTTTCATTTTTAGAGAGTCTGAAAAGGTACGGAAAGTCAACTCCATAATTCCTTTTTCGTCAGCAAATCCCTTAAGTCCGAAAAAGTATAAAACAATACAGAAGGGATGGCTGTTCGGTACTTTTAACGAGCCGAACAAGACAAGCGCTCGATCCTTTTGTGCAATAATCCCTCAAGTCCAAAAAGATTAAAATTTAGAGGAGGGATAGCGTTCCGGTCATTTAACGAGCTGGAAGGCCAAAACTCGGCAAACTTTTCATATTTTACGAGTCAGTGAAAAGAGCTGAAAGAAGACTCGTCTTTTGAGGAACGAGTGATAAACAAGGATAGCTACAGATTCCAGGTACAGGTTGGAATTTTCCAATCACGGCAGTGTCACAAGGATGGCTAGGTGAAATCACTCTTCGCAGTTGTTCCTCAAAATGGGTAAACACACAAATGGAAGTGAATGATCGGCCCAATGAAAAGTGGAGGTGACGGTGCACAAACACGACCAAGGCCTTTATGGCTGATGAATTTACGATCTCAAAAGGTTATTTACCGGTACTGGGTTCATTTTTTAAAGAGCTTGAATGCGCCAAAACACTGCTCAAAAGCTTATGTTTATTTTTTAACGAGCATGAACTATGACGCTAAAACTGCTCGGATCTTTGCATGCCCCCAGCATCATAATGACGCATGTCAAAGGAGGGTGCCCCCCAAGCTTCATTGCAATCAACTCGGTGATTGGAATGAAGGTTTACCTTTGAATTTTGAAAAGGGGATTTGTTTCATTTTTTAATGAGGTTGACATAATAGAAGAACTATCCTCATGACTCCTTGTTTCATTTTTTAACGAGGTTGACACGAGATAAGAACCGTCCTCAGGGCCCACTGTATTTACAGTATTTCCATTAGGGCGACGATCCATGCTGACAAAATATTTAGGAATCTTCTGAATCCGTTGGATATGGAAGATTTTATATTGTAGGTTTCCACTGTGGCTACTTCCGCCAGATTACCTGCCGGCGGTAGGGCAAAAGTACCCATTAAGGTTGGGTCTTTTAGGAGACCTACTCCAATATTTTGGAGCGATTGATTACTCTCATGGATCATTGTGCTGCTTCCCGTAACTTGAGAACTGTTGGGGAGAAATGTTTGTTGGTCGACGATTGTAATTTTTCCTTGAAAAGGAAATACAATCCTCCTGAAGTAGGTCGACACAACTGCGGCCATGGCATATATCCAGGGCCTTCCTAGTAGGATGTTGTAATCGAGGTTTCCATCAATTACTTCAACATCAATTCCTACTGTTTTGCCCCCTAGTTCAACTTGCAAGTTACTTAAAATCCCGTATGGAGTGTATGATCGTCCATCAAATGCTTTTAACGTCGTTGACGATTTCGACAAGGGTGGTGAGCCTAAATCTTTCCAGCAACTCATCGACATAAGACATGTAGATGCCCCCTCATCAATAATTGTTCGATGAACAGTTTTGTTGAGGGCGTTCACTTTAACAAGGAAAGCTTGTTGAGCTGGTAACTTAGGGTCATATCCTTTATGATCAAAGGCCACAAAATTGGAATCCATTGGGCCAATCTCACCTATGGCTGATAATAAAGCTTGCTCTTGGGAGGTGCAATTTTGCACTACCTCAGGTGTCGACATAGCGGACGATGATTGAGCCAGGTCCTCTATTATATTATAATCCTGTGTTACTTTTGCACGAGGATTAAATGTCGATTTGTGTACTACTCCCTTTGGCGAGTTTATTATTGGCTTAGGAACGATGGGCGGCACAACTTCGTTCAAAGTTGTTGTCGAACTACTAGGTTGTTTATCAGCCTTGTTATTCGACCGCTGTGGATTCCGGTAACCTTTATCCCTTGTCAAAGCATTATTCTGCTGCTTTGAGGTGGACAACATAAGCACTTGGGATCGGGAAGCATTTTGATTGGCAACCAGATTTTGACCAGGATTAGGAAACGGATCATTCAACACAGCTGATGTTTTCGGACTCTTAAAGAATCTTTTAAGCTCAGCTTTGCATGGACAATCTGCTGTCCAATGATCCTCATCGCATATATGACACCCCGAAGGGGGTTTCCCTTTCTTTTTCTTCTTGCCCCCTGGTTGCTTCAGTTGTTTGCCCTTGTCGTCCGACACGGCACTTACTTCCGAGGCAAGAAGTTCTTCATTTGCATTTTGATTCGAAGTCTTACGGGTTTTCTTAGACGAATCCCGTGTTGACTTTGCGTTTGCAGTGCCAATCACACCATTGCTGGCATGAGAGTCACTATTTGATCCAGGAGGGGGAGGAATTGAAAATTCCGGTCTAGGGGCGTCAGGTATCTTGTCATAGAGCGTGCCAGACTGAGTATATACTAAGTCCAAATATTGAGCACGAGCAATAACTTGCTCCTCTGTTACGACGCCTCCCTTGGCCACATCTTCTGTTATTTCCGGCAGAAGCGACTTTATAAACCACTCAGCTAATAGCTGATCTGGAACATAGGTTTTTACCATTCTGCGACGACGACGCCACTCATGTATATGATCAGATATATGTGTGGCCGTTGTCTGCTTGAAATTGGTCAAGATCTCAGTTCCAGTTTCGTACCTTATAGGTAACTGAAAGTGTGTTAAGAAAGTCGTGGCTAGGGAACTAAAATTGTCGAACGAGGCTCTAGGTAATTCAATATACCATTTAGCCGCCGGACCGGTCAATGTCCTCTGGAAAAGGCGAAGCCTTATTGAATCATCATTCAAGGTATTCGACGAACACCACAGATGGAATGTCATCACATGATTCGACGGGTCTTCACCCGGATTTCCATTGAATTTAGGAATGTCCGAAGGAAGTTTGTGAGGAATCGCGGGTCACCAATGGGCATAGGCGATTGGATCGTTCGTCAATCGATGTAAATCTGGTAATTCTAAGGTCGCCACGAATGGCAACTGCTGATTCAGGTTTGGCGAGGCGTACCCAGGATACGATGGAATCGCCTGAGCAGTAGGTCTTTGCACACCAGCATAATGCAACTGATGTTGATATGACTGATATGGTTGGTGGGCTTGGCCACTGTAAAGTGGTTGGTTTAACCCATTCTGAATATAGGGTTGCCCACTATTTGCAAAGATCTGTTGCTCAGATCCCTGGTACACCTGTCGAAACTGAGGTTGTTGGTACTGCACCATCCATGGTTGTGAAGCCATGTTCTGCTGTGCAACACTAACCGACGGACCAAGATGCGATTGGATCTGTGTCGTCCCGGCAGTTGGCGATTGTGGTTGTGTTGCAGGGTCAACTGGCTGTTGCATTACAACTTGTGGTTGACATACAACAGGTATCGATTGAACTTGCGACACGGTTACAATTGCTGGCGTCGTCGGGATACTAGACATAGGTACACATTGTTGCATGGAATATACAACTCTTGGTTGTTGGGGTAACATAGGTACCCAACTACCCGTCGTTACTTCAGTCAAACCTGAATTTGGTTGAAAACTGCCGTATGGGTATCCCCCCGGAAGAGGAAGTGAAAGGGCATATTGCCCCCCATATGGTAACAATCCGGGACTCAAGGGTATAGATTGCCTTTGAGGACTGGATGGTCTAAACTGATTCCCAAAGGGATCAATTTGTCTAGTTTCAACATAAGAATTACCGGGTATTATACCGGTAGAACAAACTGGAACAGACCAAGTTGTCATAATAGTCCCTGGGTGGACTCCTTCTAGCTGATGAGAGCTAGTCGGGACGGCTGGTATGCCGGCAAACATCGTTGGAATGGCAGCAGGAGCTTCTGCTGTCGCTGTGTCGTTTGGCACAGTCCTAGATGTCGACGGTTGTTCAGACATTTTAAGTCTATCCAATAAACTTCCTAACGATTCCAGTGGCGATAGACAAACTTCTGATGCAGAAGGAAAAAGAGTGGTACCTACTCCAAAATGAATTGGAGTATTTGCTTGCTGGTCCTCTACGATTTCCTCTATTGCAATCAGACCAGGAGGAAGAGGCAGACCGTCAGGTCCGTAAAAGATTTCTGGTGCCGAAGAAGGGGTTGCTTCGACAGCGATAGTTGTTTGAACAACAAGACTCTGTGGACCGGTTTCAGATGGAACTGGTTCAGTTATGCAAGTACTTGTCTTCAGACTAGGATCAGTACAACTGTCCTTCTGTTGCTGTTGAACTTCTTCAATAGAGGCAGGGATTCCAGAAATATTGGGAGTGACCAGAATCTCGGATGTTGTTGGAACTTCCGTTCTAACTTTAAAAGGAGATTTTGACCTGGTCAAGCGAGTTCGCTTCGTCCGTACTACTCTCGGTTCCGGAGACAAAGGTGGTTGACTCGCAAGTCTCCCTGAACGACGGGGTTTTAATTGACTTTCCTCCACGGTTGCGGATTACTTGATCAACTAAAATACAAAAAAGGGGATTATGTTTCCGTATTGAATGAATTTTATTAGACGCTTTTAGACACAACTTTGCTTTTTCATGTTTTAAGAGTCGAGAAAAAGCTAAAGATGACTCTAGTCGCCTTCGATGTATTAACGAGCCCGAAGTGACAAATGCTCGGTTGGACCTTTTCAATTATAGAGTTTGAAAAGAGCCAAAAGAAACTGCTCTGGAGATCTAGGCAGAGGGTGTGCCAAACCTTTCGCGAAACCACAGAATACGTTTTACGGTACGGGTGGTCGATCTTCGTGAATGTTGTGTTCACTGCATCGCGATCAATAGGGCGGTCGACACGGCTTCCTAAGGATAAAGGATAATTGCCTATAGGGGTCTCCCAATATACGCGACGGTACGCGGGAGCTCAAATCCGTATTAGTGCTATCGTCCCTCAGGAGGAATCACCCACCTTCGTAGAGATCGACAGTCACTACGTTTAACAACGCCGGAACACGTCTCTACCTAGACCTCTATTGTGAGCGTTATGTTACAATGCGTTGTTAGATTCATTCAATATATTTTAAGTTGATCTTGTTTATCAGTTTGTCTTTCAGGATCACCACGAGATGTATTGGTACAAATTCCTAAATGCAGCTAAAATGATAAGCAAGCTTTCACAATCTTTTTAGCTTTGAAAATCCTAGCTACTGAAGGGAGAGAAAAACAATATCTTTCCACACAGAGCACAAAGCACAAACTAATGCACTTTCTCCTAGATCAGACACCCAAACTTATCAAAAATGCAAATGCAAGATGCATGTATTTCTTTTCTTTTCCTTTAATGTTGATGCTTAACAAAAGGAAAACTGTTGTATGACTTTCGAATTCAATTTGAAGCGTAAACAAACAAGTATTGTCTAAATGAAAAGACGCTTTACAGGTACTTGTTTTACACCAAAAATATATGAATTCAAACCATAAAGTGAAAACAAACCAACTTAAACAGCTATGAACAGTAATAACACTAACTCATAAGATCGCAATCTAAGAGGCCACAGCTACTAGGTTCGCTTTTCACAATGGGAAATTGTAACTGAAACAAGAAATACTGAAAGAACGTTTACAATTTCATCACACAACTGAGGCGAAATAATGTCAAGGAGATAAGGTCTACAGCAAATACAATAACCAGCAAGCAATCAGCCAAAAAACAAGCGCAAACAGGGCCAAGACACAAAGGAAGAGCTGAGCTAGACTAAGGCCAACTGGACCAGCGCAGGCACTGGTCTGCCAGTTTCACTCTCAGCGCAGTTCCCGAAGGGAGCACCTGCGCTGTAATGCAGACTGCCTGTGGACAGCCTGCACTGACTTACGAGAGTTACGTCTGCTAAGAATTCCGGGTCATAAAAAGCTCAAAAATGTACTGTTTTGACTGAAATAAAATGCTATGGGTTAAGTACAGGCTAAGGGATGATCAAGAGGATAAAGATCTATCACTAAGAGTAAGGATTCATCTGTAGATTAGCTCTTTAAATCTTGAATTTGCTCAGCAAAGGAGCAAGAGTAGCAAAACCCTCTACTTCGCTTTTGATAGAGTCAAAAGCTTTTCGATTCGGTACTCCTTTCTTCAAGAAATGAATAGCAAAATACTACAACAACAAGATACTAGGATCTCCCCAGTGGAGTCGCCAGTTTGTTGTGGGGAAAAGTATCCGATGCGGATGACACTAACCCTTTCTAAAGGTGACAGACTTTAGCAACAACTGAATGACAAAGTTTTCATGTTCATCTTTATGAAAGCACGGAGAGAATAGAAAGAGGATCAACCAACCTGGTGTCTTGCGCTTAGTCGATCCTTTTCCTTCTCGCTTTGTATCCCGTTCCCAGCTCTTTACTCTCCAAGCCGATCCAGCTACACACAGAATCTGCACAACAAAAGGGAGCAAACTACGAGATACAAGCAATCATAATTGAAGCATGGATTAGGTTGCATCAAATATACATGTAAACACAAAAGCATCTATGTAAAACAAGTATATAGAAGAACATGCAAACTTTATTGATAGAAAGTAACAGGGTTCCAGAGGAAGTTACAACCAATGATGTTGGCCCCAATCCAGCAGCACCTCCTCGGCAGCAAGAACTCTCTTCTTCACCTCTAGTAAAACAATCACCCAATAATCCTGGCAGTATACCAACAGCACCTCCTTGCTTATACAAAATTCCAGCCTCCCTAGACCTCATAGAAGAGCTCTATATATAGGAGGGAAGAGGAAAGGATGAGTCAGCTGGAGGCTGGCATATAGCTGACTAGTGTCCTCTCCATCTTCAGTTAATCTTCAGTTCGTGTGTCCACTTGGAGATCCTTGCTTACACATGGTGATCAAGTACCTCTTACTCATCACAGGGCGAATCTCATGAACCAAGTGTCATTTTGGAAGCTTCCTGGGCAATTGACACCTTGCAGGATGACTGTGCCACTTGGCCAATCTCGCCCAGCGCAGGTAGCCTTCATTGTTTTTGACTTCCAGCGCAGGTACAGAGTGGGACAGTTGCAATACAGCGCAGATGCTCAGTTAAGCAGCTGACATGATCCAAAATAAGCCTGTTTTGAAGTGTTTTCAGGTGGAGAACTGATTGGAAGTGCTGTTGTTTGATGACCTTGTTCTTTTAGGGGTAAGAACAACATATTTAGGGACTGAGGATCCCTGTAATTATTGACATTCCATGCTCCTTGACGCGAGGCACAAAAATGTCTATAACACTCCTTCAGCTGGGTCCAGTGGGACTACTATGTGTAATGACTTTTTCTCGAAGATCATCTTGCGCTTCTTCAGGCTGATGACTCCATTCATATCGGTGGCCCAATCTATTCCTAACAACGTGGGATAGGGATCGTTTTCATTGACAATCTCTATTGCTTCGAACTCCGTCTGTGTGCTCACGCCTTCAATATCAACTGTTACCCCTTGCAACCTTCCCATGGGAAAAATCTTTTTTTGGTTCACCATTCGTAATTGAATAGGGGACCACTGTAACGTGGGCCTACCCATACATTCACATGTTTGGGGCCTGACCTAGGTTTGGAAATGATTTAGCCAAGAAAATCCCAGTACTACTAGCCCTTTCAGCAACAATCCGCAGAACGTGGACTAAGGTCTCACCTGACGTAGTATGGGAGGGTGCTAGAACCAGGTTTCCACACCCTAGGGATGTTTGATATGCGATGATTGGTATGCAATCCTACCTTCACACTTACTGCGCTATGTGCAACTGCGAGCACCCCACACCCTATGATACTGTCTTCATGCAGTTCTAGTCACAACACGACCTGTGTTATTTACCCAAGTCTTCCTTAATTAGTCTTCGTTAGCCGATTACTTAGATTAAATTCACATATAAGCATTCATACACGTAGTTATCAATTGCACCTAGTAAATAACAGAGTAAAGTAATGCATAACATCAACATTCATGTTTAAGAATGGATGCATATAATAAACTTCTCTTTAATAGCTTTCAAATCCAAGTATAGACCCAACTCTGCCCTGCACACTCAGCTGCAGGGGTCTGCACACTCAGCTGCGGACTCTACTAGGCCTCTGCGCACTCAGCTACAAAGCCTCTTCCTACTACTATGACCCAATACACTTCAACTTTCCCCTATGCTCTAACCATGCCTTCACATCTATCTATTACTTTCTTGCTTGCCAAAAAACTATCTTTACACTTAGAGCCTCACTCTATTTATACAATCCCATGGTCCGCAGACCATGGGTAGGCCGACACAACTTTACATTATTTTACAGTTCTTAGGGCAGACAACACTATGACTCATCCTAGACTTTCGCGCTCCGCGCCTGCACTTCACAAAGTCTTACAATACGATTGACCAAAACTCGGGCTTTAAGCCCCAAAATCTACTGTGGGGGTTCCCATGCCCAACACTCCACATTAAACATTTCAATCCCCACCATACCTTATGCAATTATCCATACACATTGTAACTTGAACTGTACGATTGTATTGAATTATTGTCATTTCCAATGCATTGTAATAATTTCCATTATTTACCATAATTCACCATGGATTTTTCCATAATATTCACCCAGATTTCCCTTTCATCGCATCCCTTGCAACCACAATCCCTGTCATTGCAACTTTACCACCTAACACTCTCCTCAACAATTTTGTTGGTACTCTGCGTGCTACTACTCCAAGTGCTTCTATAGAGTAACTTGCAGAATGGGTGGGCAAGCTCTTAGGCATGAACCTGAAGACACAATGTAGGTCCGACGCAGTCTGGATGTATGACAGGTTTTTCAGAATGTGAGGTCGTATACCTATTTTTAGCAATTTCAGGGATTCAATGAAGCGGCTAGAGTCAAATTTGCGTCGAACTTGGATGAGAATTATTCCAAAGTTCATGTGTTGGACATTCCTGTCACAGAGGAAGTTATTTCGATTAGTAGCATATTTCCACAAGGTGGGTAGAAATGGTTCGCCCACAAATCACCTCTACCAGAATTTCTAGATTTATTCTTGATGGCAGCAGATACCTTGGCTCAATAAGGAAGGGGATATGATCAGAATTCCTTGCCACATCCATGGGCCAAGGTCACATATTTTGTGGTGTGATACATCACTTGTGAAGAGCAGCTTGCTTCCGTCTTCAAATACCATTTAAACTTCTTGCATGCCTTTGGTTTCATCGTGTGCATCCTCTAGATATGCCACATTTCTTATGTAATAATCTTCAGTTAATGGCATGGTCTGCTCATCGTTCACAACAAACGTTGGTGGTCCTCACAAACCACGGGGTTGTTAGGATGTTGGTGGTGCATGCCCTGTCACAAACTTTCGTGGTTTGGCCACAATTCACCGAATTGGCAGAAGAGGAACTTACAACCATGATGTCGGCAAGAGAGGAAGAGGGATTAATGGCAGAGGAAGAAGCTACAAATGAAATTGTTACACAAGAACCAGTGTAGGCTACGAAACAATTGGAAGCATTGGTGACAGACTAGGCTACAAAAAAATCGCGAATAGAGAAAGGGGTTGTAGACGATGCTACTACACAAGAACCACCATTGAAAGCTAAATTGGATGAACAAGAAATGGAGGTAGAAGATGATGCATGCGATGCTACTACACAGGTACCAGCATCGACTGTCGACTGGGAAACATGAGAATGGAAGTAGAAGGAAGTGCAGTTGACGTTGTTACACAAGAACCATCATCAACCACTAAGATAATGGAAGAATTGTCGGCATTAGAAGAAATTGTAGGCAATGTTGTTACACAAGAACCAACATCGCCTGCCAAAGTGATGGAGAAACCAGTGGAAGAAGTGCAAGTCGAGGTCGACGCTGTTACACAAGAATCAGCTTCGACTGCTAAAAAATCGGCTGAAACAGAAAGTAGGTGGCACAAAAAAAGGATAAGGGAAGTGTGGAAAATCCAGGGGAAGGAGAAGGAATTAAAGAAGCAGGTGCAGAAAGGATGGAAATCGAGGAGGATATCCCCTGTTCTTTGCTTTATGCCTCCCTACCAATAAGGGAAAGGAAATTTCGTACTGCTATATGCTTGGTGAAAGAAAATATCTATCCCCTGATATTGAAATTTGTAGGGACATCTAGAGGCACCATTGTCGACACTATCACACAAGAACTAGTGTCGACTGGTGGAGAAATTGGACAAATCGAAAGATTGGTGGTCGACACTATTACACAAGAACCAATGTCAACTGAGGGGCAAGTTGAAGAAACTATCGCTAGTTCTATTCACATAGAGTTGTTAGGAGAAACCGCTGTTGTTGGTATCGACCTGCAAGGGCTAGAACCAAATATTGAGAAAATAATTGAAGAAATTGTGGCTAGCATTGTTCCCATAGAGTTGTTGGAAGAAAATGTTGTTGTTGGTATCGACCCACAAGGGCCAAAAACAATTTTTGAGCAAATGGAGGAGGATAACCAGGAAACAGAGAAGCGAGACCAGCCATAGGAAAAAGGTGTCAAAAATTCTCTAGATTCATTTAGGGAAAATGTAGAGGTTTCAAGACTTGCGGAGGAAGATGTTGAGGCCGCCCCCCGAGTTGAGGAGAAGAGAGAAGAAATAAGGGTAAATCATAAACCGATGGATGATTTTCTTGACATCAACCCACCAAATCCAACACCAATCGCGAGACCAATGGAGGAGATTGTTATCAAGAAAGAATTTATTGAACATTCTACAAAAGGAAGGGCCCCGTCGAAGAATGCTACCAATCGTAACTCAAAGAAAATATGCAATTAAAATTGGAGAATATTAAGTTAAGGAAGCAGGTGTTACGCTTATAAATATGGGTGAAGAACCACAAGAAGAATGTTAGTCATGCTGCTATGAATCTTGGAGACGAAACCACTTTAGTAACAATATAGACTAAACCATTGTCACATTTGTTTGAGTCGCGGGTATTTTTATTCACTACTGAAATTCAGAAATGCCAGGCTACCACATCTCTCCTTCAACAGGGGTCTATATATTTGGAATCCCATCGGGAAGGAGAGAACAAGATACGAAAGTAGTGACTAATTACATGACTCAGGTGGATAAAGCAAAGAAATAACAAGAAAAGAAAAAGAAAAATATTGAGGAACTAGATGAAAAGGTATAGGTACTAAAGGCCGATAAAGAGGAAATGTTCTCTCTAGCATAGCAGGTAATGGCGTTCCAACCTCCTTCTCGTAGTTATGCTTTGTTCCTCCATGAGCAGTACCTGTTCTTCTATTTGGAGAGCATCCATTACAATATAAGTCACAAAGTCAAGGATCCAATACATTTTCAAAGGATCCTGAAGGGTCATAATATTTTGAACCAGCACTTTATGTGCGAACTCTACATGCATGATTATTTTCAGAGTACTAATCAATCGTTTAATACAGTGCCATATGTGGGGGATATTTAGTTAAGAGACTTCACCTCCTTCATGCTTAACCAAGTTAAGTGGAAGAAAGCCTTCGACACATTCGAAGAGAACCAAGCGAACATGCCACTTGTAGTTCAGGCAGAGCATTTTCATGTTGTGAACATTTTTAACAAACACCGTACCTTCTTGGGAATAGAAGGATGGAAGGGTCAGATGCTAGTGTTGGCTTAAGGGTGTAGGAATTTACAGGGTAAGTTCCTCAGATAGAACACCAAAGGACACCACTCACAAATAGATCATAGATCAATACACCAATATTCTTGATGTGGTTAAAACCCTAAAAGAGGGAAACAGTCCATGGCCTAAGCCAACATGGCCTCTTCAGGAAATTTATTAATAAAAGAAAGAAAATTTACATAAGCTTCTGTCATGAACAGTCACCCTACAAATAACCCTCCATGCTCTTTAAATAGAGATCATGGACCAATCAGGTGTTAAGTCACGGATCAAGTGTCGATAATACCAAGGAGAGAATGAACTGTCGGATTACTTAATGTCTAGAACATATCATGACCGTCGGATTGTAAGTTACAAAAGTACATAGTAAAGATAAACACAATACCTAACTCTACACTAAACCAAGTTATACTTAACTATTTCCTATGTGTCGAAATATCCTAACATCCCCCCTAAGAACAACTTGGGATAGGATTGAAGAATGTACAAATATGACACAATAGGAGAAGGAAGGAGGCATTAGAACCTATCCCCCCTTAGTGAAAACTTCCTGAACTCCAACCATAAATCGAAGTTTAGTAAACTTCACCTCTGTGAGAGCCTTTGTAAAGATGTCTACAACTTGATCATCTGTTGAACAATATTGCACTTCAAGAACATGATCATGAATGAGCTTTCTGATGAAGTGCATGTGTAGCTCAATATGTTTGCTACACTAATGTTGGATTGGATATTTGCATAGTTGAATGGAAGTTTAATTATCACACCAAAGTGTAGTTGAATGTTGCTGCTGAAAGCCAAACTCTGACAAGATCTAACAAAGCCACAGGGCTTCCTTACTAGCTTCTACGACGCCACGATACTCTGCTGTTGCTGAAGAAAGAGAAATGGCACTTTTTTTCTTACAAGCCCATGTAATAGGTCCATAACCAAGAGTGAAGACATAACCTACAGTAGACTTCCAATCATCAAGGTCACCAGCCCAATCGGAATCAGTGAAACCAACCAATAGAGGAGATTCTTATGCACTTTAATGAATCACAAACTGAACTGTACCATGAACATAACAAAGTATTCTTTTAGTTGCTTTCCAATGACTTTCATGTGGGTTTTCCATAAACCGAGAAATAAGGCCAACAACAAAGGAAAGGTCAGGATGAATATGGGTCAGATACAAAAGTCTTCCTACAAGCTAACAGTATAAGGTAGCATCAACTTCAGGGGAAGTATAAGTGACTAAAATTTTGGCTCCATACTGAAAGGGAGAATGTGCTAGCTTACAGTCTTCCATGTGAAAGTGGCGTAGAAGATCACAGGCATACTTGGACTGGGAAAGGGAAATACCTTCCTTGGATTACAAGACTTGAAGACCAAGAAAATAATGCAAGTGTCCTAAGTCTTTCATTTCAAACTACTTTTTAAGGCTGGACTTCACATGGTTTATAAGGTTGGGATCACTACTAGTAATGATAATATCATCAACATAAAGAACAAGAATGATAAGATACTTACCCACTTTCTTGGTGTAGATAGTATTGTCAGAAGGACACCTAGAAAATCCAGTATCTAAAATAAAGTTATCCATTTTGGCATACCAAGCCCAAGGGGTATAAAAGCTAGGAGGTTGTTCCATATAGATTTCTTCATGCAAGTCCCCATGCAAAAAGACATATTTAACATCCATCGAATAGACTTCCAATTTGAAAGAGGTGGCAAGGGAAAGAACAAGGCAGATAGAGTTCATTTTGGCAACAGGTGAGAAGGTTTCAGTATAGTCAATGCCTTCAACTTGTGAAAAACCCTTAGAAACAAGACGAGCTTTATGTTTATTAACTTTTCCATTTGGTCCATACTTGGTTCTGTAAACCCATTTGCATCTAACAAGTTTTCGTCCCTTTGGAAAAGGAACAAGATCCCATATATCATTTTCCAATATCGAACGATATTATTCATTCATAGCTATGTCCCAATCTGGATGGCCTGAAGCTTCTGCAAAGGTGTCAAGATCATAATTCGCTAGAGCTTGAGCTAGTAAAGAAGAGGCTCTATCAAACTAAGAATGGGTGCAACGTTGATCTGTAGGATCACCTGCAAGAGCACCTGCTACATCCCGAGTAGCGTGGACCCATCTTGGAAGCTGAGGAGCTGGAGGAGGATCCCGAGAAGGTGGGAGAGGATTTTCATCCTCGCTATCATCATCTAAAGAAGAAACATTTTCATAAGTAGAATGGATAGAGAGAGGTGGCACATTCACCAAACTAGGCTCGTAGGCTGATATATTTTCAGTAAACTTTACATCTCTTCAAATGATAACATTGTTGGGAACGAGATCCCCCAAGGACAATTTTGGGGCTAAAAGCCCATATTTTGGGTTTAATTTTGTAATAAACTTGTAAAGTCTTCGCATTTTGTGGTCACGGAGCGCAAAGGTGGCATGAGTCATAAAGGGTTGTCTACCCTTATTTTTGTAAACTAAAGTCGGCTGTAAAAGATCTACCCATGGTCCGCAGACCATGGGATTGTATAAAAAGAGCTAAGCTCTAAGTAGTTGAAAAAATAAAAAAGAGTAATGAGTGAGATAGTGATATTTCTGAAGTAAGAATTCTAAGTTTCGGGTCATAGCGTAGGTAGAGGCTCTGCAGTTGAGTGCGCAGAGGCCTCATATAGAAGTCCGCAGCTGAGTGCGTGGACCCCTGAAGTTGCGTGCGCAGGGTGGATAGAGTTTGTAATCACTTGAAGATATCAATAAAGAGAAGTATTCCACAAATTTTGTGTCTTTGTTCTGGTTAATGCATCTTGTTGTATTGTGTATGAATTTCATTTATAATGTTTATATGATGCGTAAATGTATGTAATTATTTTGGTTAAGTGAACGCAAGTAAGGACATCTATTTATGCAGTGCTAACTATGATTGTTTAATAAGATAAGCAAGACACTTAGACTAGTTTTGAAATCTGCATGGTACGCTTCCCTAGCAGTGCGAAAGTACCTGAGCCACAGGTTAGGGCTGCGCAAAGTTCAATTGTACCCTTTTGCAGAGGTAGTGGAGAGCGGAATAAAGGGCTAGTCTGGCAAGCCCTAGAGCTAAGTGACCTATGCGAAATTAGGAATGGAAGGAATAAACTAACATCACAATCATCTCAGGGTGCGGAAACTTGGTTCCAGCATACCCCCATACTGCTTTAGGTGAGACTTCGGTCCACACTCCGTGGGCTAATGCCGAAAGGGCTAGTAGTGTAGGGATTTGTTTGGCTAACTAATGTTGAACCTGGGTCAGGACTCTTCAAGCCAACAAATGGTTCCATTGCTGGGACTAGAATCTACATAAGAGATGATTGATGTCATATCACTAGAATCCAACTAAGAAAGAGATTGAAGACTAGTTGAATAGGAATATCCACGAATTCGTGGCACGAGAGAACAGAAACCCGTGAATGACAAAGGAACAGTGGCTGGATAGGTACCTATATATAGAGATCCACGAGATCTTTTTTTATTCCTTTCCAGGTGAGCTATACAAGTGGATCATGAAGCTAGAAGATAGCCAAGGAAGGTGGAAACTTGACGGTCCTATTGTTTGTACCCCGGAACTAGTACAGAAATTGGAAACATCTGAGGATAATATCGGTCACGCTGTTAATAATTGACTCGATCGTGTCATAGGAGGATTTGTGTCTGAGTTCGCGGTTGATACCTCAGTCAGCTACAACAAGGTGGAGCAGTGCTATTTCAAAGAACCACGAGGTAAGTACGTGAAATATTTGAATATCTGGATTAAAATATTATTGTGCGAAAAGTGAGTTATGCAGCTACTTTGGAGCTATGCGAAGTGGAAAAACTTACAGGAACGAAGGGAGAAAGGGTTCTGAATATAGTCCATTGATTTCACCTTCACGATGTGATGAAGAGAGAGTAGCGTAGGCTTCTCCATGAAGTTTTATTCAGTTAATAATACAAGAATTCCTGCAACTTCCACCTCCACCACACCACCTCCAACTTCACCACCATCACTGGCGACTTCACCCGTACCACCTCTGCCCCCACCGCAGTTTAGTATGGAAAATTTAGTGAAGCTACCTTTGTTCAAAGGCTTTAGAAATGAGGACCCAGACCAGTTCTAGTTCATCATGAAAGCCGTATGGGAAGCTCAGGGTGTTACAGATGATCACATGAAGAAGGCTATACTGGTTAGTGCTCTGCAGGATTTCGCACAAACCTGGTACATCAAATACTCTAGTGATAACCCAAATGCTGGAGTGGCAGACATCCGGACCACGTTGAATAAAGAATTCATTAGGCCTAAATCTAAAGCACAATCGATTGTGGGGTTCAAGGAGATTGCGATGCAACCAAGCAAGACACCTTGGGAATTAGATCAAAGGTTGAAGTTTAAAATCGATGAAGCTAATATGAACTTAACAGATGGACATCATCGCCAAGGGTTTTGCCTTCGCTCCTGCCACACTTAAGGGTTGTGTTGTTGCAACAGAAGATAATGACTCAAGCTGAGGCCTTGGAGATTGTAATGAAACTACATGAAACATCAATGCAAGATCCAAATCTGGGGGTTCAGCAGATCCATGCGCAATTGAAAAATTTTTACCTGAAGATGCAAAGTTTGAAGCAGGACATAATGGTTCGACCAGAGGCGCGTGAAGAGGTATGGTGCCTAAAATGCAAGGGTCAGGGGCATGACAAAGACCATTATCTGGTATTTTTGAACTACATTGTAGGAGGGGGACCGATGCCTTTGAGGCCAGAAGCTCAAGCAAGACCGAGCATGAGGCCTGCATTGTGGTGCACTATATGTGAGGTAGGAAGAAAAAATGCCACGGATAACTGTCATTTGCTGCAGAAGTTTGTACAAACACTGCAACAACTGTTCTGCAACTTTTGTAGGTTGATAGGGCATGATGAGCATAATTGCAGAAGTTATGAATTGATGATGGATAGAACTACCACCTATACGATTCAGGAAGAAACACAACCCCCTGACCAAAGCATGGGGATGGCGCGGACAAGCTTTCAAGAGCGCGGAAGAGGATGAGGTAGAGGAGGACCTAGCAGAGGTCGGGGACAGCTAATTTGTTACAATTGCGGAGGACCAGGACACTATGCCTATGATTGCACTAACCCAACACGTCCGACTTGCAAGTATTGCACTCTGTTTGATCATGAAACAGAACACTATCCTATGCTAATAGCAAGGATACATGACAAAGGGGCACTACCACCTCAGCCGACTCATAACCTGTAGATGATGAGGTCTGAGCCATGCGAAGAGGACTCAAATGTGAATATAGTGCTCTAAAGTGGAATCACAACAGGAGTTGACAAGGGGAAACAACCTGAAGATAGTACATGGGTTCGCAAAGCTTCGTCAAAGGAGGCTGAATGTTGAAATATGGAAACAAGAATATTCCAATTTAATTTGTCCTTGAATTAAATTGTGAATTAAAATCGAATTTAGTCTTAACATCTACTTGGAAATAATTAACTAATTTATTTTAAATTTATTAGTTGGATAAATTTAGGTTAGAAGTCTTTCTGAAGTCATGCAAGAGTTATCCCTTAAATTAAGGAGATAAGATTAAGTTATATTTGAGTTGCAATTAGTTAACTCATTTTACTGAGTTAAGTCCAGTTAAATTAGTTCCAAACTATTTGAGGAACTAATGGTGAGTTAACAGTCAGTTGATGCATGCATGCACTCAACTAGTGTACTCCAGTTAACTGAAGATTCCCTCATCAGAAACTCATGCATGTCTATTCTAAGAAAGACCCCGTTGAGATTAAAGTCAAGGATAGAGTACTATTAGTAGCATGTGTTTTCTTATAAAGAAAACTCATGCATGCAATCAAGGCATCATTCCTTGAGGATTGTGTAGTTTTGACAGTGTGCGAGAGAGGTTTTCCACTTGGTTGAAGAAGAATCATCCCAGAGGAACAACACAAGGAAATAGGAGCTTGGAGGGTAGAGAGGAAGGCTGGAAAGTAGCTAATATTTCCTGTGAGCATCTGTGAGGATTTTACTGAGAGTTGGCTAGCTGTGAAAGCTAAGGCTTTTTATAATTCCTATGTATTTCCACCTTGTATGATAATATAGATAGTGGGGTTTTTAGCTGAGGCTTTCCCAAAAGTATTTTCATGTGTATTGTGTGATTAATTCTTCTTCATCTGGTTATATTGTTCAACTCGATATTTAATCTTCCACAAATTGATAGTAGAAGTAGGTTATAGTATTCTACTTTAATTTATATTGCATTATCGGGTTAACCTACATCAGATTTTCTACACTAAATTCAATTTGGAGTGCGCACATGAAACATTCATGGAAGTGAAGAAGAGCTTCGTTGAGGCCTCCACCTCAAGGAGAAAGGATAAGCCCAAACAGGAGATGGACCCTTCTATGCTTACAACCTTCCTAGAAACCTGCATGAAGTTACTGCGCGATAGCAAGGCTATGAAGCGGTTATAGGATCTCATAAATAGATGCGCCATAAATGCTCTGGGTGAGCCATGCGTAGTACAAAATATTGGTAAGCATAAGACAAGGACAGGATGGGAGATGAGACTAACCACGCAAATAGGAGAGTATGAAATGGATCAGGTTATTTTGGACCTGGGGTTAGATGCAAACGTCCTACCAAAGCAGACTTGGGAACGGATGGGGAGACCCGCATTGCAGTGGTCTCCGATTTAGCTAAGGATGGTGAATCAGTAGAAGATCATCCCCATGGGGCAGCTGCAGGGGGTGACTGTAGATATTGAAGGTGCGAGTGCACTGGCTAACTTTGAAGTAATAGAAATTGTGGATGATAGCAACCCCTATCTTGTGCTCCTTGGAATTGATTGGGCTACTGATATGAACGAGGTAATCAACCTAAAGAAGCGAAAGATGATATTTGAGAAGAATCACTCCGTGTAATAGTACCCCTAGATCCTGCTAAGGGATCACGCGATACTGAACCAGTCCCCGATTATGAGAGTGATGATGATCTAGATTGTATCTATAAGATAACAGCGCGAGACCAAGATTGGATGAATCCAACAGCGGATGGACGAATTACATGGGATCGCGAGTTTCCTGCACCTCAGACTCTAATGAAGAATTAGAGCGCTGGAAGAATTGGTTACATGAGGAAACTACACTGAGTTGTAACATGATGACCCGGTCTTTGCACTGTGTGTCATCAGAGATAAGAAATTTGCCCACTTATGATGGCCTGAATGATGTAGATATCTTTTTGGATGCATTTGAGAGGGAGGTACCAGAAAAGCAGCGCTTCTAGGCATTGGACTGGGCACTGCGCACTACGCCCACAAGATGGTGGGGTACGCACAAGGGAAGCTTTGATGATTGGCGCGAATGTAGGAGGATGATTAGAACACACTTTGGGAAGTCGAAGGTGTGAATAATGGACAAATATGATGGTTAGGATGATTCGCACGCACACTTGGCCAAATGGACTCGGGCTTATGGAGAGAGGCCCAAACTTGAATGGGTGCACTTGTTCTATCGCACCCTAGATGTCATCCCAATGAACTGGTACGTAGAAATGAAGCAACACCATGGTACAGGTGAATGGGATATTCTGCGTGAAGATTCATAATGACATTCAGTTTTGAAGGCTGGTTTGACTATATTGATGAGGCACTACAAGAGGTGAAAGCAACAATCTTTAGGATACCATAGGATCCTTTGGACCTGGTTCAGCCTAAGTGGGCTACTCAGCTGAGTCACATGGTGGAGTTCTATAATGTGACTACTGAAGAAGAAGATGAGGATATGTGAAATATTATCATCCCTGAAACAGAATGCCACCGTGAGGTTGAAGCACCGTAGATTGAGAATCCTAATATAACCGCGAATACCAAGATTTATTCCATAACAAGTTTACAGATCTAAAATGGATAATCAGAGACCTAGGTATTATGAAGATCACGTTGAAACCTGACGTGAAGCCGGTTAAGAAAATACCTTACCATCTCAATCCGAAGTATAAGGAGAAGGTCTGCTTAGAGCTAGACAAGATCGTTCATCAGGCATCATTGAGCCTATGGAAGAATCTAATTGGGTAATCCAAATGGTGGTATAGGAGAAGAAGAAGAAGGATGAAATAAGGATATGCGTGGATCTCAGAAAGTTGAATGACGCTTGTGTACATGATCCTTTCCCGACTCCATTCACTGATGAAGTGTTGGACAATGTAGGTGGCCAGAAAGCATATTCCTTCACTGATGGGTTCTCTGGGTACCACCAGATCAAAATCGTGCTGGAGGATAGGAGCAAGATGACCTTTGCGACTAAGTGGGGGTGTTTTTAGTACACTATAATGCCGTTTGGATTGAAGAATGCACCTGTGATTTTCTCGTGCATAGTCATTGCGATGTTCAAGGAATTTATTCATAAGTTCCTGGAAGTATACTTTGATGACTAGACTTTGTTTGGGCTATTGAAACACCATGTTTCTAGTTTACGCCTGATGCTAGATACTTGTCGAAGATAACAGATCGCGCTTAATGTGAAGAAGTGCCTGTTTTGTGTTCCTCCTAGGACCCTGCTAGGTCATGTGGTTTGCAGATAGGGACTGATGGTAGATCCCATGAAGATAACAGTGATACTGAACTTGGAAGTGTCGAGGAGTGTGAAACAGTTGTGCACTACCCTAGGACATATGGAATATTACAGAAAGTTTATCAAAGGCTATGCCCAGATCACTGTACTTATGGAGAAGTTGTTGAAGAAGGATGTCATGTTCTATTGGAATGAGGATTGTAAGAGGAGATTGGATGTATTGAAAGAAAAGATGGTCACCGCACCGATTTTAGTCTTCCTAGATTGGAAGAAGGAGTTTCATGTACATGTTGACGCGTCATGTATAGCGTTGGGAGCAGTACTGACACAGGCTGGCAGAGGAGACCTAGACCATCCTATCACGTTTGCAAGCAAAAGGTTATCCAAGGTGGAGAAGAATTATTCCACCATCGATTGCAAACGATTATCCATGGTGTATGCTCTCCAAAAGTTTAGACATGACTTGCTAGGAGGCCATTTTAAGATGTATACAGATCACTCCATGCTGAAATACCTGGTTAATAAGCTTGCGTTGGGGGGGTGAATCTGAAGGTGGATGTTATTGTTCCAGGAATATGATTTTGAAGTTATTGTGAAGCCTAGATGACTGAACGCCAGACCAGACCATCTGTCTCACATTGAAACAGGAAAAGAGCCCACTAATTTGGAGGATGGATTGCCTGACGCGCAGCTATTTTCAGTGTGTGTCACGGATGGTCATTTTCAGGATATCGTACACTTCCTAACGACAAGGACTACCCCAGAAGGATACACTGTCCAACAAAAAAGGGAATTAGTGGTGCGCAAATTTTTCTGTCATTGCTGGACATATGTACAAAATCGGGTCTGATGAGATATTGCGACGATATGTACTAGATTTTGAAAGGAGCAGCATCCTCGTGGACACTCATGGGGGTGTTACGGGAGGACATTATGCAGGGAGAGTGACCGCACAGAAGATTCTACGCGTAGGGCTATGGTGGCCAACCCTCCATTAGGATTCAAAAGCTTACTGCAAAGCATGTGATGTGTGTCAAAGGACTGGCAGGCCATCGTGGAGGGATGAGATGCCTCTGAATCCATAGATGACATTACAACCCTTTGAGAAATGGGCGATAGATTTTGTGGGACACATTCAGCCCCAAGGGAAGACGGGAGCGAGGTACATTATCACCGCGATGAAGTATTTGACTTGTTAGGTGGAGGCACAGCCTGTGAAGGATTGCACCGGTGTAACTGATACGAAGTTCCTCTTTGAGAATGTTCTGACGCAATTTGGTTGTCCAAAGATTTTGATGATTGATCGTGATACGCACTTTCTGAATGAGACGATTAGTGCACTGAGGGAAGAATTTCAGGTATATCATGATAAGAGCATGCTTTATCACCCACAGGCTAATGGGACGGTGGAAGAATTCAATAAAGTGCTAGAGAATGCGCTGACCAAGGTGTGCAATGCTCAGCAAAGTGATTGGGACCTATGCATACCTGCAATACTATGGGCTTATTGAATGACATGCAAGAATTTGACTGGATAGACTCCCTTTAGGCTTTTCTATGGTGTTGAAGTGGTAATGCCTATGGCATATATTATGCACAGTCTGCACATAGTGGCACTCACTGGTATGACAGATCACGGAGTCCTGGAGGAGAGGCTCGCGCAGCTGGCTAAGCTTGAGGAAGAGAAATTTATGGCTGTATTTCACCAACAAGTCCAAAAGCAACGTGAAAAATCATGGCATGATCAACACATTAAGCTAAGCACCTTTAAGGTAAATGACCTGGTTTTATTATATGACAGCAAGTTTGATAAATTTCAAGGGAAATTTAGAATGCACTGGTTAGGGCCCTATGTCATTAAGGAGATTACTAACGAAGGAGCGGTACATCTAGTCAAATTGAATGGAGAACCCTTCCCAAGAAAGGTGAATGGAAATCGATTGAAGACATACGCTGGTGGTCTGGCTATGTGACTCTATGAAGGTAGCACAACCTTAGCACTCCAGGCAGCTAAAAGGAGGCGTGATACTATAAACTACACTGCCTGAGTTTGGGAGCTACATGATTTGAGGACTATGTGAAGCAAGGAAGTGTCAAAGGGTTCGCAGTAGCACAAAGGAAGCTGCTCTATCCAGGGAAAAATCGTGCAGGGCGACCAAAAAATGACCATCAAAGGGAGCTGCTCTACCGAGGGAAAAATTGTGCAAGGCGATTGGAAAGTGACTGTTAAAGTCACTGTTCATGATTTGATAGTAGAAATGCAGCAAAATGGAGCGGGCGGCTGGCATTTAAGACGAAAGTTATGGGTGATATCCTTGAAGATTTGTCGCCAATCCGGCATTAATGAACCGAATTTGGGGGGAATGGTCAAATTTGAATTCAAAATGCCCTATAAATTACAAGCGGTTGTCTGTGAAAAACACTTGGCATTTTGAGAATTGAGTTGTTGAGCTCTCACGCACACATGAACCGAGAATTCTTCACGGCTTTGAAAGAGACTTAGGATTTGTAAACTTACCAGAGACGTCGCAAGCACTGTTGGAAAGCGTTATGTCAGCACCCACAGAATCTATAGATACTGAAGCAGAGGAGTCAGTGCTGGAAATGGAGATGGAGGCAGAAGTATTTACCCTAGAGGTAGTCGAAGTACTAGCCAAAGTCCCCAAATCACCAAGGACGCCAAGACCAAAGCCAACCCCAACCAAGGAGACCACAAAGGATAAAAAGGGCAAGCAGCCTGCCATACTGGTGCGTGCATCACCAAGAAGAAACCTACCTAAGGCCACCACACAGGAGAAGGGAAAAGCCATAAATTTGGAACCGAAGGAGGAAGAAATTGAAGACATCTTGATGGATGAGGAGGATGTGGGAGTTGAAGTAGAGGAGGTTAAATCCCAGGGTGCTGGCCCTATTACTCAGTTGCCTGAGTATGTCCCTCCCCAACAGGGCAAAACCAAGGTGCCGAAAGACATTGATGATACCAAGACCCCCTTGCAAACCCCTCTGCTGCAATGATAAACTCCTTTGTGATGGATTGGAAAACTATCCTATCGGATAGAAGCAATGATAAACTCCTTTGTGATGGATTGGGTAACTATCTTATCGGATAATATGGCTAGTCAAACACTGCATTATAAAAAGAACATATTTATCACTACCCGAGTTGTGCCCCCATTCTATATGAGTGCTTACATAGTTGACACAATTTGTTTTAATTCTGAATTTCCCATAGTAGGTTGGAAATGGACTGTTCAGGATCCAGCCCCCATTCATATTTACCATAAATACTTATTGAAGTTTGAATACAAGAATCATTTATACAAGAGTTTCCATGGTTTCATTTTACCCATCCATCAAGCTATCTTTAATAAACCTACTCCTCAACTATCTAATGAGGCTAGCATTGATTTAAACTCAATCGGCAGTTGGTTCGGGGAAGAGAGGTCACCTACATTAGAGTTTTTAGCAGCATCACAAATCCTCATGTCCTTCCACTTTACATTCCAGATAAGCTATTAGCCAAGGAAGTAGCTTACTAGATAGTGGAAAAAGGGATGTCTAGAAATCTTAAAGACTCCAAGAAACAGTTGTGGCCTCCCTTTCCTCTTCGCTGTGGCACCTACTCATTGCATGATTTTAAACATGCCAAGAAAGAAGCAGACAAGACAAAGGATCTGAGTCTAGTTGTTATCCCTAAAAGACAATATGACCCAAATAAGGTTTCTTTCAATTTCACCACTCAAATGAAAGTTAATAAATTCTTGCATGAGAAAGATGAGCTTGATGACTTATTTACTTCAGCGGAGTTATTCTCAACAGTAAGTCATTTGGCAAAATTCAAATTGGGTGCTAAGAAAATGGACAAATTCATTTAATATAGGACACAGAGGTTATTGAAAGGACCTCTGGATTTATTAAGTACTACACCAATCATTTGGCAAGCAAAACACAGCGGAGAGCAGGTTATAGAAGAGATTTCTGGAGAAGTTGAAACAAGTGATAAGGCCAGTGAACAACTAAACACTAATGTTCACATTAATCCCATATTGATTAAAGAATGGGAGCAATTTGATCAACATATCAAAAGTCAGAATGATCCTCAAAACATTATCACATCAGCGCCTCTTGGAACACAACAACCCATTATTCCTAATATTGTGATTGAAGAGACACCCAGCAAAGACACAGCTAAAAAAGAGATAGAAATAATCCCTGAAAATCCTTCAGGAGAGATTACATTGGACATTGAGAAAATTCCACCCTTGGATGTGTTTTATAGCCCAAAACACAGGGTTGTAGTCAAGAAGCAGAGGAAAAAGAGGAAAATAGACCAACATCATCCACAGCTCCTTAATCTGAATTTATGAATGTCATATGGAAAGATTTAGAGGTCAATCCCTCTGAGGATTTGACTAAGTTATCTCAATTTGCAGGGGCATACACAGCTGCTACAATTGATAAGGCAACTGAAGTGAATCAATTAATCAAAGAAAAGGATCAAAAGATTAATCAGCTTGAAGAACAATCAAAAGTAGAGCATCAAAAGATTAATCAGCTTGAGGAACAGTTAACAGTAGAGAAGCAAAAGAATGAGCAGCTTGAAGAATAATTAAACTTGGAAAAACAGAAAATTGACCAGCAGGCCATTTAAAGACAACAACAACTATCTCAAGAGCTCGAGTAGCTTAAATTGACACATCAGCAAGAGAATAAATCTAAATAATAGCAAATTACATAGTTACAACTCTCTATAGAACAATTCAAATATTATCCCAAGGTTGAAAATTTTAAGAAGGAAGCCTTAGAGGCAACTAAGGATTTATCTCAACAGCTGAATCTACTCTGCCAGAAAATATCTCTTATTGATCGATTATGCATCATAATGACATCACTGATTGACCAAGCAGTTAATACCAGGTTATAATTTGAAGATGCGAATGATAAAGTCACAAATTATCTCTCCTGGCAAAGCACAAAAGATGAAAGAATTGCTAAATTACCTAAAATTAAAGAATCTCATAAAGAGATATTATTTTCAAAATGGGAAACAAAGTTGATAAAAGCATAAATAGCTACCTCCAAGGCCAGAGTTATAATGAATATTATTATTGAGCTGGTGAATGATAACTTATATGGTGCCAATTTAATTTCTTATTGTTCCCTAAGAATTCTTCCAAAGACGAAAGTTTTAGAGAAGCAATGGAAGCAAGATTTGGACACCAAGGAGGATTAGATCAACAGAGTACAAAGTCTTAACTGGGATATGCATTGGTCCTTTTTGGTCAAGCCACAAGACAATAGATGACTATCAAGTGCCTTGTGGATGCCATTGATCGCATGATACTTGAGCTCTCAGATGCTACATACACAGGACAGTTACACTCCAGGATGATTCATCCTCGAGAAATCCAAAAAATTCTCTCGATTTGTCGGTTGAAGATACAGGAGAAAAAATAGATGCGATGAATCTCTTCAAAAGCTATCAAAATTCTATTTTTGAAATTCAAATCCCATATTTTGATGAAGGCAGTTCCAACAACTCTCAGCAATTTTTATGGATAGTTTGTTTTTAATTTCACTATAAAAACCCTTTCATGTTATTTTAGAAAGGGTCCTCAATTTGTATAAAACTAGACTTGAGAAGTTTGCACTTCTACACTTCTTAATTTATTTTTTATAAGCCGTGGACTGAGGTTTACACTTATTGTGAAAGTGCTTCATAAAGACTTGCATTTTTGTATCTTCATGGATTTTCCAGAATAAGAAGATAGAACCAGATTGTTACTTGCATAACGAGACTCAAATGCATATGGTACTTCTATCATTTCTCTTTTGTCTTGTTTTATCTAATTAGCATTCCATTGATTTGTTATTGTTGATATATTCTCATGTTTCAAACAACTATGTATTATTTCACTTTTGAATGATCTAGAATTGTTATATTGTATACATATGTCAACAATAAATATTAGCATGTTATATGATATGTTTTCACATTACTTTGTTTGATTTATTATTCAAAGTAATCATCATTTAAATGCATCTTTCTATAGATAAGTGAATAATCTATATTATCATTTGTCTACTAGAAATCATCAAGAATCGCATTATTATGAGATCACCCGAGTTATATAGATATATTTGTATATTTTAGAGATTTTATATTAAACCATCTATCATCTTGTTACATATTCTAAACACCCACTCATCAAATCACACCTTTATTGGGAAACTGGTCCCATAATATCCAGTTGGAGCCACCATACCAAATGGAGAAGGAGCTACACTAAGGTTTGGACCAGGTGATTATCCCCCAATGTTGGTGCTAAGATTTCAGAGGCATCAACATTTTTGGCGCTAGAAGGAGGGCAGACTATGAATGGCGAGTAAATCTAAATCTATAGTCCATTCTAAGAGTAAAACCCCCTCGCCATCACCTCCAACTTCTCTTTCACATTCTAAATCTCTTATTCCTAAGCAAGAAGTTGAAAACAAAAATAAAACACCCACTATTGAAACCATAAACACGCCAGACAATTCTTCTCCTGAACCTGTTGAATTACAATCTTTGATTCATAAACTCCAGGGGATTTCAATATCCCAAGAAGAGTTTGAGTTATACCAAGGCAGTGTTACTTCCCAATATATTCCATCACAACCGCTTACTAGGGCAAAGAGTGAAAAACTTGGCATTCCACCAGTTGAATTCCCTCTACCAAGTTGAAAAAGGGCTAGAAAGACACCATCAGAATCTAACAGTGAGACTTTGTCCTCATCATCATCAATTCCATCCATACCATTGCAAGTTCATACATCTGTTTCCCAACTTTAGATTATAGTCCAAACAGGTATAGGAACTTCGACATCCTCTACCCAAACACTTTCAACTACTTCATCATCGTCTTCTACTAATAGCTCAACAATGGCACATAATAAACTTGAACCAAGGCCATTGACCAACCCAGGGGCTATTAGAAGGCCTGCACCTTTGACCCAATTTCCAGCACATCCTGAAAAATGGCTACCTAAATTCAATCCTAATAATGGCCTGTTAGTGGAAGAACATATAAAAAAAATTCATGTTATCGATTAACTTGAATGGAGAAATGGAAGAAGATGTTGTTAGACTATTTCCATACACTCTACAAGGAGCAGCAGGATCATGGTACTTTTCATTACCACCAGGTTCTATCAATAGCTAGGATGCTTTCCAAGAGAAATTTATAACTAAGTTTGGAGACGATAGGTCTACAGAAACTTTGATTAATGACCTCTCCAACCTAAAAGCCGAATCAAAAGATCCCATTAAGGACTTCAACTCATGCTTCAATAAATTGTTGAATAAAATACCTGCGGCATCCGAGCATAGTGAGGAGGTTCGAAATGAATGGTACATTTCTGCTCTGCCTTCAAACATAGCCATCTTCGTTGATAGGGCAGCCAAACCAAAATTAGCAGAAAATATGAACAAAGCAATAGTTGTTGAAAAACGTATCCTTGCTTTGTAAAAGAAAAATGATCTAGAAGAAATGAAATCCAAGAAAGTTACCTTTAGAGATGATTCAAAGAAAAAAGAAACCAAGGATCCATATGACATGGAAGGCTTACAAAAATTTCTTAAAACTATGTCTAATGAAATGGTTGAAATAAAAAAGTAGGTATCTAAAACTTCTATGAAAATACCAATTAGGAGCTTTAAAAGAAATCAGCTAACTGATCCTAAACCACCTAATGCTATATCTAATGCAAAATCCAACCTCGATGATGATGAAGAAGAAGATACAGTTTTATCAGCTGAAGAAACGGAAGAAGATGAAACAGTTGAATGTCATCGAATGGGGGATTTTATCCTACCCAACTCTGATAATGAAAGTGAACAGGAAGCTCTTCCAGTAAACACCAGAAGCAAAAGTATAGTAGAGCCTAATCAAGAAAATCAAAAGAAAAAAAATTCAAATCCTGTTACCAAAGAGAAAGTTTCCGCAAAGAAAACTCTAGTTGTGACTCCCCACAATCAACCATCTTCGTCCAACCCTCCCTCATCATCTAAAACACTAGTAGTTTCAGATTCCATGGATTATAACATAGTGGAAGATATGAAGAAGACTTGAGCAAATATTTCTCTGCATGAACTTAGCAAGCTCAAGCATCAACAAAAGTTGTTGCTTAAAGAATTAAATGCAGTACCTTCTTCTCCTCTTCCAACTAGTGTATTATCAAAGGCTGCTAGAGGATCAGGTAAGCCACCATCTGATAAGGTGGATGCTATCGATGCCGTTTTGATTGGGGATAGGTGAAATTCTCATACTCCTTTTCTCTTGACTTATGAGATCTACAACAGAAATTTGCATAATTGCTTGATGGATTCAGGGGCTTCATCAAACATAATGCCAGCATCAGTTTGCTCCAAGTTAAATATTGAACCCCAGAAGTCTAAAGTTCATATTGTCTAATTAGATTGAAGTAAGGTTCAAGTTTTAGGAGAAATAAATTCAATTACTATCAGATTATCTGCTGATCCCAGGGTTGTCCAAAGAATTGATATATTAATTGCTGACATCCCTGAGTTTTATGGTTTGATCCTTAGCAGAGATTAGTCTGAAAAACTTCATGGTTATATTGCAACTGATTGGTCTCACATGTGGCTTCCCTATAATGGGAAACCAAATCAAATCAGAATTGATCGCGAAAAACATTTGACTCACATAAACTAAAGTTGAAGAAGAACATCAACCTGTAGCCCTCAATAATAACATTCTTGGAAACTATTCGGCTAAATCATTTTTTGGGAATTTCAATGCTCACCAATCTCCTTTTCCTATTAATAGTTTCATATCAAAAATCGAAAATTTCTCCAGTACTGATACTTCTAAGTGTGTTAGTGTTGTAGATGAACTTGTAGATAAACCTGTAAAAATCCTTTATTTTGGTCTTTGTATTTTGATGGATCTAAATCTAATGACGGTGCAAGAGAAAGATGTATTTTAGTCAGTCCTGAAGAAGAAAAGATGATGTTATCATGTAGATTAGAATTTGAGTGTACAAACAATACTACAGAATATGAAGCATTGATTCAAGGTATTTATAAAGCAATAGGCCTAAATATCCAATATCTGAAAGTATTTCGTGATTCCGAAATTTTCATTAAACAAGTGAGAAATACTATTCATTTTCTTTTAGGGCATCTGAAACATTATCAATCACTTGTTCAATATCTCATAACTCACTTGTCCGGCATTTGACATTTCTCCTATTCCTAGGTCACAGAATGCAGCAACAGATCTTCTGGCTAATGTTGCTTCTAAACTCCTTCCATTTGAGGATTATAGTCCAGATAGATTTTCTATTGAATTAATTTTTCAACTATCTGTCCCAGATAATGTCACCAATTAGCGTGTGTTCAATCATGATGAGGATATCTTAAATTTCTTGACATCTGAAGGATCTTATGATGATCAAATTATTGATGAAAGCGATCATGATCTTCAATTAAAGCAGAGACTCAATGAAAATCCTATTCCTAAATCTGTGGTCAAGCTAGAAGATCTTTATGATATTAAGGATAGATTCAAAAAGGTCACTAATGCAAAACTTCAAAGTTCAACTTTAAGGTTTGAATTAGTAAATCTCAACACTGATGCCAAACCACAAAATGTCAATCTAGGACTTGGACTTTCATCAAATGAAAGATTTTCTTTCATCAGTTTATTGAAGAAATACAAAAATGTTTTTTCTTGGAATTATGAAGATCTGAAAACTTATGATACCTCTATCATCCAACACACAATTCCAATGATCTCTGATGAGAAACCTGTACAACAGAAACTAAGGAAAATTCACCCAAATCTTGAAAGTCAAATCAAAGTAGAGTTGAATAAACTCCTTAAAGCGAAAATAATATTTCTTGTCAGACATTCTAAATGGGTCTCAAATTTAGTACCTGTGAGGAAAAAGAATGGTGATATTAGGATTTGCATAGATTTTAGGAATCTCAACAAATCATGTCAGAAAAATAATTTCCCATTACCAACAATGGAGGAGATACTTCAATTAGTAGTTGGCTCAAATTTAATGTCTTTTCTAGATGGCTTTTTAGGATACAATCAAATCCTGGTATATCCAGACGATATATTAAAGACTACATTCAAGACCAAATAGGGAACATATGGTTATCAGAAAATGCCTTTTGGTTTGATAAATGTTGGAGCTACTTTCCAAAGAACTATGGACATAAATTTCAAAGGTTTGATCAATAGGACAGTCATTGCTTACTTAGATGAGATAATTGTCTATTCTAATAAAAAGAGAAATCATTTGCATGATTTAAAGAAGATCCTTGAATGTTGCAAAAAATATGGGATTTCCTTAAATCCCAAGAAATCATTATTTGCTCTTAATGAAGGTAAACTTTTAGGGTTTTTTGTATCCAAAAATTGCATATACATTGATCCTGGCAGGATTAAAAAAAAATAATAATAATTTGATATCCCTTTGCCACATAATAATAAATCTATGCAACCATTTTTAGGACAAATAAATTTTGTGAAAAGATTTGTTCCTGATTTTTCTCATATTGTTCTACCCTTGCAATCCATGATTAAGAAAAATTCAGTCCTCAAATGAGGACATAACAAAAAAGAGGCTTTTGACTCGATCAAACAAGTGATCATTAATGCTCTTGCATTGAGTACTCCGAATTTTTCTAGTCATTTTATTTTGTATACTTTGGCCACTAAAACATCTTATGTTGTTGTTTTAACAAAAATCAACAATCAACAAGTAGAGGCACCCATATCTTTCTTTAGTTCTAATTTGTAGGGTGATGAGATTAATTATTCCGAAGTTGAGAAACAAGCTTTCGTTGTATTTAAATCTATCAAACATTTTATACCATTCCTCCTAAAAACACACACTAAAGTAATAGTCCCATTCTCTGCAGTGAGACAATTGCTAGTTCAAAGAGAATTAGGAGAGAAAAGAGCTAATTGGGTAACATCTTTACAAGAGTACGACATTGATATTAAACTAGTGAAAATTGTTAGAGGGAAAGGTTTTTGTAGGTTATTAGAAGGAGCTTCCAATATATCAGATCATGAAGATTTAGATAGTACTACATAAGTAAATGAGATAAGTATCATTGACTCTGAATCTGAATATGCTGATCTAATATTTTACTTAAAAAATGGATATGCTCCCCCTGAATTCAACTACAAAAACAAACATGCCTTAAGGTTAAAAGCCAAACTCTATGAAATCATTGATGATGTGTTATTCGAGATAAATTATGATTATGTTCTATTAACATGCCTTGAAAAAGCTGAAGCACAAACGGTTTTGCAGGAACTATATGATGGTCCAATAGGTGGACATTTTGGAGGATACACTATAGCCCACAAAATACTACATGTTGGATATTATTGGCCGACTTTGTTCAAATATGCCCATGACTACGTGAGGAAATGTAAGATATGCGAAACTTCTAGCGGGATACAAAGGAAACCAGCATTTCCTTTACAGCTAGTTAAAATTGAGAAACCATTTGAACAGTGGGGACTTGATATTATAGGAGAGATCGTTCCACATTCTTCCAAGCAACACAGATACATCCTCATAGCCACAAACTACTTCACAAAGTTGGTAGAAGAAATTCCACTAAACGTAGCCAATTTTGATGCGATTATCGAATTTATTGATTAGTTCATCATAACAAGGTTTGGTTTACCTAACACGCTTATCTTTGACAATGCGTCTTATTTTTCTAGAAATAGTATAGTTGAATTTTCTCTTAAGAGATGTTTTAAGTTAAAATACTCTGCAAATTACTATCATCAAGGAAATGGCTTAGCAGAGTCAACTAACAAAAATCTCATCAAGATTATTTAAAAAATTGTTGATCAAAACCAAAAGAATTGGCATAAATCTTTAATATTTTCATTATGGGCAGATCATATAACTCAGAAGGCCTCAATAGGTACTTCTCCTCTTAATTTAGAGTATGGGAAAGAAGTTGTAATTCCACCAAATTTAGCCCTCCCATCTCTAGCCTTAGTACAATTCATTGAAGAATCTCCTTCTTCCTCTATTCAATTAAGGTTTGATCAAATTCTTAAATTGGATGAGGAAAGAGAAAAGGCCAAAATTACTCATGCTAAACATCAGCAAGTCGTTAAATATTCTTTTGATGCAAGTTATGACGGCTCAAAAACATTACAGATTGGTGATCTCATTTTGAAATGGGACAAAGCATTTGAAGATAAAGGTAAGCATACCAAATTTCAGAAGATGTGTCTTGAACCATTTCAGATCGTTGAAAAGATAGACTCATCAATGTTTCTACTACAAGACTTATTAGGAAAGAGAGATTCTCTTCCTTTGAATGGGCTTATCTTAAAGAAATTATTTTTTTAAGGAGGTAACCCCTTCTTACCTGTACATATTCTTTATGCAAATTTTGGTTTCTTTTAGAAATAATGTTGTAAGCAATCTACCATTGGATTTCTACTATTGAAAATCTCTTTGAAAGAATATTGTGACTACTTGCTTTTAAAAAGTAGAAACTTTCAAGGAAATGATTAGAGTTTTGGAAATTAGATAAAAAACATGAAACTCTGAAATCCTCTTTAAATTTGTGAAATCTTTCAAACCTTGAAAACACAGTAAAACATTTTAAGTTTTATCAGTTGAGAAAGGTTATTTATAAAAAGGTAAAGACTTTCTCCAACTAAGCATCTACAACTCTATAATTGTCATCCATAAACTCTTAAGGAGTCAAGAATTCACCCCATCCACTAGGTTTATGATTTTTTAGAGTGTAATTCTAAAATATATCTGATTTAAAAGATAAGAGGTCTCATTACGAGCCTGCTTACCATGATCATAGGGAACTAGTTAAGCTGACATTACCAATACTGCATACGAAAACAGGGTAATGGCTTATAATAAAAAGACAAGGGGTCTCATCACGAGCCAGCTTGTTCAGTTTAATTACACCCAGTGAATGGCATTGTCATCTTTCTGAATTTATCTTTAAAAGGTTATACTCTTAGATGGATGGGACAATGAATAGTTGATGGTTAAATGGTAACCTTGAAGAGACTATAGATGTTTGTTGGCAACAGTGGCACTACCTGTGACAAAAGAGTAAATTTAAAAGCTAAGTTGGAGGAGCCCCCTACTTTATCTTTAACAACCAATAAAAGCTTGAAGAAACGGAAAAAATGTTTTTATTTATGATAAGGGTTGTAAAAGAAATTTCAAAATTGATATCTTTGCTTTATTCAGAGTATAAAAATATATATATATATCTAACCAATTCCAAGATAGTTCCCTTTTCCTCAATTGATTCTACTTAAGGAAGTGTTAGAAATTTCATTATTTTATTCAGAGATAATTGGTTCTTCCAGTGAATTGCCAATTGTTGTGCTATACAACAACCCTCCCCATTTCAAATTTTTAATCTTAGTCTAAAAGATGCTAAATAAGAAATAGGTCCCCTTTAGGATATAAAAAGCAATAAAACCTTTTGAGTAAAAATAGATTTTCCATACTTTTCATATAAAAGTTGTTTTATGAGTGTTTGGAACCACTCATCACAAATCGCAATTGCTTAAGACCAATGAAAATCCATTTGAAAATTTGCAATGCGATTAAAAGTCATCTCAAAATTCCTCATCGTGAACTTCTAAATAGAAATAATCCATTTATAAACATGCGATGTGATATAACTATCACATTTCGCATATCGGTAATCCTAAGGAATATGTTAGGGCACTTCGTTGAAACCTTACGATGTGATAAGGCTATTGTGATCGCATATCGCATATCGCATATCGCGCTCCCAATAGAAGCAAGTAACATATACTATGAAGACTCGTGATATAATGTTAAATCAATTACGAAGGAAAAACATGATTTGCCAAGTTTGAAAGGAACCTGCCAACTCTACGTGCCAGCTCATCACTCATCACAATCACAACAATACAAATAATTCTTTCAAACATAGTGCTTGTAACTCCCGATTTTCGATATGCGATGGCTCTACACGTATTAAAATAATGCAATCGTTAATCGCAAAATCGCAGAGTTTTGACACTTATTTTAAAAGGACCGTCAGAAAACTTGCGATGCGATATATATTAATTCGGCATTAAAGTTTCACATTATGAGGATACGGTAATGAATTAAGAGGCAGTTATGGTTACTATATGAGATCTTTTGCATCTAATGTGCATAAACTAATTTTAGTCTGTAATTAGTTGTATTGGCTTCTCTCAAAGTTTTCAACTCTCACGCTCCTCTTTCTCATTTTGCATTGTAAATCTAGAATCATGCAATCAATGAAGATGTCTAAGAAAGCTCGAAAGACAAAGGATTCCCTTACAGTGGATGAAGGACAAGGAAAATTGGTGTTAATCTCAGATACTCCCTTTCAAGGCCTTGGTAAGATCTCGTGGGAAGGCATATATGCTTTGCTTGAAAGCAAAAAATCCAAAGGAGATAGAAGAAGAAATAGCTGATGGAACTGATGAAATAGAAAACATGCTCAGTGATTTGGCCAGCTCTTTCCTCCATAAAATAGTCGCCCAAGCAAATATTTTACCATATAATGATATGGTAAGATGGGTAATCGAGAGCATTAACATAACAGACAAAGCTTTCTTCATAGCTGATGGAAGGATGTTCAGATCCTTCAAACCTGAAGACATCAAGAGAATGTATCACTTGCCAAATCCCCAGCGACACTACAACAAATCATTCCTGGAAGCTTTCGCCAAGGAGAATCAGATTAAATCAAACCCTATCAAGCAATGGAAACACTTTCCTAATAAGCACAAACATGAATCATATGGTATGTATTTTGTGGACTCCTTCGCATCTCCATATTGTTATGCTGCTGCTATGATGTGTAGACTCTTTGGACGCCACGATTCTACTAGATTTTCTATTGAGATGGTTCCATTGATAGAAGCAGCGATAAACTCCTTTGTGATGGATTGGGCAACTATCCTATCAGATAAAATGACTAGTCAAATACTAGATTATAGAAAGAACATATTTGTCACTACCCAAGTTATGTCCCCATTCTATATGAGTGTTTACATAGTTGACACAATTTGTTTTAATTCTGACTTTCCCATAGTAGGTTGGAAATGGATTGTTCAGGATCCAACCCCCATTCATATTTACCATAAATACTTATTGAAGTTTTAATACAAGAATCATTTATACAGGATTTTCCATGGTTCCATTTTACCCGTCCATCAAGTTATCTTTAATAAACCCGCTCCTCGGTTGTCTAATGAGGCTAGCATTGATTTAACCTCAATCGACAGTTGGTTCAGGGAATAGAGGTTCACCTACATTAGGTTTTTTGGCAGCATCACAGATCCTCATTTCCTTCCACTTTACATTCCAAATAAGTTATTATCCAGGGAAGTAGCTTACTAGATAGTGGAAAAAGGGATGTCTAGAAATATTAAAGACTCTAAGAAATAGTTGTGGCCTCCCTTTCCTCTTCACTGCGGCACCTACTCATTGCATGATTTTAAACATGCCAAGAAAGAATTAGACATGAAAAAGAATCTGAGTCTAGTTGTTATCCCTAAAATACAATATTACCCAAATAAGTTTGCTTTCAATTTCACCACTCAGATGAAAGTTAATAAATTCTTGCATGAGAAAGATGAGTTTGATGACTTATTTGCTTGAGCGGAGTTGTTATCAACAGTAAGTCATCTGGAAAAATTCAAATTGGGTGCTGAGAAAATGGACAAATTCATTGAATATAGGACACAGAGGTTACTGACAGTACCTCTGGATTTATTAAGTACTACACCAATCATTCAGCAAGCAGAACACAACGGAGAGCAGGTTATAGAAGAGATTTCTAGAGAAGTTGAAACAAGTGATAAGGCCAGTGAAAAACTAAACACTGATGTTCACATTGATCCCATATTGATTAAAGAATGGGAGCAATTTGATCAATAGATCAAAAGTCAAAATGATCCTCAAAACATTATCACATCAATGCCTCCCGGAACACAACAACCCATTGTTCCTAATATTGTGATCGAAGAGACACCCAGCAAAGACACAGCTAAAAAAGAGATAGAAATAATCCCTAAAATCCTTCAAGAGAGATTACATTTAAAATTGAGGAAATTCCACCCTTGGATTTGTTTTACGGCCCAAAACACAGGGTTGGAGTCAAGAGGCAGAGGAAAAAGAGGAAAATAGACCAAACATCATCCACAACTCCTCAATTTGAATTTATGAATCTCATATGGAAAGATTTAGAGGTCAATCCTTCTGAGTATTTGACTAAGTTATATCAATTTGCAAGGGCATACACAACTGCTGCAATTGATAAAGAAACTGAAGTGAATCAATTGATCAAAGAAAAGGATCAAAAGACTAATCAGTTTGAAGAACAGTCGGCAGTAGAGCATCAAAAGATTAATCAGCTTGAGGAATAGTTAACAGTAGAGAAGTAGAAGAATGAGCAGCTTGAAGAACAATTAAACCTAGAAAAACAGAAAATTGACTAGCAGGCCATTCAGAGACAACAATAGTTGTCTCAAGAGCTCGAGCGGCTTAAATTGACACACTAGCAAGTGATTAAATCTAAAGAAGAGAAAATTACATAGTTAAAACTCTTTATAGAACAATTCAAATATTATCCCAAGGTTGAAGAGTTTAAGAAGGAAGCCTTAGAGGAAAATAAGGCTTTATCTCAACAGCTGAATCTACTATGCCAGAAAATATCTCTTATTGATCCATTATGCATCATAACGACATCACTGATTGACCAAGTAGTTAATACCAGGTTAGAATTTGAAGATGCGGATGATAAAGTCACAAATTATCTCTCCTGGCAAAGCACAAAAGATGGAAGAGCTGCTAAATTACCTAAAATTGAAGAGTCTCATAAAGAGATATTGTTTTCAGAATGGGAAACATAGTTGATAAAAGAAGAAAGAGCTACCTCCAGGGCTAGGGCTATAATGAATAATATTATTGAGCTGCTGGATGATAACTTATATGGTACCAATTTAATTTCTTATTGTTGCCCAGGAATTCTTCCAAAGGAAAAGGTTTTAGAGAAGTAATGGAAGCAAGATTTGGACACCAAGGAGGAGTAGCTCAACAGAGTACAAAGTCTTAACTAGGATGTGCATTGGTCCTTTTTGGTCAAGCCACACAACCAATAGATGACTATCAAGTTGCTTGTTGATGCCATTGATTGCATGATGCTCGAGCTCTCAAATGCCACATACACAGGACAATTACACTCTAGGATGAGTCATCCTCCAGAAATCCAAAACATGCTCTCGATTTGTGGTTGAAGATACAAGAGAAAAAATAGATGCGATGAATCTCTTCAAAGGCTATCACAATTGTATTTTTGAAATTCAAATCCCATATTTTGATGAAGGCATTTCCAACAACTCTCAGCAATTTTTATGGACAGTTTGTTTTTAATTTCACCATAAAAACCCTTTCATTTTATTTTAGAAAGGGTACTCAATTTTTATAAAACTAGACATGAGAATTTTGCACTTCTACACTTCTTAATTTATTTTTATAAGTCATGGATCGAGGTTCAGACTTGTTGTGAAAGAGCTTCATAAAGACTTGCATTTTTGTATCTTCACGGAGTTTCCAGAATAAGAAGATTGAGCCATATTTTTACTTGCATAACGAGAATCAAATGCATATGGTACTTCTATCATTGTTCTTTTGTCTTGTTTTATGTAATTAGCATTCCATTGATTTGTTATTGTTGATATATGCTCATGTTTCAAACAACTCTATATTATTTCACTTCTGAATGATCTAGAATTGATATATTGTATACATATTGTAACGATAAATATTAGTATGTTATGCAA